>OY982973.1:1144017-2394017 GCA_963890685.1 Plagodis pulveraria | reverse complement strand
GATGTGAACGGGGTGTTGCTGCTGAAAGAGCGCACATCAGGGTTTTTAGAAACAAATTATACAAACTACACCAACCAGTTGCCATATATTGTGTTGTTTTTTTGTATTCAATTAATATAAATAGAGGAAACATTGTACCAAATATACCTGGGATACGGATGGGAATCCTTATCTTATATTTGCAATAGTTCCATTTTTCACCACTTCATTTTTACGTAACCCTAAGGAAAGTGACTAACTTTTTATCAACTACTATTTCACTTGTTGGGATGTGATGGTGACAGATAGTCGAATCTGGTTTATTTTTTTTGGTACGGAACTGAGTCCCAACACTGAGAAGTATAAAATAATTGTTGAAGTCGCCACCATACACTATGAGGAAGAGAAAATAGTTTATTTTCCCTTTTCGGTTGTGCATACGGCTTACAAAATCGATTGTCACTCACCTACAATCAATACTGGTTGTTTGCAACAAGAGTTGCACTAACTTAAGCTTACCATACGTCCTGGTTTGACCGGGACAGTCCCGGTTTGAACCCTCTGTCCCGGGGTCCCGGCTGGTTTGCGTCAGCGTCCCGGTCAAACTAGAAGCGAGATAAGCGAGCGCGCCGCACGTTTTATGATAAAAACTTCTTATCAAAGTGAACTCTAGTGAAAAATATAAATTTAGCGTGCGCGATACCAAAACTGGGAAAATTATGCCAATTACTTCATTTTCTTAAGTGTACCACATGTGTAATATGACTAATATGTCGTACCTTAACTCTATTTGTTTTAAATAAAGTGAACATGTATTCTATTTATATTTATAATGTTTGTAACGAAATATAAAAGTACATATAGTATATTGTATAAGAAATCTAGTAGTATAATGTACTGTGCTAGTTAAATAAGTTTCTAGGAAATAAAAAATTTATTATTATTATATATTTTATTCTTTTGGCTTTGTTCTTTGCAATTTTGATTACCCATTTGATAAAATATGAAAAACAATCTTGCGAAAAGCAAAAGAGGTCAATATAAACCTTTTGCTGTCGTTCGTCTCGGTTTGTCTCCTCATAATTATGGTAAGCCTCAAGTAGAAAATCTGTCGCCAAGCACCTAACGGTGTGTTCCGGCAGCTATCCTTGAGAGCCAGTACTTCTAGGTTAGCCTGAACAACATCTTCGACCACATCATCACTTACCATCAGGTGAGGTAGTGGTCAAAGGCTAACGTATCAGGCATAAAAAAAAAAAAAAAAACCTACACTTACCATGTCATCCAAAAGGCTTATTGACAAATATTTTTTTCAACTAATTGAGTTTAACTTAATACTTATTTCACCGATGTTAATGACATTTAAATGGGATCAACATGGAGATACACTCTAGGAAAAATCATTTTTGGATGATGCAGTAAGAATTTATGCGTATACATAATACTTAAATAAAAAAGAAAACGCGTTAACTTGTGCAGGTTCCTGGTTTCTGTGGAATTAGATTAAAAATGGACTCTCAAGGATGGCTGCCGTTATATGTTGATATAGGTGCTTGGTGACAGGTTTTAGAAACTATAGACAGGCAAGCATTTGTGTAATGGCGTACCACCAAACAAAATGTAATTCTAAATTACGAATGAATGAGAGTCTTAACTTAATCAAATAATAAATTCTAAATCTGAAGCAATTTGATTAATTTATCATTCAGACACGATTTATGAATTTCATTTAGAGTCGGGAAATATCAGTTACCGCTCGGCCAATAAGGATAATATAATTACGTTTGTAATTAACTGAAAGACTATTATAATCTAAGTTAGGCATTTTTGGTTTTAAGTTATTCTTTGATCACGATTTCACCTTTATGGTCATCACATCAACCGGAATGTCCACCATTGAACAATGTTTATCCTATTTCTCCCAATCGTAAGTAGCTTGCTATACTCTTGGCAGGCGTTTTGAGGATCGCAGTAGAAGTTATCAGTTCTTCAAAAGGCGCTGCTTCCCACCTACCGTCCTTCGGTATATTTCCCTTAGTCGCCTCTTCACATTGCCCACCACACGGGTTTACGGGGATACTAACTATGTAAGGGATACATACATCTAATCTAAGGGCCTGTTTCAGAATGTTCGAGTAAGTTCCGGTTATACTACCCAGAACATATTTAATAAATAAAACACAATCTTTGCGTTTCACAGTCATCGATTTAGCCTATCCATCGGTTAAAGCTTGAAACGCGCTGCATGTTAACTGTCATTTTTATCATTCAGTTATTTTATGTTCTAGGTAGTATAACCGGAACTTACCCGAACATTCTAAAACAAGCCCTAAATCGATGACTGAAAGGCAAAGATAGTGTTTTATTTATTAAATATGTTCTGGGTAGTATAACCGGAACTTACTCGAACATTCTGAAACAGGTCATTAATGTCTTTATGTGTGTTCTTTTAATTTCTTTACCTGAGTGGTAAAGAAATTCGAAAGTGTGTTCTTTTAATTTCTTTACCTGAGTGGTAAAGAAATTAAAAGAACACAATAAAACTGTCATCAGATCAATAAGTTTGTTGAACAATGAACAAAGTAACTTCAGCTTCAAATTTGAAAGTGCAACTCGAGAACATTTCCTACTATATTTGTGAAGCCATAAGTGGTCATTATTTCTGGTGTATTGCTATAACAGTATATCAGGCGCCGCGGCGATTCCCCTCTTTAAAGTTACGACGTGTCATAAAAATGGCCCTGCTTTATTTCCTTGTGTGTGCCGAGAAATATGGCAACATTAAGGCCGGATTATCAAAAAGATGCGGAGTAACTTGGTGCTGCACTTTGTGTTGAAACCTCTGGTCTGGACGACCAGCACTGTTTATAAATTTGTTATCTTTGAGCAAATATACAAAAAAATCGTCACCGACTTCTAATCTATCACGTAACATGTTTTTCAAGTGCAAACCAAGTAGACGTTAAAAAAACTTTCTGGAGCGTGCGCTTGAAGAGTCAAGACCTCCTCAGGATGCTTTGTGTAGAAGCGATACGCGTCGAAATGTATTCTGGTTTGGCTACATGGCGTTTGTGACGTCACGTCGATCGGGTTCACAGGAAAATTGGGCGGTATTATCACCATATATTTTTTTTATATTTTGATGTGTTTTATTGAAAAAACAGATATATGTTTTCTTGAAATATTTAAAAATGTATTTGTTATCGGTTAAAGCCCTTTAGCCTTTGACCACTAACTCACCTGATGGTAAGTGATGATGTAGTCGAAGATGTTGTTCAGGCTATCCTAGGGCTACTGGCTCTCAACGACAGCTGCCTGAAAACACATCGTTAGGTGCTTGGCGACAGTTTTTCTACTTTAGGGTGGTAGCTAGTCTAGGGCGCGCATTCGCAAACTGCCCTACCACCATGCTATAACGACTGCCATCCTAAGACAACAACCGGGACCGACAGCTTAACGTGCCCTCCGAAGCATGGAAGCGTTCAATAGTAATGCCACTAGCGGTCACCCATCCAACTCATGACTGCGGCGGACGTTGCCTAACTTTGCTGATCGATTAAGAACAGCTAACTTCGCTACGAGCGCTTCAAATGTGGTGGACTATCCCTGTTCAACCCCCATTTTCTTGGATTTTCACAGCTGTGGTAGAAAAAATCCTTTACTACACTTTTTTTTTATATAAAAAAATAATAAAACATATATAAAGCGTGTTAATTGTAATATGACATTTCAGAAAATCGTGACCTCCTTAACGGGTGCCACTTTCTACCTTCTGCACGCAATTCATCATGCTAGTATGGAAGCTGACACCCTATATCGAATAAATAGTATTGAAAATATTTTGTCTTTTTTATTTATTCCTGATAAGATAGCCCTTACCAATATCTCACCTGATGGTAAGTGATGATGTGGTCGAAGATGTTGTCCTGGCTAACCTAGACATTACCTAAACTTGAATATGTATACGTATAATGCATATGAAATAGGTGTCTATTCATGTTTCCGGTAAGTGGGAGGTCTGCACGGAACCAAAAGCTCACTTAAACCTGCCGGGTCGAGGTAGTGATGTACCTACACATTTTAAACATCGATAAACTTTTTCTAAACTAATAATTCATATATATTTTTCAATGCTGTTAGGTTAGCCTTTGACCACAATCAGACCTGTTCGTAAGTGATGATGTACTTAAAGGTGGTAAACAGACTTAACTTAGTATAGGACATTTGACTTTTTACATTATATACCTGTTTGATATATTTATGTGTAATTGTGATAGTATAATTGATAAATGTAATATTTATATTGTACCTCTTTGACATTTTGAATTTATTTTATTAATTATGAATTATTTAAATGTATCATGAGTTATCATGAGTATTGATGGCTTTGTTTTGATAATAAGTGTAATTGTAAGCAATTACACTTATATATATAAATTGTTCTTATTATAATAAATAAATAAATAGGAAATGGACTTTCAAGGACAGCTGCCGAAAAACACCATAAGTTGCTAACGACAGATTAAATTCTTGTTTCTTTCAGCGTGTAAGGACAAGAACGACACGAATAACTTGTGAGTTATCGAGATAGGTTACCAGGTAGGTTCACGGAAAATGGATAATATTGGCAAAATACTTTTTCAGTAAATTAGGTATGACTGAAAACCATCTTGACTGCAATTTTAAAGGAACTCATTTGAAAGTGTGTTCTATCCGACACAAAAAGAAATCGTCAAGATTGGATGACCTGTCTGTGTACACTCGCCTAAAATACGGTTCACCATCGACAAGAGTAAATACATATCATAAAATTATCCACATCTTACAAGTTATTGACTATAACCTTACAAACAATTAAACCGATTTCGATGAAACACAAAAAAAAATAAACACCAAAATTTGTTCATAATTGGCAGAGTAATCGCGTAACAAACATACAAAAAAGGCATACAGGCGAATTGAGAACCTCGTCCTCCTTAACCGACTTAAAAAAGGAGGAGGTTCTCAATTCGACGTATTTCATATTTTTTTAATGTTTGTGAAGCGATTGTGTTGATTCCTTTTTTATTTGAAAACTGGTGCTTTCCGTGTGGTCCCATTTAAATTTGAATCGAATCAAAATCGTTTGAGCCGTTTTTGATTTACATTCCTATAACAGAAAAATGTTTTCCTATCTTGATGATATAGTAATTGAGAGTGAATGACAATTGATCCCCTAAGTAGCAAGGGTCACAAAAAAGGGCGAAAAAATTGATTACTTCAAAATGGAACCGACTTCGACACTCAAAAGTTTGAAATAACTTATTGAAGTGGGTACAATGCACAAAGTATTGTGATAAGAAGTACTTTTCAACTAACATGGTACCGACTTGAACAAGTTATTTCACGCTTTGAGTGTTGAAATCGGTTTCATTTTGAAGTTTTTTTTTTTGAGTTGATTAAATAATCATCGAGCCTTCATCGTGTGTGTTTCTGAAAGCACAGGCGTGGTAATAAGTGTATGTTTATGATAACAGTACAGTGAAGTAAACTATCGACGTCGATGCAAGGATAGCCCTCATCACTAAAGCCATCGAAGCGCATAATCATACGACTGTTAGTCCGGACTCCGAATAACGAACGAGCTGAATTTGTTCCTACTCTATGTACAGTCATTATTACAGTGTATACTTCTTATTGCAGGCGACTGTACCTATGTACTTGTAGAGTCACACGGGCACTAGCAGTACGTAACCGTGTACTCGAGAAAATCTTTTGATGGTAATCAAGTATCTGACTGCATCGTTGGCGTAGTGGTAAAAGAGTCGCTTTGGAATTTCTACTTCACAGGTTCGTCAGACAGTTGTTGGAAATTCTGCCGAGTTTTTTTTTTGTGCTTGATAGTTTGACCATTTAGCCTTTGACCACCATCTCACCTAACCTCACCGTAATTGACGAAGTGGTCGAAGATGTTGTTCAGGCTAACCTAGAATTACTGGCTCTCACGGACAGCTGGAACACACAGTTAGGTGTTTGGCGATAGATTTTCTACTTGAGGGTGGTAGCTAGCAAGGCGGGCATTCACAAAATACCCTACCACCGTGCTATAACGACTACCATTCTAAGACAACAACCGGGACCGACAGCTTAACGTGCCCTCCGTACGTTAGCGCTCAGTAGTAATGCCACTAATGGTCACCCATCCAACTCATGACCGCGGCGGACGTTGCTTAACTTAGCTGATCGGTTAAGAACTGCTTAGCAAACTTCGCTGCGAGCCCTCAATATTATCGGTACCACTAGCATATCCTTCACAAGATGAGTTAAAGTGCATTTATAAGTAGTTTCGAAGCAATGATGGCTCAGTGGCATTGGCTATGGACTGCCATGCAGCAAGTCCATGGTTCGAATCCCGACGCGGGCTTGAGCTTCACTGCATGGTGGAAGGGCATTTTGCGGATGCGCGCCTGCCTAGCTATTGGTGTGTTCAAGCAGAAAATCTGTCATCAAGCACCTATTGGTGTGTTCCAGCAGCCATCCTTGAGAGCCAGTAAATCTAGGTTAGCCTGAGCAAAATCTTCGACCACATTATCACTTATCATCAGGTGAGATAGTGGTCAGAGGTTAACCTATCAGTCATAAAAAAATTAAATTAAAAAAAGAGGATTTAGGTGATTTCATGTTCTAAAATATTGCTATAGGTATATTTATAGCAGTAAAATATTGATAATATTTAAATAAAAATTGAAATAGTAAAAAAAGACCTTTAATAACTTACAAACTAAATAACAATATTTACAGCACTCGCTCAATCACACAACAATCAACAACAACAAGAAACAACAACAACACAGAAATAAATAGAGTGAGAGAAAATATTACATTCGTCAAAGATGTGACCAATTGTGTCTTTAAGACTGTGTATGATTTTATGAAGACCTCTTTATCAAAAAATATGCTTGAAATGTTATTTTGCGCATTTTAATATGTTATTTAATGAAGATTCATACAAATTCATTATCACATCTACTAAAACTTATATCTTTATCTTTGACGAATATAAATTTAATAATCACAATAATACTGCTATCATAAGATTTATGTCAAGAATGGTTTCTGTATTTAAAATATTGATAAAACTTTAGATATTTCCATTATAAATTAACCAAATGTTTAGTAAATTTTCAACTTTCAAAAACAATTAAGTATGTTTTTCTTTAATTATAAAGAAGGGGTTTTTAAATCTAGCAATGTCTTTTTACATTACAAATTCATAATAAGATTTCATTTCCATCGACTTACTTAAAATATGGATATACTGTACAGGTACGGATCAAAAGTATTATTACTTTACATCAAGAAAACTTATATCTTATGCGAACCCTTCTTAGTATGAATAATGGTTTCGTATACCGGTACTTTGAAAGGGAACGGCTTTTCCACAGGAACTATAATATGCTTTACAACTTCAAATGGTACCTCTTTTATTTTTGGGACATGTACATCCTTTGTCACCGGGTACGGCACAGACTTCTCAACGGGTATCGATACCTCTTTAATTATGGGTATGACTACAGCTTTTGGTACTGGTATTTGAATAGGTACTGGGTGAGGTACGGGAATGAGTACTGGTTGGTTTATTTTGAACTCGATGTTTTTGGGTAGAGGGACTACTACTTCTTTGTAATGTTTGATTGGTTCAGGGTTTTCTTCGTGGATGTGTTGGTGGACTGGATACGAGTGGGCTTTGAGGTCTTGACCACCGTGACCACCGAAGTCCTGACCACCGTCACTTTCTTCGTAACCACCGAAGTCTTGGCCTCCGGAATAGTCGCTCGCTTGGAACTGTAACAAAAGATTTTTCGGTGAATATAATATTTTATTAGTCTTATTTTTTGATTGCCTTGTTAATCGAGTACGAAGCATCACTTTGGAGTCTTGAGTTCCTGGGTTCGATCTCCAAGGTCGACATTTTTGGGTTTCCTGACATAGAAATGTTCAGTGGCAAAACGGTGCTTAGAACTGCACCTGGTAAAAGGCAATAGGTTCATCCGCTATTACAATTGACAACAATATATAGATGTTTTATATTACAGGAGCATTACAAACTGTACTGCGCCCATAACCCTGAGACATTGTGCCTGCTATTTACCCATTTAATTTAATATGTGAGGAAAGTGAGTTTTTAGATGCCTGTAGCTATCCTTTTGAGATAGATATAAAGGTGTATATATATGAAGAACCTATACAGACATCAAGCTTTCACACTATAATAATATGTTGGAACCTCACCACATACCAAGTAAATTTACTAGTAATTTGGTAACCCAAATTACTAGTATATATACTAGGTATACCACAGAGAGTTATACCTAATATGCCGCCAGATAGGTAGGCTGAGGCGTGCCTTATAGACATGTGACTAACCCGGACATTGAACCCAGTACCTCATGTTAAAAAGTAACGCTTTGCACAACTCTACCGATGAATAACTGTAAGACTTTTGTGACCTGAACACGTAATTATTAGTATTTTCTTAGGCGTAATGTCGATGTAAAAATAATACATCATTCAAAGTTGGCCACGTTATATAAATGAAGAACTTTTTTTTCTCTGCTTCACGGATTTGCACCAATTCAATTGTATGCTATGGTGCGAATAAAAATAAAATAGAGGTACCGAACAGTTCCGGTGAACGGCTATTGATTTTGCTATAGCAATATAAATGTAGATTCTCGTACGCAGTAACTGTTACCCAATCTATTGTATTCGCGTCGCTACCAACCAGCCTATAAAAGTTTCAGCGGTAAAATCGAAATGTGACATATTTATGTCCTAATTACAAAATTTCTTTGTGAAGTGATGAAAATGGTGCAATATTAATCGTTAAGTATTCGTGCACGTGCAATATTGTGGGCAAATATACAAGTGGAAGAAATTTTACGTTAATGATGCGTGAAAATGTCGCATCCTCGTATGATTTCCTTACGAAGTTAATTCATCTGTCGCAGCCAATTACTGAACGGTGCCGTTTAACTAGCATCTGAATGAAATTCAGCCTTAATAAGTTGGCATCGTCAGTACCACTACGTCCTAGTTATGAAGGAACGCCCATACTTAGCCGTATTAATTTTACACTGTCACGCCATCTTTTGAGCATAATCTCACACTTACCAACAGGTGAAATTATGATCAGTGAATTATGTTGGCTGCGTAAGCCTATTGGAACTAGTTTAATGGACAGCCACCGGATTATATCGTAAGGTACTTGAAGGCCGTTATTTCATTTTGGGGCAGTCAGTCAGGTAAGCATTTGGCTCAACCTTCGTGGCTCTTTGGACCCTGTCTGAATGAGCTTTTGACCTATTTTCAAAGATTTTATTTCAACCTCCTTGTGAAAACCATAAACAATCTCATAAACTATTTTTATATGCTACCTGACCTGACTAGGTTTGTACCTCGTTTGTGAATCGTGAAACATTGTTTTGAAAATTAGAAACCTCAGGTTCGGAGAGTTATTGGATTTGTTTACAATAGCAGCCCGTTGTCTGTCCCCGATAAATGATATTAAATGGGATGATAAAAACATGTCTGCCGAAAAGTGGGTGTTTTGATACCTCTGCTGATAGATACCTAGATACCTCTTTTGATGCTCTCTGCATTTTGGGGAATACATGCATGACATCAAAAAAAGAGGTAAAGAAACATATATTACTTATATATAAACCTATATTTTATAAATAATATTTGTTATATCAAAGTAACGCCGAATCTATTCATTATCTTTGGGGGAGGTTCACCATATTGTTTTTTTTATATTTTTTACCTGCACTCTATCACCTAAAAACCAGTTTGGAATTTCTTTTTTTATTTGGCTAATTATGAAACTAGCTACATTTTATTTTACATTACTTTTAAATCAAAATAACTCCACTATTTTATCGTTAGAATTGTCTAGCGATTTGCGAGCCAAATTGAATTAATTGCTTGCTATGTACCTAAGTTCATTCAGGATTGGTAGAATCCGCCCTTTTCCTGGGTAGCTTCATATTCCATATAATAAAGCGTAGCCCCTCGTAACCAGGTTTTACTGCGCATTATATTTTCTGTTAGCAAAAAAACATAACATTTTTAGTGTTTAGAGATCTACACGGATGTATTCGAACCATAGAACTCTCGGCGTAATTTTAGGTCTGCGTTCTTTGGTTGGAATGGTTTAGTATGTCTACTAAGTAATTGAAAACTGCATTTCGTTCCTACGCGTATGTTCTTTTATATTTCGTGCAACTTCAAACATCTAAATAATTTGGGTTTAAGATACACTTCTGTGACTCCACTTTCGGTTTACTTATATTCTTCTCTATGACCTATTTTTAAAGGTCAACCTATTACTTGTGTGTTAAAAATGGAATTTATTGCATCAAGTTCGACCTCTACTACTTCTAATTAGTGTGTCATCTTTATCGTGCTTTTGTGAAGTTCTGCTGACAATGCATTGTGGTGTCTTCAAACTTCGCCCTGACCTATATATTGAACCAGATTGTAAGCACTGGAATATCATACAAAACAACATATACTTACCGTTTGATGTAAATATCTTGCTCCAGCTATAAAGGCTGAATTGTCAGTTCTTTTAATTAATGACGTATATATTTTATAGTTATGGTCGATTTTAGAAGACAAGGAAATAAAATTGGTGCCTTTAGTTTAATTGTAGCATAAACGTCAGCCTAGAGTATTGGTAAGCCAAATATTAAGGTGGTGGATAAATGAAAGAGAGAAACGTGTATTTTGAATCACGCAACTGTAAAAATTTTAAGAGTCAGTCTCATCTAGATTAGGAGTTTAATGCTTATTGCCAGCCAATACCAAACCCAAACTATTACAATTGAAAATTAAGAAGGACCCATGTCTCATCTGCGCGCGTTAGAACGTGGCAATCCATCCAAAATGATTACATGTCGTTTTCGTTTTAAAAAATACGGAGACGTTATAGATTTGTTTCTCTATCCATGACATAATTCAGATAGATATAGTACATGTCATTCAGAAAGAAATGCAAATTTTGTCTGTTATGTACGTTACTTGTTACGATAAATATTAAATGTACAAAAACGCATTTTCACCTCGAGACGAAAGCAAAAAGTTTACGGAAAAAAGAACTTTACAAAATGCAATGTGCAAGTAGATATTTAATATAGTCTATAATATAAGTCTAATAATTAATGTATTTCAAGAGCTACAGATACCCAACAGATAATTTATATTCATTGTGTCAGTTACTAACTGTAAGAAAACTGTATATACAAACTTTTCATCAGAAGAAGAAAAGATAGGGCAATTACAGTCCAAGTCACTAAAACTACATATGCTAGTAATCAGTTCGTAAATAAGTCAGCGCGCAGAAATAAAGTAAATTTTCATTTTCATTTCAATATATAAATAGTAGATATAAATAATACAATTCCAACTTCAGATATTGGTCAGGACACCCTCATAAAAGAACATAATAACTTTGACAACTATAGCAATAATGCGAATATGCTGACTAAATTTGATACGCCCTCAAGTCTAGACCGATAAAGATTATTTCGTGCGACGCATAACAATTAGTTGTACTAAGTTTAAGTTGAACTTGAATAGTTAGCAATAAATACAAGTTAGTGCTAAGTCACTAACCAATGCAAATTAACTTGAATTCTAATTAAATGCTTAAGATAAATCCACAGAGGTTTTCTTGCATTAACTTTGGCCGTATTTCTTAGCTTTGTACTGCAGACAAATCAATTATTTACGCTTAAGTCTTACCTTGGAATGCATCTACGTTTTGAATTTTTTTTGGAAGCATTTCTTATAAGAGTTAAAAAAACATTACTAAATAATTATGATAAGCCTAGAGTATTTACTGAGCAAATAAATACTTTTAATATTGTTATGTTTGCAATTACGCCTGCTATGGATTACATTACAAAACCCCTTTAGCCGGGTATGTTTTAACCAGTTGAGCTAACATGACAATAACTTCATAACTCAAATTTTTCCTAGCGTTCTTTAACCATCGTATTGGGATTATACCATTAAATAGTTGACTTAAACTTTTACTATCGTATATTTGTAATTTTGTAAAAAAATACTATAGTAGGATATTAGAACCTACATACGATAGTGCTTGTAAATATAATTTTCATTGACATTTACAAGGGTAGCATACTTTCATAGGAGATGGTGCGGCCATTCAACGTCTTTACAGTCCGACCAACTTATCTGTTCAGGTGGCAGAAAAATGAACTAAAACTTTCCCTCAAATTGATTGTACTAGTAGTTGATTTCCTTGACCAGCAGCGCCCTCGCCAACTGCACAGTTAAGTTGGTGGTACTATACCGCCGGCGGTTAGTTTGAGTGCATATCATTACACAATATGCACAACAATATCAAACTTTCAAAATTATTATTAAAATATTCAGTTTAATTAAAGTTCTCAGATATAAGCTTTATTGCAAAGTTTTCAAAATTTTGTGATTAAAATTTGTACACTTATTTTTAATTGCTTATAGGCCCTTGGCCACAATCTCACCTGATGGTAAGTGATGATGCGTTCGAAGGTGTTAACGGGCTTAACCTAAAATTACTGGCTCTCAAGGACAGCTGCCGGAACACACCATTAGATGCTTGGCGACAGATTTTCTACTTGAGGGTGGTAGCCAGCCCAAGGCAGGCATACACAAAATGCTCTACCACCATGCGGTGAAGCTCAGGCCCGCAGCGGGATTCGAACCATGGATATCATGCGCGGCAGTCCATAGCCAATGCTACTGCGCCATCACTGCTTCAAAACGTGGGTAAATTAATGGTAAAATTATGGTATGTTATATATCTTTGAAATAATTTATACAGAACCCAGCAACACGTTTCACCGTTTCACATGACCGCTACATTTTAATATAACATTCGGCAGGGTCTTGTATTTATGTCATCTGAATTTTTTAATATACTCGAATACAAAGGAAAAACTTTTTACAGACATTGCAATATCAGAGTCAAGTAACTTCATATTAAGTAGATAGATACTGTCGTCAAATTTCATACCAGTTGCTAGGAGTTATTGTAAGGTAGACGTATGGATCGGGACCGCGGCAATCCCTGATCGCGGTTGTGGGGTGCGACCTCTCCTTGCCGGCCATCATCGTAAAGATAGCCCCGAAAGAAGGTGAAGAAGTGGCCCCGTTTTGTGAGACATTTGTCTCACAGGAGGTTAGAGACGGAGAAGCGAGATAAGGGAGAGATATAGAGGATCTCTGTTCCGCTCCGCAGAGTGCGGACACGGAGGCGAGCCGATCGCGCTCGCAGTCCGTCTCCGCTCAGAGGACCCGGGGTGTCGGCCGTGGGGACAGCTGGCACCCCCCATCAGGGTTAGGTCCTCATGAGGTGTGGATGCCCTCGTGTTCCAGGGCATCCCACGAAGCGGCATTGAGGGGAGGGGAGTAATTCCTAGAGGTTGGGCCCGTTCAAGCGGGCAGCGACGTCGGTGGGGGCTGCGGATGAGAGCGCGAGTGACCCCGCGGCCCCTGCCACTAGTCGAAGACGACGGAACACCATGAGGTTTTTAGTTGGTAGTGGGGTCCCTATTGATTCTGAGCCCGACATAACCACCTGCTCCCCGGCGCGGGTGTATGTGTAAATGCATTTTCCTCATGTCAATAAAAAAAAAGGTAGATATTTGGAATAGGCTCAAAAACTTATAAAAAAATTAACCCTCTCAATAGAAGATATGAAAACAATATTTCAAGGTTACAAACTTTAAAAAAATTGGAGCGCAAAAATGTTATTCAATAATTTTATTTTTGAAATGATGCATGCTCTGCTATACAACATAACAGCTGGAGGAAAATTACAGTTATGAGTCATATGTCATGTTGACTTAGCGGCTAGCTTAGTTGGCTTATGTGCAGCGGCTATAGGGTTGGATGGCGCGGGTTCGAATCTCGCATAGAACTATATTTTTCCCTCTCTTTATAATTTTGTAACACATACTATCCTATTGTTTTAGGTATATTAAAAATATTTGTGGGTCATAATGGGAGTCCAAAATTTTAGAGCATGGTTTGATTTATCCATCGTCGGAGCGTCATTAAAAGCTGGTCAAAATAAAGTGTTCGTTATAGTATTGTTTAATGGTTTTGTATAATTATTATTAATTAACCTGATGAATTTAAATTCCTGAACAAGAATATCTCAGTTTCAGTCTAAAGTCTTGATATCGTTCCGGTAGATAGCATTATATAATATTATGTAAGACTAATTGTATCTATTTGTTCTATTTTAGTTATCTAGCGAATCGTGGGTGTTTTGCGGCACTTCTGAGTGGGTAGCGCTGCACATGATACATAAATAAAACTAACATGTTGCAAATACTCCTCATATGCATCATTATTTGTATTTTTAATTTCTGATTGGCCAGCTTTAACCTTTATCTCACCTGATGGTAAGTGATGATGTTTTTTAGACTAACCTACAATTACTTTTTCATCAAAGACAGCTGTCGTAACACCCTTAGGTGCTTGGTGACATATTTTCTACTTGAGGGTGGTAGCTAGGCAGGCTACCTTGGACAAGACTCAAGTAAAGAAGGAATTTCAGTCTTCAGATCACCAGCATGTTTTTTTAATATATAACTGTATGAGCTGGATCGCCCACTGAACACAGCCTCCCTTATTTAAGGGGCTATTTGCCATAATCCCCACGCTTGGCAGGCGGCTTGGGGATCGCAGTGTAAGATGGCAGTTCTTTAGAAGGGGCTGCTTCCTAACTTCTAGTATTTTTCCCTTAGTCGCCTCTTACGACGACCACGGGATGATATGGGGAGATGCAATTCTAACCGGGCACCCCACGGGTAAAGAATATATTACTTGATGAAAATAAAAGCAAAATACTTCGTGACTTGAGGAAGTCTGATAAAAAATATTTTAACTAACCTGCTGGTCTTGCATGTAACCCTGTAGATTAATGTTCTGTGTATTCTGGAAGTCCTGGAAGTTCATGTAGGGTGTCCATTGAGATTGTTGTGCTGTCGTTGAAATGAAGAGGAGCGCGGGAAGGAGCTAAAATAACGCGAAAAAAACATTGGTTAATCTGACAAGTAAATTAAGCTGCCTGGAGTCTAGGACTGTGCTCGGTAAATGGGAATAAGAGCTTAGGATGATGAACCAAAGCTTCTACTTCCTGTCCTTATCGTACACTAAGTGACGGACTATTGTAACGGAACAAGCTCGAGGCACACCTGGTGTTAAGCGGAATAACCTCTGCCTATAACAGATGCATTTTGTCACAAGCCACGAATTGCACTGCGCCCGTCACCTTGAGACATATGTGCCTGTAATTTTACGGGCTCTCAAGGACTGCTGCCGGAACACACCGTTTGGTGCTTGATGATAGATTTTATACTTGAGGGTGGTTGCTAGCCAGACGGGTATTCGCAAAATGCCGTACCAATATGTGGTGAGGTCAAGCCTGCGGTGGGATTCGAACCATAGACCTGCTGCGCGGCAGTCCATAGCTAATACAAGTGAGCCATCACTGCTTCAATTATGTGAGGTCGGCACACCATATTGTAATTCGTTTTTCTCACTCTGTGATAAATGTGACTGGGTTCTGTTGCTCGTTACCTCACTACTACTTTTGCATACATATCGTTCCTCGCATTCCATCCATACCTTATTTAGCCTTCCTTCACATTATCAGTCCACATTCATTATTTATACTGGACATGTTCTAGTTGTATAATTTTCATCCCTCTTCATGAAACCCAACCACGCCAGTACCTCCTATAATAACTCTTCAACTTACGTGGGATCAAAATTGAATCGTATCAGCAGAATATGGGTTCAGACACTTCTGCCTACTTTACATATCGTTATAATCTAAAAATAACGTGGTATTCAAACATGTATTTTTAAAAAAATATAGGTAGATTATCAGATAAATCCGATTATTGTAAAATTAGTGCGAAACGAGATGTCCATGTGAGCGTACCAAACACATCTTCAAAGAGACATGGAAACTTTATTCCATGAGGAACTTTTCAATGTGTATATTATGTTAAATATTTGGACATTTTTTTTAAGTGAGGAAGCTACAAGCTTTCAATCATTCGCGAAATGCCAATACATTATGCTGCAAGCCCAGAAAAAGAAAAAAATTAAATCTATGAATACGGAAGTACTCGCGTAGATATGAGTAAGTCAGATAACTACGCCTACAGTTTGGCGCACATCTGGGTTTTTTTTATGGAACGTTAATTATATACAGGCATCAAACTTAATGTGCTTATAGTAAAGCTCTAAGTTTTAGCCGTTAAAGTAATACAATTAGAACACGAAATTTTGGCGAGAAATTGCGTGCCCAGGTGGCCGAGTGGTTTAGGTATCCGGCACGAAATCAAAGGACGCGGGTTCGATTCCCGCCCGGGGCATAACATTTTGTACTCCAATAATTTGTAAAATACGATTTTGGCTTAGCATGCGATAGTGCTATTCAGATATATATATAAAAAAAACGTATAATTAGAGATCCAGATTTAGTTAAGAAATTTGGAACGACATTTAACTAACGAACTCATGTAACACCGGCCCTAAGCAGTATTTTATTCCCTAACCGCCTACCGACGACAGCAAACGATAAATCTCCTCAACACTATCACCCGTATAGCCTTCAATCAGGACGTTAGTGTGATGGTGAGTGAAACTGGCCCCGGGTAGCCATGTGTCGCGCTGATAAGCCTCGGACCGGAAAATAATAGCGTTGTGATGTCCCCTACGCGTAGACGCACCATATTTTTGTGAATCAGGTCGCTTTTTTCTGTATGCATTGAAAATAGGAAAAGTTTTGAAATGTAACTTTCTTTTTCATTCATAAATTGTAATTAGTTTTTATTCAAATAGGGTTACTATAAAACGACACAGTTAAATGACGTTAGAGTATTTATTATAATACTGATTGTATTATAATAGCCTACAAAAGTAGTTTTACGTTTTTTTATGTTATTGTGACGGATCAAGCACGAGGCCCGCCTGATGTTAGCGGACTTACCTCTGCCAATAACAGATGCATTTAGTCACAAGACCCGCATTGCAGTGCGCCCGTCACCTTGAGACATAGTTGTTAAGTCTCATGTGCATGTAATTTCACTGGCTCTCAAGGAGTGCTGCCGGAACACACCGTTAGGTGCTTGGCGACAGATTTTCTACTTGAGGGTGGTCGCTAGCCAGGTGGGCATTCGCAAAGTGCCCTTCCACCGCATGCGGTGAAGCTCAAGCCCGCGGCGGGATTCGAACCATGGACCTGCGGCAGTCCATAGTCAATGCCACTGAGCCATCACTGCTTCTAAATCTTAACCCAGCCAATATCTAGTATAATTTTGTCTGTTATTATCTCTTTAGGAAAGTGTGAGCTTATCTCAGCCGTAGAAAATTTATTTACAGTCCCACCAACTTATCTGTTCAGGCGGCAAAAAAAAAGAACTACAACATTCCTTCAAATTGTGACAGTTTGTAGTTGATTTCCATGACCAGTAGCGCCCTCGAAAACTGCACAGTTAAGTTGGTGGTACTATATATACAGATCTACGTAAAAAGTTCGTTCACAATAACTGCCAATTATAGATTGTTTACGGAAAATCAGACAACTCAAGTTGGAAAAGCGTTTTAATGTACAAATATATACAACTTAAAATCAGACCTGACTTTACAAGCTATCTTTCACAATACTGAATAATGTGTTGTATCAACCGGATTGTCCACTGCTGAACACAGCCTACCCCATTGAGTTGGCATAATCACCACGCTTGGCAGTCGTCTTGCGGATCGCAGTTTAGGATATCAGTTCTTCAGAAGGCGCTGCTGCCCACCTGCTATTATTTTACTTTTAGTCGCCTCTTGATACCCATAGGTAGCAATGGGGAGTGACATTCTAGCTCGGAACCCCAGGGGCCATTATTCCCATTTTTGAAATACACTATTGTATAGTAATTAAACAATTTTAAACGGTTTAAATCGCGTATATTTATCATTATTTTTGTCCCGACGTTTCAACACCCCGTGACCACGATCACTGCAAAGTGTTTGAATCGTCGGGACAACATAGAATCGACTACATCATTTTCAACATATTTTTTTTTGAGTAAAAATTTGTCAATGGAATTCAAATTAAAAGTTACTGAACAAATTTCGTATCTCTTCCAACGGCATAGACAATTTTCTTTCTTAAAGAGTTAAGAGGCACATGCAAAAAAAATATACCTTTTTGAAGTCATATAAAGATAGCATAAACCAGAGCTAAATTTTAGGATAAAATTAGGGTTAGAAGAGACTCTTGGCTAAGCGAACGGATTTAAATCGTTTATCATTCGTGCTATGTTCTGGACACGTGAAATTTATCTTCAAGTTCATTTTTCACATCTTGGATATGACTACAAATAGCACTTATTCGTTTGAGAACTCATATTTGACGAAGAGTTGAATTAAAAAAAATATTTTTACCAAAAATGGAACCGACTTCAACACTCAAATGTGTGAAATAACTTGTTGGTGATAAAATTATAATGATGGTTCAAAAGTACCTGTTATCACAATATTGTGCGCATGGTACCGACTTCGACATGTTATTATTTTACCCTTTTTAGTGACCCTTGCTAATTATGGGATTGATTGTCATTCACTATCAATGACTACACCATCAAGATAGCAGATCAGGAAAATACTTTTCAGTTATTGGAGTGTAACTCAAAAACGGCTGGACAAATTTTGATCAAATTTAAGCGTTCACCCAGTCAAAAGTTCTTAGGTAACAAACATTAAAAAAACATACGAATTGAGTACCTACTTTTTTGAAGTCGGTATTAAAAAAAACGGCTAAATGCACGTCGGACTTATACACCGAGGTTTTCACACTTACGCCGAATGCGCTATAAAGTTTACATTAACATCATACTGTTCGACATTCCTGGTACGATTCCGACACGCACTTGGCCAGTTTTTAGGGTTCCGCACCGAAAGGACAAAACGGAGCTCTTTTCTCAAATTAATGTCTCATATAATCTCTGGATTGGAGTATCCGCTGCCTGTACCTGTCTAACCGTCTGAATGTAACAGGTCTTGAAATCTTAAATGGAATAAGTTAAAACCCTTTAATATGCATAGAATTTTGATCCAAACAAGAATAATAAACTAGAAATTCAATTACGTTATTTTCTTAGGGGACTTCAATACTAATGAGAATGTAGACGAAACCGATCAGCAAAGTTAAGCAACGTCCGTCGCGGTCATGAGTTGGATGGCGGAACTCTAGTGACATTACTACTGAGCATTTCCGTGCTTCGGAGGGCACGTTAAGCCGTCACGTTAGGGTGTTTTGCGAATGCCCGCCTGGCTAGCTACCACCCTCAAGTAGAAAATCTGTCGCCGAGCACCTAACGGTGTGTTTCGGTAGCTGTCCTTGAGAACCAGTAATTCTAGATTAACCTGAACAACATCATCAAGTGAGATAGTGGTCAAAGGCTAGCTTAACAGCAATAAATAAAAATAGAATAAATTGGAATAAAATCAGACGAGCCACGAGCAAATGTGTTAAAAATAGTTTTATCCGTATATTTGTTGATATTGTGTGGTCACAGCACTCACACTACATCGGCTATAATTTTGAGTAACGTGCTTGCAATATGACTCATGTTATATGCGCGTACAAAATATCGTTCAAGCGTTTAGAATTTATTATATTTTGTCTACAGTTATTTAGTTGTCGACATAGTTTTATTATATGTTATTTTAACATATAATAAAATTAACATATATAAAAATTAACCTTTTCAGTAATGAGACCGTATAATAACGGTGTGGCCCGTAACATAAAAAAACTTCTATTAGAGCTACACTTCAAAAATTCGAAGCAATGCTGGCCGAGCGGTAATAGCTATGGACTGCCATGCCGTAGGTCCCTCGTTCGATCTCTACCGCCAGCTTGAGCTTGCGATTGCCCACCTGGCTAGCTACCACCTTCAAGTAGAAAATCTGTCACCAAGCACCAAACAGTGTGTTCCGGCAGCAGTCCTTGAGAGCCAGTGAAATTACAGGCACATGAGACTTAACAACTATATCTCAAAGTGACGGACGCAGTGCAATTCATGATTTGTGATGTAATGCATTTGTTATAGGCAGAGGTAAGTCCGCTTAACATCAGGTGGGCCTCGAGCATGTTACTAACTTTTTTGCAATAGGTTCATAAAGTTACACTGTTATATAACACAAAAATTTGATTTCAACGAAAGGTAAACAAAATCACCCTCAAGTAGAAAATCTGTCGCCAAGCACCTTACAGTGTATTCCGGCAGCTGTCCTAGGAATTTTTAGGTTAGCCTGTTAACATCTTCGACCACATCATCACTTACCATCAGACATAGTGGTCAAAGACTAACATATAAGGCAAAAAAAAAAACAAGTGAACTTGAACGGTATTTGAATCAGTTACCGATTAACTATCTTGTAGGATAAGGGCAGCATAAGCAGATGAGATGCTAATAGATAGGACCCGTTATTCCAGCTGGTCACTTGCTCGTTAAGATATCGTAAACACTCAAATTACTACGTAACCGACGCAACTAAACGCAAATCAAATGAAAAAAATCCTTTCGTCTCGGTGAACGGCAAAAGAAGCATGAAGACAATTTACCGTTAGGCGTTATGTAATCTGTCTGATAGCCACCTAATTTAACAGTCTACTTGCGTTGCGTTGTTAGTACCTACTTATAAAAGAGTCTGCGTTTGCATTTTTTGAAGCGCTCGTAGCGAAGTTTACTTGTTCTCAACCGATCAGCAAAGTTAAGCAACGTCGCGCGCGGTCATGAGTTGGATGGGTGACCGCTAGTGACATTACTACTGAGCGTTTCCGTGCTTCGGAGGGCACGTTAAGCCGTCGGTCCCGGTTGATGTTTTAGGATGGCAGTCGTTATAGCATGGTGGTAGGGCATTTTGCGAATGCCCGCCCAGCTACCGGTGTGTTCCGGCAGCTGTCCTTGAGAGCCAGTACTTCTAGGTTAGCCTGAACAACATCTTCGACCACATCATCACTTACCATCAGGTGAGATAGTGGTTAAAGGCTAACCTATCAAGCATAAAAAAAAATTAAAAAAAAAACAAAATCGTGCCAAAAGCTTCTGTTTCCCTTAATGTATACAGAAGTATCATAATATCAAAGAATAATTTGAATATTTTTACTCATATTTATATTAATTTCAATAATTCATAAATTTATCGGCATCACCTTATTTTGAAAATTACGAAGTGTATACTTCTTATTGCAGGCGACTGTACCTAATTCCATCCTTATCGATGCTTTTGGCGAAAGAGAGGTTATTATGATAAATTTTAATAATATTTATTTTTGCAATAACGCATGATCTTCGGCTAACCCCGGCTATAGGATGACGTGGGTTCGAATCCCGCACATGACTATGATTTCTTTTCTCGTATATTTGTAATTTTGTTATGATAAAATCAGTTTGAAACTGTATATAGGCCGCGAAGCAATAGGCTGCCGCGCAGCAGCTCCTAAACTCCACTCTTAAGGCCCTTCTATCTTTGGAAGGGCACTTCTACTTAGAGGATATTATATTATTTCAACACCCTTGCTCGTAAAGTTAGCTTTAGTACTTACATCGTTCTTAGGGCCATAAACCGAACTATGACACACTCGTGCATAATAATATTATACACTAGTGCGTAATAGAATTATCCCTACAAAGTTAAGTTAGTACCTAATTGCAAATTATATGCGAGTAAACAGGGAGTTTTTAATTTAACCGGGTAATACAGATTTGTAACATCAAAGAGGTTTATATGTTTATATGCAGCGGGCAAAAAAAATAAAATTGCGCGCTATTTTCCATAATTTTCGTATGTTATGTTGTTTGTATCGCATTTGTGCAATATATATATTTTTTCCTCGCAAGGGTGTTGAAAAAGTCCGTATGAAACTCGTGAGCAACTTGCTCATTACACTCGGCTGATTTACACCCTCGCCTACGGCTCACACACATCACAGCCTCGTGTATAATGAGAACTTAACTCACTTGTATCATAATCTACTATTATGTAACCATTGTTTTATTAACAGATCTATGTTGAAGTTTTTTTTAAATACAATTTTTATTTGTTGGTATCAATATATCCGAAACTAGCGGCTCACCCCGGCTTACCACGGGTATTTAATAAAAAATATAAATTGAAACACATAAAAAGTATTTATTGTGACATAACTGTAATAGTTAGACATATGGTACAAACTTTTTTGTAGATATTGAAGTCCTCTAGAAAATTGTAATACATCACTTTGCTCTATTGTCAACAATTTCCGCAGCCTGCGCGATATAACGATTTTTTGGTATATTTTTCACACGTTGGGTTACATTATTGAAGTTTTCATACGGATCCCTAAGTTTTTGATAATATTCTATAGCGTATGTTCATCAAGGATAGTGTAGGATTCTAATTGTGGAAGAATTTTTCAAATCGGTCTAGTAGTTTTTCAATACTCAATTATTTATTTCAACAGATGTAGCTACATGCAGGTCTTTTTAACATGTTTGTGTGTTTTATACATATGACCCTATAAGGGTGTGGCAATGGTAGGAACGGAACGATCTATTTTTTTAACATTTAATTTATCGTTGAAGAATTCGTCTAAGGTATAATAACATTTAGATTCAAGTAAGGATTTTAGGTTTTTAATAAAGCATTCTACCTTTTCAATGTCTTTTAGCGTATTAGTCAGCTTATTATATATATCTATACACATTGAGTCAGTTTATTCGTTACATACATATATACAAAAAATAAAAATTTTCCTCTTTATAAATTTTTTTTCTATACTTATACTTAGATGAAGCCAATTTGAAATAAATGAATTCTCAACGAAGTTTATTATTTCTTTTTCTTTTATTAAAATGTGAGCACGCTATACTTTTTGTGAGATAACTTAAGATGATGGTAATCGGTGTGAATACTTTACACGAATATTTATTAAAAGTATGTTTTAATAACCATCGTTGCAAATTTGATTTGCTAGCGTAAGAAATGTATACTTCAAAATCTCGTTTTATGATTTTAGAATTGGACAACGGCATTAATGTGAGAAGAATTATTTTTTTCTTATTCTCACGCGTTTCGGACACGGATTTTTCGCAGCAAAATGCGTTTTGAATCTTATTTATGTAATGTGTTTTTCTTCGTAACGACCTTCTAAATGAGCTGAATTAGTCTGTTAAGGATGCACTTGCCCACGGCTCGAACTTATCAGCGGGCGAGGCAACAAAGCATGCTATTTCACCTATACCTTTGTGGGAAAGGGTAAGACTCCGTGATGAGTAGTACGAAGATAGTGATCGCGCATCACACACCCGTATTGCATGCATCTACGCTAATTACGCACACTTGTTTGCGATATATCAATGAAAGCCGAACCATGCCGAACGAATTACGATATTTGACGACGGACGGAGATAGTGTCTCAAGCTACGTCACGACGTGTGTAGGTATTTCTTATAAAATAATATTATATATTCACAGAGGAATACATTTTGGTTCGGACAGTAGGTACCTGTTGTTATAATTTTCGTTCGTTTTATAATAACATACTGATGTTATTTCACCTATAGTAGGTAAATATTTAGTAAGTAGGGACAATGATTTGTAGGGACAATGATTTGTAGGTACATAGTAAATGTATTAGTTTGTTCTTTTCATATTGATGTAGTAAATATTTACCTACAATAATTATTTATTACATAATTAGCAAGTTACTGCTTTTACTACAACATATTTTGTAAAGCAGTGACGGCTCAGTGGCATAGGTTATGGACTTCCGCGCAGCAGGTCCATGGTTCGAATCCCGTCGCGGGCTTAATCTTCACCGCGTGGTAGAAGAGCATTTTACGAATGCCCGCCTGGATAGCTACTACCCTCAAGTAAAAAATCGGTCGCCAAGCACCTAAAAGGAAGCAATCATGGCTCAGTGGCATTGGTTATGGACTGCCGCGCAGCAGGTCCATAGTTTGAATCCCGCCGCGATATTGAGCTTCACCGCGTGGTGGAGAGTTCGTAGCGAAGTTTACTTAGCTGTTCTCAACCGGTCAGCAAAGTTTAGCACCGTTGCGCGCGGTCATGAGTTGGATGGGTGACCGCTAGGACAATACTACTGAGCGCTTCCGTGCTTCGGAGGGCACGTTAAGCCATTGGTCCCGGTTGTGGTCTTAGGATGGCAGTCGTTATAGCATGGTGGTAGGGCATTTTGCGAATGCCCGCCTGTATAGCTACCACCCTCAAGAAGAAAATCTGTCGCCAAGCACCTAACGGTGTGTTCCGGCAGCTGTCCTTGAGAGCCAGTACTTCTAGGTTAGCCTGAACAACATCTTCGACCACATCATCACTTACCATCAGGTGAGATAGTGGTCAAAGGCTAACCTATCAGGCATAAAAAAAGAGCATTTTGCGAATGCTCGCCGGGATAGCTACCCAAGTAGAAAATCTGTCACCATGCAACTAACGTGAACTCAGTGGCATTAGCTATGGACTGCCTCGCAGCATGTTTATGGTTCGAATCCCGCTGCGGGCTCGAGCTTCACCGCTTGGTGGAAGGGCATAGGGCATTTTGCGAATGTTCGCCTGGCTAGCCACCATCCTGAAGCAGAAAATCTGTCAGTAAGCGCCTAACGGGAAGCAGTGATGGGCCAGTGGCATTAGCTAGTGACTGCCGCGCAGCAGGTCCATGGTTCGAATCCAGCCGCGATATTGAGCTTCCCCGCGTTGGTGAAGAGCATTTTGCGAATGCTCGCCTGGATAGCTACCACCCTCAAGTAGAAAATCTGTTAGAAAGCACCTAACGGGAAGCAGTGATGGCTCAGTGGCATTAGGTTTGGACTGCCACGCAGCAGGTCTATGGTTCGAATCCCGCCGCGGGCTTGAAATTCACCGCTTGGTAGAAGGGCATTTTGCGAATGCTCGCTTGGCTAGCTACCACCCTCAAGTAGAAATTCTGTCACTAAACACTTAACGGGAAGCAGTGATGGCTCTTAGCAATGGACTGCCGCGCAACAGGTCTATGGGTCGAATCCCGCCGCGGGCATGAACTTCACCGCATGGTGGAAGGTTGTTTTGCGAATGCTCGCCCGGCTAGCGAGCTTTGAGATGAGAGTGTGTCGTACCGATTTCAAAATCTGTCTCTAAGCGGTAACACATTTGGAATAAAAATTCTCTAATCCTGGTAGAACACTTTTGGAATAAAAATTCTCTACCTACCCGTAACTGATTTAAATTATTTCCAATAAAAATCAATAACTAATCATAGGTTATTTTTGATTAGGTAAGTACCTACAATCATCGCTAAGTTTACCATATAAACTTTCGTACTACCTTAGGTATAAGTACCTACTACAAATATACATACTTATTCTACTAATTTACGCAGGTAGATACATAGTACTAACTTTATTATTTGTTGTGATCTTATAGCTATGTAGATAGGTATGCAATGTAATGCGCGCCCGCGAATGTCGATTTGACATCGCTGACAGTTGCGTGCCTAGGCAGGCCTATATGATACATGATAATTATATCGTAGATAGGTAGGTATCTTCCATTGAGCTTCTAATTCTAACCCTTTACTACTTTGTATTAGGTAGGTACTTTCTCGAAGCTATATTACTGCTTAGACTATATTCTAAAAAGAATGCGGACTACCTACGTCCATACCATATCTAACCAAATGCAGCTTTTTATATTGTCTAAGTGTTGCTAAAATTATTAGGTACTCACCATAGCTATCATGACCTGCGTATTGACTAATACCTACTAGGTACCTACTCTCACCTAAGTTAGTAAACTTAGGTGAGAGTAGGTGAGTACCTAGACATAGTTACGTATTTATATTACCCAAGTACCTATCTATATGGATTATGGCGTCCGACACTTACTATCACGAACAAACTAATCAAATGCGAAAGAAAATCCGGTCCCCAACTCCCAACATATGTAAATATATATATATATATATATAAGTACGTAAGTAGGCATAGGCACTACATATTGGTAGTGTATACATACGTGCACACCAAAAAGCAACAGGGCATTCCTTCAATATAATATTATGTTCTAAGATCGCGGCGCGATGCACGTGACTTTTGGTAGTGTGCGTTTTGTTAATTATATATTAGTGCGCTGCGCATGAGACCCGCCTGCCCGCTTCCCTCACCGCGGAATGGAAGTATTGACATGAGATGCCCAATATTTTGAACGAAAAACTAGCGCGCAAAACTATGTGTGCCGACCTTTGGCTCTAGGATGTTTATGATTATACTACTGGATGTATTTGTTTTCCAAAATGTTATCTAAAATGATCATGAACTGAGCTATGCTTCTATGTAAATAATTTTAGGGATTTCATGCTCTATAAGTCGTTTATTTACGACTAAACATGCGCTAAAATTCGTGATATTACAGGGATGTTTCGAGGCTTATAACTATCATGTGAAGATTTTTTTTACAAATCGGTGCCAAGACAAGCCTAGATAATGAAGAGATAAATCGATATCATGCTTAGTTCTGGACCTAAAACCTCAAATAAGGGAGTGATCATCCTACGGCGTTTGTATGGAAAAGTTACCGGCCAGTTCACCCTTAAGTGGAACACATGTCGGAAAACAATTTCACGGTGTTTCATGATACATCAGGGAGCTCTACTATGTAAACTATGTGCCTTCCCCCTTCCCCCTTTTGTAGTAAAAAACTTTAAAACATGGGAGGGGTGAAAGAGTATTTTTTTTATATTTTAAAATACGCACTACAGACACATGATTCGTACTCTTTTTGGATTAGTATAAATTTAAACATTACATTTCTATTTATTGTTGTGAAAGGATTTTCAAGCATTTAGTTTTCTAGAATAACATAATGTTTTATTAAATATTAATAAATTAATTTCATAACTATTTCTTTCACAAGAAATTTAATATGTATAAGGTGGAAGCAAAATATAATGATGCACAATTTTCTTTTTATATCTCTAGAGTTTTATTTAAATAAGCTCTAGACTTGACTTTAAAACCTAAGTACAAAATAGTATACCAGTGTACTTGGTTTTAAAGTCAAGTTTTATTTTTAAGCAATACCTTTACGTGCTTTAGAACGACGGTGAAGTACTAGGAATAATACGAAGGAGGAATGTATAAACTTTTTAAATGTTTTTAGCCCAGTACCTAAGTATCGATGCGATTTGGGATTATATATTTTTTTTTCTATGTTAGATACTAATAATCACGACCATCCAAAGACGACAACCGGGACCGACGGCTTAACGTGCCATCTGAAGCACGGAAGCGCTCAGTTGCACTACTTTGTTCACTTAAGTTGTGACATTACTGTCACTAGCGGTCACCCATCTGACTCAAGACCGCGGCGGACGTTGCTTAACTTTGCTGATCTGTTAAGAGCCCTTTTACATTTTGCAGCCTTCTCACTCGCACTTTTAAAGATAATTTCAAATAGCAACAATATGGTTTATATTTTTTAAAATGTGGTCTATCATTATTTTGCTGCATGCAACTATAGATGTTCTCTACTAATTTTCATTTTGATATCTGTTATGGGGGATCCAAAACGCGTAATTTAGTTATTTTAAATTTTGGGCCTCTAATTCATATTGGACTCAAAATGTAACAAAGTAAAAATATGTTGAGAACATCTATAGTTGCATGCAGCGAAATAATGATTAACCACATTTTAAAAAATATAAACCATATTGTTGCTATTTGAAATAATCTTTAAAAGTGCGAGTGAGAGGGCTGCAAAATGTAAAAGGCCTCTTAAGAACAGGTAAGCAAACTTCGCTACGAGCGCTTCAAAACCTACCTACTCTTTTTCTATGTTACCGGCAAAATATAAAAAAATTCAACGCATTTCCTAAGATGGCGGTAACTAAGTCCAATACAAGCGTAGCCAGGTGCAACAACTACTAACAATGTATCAATCAATATACATTCATACAAAACTTTCAAAAAAAACATCTCACTTTATATTTTCACTTCTTAACACAAAAACCACGTGAAAAATGAGGAAATTGATATCCTTTTTTTAAATATATATAAATAAAACACATAAACACTCACATATGATATTACTGAACACATTTTGATGCGGTTCACGGTTACAAGTGATGTCACAATGGATTTGCACTCAGTTTTATACCAAAGTGACAGGGCTGCGTGATGTACTATTAGATTTTTAGGGTTCCCCGCAAATTTAACAAAACTTCTAAAGAAGTAAACGACGCGGTTGGTTAAAAAATAATGTTTTATATATTATTGTATTAAACTACGTATTTAATATAAATAGAGTAATATAAGATTTAAATAAAACTGATTTAAATTAAAACTAAACGTAAGGTACTTAAAAATAATTGCAAGTATCATTAATACATTACATTTTTTAGTTTATTGTGACTGCTGCCGGAACACACCGTTAGGTGCTTGGCGACAGATTTTGTACTTGAAGGTGGTAGCTAGCCAGGCGGGCAATCGCAAAATGCACTTCCACCATGCGGTGAAGCTCAAGCCGGCGCGGCGGTGGGGTTCGAACCAGAGACCTGCGGCACGGCAGTCCATAGCTATTACCGGTTGACCATCAATGCTTCAATAATATATATATACTTATATGTATATTTACATAGGCGTATTATAATTATTACACATCATCATAGATTTCGATGAATTGGAAGAATAAAACGATAGTTTCTGCCGACCTCTCTAAGCGTGCGAAAAGGGAACGAAGAAGTTTTATTATTCCATTGTTATTATTAAATTAGTCCATAGACTCCAATTTCCATAAAATGGCTAGCATTTAAGTTTTTTTTATGTTATTGTGACGGATCAAGCACGAGACCCATCTGATGTTAAGCAGTAACCTCTGCTTATAACAGACGCATTTCGTCAAGTAACGTACTAGTACTGCGCCCGTCACCCTGAGACATACAGGTGTTGAGTCTCACGTGGCTGTTATTTTACTGGCTCTCAAGGACCGCTGCCGGAACACACTGTTAGGTGCTTGGCGTCAGATTATGTACTTGAGGTTGGTCGCTAGCCAGGCGGGCAATCGCAAAATGCACTTCCACCCTGCGGTGAAGTGCCCGCGGCGGGATTCGAACCATGGACTTGCTGCGCGCCAGTTCATAGCCAATGCCACTGAGTCATCACTGCTTCATACTGCACTGTGTTCTACAATTAATTTCTCCGGAACCTTACCACAGAAATTCACTCCTATGCGAAACCAATCGTTTATTTTTGCTCTATATCAATCACCAAAATCTAGTGACCTGCTGACACTACAGAGATCCAACATCCAATAGGTCCGTCTATTCTGGTCTATTATATCACTGAAATGTACTTTTACCATCTGTGTAAATACTTTTGAGTTTAGTTTAGTGTTTCGAGTACATTGCTCGTTTTGAATTAACGGAATATTAGTGTTTAAAATTGAAAACTTTATTTAGAGAAATATTTATTATTGTATTTTTATTGTTAACCTACCATCCTGTAAATAGTCTTCTGCTATTTGGCTAGATGTCGCCAATATCAAAAAGACGTGAATTCAAACGGATGGAGAAGTTTCGACTGTCCAGCGCCCGCTTCCATAGCATAATTGGTAATGCACCAGGACGGTATTCTGGGGTTGCGGGTTCAAATCCCGCCGGAAGTTATATTTTTCCATTTGAAATGATTTCTGTTTTCGCTTAGCACGCGTCAATGCTCTTATAAAATTAATATTAATATTATTTTAATTGTAAAGTAGCCATAATTATTCAAGCACTTATAGTTTCAGTATAACTTAATGGCTTCATATAAACTATTATTTCAGGGTAGGAATGCCGGTCAGTTTTTAATTTCATTAAAAACTGATTGATTTTGGTTTGCGTAAACGAATAATTAAATAAAAATGTTAGACCACCCTGGACATAATATCGACGCTTGAAAGGCAATAATTACCAAGCGACATGATGGCAACTTTACAGGAGAGCATTTTAAAGTTTTATTTTTTGGATAAAAAATCGTCAAAAATCGCCTATTAGTCATAGCAATTCGATTATAACGATTTTTAAATAAACTTTATAAGCTTTGTGAACTGGCATTTAAAGATTATGAATATTCTCAATATTTCAAGAATTAGTGTCGGTTAGTTAAATTTTAATCAAAATCGCAATCAGGTAAAAATTACTTTCCGACTGCAAAAGTTTATTATAAAACATGTTAAATTTACTAAACCCCCGTATTTTACAATTGTGTTTTAAGCAAAATTATGCATCCAGAAGCAACAGATGTTTGGCATCTAGGTAAAATGATCAAACTAAAAACCAAGTAACTTTTGCTGCCAGGCAATTTCAACCATATTACAAATTAAATAAGGTATGTGTAGGATTTTATTGAACAAGTAACATACATTTAGATTTTAATACACAACGTTAAAGATATTAGTACACACAATTAAAGATTTTTTGGATACCGTCATTATCATCAACATCAAAACAGCCTTTGTAATAATATACAATCACTCACTGCTTATTATAGGCCTCCATCTTACAGGCTGCCCCATTGCAGATGGTGAAGGTTTAGAGGCCTGTGACTAACCCTTTGTCAAACACTTCTATGTAAGCCTCTAAAGTCCGAATATTGCAGTCAAATATCTCGCAAAGTAGACACCTGATCCCATTAAGAACATGAGCAGTCGTTGTAAATAAGTAAGGCGTATATATTTTAAAACAAAATATTTATCAGAAATTTCAAAATATGAATAGGTGGGATAAAATTTCATTTAAAAAGAAAATTGCTGTCTTTAACTACTGATATGTTTCTTGAATTGGTATGGTTTTCTGATACCTACCTATTCATTACTTATTTAAATCAAATTTTAATCAACAATTTTAACTTTTCCGATCAGCGTTTTTCAGGAGTCTTACACTATTATTACTCAGTAATTAAAAATAGAACTATCTACAATACTAATATCTGTTTTTTAAAGAAATTATTTTCAAGAAAAATAATTGAATCGCATACAACATTCTTTGATAATTGTATCTCAAATTTGTAACTATAAATTTGGGATACAATTCTCAAAGAATATTCTGAAATTCCCAAACGTTTTACGGGTTTTACGAATGAAAATATTTTCGTAAACTTGCAATTATACTACATAATTATGATCAATTTTCACTTATTTAAAGCTTCAGTTGTATTATTATTATTACTACTTATTAGGAAAATTAGGTTTTAGAAATAACATTTAAATCAAACATAAATGTTATGCAATGTCACATAAGAATAATAAAATTAACACTTGTATCTTATTATCACAATCAAATATTTATTAAAATCGAAGCTAAATTCCAAATGAAGTATTATATAGCCAGGTAGATATAGGTTACGAAGTGAAAATTATAGATTGAGATCCATTCATCGACATTAAAATAACAGAAGAAGGTTTATATAATCTACATAATTTAGTCATTAGTTTACTAGGAAGTTACATAGAGTATTATCAAAATTACCCATAATAATCAACATTGAAAATTTCAATTATTGAAGAATCACCGGGCTCTACGTCTTTAATATCTGAGTCTGGCAAATCATTGGCGTAAACGCAGAATACGGTATCTCGGTGAATTCATTGTGTAATTGAGTACGTATAACTTTGTCCTTGCAAAGTGTAACAAGGTTCTGTTTTGCCTTTGCTTTAAGCATATTTGAATAGTAACACGACATAAGAGGTACCATGGTCTTAAATTAGATTCCTTGAGGTAAATATTTGAAATGTTACTTTTTTCTAACACTTTCTTCATTATTATCATACAAACTTATATTTTTCTGTTTTTAGTTCGTCTTTCTTTGTGGTTGCTCTTTTTGAACCTATTTCCACTTCTTCATTAGAAGAAAATTCTAACAATTCATCCTTAATTGAAGGTTCTTCATAAGCAATTAGAGTTGAGTAATCATCATACCCTGATATGTAATAAATGTACACGTTATATTAATATAAATGTTTACGTTTTATCAGTTTTGCCGTAATCCGTCAGATTCAGACCATCTCCCAACGGTAGAATGTCTAGGATTGGCACCTACTTCGATGTAGCTTGCAGTATTTATTTCTGTAATGCAATCCATCTTCATTGTTTTTAACTGTTTCTTTTAAGGCGTTGCTTGCAGTGAACGTTTCCGGTACAGTCAAATCAACCTACATGTTAAAAGTTCTTTATCTGGTTTATTTTTTGGTATGCCAATTTAGATTACAGAATAATCACCTGCTGGACATGGACTGTTTTCTGTTGTTCAGATAGATCTGCAGGTTAATTTTTCAGAGTAGGACCCAAAGAACTTCCTACAATTTTATCCATTAATGCTTCGCTATAGTTTTGGTGCATTGATCATAATTTATTGGCCCAGATTGATCATCAATCATTCAACCAGTATTTTCAGTGACATTGCCAGCAGAAAAAGTCTCACAAGTTCTTGCAACGGAGGTCGTTGAAGGGCATTCCTTTGAAATCATTTAATGCAAAAAATAAAAATGATAAAAACGTAATATACCTATTATACATTGCCTTATTTGTTTAACTACAGCGTGAAAATTTATAAAACATACCGGTTTATTCAAACCAAGGTATTTGATAAATTGGTCCAATTGTTGCAGATTTTCATTTTTATTTTTGTAAAAGCCGTGATATGTTGGTCGCTAATAATTAAATTAAAATATTAGAATTTTCCGTTCTTTATTATTGAGAGCATAAATGATTAAATTATTTAACTAAGCAATTACAAATCAGTTCAAATCCCTGCTATCCACACCGGCGTTTGACATAGCTTACTTAATTATCTTATCTACTTGCTTATTACGATTATTATGTACCTAAAACCATGAATTAAAATCAATATAAAATGTGCATTATAAAATTTAATATTTATCAAATCTTTATATTGCACTTACCGAGTACACTTCAAGCTACGCGATGAAGCACTTTGAGCGATGTGTGCGAGCACACAGGTTGCCTATGCGACAATTCGGTGAAGTCTTAATCTTAATTTTGTTACCAAATACCACTAAAAAGCTGCTTTACAGTTTGGGTAACCGACAAAACAAAATACTTGCATATGGGATAAGCTCAGTTTTATACAAATTTAATACCTGTTATTAGCATCTATGTAACAAAATCATTAAAAAAAACCGGCAGGTAAAATATTACCAAACGACAAATTATATCCTGTACAGGGCAGGTAAATATTACTACTTGACGTTTTAAAGTTCATCGCATTTAGGTAAAAAGTACTAAGTGACAATAAATATATGGTTAAGGTGTGTCAAAAAGTCTTAAACTACGAGAAAAAAATATTTTTAATTAGGTAAAATGTCTTAAGCTTTATTCATTACCTAGTTACCGCAAGGCAAAAAATACTTTATGTTCAAACACATTATTTCGAGTCTAGGCAAAAATTACTAAGTGTAAAAAGTAAAAATCGAATAGATACTACGTGAAAGTTATTCATAAATTGGTATAATTTTAGTCGTTTGGACGCCGAAAATTGTGAAAATGTGTTTTATTTTAGGTTACTAAGCGACAACAAACTTTGTCCTAGCGGCATGAGAGTAGGACCAATCGACGCAGAATTTTTTTCTGATTTCAATGATATATATAACTCAATATTGCCCAAAATGTCGCTTGGTAATTATTGCCTTTCAACCGTCGATATGCATACTGCATCTAACAAAGAAAGAATCGTCCAAACTATAGAGAAAAAGGTCTTTAAGTTAAAGAAAGATACCAGACTATATGCATTATATATTTATAAAACCAGACCGAGAAAAGACAATTAATACAAATGCTTATGAAATATTGTATTTACATCTGTTCCCGCCTATCTAAAGTACTTTTATATATTTTTGAAGCAATGATGGCTGAGCGGTAGCATCTATAGACAGCCGTGCCGCAGGTCCATGGTTCGATCGCCACCGCTGGCTTTAGCTTCACTGCATGGTGGAAGGGCATTTTGCGAATGCTCGCCTGGCTAGCTACTAACCTGTATTAGAAAATTTGTCGCAAAGCGCTTATCAGTGTGTTCCGGCAGCAGTCCTTGAAAGGCAGGAAAATTACAGGCACATATGAGACTTAACAGCTTTACGTCTCAGTACGGGCGCAGTGCAATTTGTCACTTGTGAAGAAATACAACTGTTAAAGGCAGAGGTTACAGCTTAACATCAGGTGGGCATCTTGCTTTTTCCGTCACAATCATCTCCAAAATAAGTTTTTCAAAAGTGATGTGATTTTTTGATGATAGGTTAGCCTGATGTGGTCGACGATGTTTTTCAGGCTGACCTTAAATGGTAGAGGTAGTGTAGTAGAGGGTGGTAGCTAGCCAGGCGGGCATTCGCAAAATGCCCTACCATCATGCTATAACGACTGACATCCTAAGACAACAACCGGGACCGATGGCCTAACGTGCCCTCCGAAGCATGGAAGCGCTCAGTAGTAACGCTACTAGCGGTCACCCATCCAACTCATGACCGCGGCGGGCGTTGCTAAACTTAGCTGCTCGGTTAAGAACTGCTAAGTAAACTTCGCTACGAACGATTCATGATGTTATGATCAAAGCAGTAATGTATACCAAAGCAATCAAATCTCTCACCTCCCAATAGAACGACGTCTACGTCTCCTTTTTATACGTTTTTGATCATTCTACTCGAAATATAATTGAATGGTACTATCTTTGAATGTACAGAAATGTACAGATGGGAAAAATAAGATATGAGTTATCGGCCTACTTTCAGCGTTATGTAGTGTAGCTTTTATGACGTAATACAAGTACTTTCTCGCATCCGCTTAGGACATAACTTTTTATATTCTTTTTATCACTCATGCGCTGTTTAAGTTTATTTCATAAATCGGGTGGTACATACGATTTCTCGCCTTAGGGATTTAAGAATTTACCCCAAGGAGGTAAGCCAGTTGGCAGCGTGCCCAGCATGCTGGCAGCATTGCCCCGTTGAGTTGCAATGCTTATTCGTTGATAAAATATAATTATTAAATAAATTATTACAATATATTGCATATATACAGGGCGTCCCACGGCGATGCCACATGGAGGGAAAGTACCTTGAATATTGTAGATGGAACATTTTACTGAAAGAAGACATTATTTAAATTTAAAAAACAATTTAAACTGCATTCATAGATATTTAAATAATTACATGGTTGAACCGGGAATCGAACCCGTTACACGAGTTGCATACAACCAGGTACCTACTAATAACGTATCCCTTTATCATGCACTTAAATTATAATAGGGAAATGATTTTCAAGTGGGTTCATTTATTAGTAATAAGTACCTAATTATGATAATGTCGGTTGTATGTCCTTATGGCAATATCAACTTTTAATTGTTCTGTTAATTATAATAAATGTTAAAATTCATGGTCTTCCTTTTATTTCTGACACTATGTTATTTAGCAAAAATAATCCTAAGATAATGAATAGATTCAGGCGTTACTTTGCGGAAATCCATTTTTAATAATAACAAATACTTTTAAATATTTTAAGAAAACATCAAATTAATATTTTAATAAAACACTTAAAAAATATAAAAATATATCTAGTGACAATTCCGCTTAATTTTCCTGCTAAGCCGACGTGACGTCACAAACGCCACGCAGCCAAACCGGAAGAATTTTCGACGCGTTTCGCTTCTACACGAAGCATCCTCAGGAGGTCTTGACTCTTCGAGCGCGCTTTCGATCGGCATGATAAAACTACAGGTGATTTTTTTCCTCGTGTAATTCGATTGCCGGTTCTTTAACAACCCTTATAATTAATATGTTTTATATATCAATTCAAAAGTATTTGGTAATATGTTTTTTCTTCTGTTTTATGCCCAGCCCCGTTCGTGATGGCAGCCCTCATTAAGAATGCATTTTTTGCTAGACCGATGATTTTTGGTTAAAGAGGGCGTTCAGATGAAAAAAAAGACCTATGTACGACGCCTCATACTTGGACGAAGGGTACGCAGATGATGATTCTAAACTTTGACCGCTATGTATGTAATAGCTTTCAAGTTACTGGCACGTTGAGCTAATACACATTCGAATGATAGGACTATCGTTGCAATGGCTTTTCGGTTAAACGGACGCTCGAACTAATGGCTAGTCGAAATTGTGGTATTTCGATGATATGGAATTTCGGCAATTCGTACGCTTGAGCTAATGACTTCGAGAAATCAGTCATCGGGCACATGACATTCGAAATCGAGTAGTAAATCCATGTTTCTTATCGGTTAGTGATTATGTTATCGAGATTAAAAGGATGAAAACCCAGGACCCCCACTCTGCAATCGATTGCCACCAGTCATCATTGCTCCGAACTTAGGCCCCTATTACACTATTCAATTAAATAAAATCATAGTTAAAGCCGTGTCTAAACAAAAGAAACTTTGGCATTATGTCTACAATGACAAGCATAACTGGTGTAAGTATAAAAAACATCGCTGACACGAAGAGCAAATGCTCGACCAAGTCTGCGGTTTGTAAATTCTTAACGCGCATAATACTTTTTTTTGTGACGTAACAAGCTCGAGGCCCGCCTGATATTAAGCGGACTAACATCTGCCTATAACAGATGCATTTCCTCACGAGTCACGAATTGCACTGCGCCCGTCACTTGAGACGTAGTTGTTAAGTCTCATGTGCCTGTAATATCACTGGCTCTCAAAGACTATTGCGGGAACACACCGTTAGGTGCTTGGCGACAGATTTTCTACTTGAGGGTGGCAGCTAGCCAGGCGGGCAATCGCAAAAAGCCCTTCCACCATGCGGTGAAGCTCAAGCCGGCGGTGTGGATCGAACCAGGGTACTGCGGCGCGGCAGTCCATAGCTATTACCGCTCGGCCATCACTGCTTTTTTATTAACGGATAATATCTTTCAGGTACAGTATCACATGGTGGTAAATATTAATAAGAAATGTAATTTGATTTCATACGATATCTATACTAATATGAAATATATCTATATAACGGCGCGTGAACAATTTAATGGAGTTACTAAGATTAAAAATGAAACGTAATGATTAATTAGATCGCTATTATGTTCAGTACTATAATCGATATTGCTTTGTATTCGATTATTCATTTTTAGAGCGGGTAACACCGAATGGAGTTGTAGGTGTCATGGCGGCCGGATGACTGTCGAATTCGTTCACTTCTTCTCTGATTTTTGAAGTGTGCGCACTTCTTGACGGACAATCGAACGTGATGGACGCGTGCAAACCCATTGGCTCTTAATCCATTTTAATCCACGTGATACTATGTAGTTTTGTTGTAATAAGTTTCTTGTGAATTGCAATTGTGATCATACGATATTCTCTGGGTGGTATTTTGTGAAAATCTGCACGTGCACGCCCATAATGGACGACCAACCTGAGTAGATAACGGATCCGTCTCCAGAGACGACATACCGACCCGTTTCGGCTCTCAATCTCCGTCATATACTATGATGAAATTTGGTATGGAAATAGTTTGAGACCCGGGTAAGGACATAGGATAGTTTTTTATACAACTGCGTGCAAAAAGAGGTTAATTGTTTTGCGCGATAATCGACTTACGCGCGGGCGAAGCCGCGGCCGGAAAGCTATACCATCTAGACATAAGACTTGATTAACCGAAGTTTTAGAGCTATGTTCGTGATTCTATTGAGAGATATGGTTGAAATTGTGTTTTCAAATCAGCAACTTTTGAAGCAGTGATTTCTCAGTGGCATTGGCTATGTGCCACGCAGCAGGTCCATGGTTCGAATCCCACAGCGGGCTTGAGCTTCACCGCATGGTGGTAGGGCATTTCTAGTAGAAAATCTGTTGCCAAGCACCGAAAGTTGTGTTCCGGCAGTAGTTCTTTGAGAGCCAGTGAAATTACAGGCACAATGAGACTTAACAACTACGTCTCAATATGACGGGCGCAGTGCAATTCGTGACTTGTGATGAATTGCATCCGTTATAGGCAGAGGTTAGTCCACTTCACATCAGGTGGGCCTCGAGCTTGTTCCGTCACAATAACATAAAATAAATAAATAGTACAAATATGACAAAACTACGTTTGTATGGAAAGCGCTCTCCGTGCACACTACTCTTAACTATAATACTGTGTCATAAAGTCCCTAGACAAACAGTCTGTCACACCCCGGTGGCATTACCTACCATGCAACGCTTATGCAAACAAACACACAAACAAAACTGCACTAGATTAGTGATGCAACGTCTCACAATGCGCCTTTTACCGGAAATCTATTATTGTGTGCAGACTCCATGAGGTTAGTCATTATTGGGACATCACATTAAAAACAAATGCAATGATGTTTAACGTACGAAAGTACGGAACCAGTCTATATGTGAGTCTTTTTTTTTTTATTTGGATCAAATATTTAGCTTATTTGCTTCTTAATAGAAGTAGGTGAGACTCAACAACTATATAGCTTAGGTTTTGTTATGTTTGCAATAACACCTGCTCTGCGGATTACATTACAAAATTACAAATTTACGACAGCAAAAATTATAGTCATGATGTCATGTTAGCTCAGTCGGTCAGAGCACACTCGGCTATAGGGGTGGATGTACGCGGGTTTGAATCCCGCACATGACTATATTTTTTTCTCTTGTAAATTTGTAATATTTCCTCAGGGTGACGATACGATAAGTAGAGGTTAACGCTTAGCATCAGGTGGACCTCGAGCTCGTTCCGTCTCAAAACGTAAAAAAAACCATAACCAAAGTCATAAATATGCGAGCACGAATCCTACTTGATATTTGAACTTGTAGAATTCGGTACCATGCTGATTCAAAATACTCTGAGCTCATATTATGTTCATGGTCAGACTTCATAAGTTATTTCGTACATGTCAGTGGTGAAGTCGGTTCCGTTTTTTACAACTCTTCACTTGAATTTTTAAGGTTCTGTATCCAAAAGGCTAAACGGAGCCTCTGTCTGTCCGTCCGTCTGTTCCTTTTAGGTCTTTCGCTCGTTAACGAAATAAGTTGCAAACTTGAAATTTTGATATGTGGCATAGAATTTTGAGTCGTAGATACCGACGGTAGGCCTTTATTAACAAAATAGAACTTTATACAATACTACAGCTACAACAATAAAAGCATTTCAAAAACATATAAGTCATTGCTGACTCACAGGCAGTCCAAATGGTAGTATTGATATATTAGGTCCTTACATATGAAATTGGCGTTTTGTATGGGAGGAACAAAAAGTCGAATATTTTTTAATATAATATATTTAATTAATCAAAGTATGAACCATTATTTTCTATGCACTTTTGCCATCTCATAGGTAGTTCATTGATTCCTTTACTAAAAGACCAGTCGGACGGGAATCAATAAAATCTTTGAAGGCGATTTGGACTGCCCCATCGGAGTTGAATTTTTTCCCTTGCAAGAAGTTATCCAAATTTCGAAAAAAATGGTAATCTGTTGGAGCAAGGTCTGGGGAGTACGGAGGATGTCTTAGACTTTCCAATTGAAGCTCTTCTAATTTAGTAGCCGTCTGTAGCGCAGTGTGTGGTCTAGCGTTGTCGTGAAGCAGCAGTGGCGTGGAGCGATTGACCAGCCTAGGTTGTTTAGCCGCTAGCTTTTCCATCATGGTTTGCAATTCCTGACAATAGACATCAGCCGTAATAGTCTGGCCAGATTTGATAAAACTGTAATGAACAATACCGGCACTAGTCCACCAAACGCTTACAAGTAACTTTTTTGGGGTTAATTTTCGCTTGGGGCAGGATTTGGCTGGCTGGCCAGGATCTAACCATTGCGCTGAGCGCTTCCGATTATCGTAAAGAACCCATTTTTCATCACAGGTAATGATTCGGTTTAAAATACCTTCATTATTGTGCCGGTTTAGTAATGTAACGCAGCAGTCGACGCGCGTTTGCCGGTTTGTTTCAGTCAATTCGTGAGGTACCCACCTTTCAAGCTTTTTAATCTTCCCAATTTGCTTCAAGTGAATTAAAACAGTTTTATCACTAACATCGCAGCCTGCAGCTAACTCGGACGTGGTTTGCGATGGATCCGCTTCCACAATAGCCTTCAACTCTTCATTATCAACTTCAGTCTCAGGCCGTCCACGGGGCTAGTTCTGCAGGTCGAAATTTCCAGAACGAAAACGTTGGAACCAAAAACGAACTGTGTTTTCTTTTGCAACACGACCGCCATACACATCATTCACCCTTCGAGTTGTTTCCGCAGCACTAGTGCCACGGCGGAACTCGTACTCGTAAATAATGCGATATTTAGGGTTTTCCATTTTGTAAAATGAGTGACGCAAACAGAAAAAAACAGAAGAAAAAAAACAAATGAATGACGATCATCGAAGCACAAATACATGAGTCTATAGCTGTACAAATTTGAATTTGGAATTCCTTACCAAAGAGGAGAAATTCGTGATTAAAGTGGCCAGTACGAAAAACGCCAATTTCATATGTAAGGACCTAATATATGAGTATAGTATTGATGTTATTTTATTACTATCGAGATTTCTTGTTGTCCTGCAATTTTTTTTTTACCCGCGGTATTCCTTTATTAACAAAATACTACGAACTATATACAACACTATAGCTACTACAATAAAAGCATTTAGATCCCTATAAGTCATTGCAGACTCATAGGCAGTTCAAATGCTCTAGCCCACTATCAGTTGGGAGCGTGCCCAGTATGCTGGCAGCATTGCCCCGTTAAAGGGTATAAATAAAAAATATAAGAATAATTATAGCAATTTATAAGCCATTCCAGACTCAAGATAAATATAGAAGGAAGATGTTAAAAAGAACATTTTACACCCTAATACGTGGGGTGTCTAGAGCACTTAAATTCACTAGAATACATATTTGTAATGTTTATCTAAAAAATATTAGTAAATGCGGGTCTGTCAAAGTTGTTAATTTGCCACTTTGACCACTTTGTTTTTTTTATGTTATTGTGATGGAACAAGCGCCTGGCCCACCTGATGTTAAGCGGTATCATCTGCCTATAACAGATGCATTAAATCACAATGCCAGGCGGGCATTCGCAAAATGCCCTACCACCATGCCATAACGACTGCCATCCTAAGACGACAACCGGGACTGACGGCTTAACGTGCCCTCCGAAGCACGTGCACGCTCAGTAGTAATGTCACTAGCGGTCACCCATCCAACTCATGACCGCGCGCGACGTTGCTTAACTTTGCTGATCGGTTGAGAACAGCTAAGTAAACTTCGCTACGAGCGCTTCGAAAATTAACATACGTATAAAGGGAAACAAAATGTGTCGACTCTAGAACCTTCCTTTTTTATGTTCTAGTAACGGGACGCTCGAGGCTCACCTGATGTTAAGCGAACTAACCCCTGCCTATAACAGATGCATTTCATCACAAGTCACGAATTGCACTGCACCCGTCCCTTTGAGACATACCTAGTTGTTAAGTCTCATGTGCCTGTAATTTCACTGGCTCTCAAGGACTGCTGCCGGAACACACCGTTAGGTGCTTGGCGACAGATTTTCTACTTGAGGTTGGTTGATAGCCAGGCGGGCATTCGCAAAATGCCCTTCCACCATGCAATAGGAATTGGTTACGAGGTTTATCTCAAAAAACTAAAGTATACCTACCTACTTTACTACTTACGTGTAGTTAGTAATCTAAAATGTCAGTATATTTTCGTGCCATATGAAATAATGAACGTGTTTTCATTTAAAATGTGTTTTTAAGTTGTAATCAAAACAGACTCACTATTTTTTCTTATACGACTCTAAAAGTGCGCTGACAAATTTGCATGCGTGTACAGGAAAACAAAATGCGTCGAGTATAAAACCTTCCACCTTTTAGAAAATAGAATAAAAGTCTCGCGTAATGCAAAAACATGGTCACCGTTCTCAGTTGGTGCACGGGTCGATCTAATATAATTCTTTGTTCACGTCATTATCCAAGAGACAATGGCATGACACTACTGAACTGATTTTATCTAATAGCACTATTTCCGGATCGCTGAAAGTAGTATCATTTGGTTACGGAACTGTTATGGATGGCGCACCGATCCACATGCCTTTTTAGGGTTCCGTACCCAAAGGGTAAAAACGGGACCCTATTACTGAGACTTCGCTGTCCGTCCGTCTGTCACCAGGTTGTATCTCAAGAACGGTGAAAGCTAGACAGTTGAAATTTTCACAGATGATGTATTTTTATTGCCGCTATAACAACGTCAAAAAAATAATATAAAATTAATATTTAATGGGGGGCTTCCATACAACAAACTTGATTTTGTACAGTTTCTTGCTCGATACTAATAACTGTGACAGGTAGACGCTTTAACTATACACAGAATATTTAGTTACGGAACCCTTCGTGCGCGAGTCCCACTCGCACTTGGTCGATTTTATTTTTATATGTAACTAGCGACCCTCCCCGGCTTCGCACGGGTGCAATGCTGATACTAAATAATCTGTAATATCTTCTAAAATATTAATTTAAATTACATTCTGTAAATGGCCTTACTAATCTATATTAAATGCTCAATGTATTTAAGGTACTTTATTCGAAAAGGATTAATGCTGTATTGTTTAAAAAAGCTTCGTAAATAAACCATTAAATCTAGTAAAAATGTTTTTTTTTTATTTTTTTTTATTTTATTGTGACGGATCAAGCACGAGGCCCACCTGATGTTAAGCGGACTAACCTTTTCCTATAACATATGCATTTCGTCACGAATTGCGCTGCGCCCGTCACCTTGAGACATAGTTGTTAAGTCTCATGTGCCTGTAATTTTACTGGCTCTCAAGGACTGCTGCCGGAACACACCGTTAGGTGCTTGGTGACAGTTTTTCTACTTGAGGGTGGTAGCTAGCCAGGCGGGCAATTGCAAAATGCCCTTCCACCATGCGGAAGCTCTAACCCATAGTGAAGATCGAACCAGGGTACTGCGCACAGCCCGTAGCTACGACCGCTCGACCATCATTGCTTCAAAGACTTCTAAGAACTTTAGGGAGTTCAGTAATTGGAAAAGTTTTTCCCCATGTGTTATTAGCTGCCTCCACATATGCTACATCAAAATAGCGTTTTTTTCCACTTATTTGGTATGTAATGTGTACGGAAGATAAAAAAGCTGGTAATGCCACATTAGACATTTTGCGTATCCCTATGCTTCCCAACCTCACAGGGAGGGAGACCTGTAATCAAGCTCTATCACCCATCTCAACATTCAAAACCGACACAAACGTATCTTTTACTAAGTTTGAAGCGCTCGTAGCGAAGTTTACTTAGCTGTTCTTAACCTATCAGCAAAGTTAAGCAACGTCGTCCGCGATCATGAGTTGAATGGGTGACCGCTAGTGACATTGCTACTGAGCGCTTCCGTGCTTCGGAGGGCACGTTAAGCCGTCGGTCCCGGTTGTTGTCTAAGGATGGCAGTCGTTACAGCATGGTGGTAGAGCATTTTATGCCCGCCTGGCTAGCTACCACCCTCAAGTAGAAAATCTGTCACCAAGCACCTAACGGTGTGTTCCGACAGCTGTCTTTGAGAGCCAGTAATTCTAGGTTAGCCTGAACAACATTTTCGACCACATCATCACTTACCATCAGGTGAGATAGTAGTAAAAGGCTAACCTACAAGCATAAAAAAAGTATTCCCATCTAATGTAAGAGCATTAACACTTAAATCCCATTGGCATCGGCGATAATGATAACAATAGAATTTCATTTATAACTAAGACGTAGTGGTCCTGACGATGCCAATGTGTTAAATCTGAATATACCTTACAATGTTCGTGAATATAATTTAGTAGTCGTTCATTAAATTTATGCTTTTTTAAATTTAGTTTTAGCTCACGATTTTCTCACAGCTGATAACATCTCAAATTATATGTAAATATAAGAACAAAACGCAAAACCGATTGTATACAAAAGAAAATGTATGGGCGTTAATTTTGAACAATCTACTATACACATCCTAATTTTAGAATTATTCTTCGATAAAAACTGATAAACATTCGTCAAGAATCGGTCAACACATATTAAGATGAAGTGAACGTTTTGCTACCAAGTTTATGTTAGGCGCAAGGGAATTAATTTTTCAATATGTTATCCGGACAAGTAGGTATCCCAAACAAAAAGTTCATAATATTTGAATGTGGTTTTTTATTTTATTTTTACTGTTAATGTGACGGAACAAGCTCGAGGCCCACCTACTGCCGGAACACACCATTAGGTGCTTGGCGGCAGATTTTCTAATTGAGGGTGGTCGCTAGCCAGGCGGGCACTCGCAAAATGCCCTTCCACCATGCGGTGAAGCTCAAGCCCGCGGCGGAATTCGAACCATGGACCTGCTGCGCGGCAGTCAGCATTGGCTATTTGACACTGCTTCGAAAAAGAATGGCAATAGGCTCGCCCCTATTACACGGGACTAAAACCCAATTGGCAAAACGTGGGTGTTTACACACCTCTGCTTACCCCTGCGGGAAATACAGGCGTGATTGCATGTATGTATATATGTTTTTTTTTTAATGTAATTTAACGGAACAAGCTCGAGGACCACCTGATGTTAAGCGGACTAACCTCTGCCTATAACAGATATATTTCATCACAATTCACGAATTACACTGCGCCCGTTACATTGAGACATTGTTAAGTCTCATGTGCCTGTAATTTCACTGGCTCTCAAGGACAGCTGTCGGAACACACCATTAGGTGCTTGGCGACAGATTTTCTACTTGAGGGTTGTAGCTAGCTAGACGGGTACTCGCAAATACCCTTCCACCATGCGGTGAAGCTCAAGCCGGCGGTATATGTGTGACAATGTGCGGTCATAGGTATCGATAAGAGACGTCTCTTATCGATACCTATGACCACCTTATGGGTTCGATTAAATTGCCTGTCCGAAAGCTGTACTTGAGATTCAATTATTCTAAGCATACGGTTAACTTGTAATGTTTTATCGGTTTCTAGCCGCACCTTGCAATATTGTTGAATGCAATATATTGATTTATGTTTGCATCGGTGTCGGAGACATATTTCACCCCCCTTTAGGTGGGGAGCTTGTCTGCAATATAATGGAGGACATTTTGAATCGTGGTTGTAATAGTTTAAGTAATATTACATTAATAAATGATATGGTTTTAATTTGTTTTGTCTTTACCCACCATATAGTTAGAAACATTCGTTTATTTATTAATAACCAATATTTAAAAAATGATTAAGAAAACGCTTTAAAAACTGTGACAATTCCGCCTAATTTTCCTGTTAGCCGACGTGACGTCACAAATGCCACGCAGCAGACCAACAGATGGACTTAAAGGCAATATAATAGTCACCAAAACAGGATAATGGAAACAAAGGAAGACCGAAAAGACGATGTGAAAATGTATTCAATCAAAGATGGAGAACGGAATGGATGAGTAACGCTAGAGATTTTTTATGCAAACAGCAGGGGGGAGGTCAGCACCAAAGAGGCGACCACTGTAGACTGACAAAGCGTAGTCAATAGTCGTAGTAAAACTTACATGACTCAAATAAGCCATTTTCAAATAGTATCAAATTTACTTTCCATATTAATTTAACAAATATTGAACATAATAAACATGTGGTAATTTAAATCATTTTGGATATAATTTATAAAATTAAAATTATGGAATTGGTAATTAAAACGGTTTTTTAGGGTTCAGTCCTAGAAACCGGGACATTACGAAGCCTCCGCTAGTCGGCCGTCTATACATCATCTTTTGCCGCTTTTTATTTGCGGCATCCTCCGCAACTGCTGCTGTTGAATGGATTAAGCTTCATTGGTAGCTGGCAGCAACTGTGTCGACAAAAGTTTTTTTTTTATCGTTGATAGGCAAACCACTGACCACAATATCATCTGATAGATTCTTGGTGACAGATTTTCTACTTCAGGGTGATCGCTGGACAGTTAGGCCAAGCCCGCGGCGGGATTCGACTCATGGACCTGCTGCATGGCAGTCCATAGCTAATGCCACTGAGACATCACTGCTTTGCAAGTGGCATTCTACAGCAAACAATTGCCGTTCTTCTAGGGCACCAGAGTCTGGCGGTCCTAGGTCTGGCGGTGGAACAGGGTGCAGCCATGCCCAGATTTTGACTGCGACACAGTTCGCAGTTTCACTAAATTCACCCCTGTAGCAGTGTCCAACATTTGCTTATGGATTAGCTTGACACCAATTTCATGCCAATTCCGTTGGACATGTGGAGCCACCGGGCACAATGCAACTTGATAGAGGACTGACCACGCTACTACGGCTTCAGGCACATATGGTATAATTGCCCTGTCACCATCGGTACGAAAAATAAGTGTGACAAGGTTCGCAACATGTGCCGATGCTAGGAAAGCTGAAAAAGCAACGTCAAGCACGCACATCACTAAAAAGAGCGACTTGCTAATGATTTTAAAGTACTGTCAACATAAGAAACGCCCTCAAGATAAAGCCAGGTAGGAGCAGCACGGAGCAAGTATGTGGCCTTGGGTATGGCAAAACGCATCTTTCATTTCAGCCGCATGAAATGCACTGCTGGATATAGGCCTCCCCCATAGATTTCCCAATAAAGCACTTGGAAGCGGCCTGCATCCAGCGTCTTCCTGTGACCTTAGTTATGGCGTCCGTCCACCTTGTGGGTGGTCTTCCGACGTCTTCTTATGGCATACTGCTGTGAAATTGATTTGATATGAGTTAAAATAAAAAATAATTATATAATTTTGACAGTTTTTATCAATAAATTTATTGTAGCTTTTGGTTCTCTTATTGAAAATTGTAGAAATGTATTTAGTGAATTCATTTACGAGTTCCACACACCCTTGACCGGTGTTGTGACAGATGGTTCACATCGTCAAAATTTTCCATACACAATCAGTTTACATTGAATCGTTATATTACAACATGGTTGTTTCGAACTATAATATAAAATGCATAGCTACAATGCTGTTTTATATGTTTGGTTTTAGTTATCTTGTTTGTTTTGGTAAGTGATTTTCTCAATACCAGACTATGTCTGCCATCTGACGGACGATGTTCTCCCAATGTACGAAGTTAAACAATTGACATTTGGTATACGTACTGATCTCCAAGCCGCATGCCAAGCGTGGGGATTATGGCAAATACCCCCTTAATAGGCAAGGGTGTGTTCAGCAGTGGACGAGCCGGCTGATACAGTATACGTACTTGATGTTAATTGTTGCATTGCGTATTAATTATAAAAAAATTATAATTATAATAATTTAATTTCGAATCAGAATTGAGTGTTTTATGAGTCAGGCATTTGATTACATTAGTCATTCAAAATGATTTATTAGACATGTTAGTACGTAGTCGAGAACACTGTACTAACATTTTGAATTTAAATACGACCACACAAAAAGTGATTATATATGTGTTTATATTAAAGATATAAAATTGTATTACAGTAAATTCTTCTTCAAGTTCATCCCATCAGACATCAAAAAGAACAGTCTCCAAGAATGACAAGAACATCCCAGCAGTAGACGCTCTTATCGCCAGGCTAGAACAGGAGCAGTGGAGCTCTGATGACGAACCATGTCTTCAGACAACCCTGGATATCCTGTGGGGGGTCAAAAACAACACCTTGTGGGCAACTTGGGGTAAGAAACTCCTATTTCAATAATCGAATCCTATCGAAGCAATGATCGCTCAGTGGCATTGGCTATGGACTGCCGAACAGCAGGTTCATGGTTCGAATTCCGCCGCGGGCTTGAGCCACATGGTGGAAGGCCAGTTTGCGAATGCCCGCCTGGCTACCGACCACCCTGAAATAGAAAATCTGTCGCCAAGCACCTAACGGTAGGTAAAAAAATATGGTAGGGAGCAATGCAATACAGTTACTTGGTAGACATTATAGTACAAACTACAGTCTATTCATAAAGTTTTCTTTTTTTTAATCAAGCAACTGAATCTAGTTACACTAAAATGGAGTTTGCTACTTTCACAGGGTAACTAGCGAAGCTTTGTAAATATTTTTACATTTGACGTTATTTATATGCTAATAAACACTGCACAATGATAAAGGACAATCATTTTTGTATGCAACTTTTTATCGTTTAAACTTTTATAAGAAATGTGAATTACGTTTGCTAAGAAATTAAATATACTAATTATTTATTACTCAGTACTCATTAAATATACATCAGTACATTTCAAATAACACAGAAACTAAAATAACAAACGTACACAGCGTACGGAAAAAAATGATGTCCAACGCCGTTGACCGAAGAAAAAAATATTGAAAAGCTAGCCAGAAAAAAATTGAAAATGTGCAGTAGCATGCAACTGAAGCGATCATAGCGAAATTTGCTTAGCTGTTCTTAACCGATTAGCAGAGTTTAGCAACGTCCATCGCAGTCATGAGTTGGATGGGTGACCGCTAGTGACAGTACTACGTGCTTCGGAGGGCACGTTAAGCCGTCGGCCTGTTTGTCGCCTTAGGATGGCAGTCGTTGTAGAATTGTGACAGGGCATTTTGCAAATGCCCGCCTGCCTAGCTACCACCCTCAAGTAGAAAATCTGGCACCTACGGTGTGTTCCGGCAGCTGTCCTTGAGAGCCAGTAACTCTAGGTTAGCCTGAACGGGACAGCGGGGAAACGGGTCTAATTTTTTTTAGAAACACAATTTGTATGAAACAACTAGTGGAAGACGGACCATGATTAACAAGTTATTTCATACTTTTCAGTGTAGGAAGTCGATTCCGCTATTTTTTAAATACTGTTGTTCAGTTATCAGGTTTTAGATTCCAAGTTGGATGAGCCCCGTGTTTAGTTTACTGTTATTAAAGCTACATAAGTGCCATAAGAACTAAAGGCCAAAATATTTGCGGAAAATTACGCCAGCTTCGACGAAATGCACCGAATAAGACCAAAGCGCAAAGAGACACATCGACCATCGTAACATCCGCTTTTTTCTATAATATAAGAAGTTGCTATTCAGGAATACATTTAAACATTATCTTTTATGTGATTAGATTACGATACAAGCCCGAGGACTTTTTGATGTCAAGCGGCAACTCCTATAACAGAGGCATTTCGTTACAAATAAGTAACTGCACTGCCCCCATCACGCTAAGTACTCTGAGACTTGAAGTTGTTTAGTCTCATGTGCGATTTATGTCTCGTGCTCGAGCTGCTTGTAATCATTGACTACCCGCGACTTTAACGATGTCGTCAGTCCACCTAGTGGGGGGCCTATTAACTGACGCACCGCGACGCACCACGCACTCACACTGCTAAACAGATTAATAGTTTGTCAACCGGGAATCGATATATTCTTGTCTGACATTAATGTAGTTTTGCAAAATTGTGTTCGGTATTTACCCGATTTTTGTTATTATAGTTAAGAGATCTCTTGTTTTTTCTTTTCTTCATTTAACTATGTATACCTACTATTATTTTATGTTTGGCTCAAAAATGTTTTGGTCGTAGACTGTAAGTTTTTGATGTTATGATTATAAATAAATAAATAACTCTACGTCTTCCGGTATAATGTGGTAACCACTCGAGTACCTTTCTTCCCCATCGGTGTTAATAATAAATTATTTAATTACATAAATAATTATATGATTGTAAATTTAAGGTTGCATAAGGTATAAATGGATAAACTGATTGATACCATTAGACTTTTCATGGTTGAATTATTTGTTTGACTTTATATAGAGTAACTAATAAATGTTTACACGGTTTGGAAACTATCGCGAGTTTTATTTTATCCATACTAACTTATTAGGAACCGGCTAGGACCCGCGTTATATTTGCCGGAAAGATTCCGACCAGTTTCGGACTGTTTTGAAGTCCTTCGTCTGGGAGTCACGATTGCGCGAAGTGACGAGCACGGGCCTCAGCGCGTAACTGACGTTACGACGGCGCTGTCTGCCCGGCTTAGCTGAATTTGTCAAGTTACGCGCTGAGGCCCGTGCTCGTCGGTTCGCCAAGGACTTCAAAACAGTCCGAAACTGGTCGGAATCTTTCCAGTTAATATAACGCGGGTCCTAGCCGGTTCCTAATAAGTTTACACGTTTTTAAAGTTTCAGTTTAAACTTTTGTGATCTAGCTCATTACAAACACAGACGCGCTTTGAACAGCACGTGATTTTTTATACAAAATGTATTAGAGTAACAAACAGGTTTTAGAGCTTTACCAAGTTACGTCTTCTATTTCAAACCATCATAAAAATCAGAAAAGGATATTCGATGTGGGATTGTTAGGACATTAAAATAATAAGAATGACTTTTGAAACAAACATATTATGTATATTCCCGCATTTGCTCGTAACCAAAACATTCCTGAAATAGATTTATTTAAAATGTTTGTTGTTGTAAATAGGTATTTGTTTTCTCGTTAGAAAATGTTCAAAAAAACATAAAAGTTTTCAATTTTTTTGATACACTCTTTTTTGTTTTTTGTATGTTTTTGACTGAATAAGCACGAGGACTACCCAATGTCAAAAGTCTCTTGTGCCTGTAATGTATTATTATTACTTTGCTCGATGTAAATATTCAAAACTCTATTCAAAGCGACCACGGCGCGGTCCGGTGTTGCCGCGGCGGAAGCTCTAGGCTCGGAGTAGGCATTAAAACCCAAAAGAAAATATAAAAAAACTAAAAAACCAAAACATAAAAAAATACCTCTCAAAATGTTTCATAGTAGCAGAAGTCAACCTTAAGAGGTTGTTAGTTATTTTACCAATAACCCTGTATACAACGCGAATGTCGCTAGAAAGTAGACGCTATCCATTGTGGAAAGATAAAGTAGAAATAAATACACGCGATTGTGTAAGCAAATGCTCTTGGTGGAATAAATCACACGAACAATTCGCCGAATGTTTCGTCGAGTGGCACGAATAAACGCAAATGAGAATTTGTAAATGCGGTATTTGAATTTCCAATACAATAAAAATTATAAAAATTAGCAGTCACTTTTACCACTTGTACATAATTAATATTATTAAACATGTGTTTCAACATCTGTATTTGTTCAATTTTCATAAATTTTATTTTGTTTATTTGTATTTAATTTGTCGTGGTTCCGTGACTCACAAGTGATGGAACCACAAGGAACTAAAAATACTTCCTTGCACTCCCACTAAGAAATGGGACCAGTAAGAATGGAATTACCGCTCTATTAGGTCACTCTGCATAGTCCCATCAATGGACCTCATCAAATAAATCTCATGTGCCTGTAATTTCCCGGGCACCCATACCCTTCAAATACGGAACATAGTAAGGCGGAAATTACTTCTTGGCGGTTGAAATAAGTGTAATGGCAATACTTCCCTGGACGAACTCGTAGAACATTTGGTAGATGTATGTATAATTTGGTAACTAATTCTACTTGCAGTATGGGACTCCATGCAGCCACCAGTGGGTAGCTTCTACGGCTCGAGGTTCCATGGAGGGAGCTACGACCAGTGTCTCCAGGCACCATGGTCTACAGTAGACCAGGCCTGGAATCCCTCTTTTCGCACCCAGTACTGTCTTGTGGATATAAAGTATGAAACAGTGGAGAAGTTTGTCGGCGCTAATGAGAATTTTACTGTAAGTTGATTGCCCGAGTAAAGCCAGATTTATTTTATTTTTCTTTAAACTTTCGTGAACTAAGCTCATGTTTCTAAATCCTAAACGGGTCTATTCACGCACGAATAAACATGAAAATAATTATATTTACACTAACCCCGACGTTTCGATCAAGTTCCATTGACCGTGGTCACGAGTAGACTGAAGAAGCGGGTGTCATCGTCTTGAGGAGCGGCGGGAGCAATTTAAATCTACCCCCGTTCGGTTTTCGTGTTTCTCTTTGTCACTGTCACCTCGACAAACTACACTAACAGTATCGGAACTTGCACGCGGAGTAATTTGAAAGTAGCTTCATTGGACGATTTGAAATAAGCAATTTAAGACCGTGCGCAGTGTCAGGCGGGATACCGACGTTTATACCCCGTGAGCAGAGCTAAATTTGCTGAATCAAAAGCACTGCCACGTGGTTCAGGTAACAATTTCTATCCAAAAACTGACAAGCTGCCCTTGAAGAAGGAATAAGTTCTCTTTTTGATGGCTCCAAAGTCGTATTGGTGAGGAAATACATAGTGTAGCATTGCGAGGCAGAAGTTTTGTGAGAATCGCACATTTGGGAACTTCCAGACGTCGTCATGAACTGCAAGCAAGCTGAAGCTGACTTTTGCGATAACTTTTTACGACCTAGAGGCAAATTTGTACTTATTTTTGAGTTCCCTGATATTTACATTATTAAACGCCAGTGAGTTGGCCCTAGCTTAGGAACGCTCTCACTTTAGATCAGAGGCCATTTTACAAGAGCGACCAAACCAAGATTGGGACCTGTTACCGATGGGCACTGCAGAATATGGAATAAAGAGTTCCTTACCCAGAAGCACCGCATCGGCTACAGATGTGCCAATTCAGCATAGGGGTGCAGCGTTGCTTACTACGACAAAAAATGTTTAGGTATAAAATGTTCCATGCTTTATCTTTAGTCCGTAGCAACCTATTCTAGCTAACTGCTTTCTCAATGATCTATGATTAATAGATAGTTGTAAGTTTATTTCAATGCTTAAAAATGGTGTTAAATCTTCAATACTAATAATAAATTACTTTCAGACATCAAACCTAGATACTTCTACATTCAATGAACATTCTTTTGGGATTTGTCTCCCAGCCTCTTGTAGCGTATTATCAGTGGCCAGGATAGCTCGACACATGCATCAGTTGACACACCTTCCTGATGGTTACGTGTTTGTGGACCATAGAGACTGCAAGACAGCTGGAGAGGTGGTGGAGTATTCTTGGAAATTCTGTGCATTTTGGTAAGATCTTTTTATTTATATCTAATAGGCTAGCCTTTGACCACTACCCTACCTAAGTGATGATGTGTTCGAAGATGTTGTTCAGGCTAACCTGTAATTACTGGTGCTCAAGGACAGCTCAAGGGAGCTACTGGAACACACCGTTAGGTGCTTGGTGACAGATTTGCTACTTGAGGGTTGTAGCTAGCCAGGTGGTACCATCATTCAATTATTTTAGCAAGTTAATCTTTATTGTAAAAAAATATTCAAGACCGGTGACGATATGATTTTTATATTTTTTTATATGTTTTTGTGACGGAACTAGCCTGAGGCCCACCTGATGTTAAGTGGACTAACCTCTGCCTATAACAGACGCATTTCGTCAGCGACGAATTGCACTGTGCCCGTCACACTGAGACGTCCAGTTGTTAGGTCTCATTAGCCTGTAATTTTTCTGGCTCTCAAGGACGATTTATATGATTGACGTTGGACTTCTAGGCTCGTGTCTTCATCATGATCAAGGATATCTTGACTCAGGCATAGGCTGTCAAACCTTTCTAGTTATGACGTGTATGTTGTATCATAATCCAGAGACTGCTGGTCTGCTCTAGAGGTGGGACTGTATCCCTGGTAAGGGTTAATGTAGAAACCAGTTTTTCCTAATCAAAAACTTCGCAATATAGCCGTTTTACGTTTACAGGTCACATGTGTTCTATACTTATAATAAAACTGTAACAGGTCCAATTCTGTACATTGCAGATATATTGAAAACAATTTTTGAGAGGACTCTGTAGGTGAAACTGATGCAAAAACTGTTTTTTTATATTTTTGTCTGTCTGTACCATGGCCGTGCATCATGCCAAAACTACTAAATGAATTTCAATGAAACTTGCCTCGATATGAGTTCATATTACGAATAAGGACATTGTATACTTTTTATCCCGAAATTCAGAACGGTTCCCTTGGGAAAGGGGATGAAAGTCAAAATGTACACTTAGTTGCAATTTATTAACGCGTAGTCCGATTTCAATCATTATTTTTTGTTAGAATATTAGTCCTGTACAGATTGTCCCGTAAATATTTCAAAGTCACCGATTTTTTAGTTCAGAAATCACGGATATCACAACCTAAATATTTCGTTCTAAATAACTTGAACTGTGGAATATTCAGGAGTCCTTGAACGTACGGTTCATCTTAAGCTGGCATTCGTACTTTATCATATAGGCATAATATATATATATATATTATATCAGCCGGATTGTCCACTTCTGAACACAGCCTCCCCCACCATGGGAGGGTTTGCCATAATCCCCACGCTTGGCAGGCGTTTTGGGGATCGCAGTGTGAGATATCAGTTCTTCAGAATGCGCCGCTGTCCACTTTCTGTAGTGTTACCCTTAGTCGCCTCTTATGACACCCACGGGTAGAGATGGGGGAGTAAAATTCTAATCCAGCACCCCACGGGCAGCCCGGCACCCCACGGGTAGCCCAGCACCCCACGGGCAGCCCAGCACCCCACGGACAGCCCAGCACCCTTATTTAGTTTTGCGAGCTTGCTAAGATAAAACTCTGCAATCTGGAACATACACCACAATTAGTTTTTTAACTATCTTTCTTATGCCGGATACATTTCAGAGAGTGCGCAATGGAAGTGCACAACTAATATATTTTCGTTCTACCGCCAAACAAGGAGAACCTCAGCGAAAAGACGCCGTTTTAAATTCTAAAGAAACGCACAAAGTACTTCAACATTTATTGTGCGAACCGCGAAGGTCTTCTGGAAACTACAATCCGGGAGTTTTCAAATCCAAATTAAAAAGCTCCTTTCTGAGCTATGCTTCACTAAGAGTGCTCCACCGCAGACCACATTGTTGCTTAATATGAGATGAACAGTGCTCTAATGTGAACAATTAGTCTGCAGGTACGGCAATCGCGAACAAAGTCGCAGGTACAGCTAATTTGAAATACAATTCTTGACTACATCGATCACTCGTGTAAATGAGTAGGTCGTTTACCAGATTTTAACTCCACTAATTAGCGATAGTGACTAAATAAATAGAAAGAGGATGGTACCGAGGACTAGTCTTCCTCACCACTTAGGATGAAAATTTAACGAGCGACGGTCAAAGTTGCGACAGATTATCCATCAATTTTATAAACGGTAATAAATACTATCATGTATGAACTCAAATGCGGTTACTATATCATATGCAATGTATGAACCCAAATGCGATAATTATATCATATCGGCCCAGCAATATTTTTAAAGTCCTGTCGGTAAGTTCGGATATGATGGATGATTGTAATCTGTAATCACATCTATAGAAGCTTCACAATAGATTTTCTAATTACAAGATATGCGAGTACTTGTAATTTCAAAACGCCTTTTTACCATCTGAGAAAGATTAAGTTCTCGAATTAAAACCAGAGACTTTTTGACCTAACGCTTTCTAACATTTTCAGGGCACTAATTGGATTGCTGCTTGCAACTGCTGTTTATGCAACGTTCTACCATGAAGATAAAACACTATCATCTATGGGTAAGTGGATGAAAAAACTTTCAAATAGACAAAATTACAACGAAGGCAAATATAAGAACTATGAGTGGGGTAATTCGAACCCCCGACACGATGGGTCCTTCCAACAGGGAGACGAGCTAATGTTCAAACTAAGATATCTTCTATAGCTATTATGTAATCAAATGATGACGAATGTAACGTTGACGTCACATATAAATTTTCCAGTTCTAGCAGCAAATACATTGTCAGTTACAGCAGCTGTCTAGCCTTGTGTCTAGTATATAGGGTATAGCAATAGAGTAGCCTTCACAACTAGAAATGTGTTTCACTAAAGTTATACCACCTCTGTAATGATATTAATTACTATACTACGAGTAAAGTACTAAGAATGTATAAAATTCTTGTTAGAATTTCCTACCCAGAGGGTAATATGGAGCCCTATTGTTGTCATAATCTGTCTGTGTGTCCATCAATATGTCACGGGTGTTTAGCTCGTGTAGAATCCATTATTTGTGCTTAGGACAACACTGTCACTCAATTTTTATTCTTCAAAAACGAATCCCCATCTCTCACTGCAAAGTATGAAAATTACTGTGGAAGCTATGCTGAGTCAAATATTCTGAGCTCACATTTTATGGACTGACTTTCACAAGTAACTTACTTTGCATTGTTGGCAGTAAAGTGACTATGGCTCTTTTTTGCCCACTGGATACGGAGTGTACGGTAAAGTCGTAATTGAATGCGTTAAAATTCTGAATAAAATAGTACCTCTCATTCAACCTAGATGTCGCCATTAAGATTGCAAGCTAGGCTGACACACGCAAGCGTTTGTCGCACAAAAAATAGGTCCGAGTGCATCGTCGTCTCTTGAGTTAATTGGTCAGCGAAATAAACCTTTCGGTCTCATTTGAGTTTAATTTCAGTGTATTTTAGTGATTTGTGTGGACCAGGCCTCCAATCTCAAGAGCAAACTCACGTTTGGTTCACACACTGTATAATGTATAAATATGTTGTACTGCAGGTGTTATTATCAAATCATTCTGCGTGAAGAGGAACTACAGATCTCTTTTCAAGGTGAACAGTGATGAAATCCAGGTGATGAACGGCATGAGGGTCATTACCGCTGCTCTCATGGTCCAGGTCCATGAAGGATTCTTTACTTGCTTAAATCCTACCGTCAATGAATCGGAAGTGAATAAGGTAAAGTTGAAATTCTTTATTGAAGTCTACAACGTTCTTCGTCATTTACAAATTTTTAACCAAAACGTGAACTGACTTTTAATGACAAAAATATTAAATTTATCTTGTTGTAGTTAAAATCATGCTGATTTAAACCCTCTGAGATTACAATTTCATGGTCTTGCTTTCACAAGCTATTTCATATTTTTCAGTGTAAAAGTGATCAATTTTTTTTGTTTTATCAGAGGGGCGCATAGATTGTGTTTTTTTAATTGTCAATAGGCTTTTGACCACATTTTCATCGGATGGTAAGTGAATATGTGATATAAGATGGAATAGAGGCTTAACCTATTATTCATGTGAGGTTTTCATGCGCTCTTATGAAGGTCAATTATAAAATTTGATATTGAAATATTCTTCGTTTTAATGACACGTTCAACAAACTCTCTCTGGCTACAAGAATGGTCAATATACGGGGCGTAAACTTTTTGATATGATTTAACTAATGTGTCAGCGAAGTTCAAAAAGACAATATAATTATTGCAATATTTGTTTAAACAACGTCGGTGATAGGTGGTAGCTTAGCAGGGGCAGAATCGTCGAAGCATTTTTATATATTCATTGACTGTACTGTATCCCGTGGGGTGCCGGGTTAGAATTGCACCTCCCCATATCATCCCGTGGGTGTCGTAAGAGGTGACTAAGGGAAAAATACTGGAAGGGGGGCAGCAGCGCCTTCTAAAGATTTTAAGATTTAGACCGATAGCGATCACTTCCATTCTCTGTAAAGTCATGGAACGTGTACTAAACACCAGGTTACTTGACTACCTAGAAACAAATGATTTGCTCAGTGAACGCCAGTACGGCTTTCGCCGAGACCTGCTGGGGACCTTCTGGTGTACAATCATTACTGAGGAGAGGCTATCGAGCGGCAAGGTGAGGCTCTGGCAGTGTCTCTTGATATATCAAAAGCTTTTGATAGAGTTTGGCACGCCAGCCTATTAAGCAAGCTTCCCAGATATTGCCTCCCACCAGATTTTTGTTACTGGATCGCCGATTTCTTGAGAGGCAGATTTATTCGTGTGGTCCTAGACGGCTGCTCATCAGAAAAGATTTGTATTAATGCCGGAGTACCCCAGGGCTCTGTTCTCTCTGCTAATTTATTTCTTCTGCATATAAACGACCTCCTTACACCGGGTATTGTTGGGTATGCAGATGATAGTACAGTAGTGGAGAGATACATTCCTAATCATAGAGCCAAGAAATCTGAGATCTATTCTCCAAGAGCTGCCATGATCGAGAGAGCAAACACCACTTTACAAGTGGTGTCCGGTCGGTGTAGTAAATTTGGTTTCTTTTAACAACAATAAGACGCAAGCGTGTCTTTTCTCTGCCAAACGGGACTGTGTCGTTGTTCCTCCATCTTTCCAAGGTAACCGATACCGTTGGGAAATGGCATTGAGTGGCTCGGCATGCACATATCTCCCAACCTCAACTATGGCCAATCTATTGAGTCCAAAGCCAAGTCCACAGTCAAAAAACTTGGCATACTAAACAAAGTGAGGCGCTACTTTACTTCATCGCAACTGCTCACTCTTTACCAGGTCCAAGTGCGCTCTTACATAGAGTGCTGCAGCCACCTCTGGGATGGTTCAGCAAAGTACCAGCTATGGCAAAGGCTTTGGACTCAGTAGAAAAGCATGCCACTAAGCTAATTGGTGACAGTAAGCTAGTTGGGAGAAAACTTTTAAGTCTGTCGCATAGACACCAAGTAGACTGTCTGTTGGTTTTCAATCGCATTCACTTTGGTGAATGTGCTGAAGAGCTACATGATCTCATACCGTCTTCTCCATTTCACTATAAGACTACCAGCCGCGGAGAGAGCTTTTATCCCTTCACTGTGAATTTGCCGCATGTTCGTTCAAAGCGATTCCATAGTTCTTTTATCTTGCGAACAGCGAAGCAGTGGAACTCTCTTCCATCGTCAGTCTTTCCAGGTGTATATGATCTTGGTGTTTTCAAAAAAAGGTAAATAGATTTCTTCTGGGCAAACGTGATTCATCTTCGACTTCATCGTCCCTTACCATCAGGTAAGATCAAGTCAAACGCAAACCCATCTAACGTAAAAAAAAGAACTGCCATCTTACTCTGCGATCCCCAGGCCACCTGCCAAGCGTGGGAATTATGGTAAATACCCCCTTAATGGGAGAGGCTGCGGCTGATTCGGCTGATACAGTACTGTATGAGCGGAGAGATTTACGACCTAGAATAATATTTTCAAATATATGCCTACAGACTCGGTAAAGTAAATCTAATATTAGATATGCATCTCTGTCACATCTGTGTTTACATGCTTTTGTAAGATAAAGATTGTACATATCTTACCTGGGTCCACACAATAAAACACCACGATATTTTATACAAAGTAAGTACCTGCACAGAATAAACTAGCTGAGCCGTGGTTATATTCGTTGTTTTATTTTACGAACCACTTGCAGCTGAACTAAGTCCGAGAGATCATATATATGAGGATCCCATTGTAAATTTCAATTCCCACGAAGACTGTTGCGTTGTCAATCGAGAGTACATCACTAACTACATAACTAACACTTGAATAAGCAAACCTTAAACATTTCAAATATAAGAGAATATTGTTTTTACAATTTACAGATAATGCAGGCGTTTACTATCTTTTATAACTGAGATGGGAATCCTCTGCGAATAAAGAAACATAGTAGAGTTTATGTCCATGTCAGGCAAAATGATAATGATAGTGATAATATTTATTGGTAATAATGGAATTACAAGTCAATTCACAATATACTTATATAAAAATATTTATATGATAATACTTACTGTTGTATGCATACTAATGTGCATAATAATATTAATAATTATGTAGTTTCCTAAACAATAATTACAATCGATTAACATACAAAACATTATAAAAATAAGGAAATGAATATAATTATTCAAATAAACATCAATTTAAGTACAAATTATTAAAATTTGTATAAAAGTCAAACTGAAAAATAGTAATTAATGAAAATATAAGTCATGAAATAAATTGAAAATAGTTAATTCAATTAACAGTACATTAAATAATATATGTATTACATACCTATCATATCAATTACAATATTTTTGGAATGAATTTGTAGCAGCACAGAAGCATACAAGAAGTTTGTAACATAATTACCTTCACATACAAAACAAACCATACCTTACCAATTACCGCATTACCAGTACCAAGGAATAACAAATAAAACACACACACGATGAACTGATTTATATTTTGCAATGTTGTTCTGTCAAGAAACAATGGAAGAAACCGCCCTGAAAAGAGCAACGTCTGCATGTTATTTATAACCAGAAGCAGGAGATATAAGTCGTTCTGAAAAGAATGGGTTGAGCTGAAGGAGCACGAAACACTATCACCGTTCTTCACCAGGCAGCACAGCACCATCACCTTCACCACTCGTCGTCGTCGTCCATCGCGCGCACGCACTGTCTCGATGAGAGAAGCAAACGCGCGCTCCGAAGGCGCGCCGCGAACGGTATGCGGGCGCGACCCACCGGAATAATATTCAAAGGTCGAAGAGATGACGCGAGCGCCTGAGCGGGACAACAAGCTGCGCTGAAGAGAGACAGGGCGACATCACGCCACTTCGAACAAAACAATGCAGCGGTGGCGATAAGAAGATGCTCATGCGGATTGGCCTATAATCGAAAGCAATCATTGGTTGTAGTAGTAGTACTTAATTCTCATTGGCAATAATTAATTTAATAACAATATATAAATATAAGGCTGCGCTGGAAATAAATATGTTGATACCTATACCGGACACAATAGTTACGACACCATAGTTTCATTAAGAGCTTCCCTCGATCATCTTAATATTAATAGGCAATAAGAGCACTTATTCGCCAAAAATTCCTCGACTGTGTATGGTGCCAGGTCAGTGAGGAAAGTTTTAAATTTAATTTTAAAAACTGATAGCATTTTCGCATTGCGTAAAGGTTCAGGGAGGACATTGTACACTTTAACCCCAAAAATTCTAGTAGATTTGCTCGATTTAGTGAGCGTATGACGAGGTATAAAACAAACATAATATACGCAGAAAACACCTAAAATTGATCCTCGTGGAACATTTATTTTTACATAGAAACGAGAATATGTAGCACAATTTATCCCAATGTTCTGTGATCGGACATATATGACTGTATAGGATTAATTCCACTGCCTACCGCCAAGAAGCTCTAGATTTACACGAGATATACTAATATAACATATTTTAACTACCCACACGGTGCCGGGCAAGCATCACCGCTTCCCCCTCATAACTTTCTGTGGGAATCGTATAAGGCAACCAAGGGAAAAATACCAGATAGTGGGCACTGCTACCTTCTGAAGAAGACCGTTGTTTAACAGTAGATGTAATAGCAGTTATATGAAATGTAATATAAAAACTTTAATACTTCAGAGAATCAATGTAGTGCCAACAACTCATGTTACGTAGTACCAGGGTATAATAACTTAAAAAACCAAATGGCCCAAGTTCAATTTGTCAGTACAAATATACGTGTTGTAACTTGATCATCTATCCACAGTTTCTGCAAAGCCTGATAGGGTTGTCACTAAGCCACACGGACATATATGTGGACACTTTCTTTGCCATGTCAGGACTGCTCATCGTAAGAGGGCTGATGATTGGAAAGCAGAGAAACGTCCTCTACACACTTGTCAAACGGTACTTAAGGTATGCCATTAGTTTTTTTTTTTATGCTTGATAGGTTAGCCTTTGACCACTATCTCACCTGATGGTAAGTGATGATGTGGTCGAAGATGTTGTTCAGGCTAACCTAGAAGTACTGGCTCTCAAGGACAGCTGCCGGAACACACCGTTAGGTGCTTGGAGGCAGATTTTCTACTTGAGGGTGGTAGCTAGCCAGGCGGGCATTCGCAAAATACCCTACCACTATGCTATAACGACTGCCATCTTAAGACAACAACCGGGACTGACGGCTTAACGTGCCCTCCGAAGCACGGAAACGCTCTAATGTCACTAGCGGTCACCCATCCAACTCATGACCGCGCGCGACGTTCCTTACCTTTCCTGATCGGTTAAGAACAGCTAAGTAAACTTCGCTACGAGCGCTTCAAAATATATTTAAATTAATTTCGTATGTATACCAATTTCATTATAGTGCCCATAGTGTTGTTTAATGTTCGTAGTATTCTGTTAGTACAAGCCGGTAAGTAAAAGTATTATAACTTATAGTACTGTACAATTCGGCTGGCTACCTAAAACCATGACAAAAATTTGTGTCCAAATATCCAATGGAGTGTCGTCTGGTTGCTTTCATTGAGAATCAGTTTCCACTCTAGATACACTGAGAAACTTTGGAGCTTAAATCAAATTTGACTTTTTACCGTTGAATTGTAACTACGCAAGGTGAATTCACAAGTCTTAAGATGATTTTAACCAATCAATAAAAATGTACCATGTATAAAACATGGTACATTTTTACCGTATATATAAACAAAACCGTCAAAAAACGCCTTCCGTAAAGTATTTTCAGAATTGAACTTGTTATACGATAATAATTGCAGTATTGACCATAAAATATACCTTACTTTTACGGCGGTTTATATACGGTGATTATCACTATAAAGTACGACTTAATCAGCCTCATCGAAAAGTCAATATTTAAGAAAGACCACAAAATACACCTTAAATGAAGACGAAAAGAAACATTAGCCTTCACTGACCTCGTTAACGCCTTCTAGTTGGAAGGCGTTTTTGTACGTATTTACGTTTGGTCGGTTTTTTGCCTTCATACCATATAAATTGGCCGTCATTAGGGCGCTTTTGACTTTAGATTTTTCTCAGTGTATAGCTGGCTACCAATAACTCTGACGTCATCATCAGTTACCATTAGTTGAGATCTACGATATTCGTAGGTTGAGATTGTAGTTAAAGGTCAAAGATCTTAAGCTACAAACTTTCACATAATATAATTTTATAGTTATATAAATAATGAAATAGGAAAATTCTATTAGCATCCAGTGCGGTAACGCTGCAGCCATAATGGGCACGTTTGGGCAGGGTACATTGCGTGGGGGAATTTTTGACACATAATTTAGTTTATAATTTAATGTTTATGTTTGACCTATACTATATTATTTATAGTGTGTAGGATAATGAAATAGGTATATCCCATTTTGATGATTAGCAACCGCTTTATGGGTTGAATTTGCGATTTATTTAATAGTATATATTTTTAATAGTATATGCATTGTATATGATATTATTTATATTTTTTTTCTGATACAGTAAAACCGTTTAGAATACCATAATCCTTATTATTCAAAGAACAATTTAATCATACATGCATTCAACTACGCCTCTATCTCATAGGGGTAGACAGAGACTGCAGATTCCCACTTGCTACGATCCTTGCATATCTCTTTCGCTTCTACACACATCAATCATTTCATACATAAAAGTCGGTTTATAGTACTCCTGACCTGGCCTTTTTTCAGAACGCCTTCTATTTGATTTCGGAATGTTCGCCTAGGTCTTCCTTTTCCAACACTTCCATTCATGTATACCTGTTAAGTCATTCTCATTTTATTAATTCCCTCTACATGTCCAAACCATCTTAATATATTTTTCTCGATTTTTGTCACTACATCCTCATTCACGCCACATAGTTCCCTTATCATACTATTCCTTATCTTGTCACTCTGTTTGAATACAATCGTGCTTTATATATATATAAATGTTCTTCTTATCTCCACTGCAATTATTCTACTTTCATGCTTTTTCTGCCATACCCAACTTTCACTACCATACATTAGTGTCGGAACCAACACTCCCCCATGAACAGCCAGACGAGCCTTCGTATGTATCTTCTGACTGTTCATAAACGCGTGCAACACAAATTGTTTATTTTATCTCTTTCTAACAAATCTGCATGTATATGCATAGATATGTAGATAGATAAATTGTAGTTAGTCGTGAGACCATCGGATTAACTCTATGTTCGGATATAACTAGTCTATGTATTTCAACTCTCTGGTAGTTACATGTACATTCAGTTGAGTTTTCAACTGCCTGCGAGTCAAAAAATATTGCTTGTAACGCTCTTTGATCATGTTGCCTAGAAATCAAAACGTCTATGTAAAAAATTACCTAAAACGTTTATTGACTAGGAAGCATAATGACTAACTTGCAATATGACCACGCAACGTTTTACCTAAAACGTTTATTGACTAGGAAGCATAATGACTAACTTGCAATATGACCACGCAACGTTTTACCTAAAATGTTTATCGACTAGAAGGCAAAACGACTACCTTGCAATATAACCACGCAACGTTTTACCTAAAACGTTTATCGACTAGGAAGCAAAATGACTACCTTGCAATATCACCATGCAAAATTTTACCAAATAGTCTTGCTAGATCAAACGATCGTTTCGATACGAAACCAAACGTACATACTAATATGTATGTACAGTCGTGTTCAGAGAAACATTTTCCCTCTGATTTACACACAAGGGTCCCCTTATGATCTATGTAGTTTGCACTGGAAATTTCACTAAACTGGGTAGTGCCCTTTCACGATTACTGAAATTTCAGATTGTAAGAGGGGATCCTAGCCAAGCTTTGTATGTAAGTGCGGTGGGTCAGTTTACTCTGAACGTGATTTTACATACATGTGTGTGTAGCGCACTAGCCTTTTTAGTTTGGCCCAATAGGATATATCTATTTTCTACAATGCAAAGTAATTTTAGTTATTTAATAAGTTTATTAAACCAGAAATATAATGTAACAAAAATAACATAACATCCAACCTACATCAGTAACATTAAATTATAGAAGGAATGGTTCCTACTCGGTGTATCTTTCCTTACGGACGACGGACAGTTACTTTCATACTATTTTGACAAATCAATAGTAATTAGTCGCTTAAGAGGTTTTAAAAGTCTGTTTTCTTAGTTTTATTATTCTTTTTAAAAAGTCTTGGGGTGTAATTTCACTACCTTTCAGCTTTTGTAGCAGTTTCTTGCATTTTCTGTTAAACTGTATGTCACATCGTCTTCGATTATTTATTTCAAATAAAGAAATACGTATTTTTCTGTCTTGCCATTTCGCTTCCTTCAGTATTTTTTTGGAGAAATAGAATGAAAGTAAATAAAAGGAACAATGTTCACCATTTCTTCGTCACTAGCCATATCTATATGTATCGTGTACAGCTGATAAAATGGTTTTGGCGTCGATTTAAATGTGCAATCGGCATAAAATATACTTTCATAATGGCGTTTCTTCAAATAAGTTCTAGATAATGTTGTGACAAAAATTTGAATTTTATTATTATCATCTCCATCTTCAATAACATTTAACTCTTTAGCAAATATTTCAGGTACCTGTACGTCATTATTAGTTAGTACGTCGTACGTCGTCATTAACTTAAGTGGTTTAATTCAGTTTTTCGTTGCATTTAAAAAAATTCTTCTCGAGCGTAAAAGTGTATCCTTTTTTTATTTGAATATTGGAAGTTTATCTTCATCTTCAGATGATAAAATGTAGCTTTCTATATTTTATACTTATACATTATCACCTTTAACGCATTTTTTTTTTGGTAGAGATTTTGATCTTTAGGTGTTTTACTACTTAGACATTATTACCTTTTAGGCATTTTTCTTGATAGAGATTTTCATCTCTAGGGGTTTTGCTACTTAGACATTATAACATTTTAGGCAATTTGCTTGGTAGACGTTTTGTTCTCTAGGCTATTTACAGTTTAAGTAATATACCTTGTAGACATTCATTTTAGGCATTTTGCTGCGTAGACTTGCGCCGTATCACTGTAAGCTCAAACCAGTTAAACTCATTTGGTATCAAGTGGATGGCTACGAGGCAGGAAATAACAAAAGTTATTAAATTGATGAAGTTTTGTTACAAGGACTTGTGATGAAATGCTTGTTCCGTCACAATAACATAAATAAGATGTGACGGAATCACGTCTTTTTTATGTTATTGTGACGGAACAAGCATTTCATCACAAGTGACGAACTGCACTGCGCCCTTCATCTTAAGACACACTTGTTAAGTTTCATTTGCCTGAAATTGAACTTGTTCAGTCACAAAAACAAAAAAAAATAATGTTCATTGCGTCTATTACGTCTGATAAGCTCTCTACCTGCACACTCAATTCTATTCTTTTGATTGATTAATGTAACTCTATTTGTGCTACAATGCCGCTAGTTCATACAGCTGGTCTTCGAATCGGCGTACTTTTTGGCCATACATTAGTATCAATTTTAAAGTTACCAGAAATTAAGATATATTTTTATTATTAATATTATTATAACTTTCCTTAATACGCGTATGACTTTACATATATTTTTTTCCTTTTTAGACTTATAGGTCCCATCTTGATGTGCCTGTTGTATTTAACGGCAGTGTTCGAATACGTGGATGAGGGTCCTTTCTGGAGTAGAGCCAAAAGGCTTGAGAAGGAGGTGTGCCAGAAATATTGGTGGAAGACCATGCTTATGGTCAACACAGATGTCGAGACTATCGTAAGTTTTACACATTTCAACAAGTGAATTAGCAGTCAAAACGCTTAGCTTTATTGTAAGAATAAGAATACATTCCTAGAAACATAAGAGCTTAAAGAATTTTCTCATATTTATTTCTTACGTTAGAAACTTATTTTCCACTCGCATTCCACACGACAGTCTAATGAACGATACGTGACCGAAAGATGAGTGTGATGAGTGAGGCTTGAGGTGATGAGCAACAGAACAAAAGAATAGAATATCATTTATTTTCTTAATTAAGGTTACATGTTAAAATCTTAATATTACAAACAGTATTATAAATTTCTCTTGTCTACCTTTACAGGTGCGCAAATGTTTGAATGTTTTGTGCGCCTAAAAAGTATTTAAATTGTCGCAGGTAAAGGTAATGGCCGAGTTTGTCGTACTCTGCATATCGCATAAACGAAACTATCAACTTTAATGCTTATTATTTTAATGTGATTGATGCTAATCCACTATCAATCTAGGAAATAGCGTAGAAACTACTTCAATGATTACTCGTTTTCATAATGAATACTTAGTTGACCGAGCGAGAACGAAGTTCGGGCGAAGCGGCTCTGCTATAACATACACCAAAATGCTTTCGTATGACCGGTTGTTCTCCTCTACAGGTCGCATTTCTGATACGTTTGTGAGCAGATTAGACAGTTATATAAAAATTATGGTCACAAAAAATTTTGTTTATTTTTTTTTTCAAACCGTCGGAGATATGGATGGCGAGATACAGCCTGGTGAAAGACAGACAGTTGGACAGGAGAGTCTCAGTAATAGGGTCCCATTGTTACCCTTTGAATGGATAAAAGAATGACTGTTTTTTAAATTTTGGCTTTGGGTACGGAACCCTTAAAACAGCCATTGCAAAGTGTTCTAAAAGTTATGTGACAAATTTTGTGACATTTGTCACATAACTTTTATTACCCCTTATTAATTTTTTGTCCAAATAACCATTTTATTCGATAAACTTTAATGGTTCGAGGACGTGGAGAGGGGGGGGGGGTTAAAAAATTATATGTGCCACATCTACTAAAAATTAGTATACAGAATATAAATGTGGTTTTTTGGATTTTATAATATATTTTTTCAAATTATTAGATGTTAGCCAATTAATAATGTCATGTAACTAGTTATTTTGAAGATGTAGTTTTTTCTTTGCTTTTACTATTAAGGTTGTATCATCGGCAAAAAGCACACAGTGTTCTCTTGTTAATTTTGGGAAATCGTTTATATACATCAAAAATAATAGGGGTCCTTCATTGCTCCCTTGCGAACTCCACATGCAGTTGGTTTAAATGGAGACCTAAGTGTTTGTTTTGTCGGATGTCTACTATTGTTTGTATATAATTTAAATATTTCTGTGCACTGTTCTCGAACATGTAAGTAACTACTCAACCAACTATACGCTTTACCTCTCAACCCATAGTTTTCTATTTTCGCAAGTAATTTTACGTGATTAACGTACCAAACGCTTGACTGATGTTTAAGAATATGGACACTGCTGATATTTTTTGTGATATCCTCTCTGTCACTACTTTAATTCGGTTAAAACAGGCGTGAGATGTATAATTATTTTATCGAAAGCCAAATTGTTTAGCATTCATCATATTAAATTTTGTAAATAAATCGTCTATCATTGTGTACACAGCTGTTTTAAACATTTTCGACATAATTGATATCGGCGTTATGAATTATTCAGGTAGTTAGCATCTTCTTATTTATATAAAGGCCTAACAATGGATTTTTAAACCTGCTGGAAACAGCCTCGTTAAGTAGATAAATTAATATGATAGCTAATAGGCTTACTCACCTGTAAAGCACATGTTTTAGTTTTATTGATTGAGCAGCGATCTCATCATAACCAACAGACTTGCTGTTATTTAACCTTCTCATTATTTTATATATTTCTTTGTTATCAATTGGCATCAAAAATAATGTTTTTGGGTTATTAGAGTCTATATCACAGTTATTAAAATTATTATTGTTGATACAAGGTGGGGCAAAAATAATCTCCCTATGTTATTTTGCTGCAATTTTTTGTATGAAAAACTTTGGTTCTAATTGTGAAATTTGTTTATTTTATTCATTAGAATTTATTCCATCTAGTTGAGAAAATGATATCGGTCAAGTGGTCGCCGCCAGAGTTGATGACAATACGGGCTCGTTTTATAGCATTTTCCATTACTCTTGCTAGAGCTTCGTGCGGCAGGTTCTCGCATTCTTGGCGAATATTCTCCTTCGGGGCTTCAAGAGTTTCAGGCTTTTTGACATAAATCCGCGACTGCTAAAAACAACATAAAATTAACCGTTGCACCGTCCTGTTGGAACCACATTTTGTAGTCCCAATTCATCCAGTTGAGGAAGAAAAAGTTCGGTAATCATGGCTCTGTAGCGCGCGCCGTCCACAGTCGTCGTTCTTCGACATCTTGGGTAACAGCAGCGATAGTCTCAGCAGAACGGCTACTCCGGGGCCGACCAGTCTTGAGTCGATCTTATGTTTCCCAGTAACTTCAAGGGGAGTGGCCAAACGCCGCAGTGTTTGTCCAGTTGGTGTCGGACAGCCAGAAATCTGCGACGAAATTCACGCAGTGCAAACACAATCGATGAGTTGTTGCGCAAAAGAAATGGAAACAATTATTCCGTTATTCATTCTTTGCTAGATTTTAGTAATTCAATATCCTAGGCCCCGGCCAAAACTCTCTTTTAATATTCTTACGCATTACAATTTAAAGAGTAATTATGTCGTGGAACTCTACATTTTAGTAAATCAATATCCTAGGCCCCGGCCAAAACTCTCTTTTAATATTCTTACTCATTACAATTTAAAGAGTAATTATGGCGTGGAACTTTACATATACAAATTATATAAATATTAAAGTATATCAGTTCTATTTCAAATATGTTCATTTCCACTAATACTTTATGATACTACATTTTTTTATATTTCATATAATCCTTATTAAAACAGAAAAATCAAAGTACATGGAAGATGATAACGACTTTTTTATTTCCAGTGTCCCGCGGTAACCTGGTATGTCTCCTGCGACTTCCAGCTGGCTATCCTTGCCACATTCCTATTCTACATGTACAGACAGAACCAGACACTTGGTGTTTCTGCTTTCTTAGTAGCCTTTACTGGACTTACATTCAATGTTGCTTGGACGGTCTATCGGAATGAGTTTGATATACTGCCTTTTACTTTACAGTAAGTACTAGTCAATGAAGTAATGATTTTGACGTCGTTTTCAGCTTATCTATTTTCAGTGCTTCTTATCCAATTTTTTTGTTCCTGTACTATCTCACCTGATGGTAAGTGATTTTGTGGTCCAAGATGTTGTTCAGACTAACCTAGAATTACTGGCTCTCAAGGACAGCTGCCGGAAGCACCGTTAGGTGCTTGGCGACAGATTTTCTAATTGAGGGTGCCAGGCGGGCAATCGCAAAATGGGCTACTTCCATGCTATAACGACTGTCATCCTAAGACAACAAACGGGACCGACCGCTTAACGTGCCCTCCGAAGCACGGAAGCACTAAGTAGTAATGTCACTAGCGGGGTGACCGCTAGTGACATCCAAATCATGACGTTGCTTGACTTTGCTGATCGGTTAACAACAGCTAAGAAAACTTCGCTACGAGCGCTTTGTAATGATCTTAAGTATTATCGATAATTTTAGTTTTCTTTCTGTACATTTAATAAAGACTTGTATATTTATCATTAACAAATGTGTTTTAATACATATGAAGTCATTTCCAAAATATTTGATAGTATAAGTTATCTGAATATAATTGTATAAGGAGTAAGCGCCTAGCTATAATTCAATGCCTGTTCCTATAATCCACCATCCATAAACCATCTCTATGTACCTACACAGTTATTCAATAAAAAAAATCTGATTTCTGATTTCTGAAAATAATACTCGTATTTCATTCGCACAATCAACTAAACCCACAATACTTAAAAAGACTAATAACTTTATTTTTTTCAGTACACTTCGCCTGAACAGAAATCATACAGCACTAAACTTTATCTACTTGAAGAGCTACAGTCGTACCGGATCCTATTTTATTGGAATGGTCATGGGCTATTTTTTAAGTACCTACAAACCTATAGACCATAGGAACATTGTCAGTATGGTATGATGACTATAATATGAGTTAAGATATGACATTTGTTTGTCACTCTACGCATTTTTTTATAGTAGGCGGGCAAACGAGTAGCTCACCAGGTGATAAGTGCTCAGCGTTGCCCACGGACATCTGCAACATCCGAGATCTCGAGGATACGTTGCCGGCCTATGAGGAGGCAATATGCTCGCTTCAAGCTCAATCGTATTTTTTGGAAATACTTCAAATGGCAGTTAGTTCCACATAGTGGCAGTGCGAGGCAGGAAATGCCTTGAGAATGGCGCATTTCTGGACTTCCAAACGTTGACATGAAGTTGATGGAAGATCGTCCTCTGTCAGGACGTCCGATAGCGAAATGCAGCTGTTGGTTAAACCAAACACTTTTTCCAACAAAAAAACAGAGAGAACCAAAATATCTACGTAGTGGTTGGTTGCGCCGATCAATACTTATAATATTCATACTAACATATTGAATTCAGCGAGCAGTTTCATCGCATCACTATAACTGACATTGAGATATTGATGGGCCCCTTCTGCATAGCGCCTATTTGCCTTCTTCCCCTTTCCTTACAAGCGACAGACAACGTTCGCCGAACGGCGATCTACGCACAAATCAGTGCCTGTTTGACCAGCAGTTGCACACAGAAAAAAAGGAATACTTGAGCCAACACAGTGTGTTTTTATTCAAGAATATTTGTGATTCATATATATTGAAAACAATATATTCTTGAAAACAGAACACAATATTCTCAGGAATATATTCTTGAATCAAAGTATATATTGCATTCTTCTTTGGAGAAATCGTTGAAGTTTTTAAATACGAATATGGTTAGTTTTGAACCCAAGAATCTTACCATAAATATTCGTAAGTGAAGCACCTTAATTACATTCAACAAGAATATTTAAAAATATTTCTAGAAAGAATATAGAAATTTTATTTAGAGAATAAAATGTTAACAGAAGAATTCCTATTTTATTGTTAGAAGAATATTTTCGTTATCTTGAAATAATAATTTGAATACTTTATGTGAAGAAATATTTCTTGGGTCAAAACAATATCCCTAAGAATATTCGAGTGTAATATCAAGACTCGATTATTTTTCAGTTCAGAATATATTCTTGTTGTAATACAGCATTGTCTTGAATTTATTAAGACAATGTATATTCTTGGCTAAAGAAGTCTTTTTTTTCTGTGCAGTATTGAAATTCTAGGAACACAAAAACCTATAAATGCGCGTGCGTTTCTGATAATAATATTATCGTAAGATGATAGACCTGCAAAAGTTTCACAATTGCACTTGTTTGTTGACAGACTGAAATATTGAAACCATGGATCAAACAAGGTGTAGTAAAAAACAAGGACTCGGATTTTTAACACAGTTTTCAATATGCCTTGGGATTAGAATTAGATCCCAACTAAGCAGGCAATTATTCAGCTCCTTCTTCATTCGACGACGATTGTATGAACCGTGTCATTTAGCCATTAGAACCACCGCGCGCCGCAAATAGCAGCTGCAGCTTTCACTACGGGCAGCATCGAGCTGAGTTCAGTCAGCCTCTATTCAAAATATTTAGGGCCTATTTCAGAATGTTCGAGTAAGTTTCGGTTATACTACCCAGAACATATTTAATAAATAAAACGCTATCTTTGCGTTTCACAGTCATCGATTTAGCCTATCTATCGGTTAAAGCTTGAAACACGCTGCATGTTAACTGTCATTTTTATCATTCAGTTATTTTATGTTCTGGGTAGTATAACCGGAACTTATATGTATAAGTCGAACATTCTGAAACAGGCCCTTAGACTAATAAATATCACGACTCCGTTGTCATGTTGCTAAATTTAGAAAAAAATCTAAGCTGGATGCGTAATGAATTATTAAGGCATTTATTGTCTCGTCCGAAGAACGACATCTAATACATACAGTATCCTGTTCCCATTTCTCGTATAATATGCTAAAAGTTCACATTAATTGGGGTAACGCACACAAAAACTATGTAAATATGTGTTGGTCATTAGATAAGTCATCTCTCTCAGTTGATCATTAGGCTTCATGGAATGTTTTTATACCTTATATCCGTATCCTTAAAAGGTAGTGTAATTTTACCTAAATATTAAGTAACATTATCCTCTATCTGAATCAAGGTTAGTAAACACTTGCTGTAATTTTTTTCTTCAACTATTTTCTTTAAGTATCGTTCTTTAGAGCTTACCAACTTGGATCGGTCTTGAGACGCAGGGTTAGCACCGTTTTTAATACGGATCATACTGTGTGTATTGTATATATGTAGTTAGCAACCACAGAGACCTATCTGTGGAAGCAACACTTTTAAATAAATGCAGGCAAGCCGATATCTCGTTCGAACGAAGATATATCTGAAAACTGGCCGCATGCCCTACTCAATTGTACGTCTTTTTTTCTAGAAATGGTCAATAATCGCCACTATTGTCTCCTTAGTCACCATGTTGACAATGCTGTCCGTCGGCACTATATTCTCCGGCAGACCGTACAATCCCCTAGTCGCGGCCGTGGTGGTGGCCACTAATAGAGTCTTCTGGGCTCTCGGAGTCTGCTGCGTTATTGGTGCCTGTGAATATGGGACACTGCGTGAGTATTTTTAGAATTACTTTAACTGCCGATGCAAATTATTTATTTATTTATTCAATTAGAACGGTTACAAATACCACTTACACTAACGATAAAAAAATATAAAAATATTAAATATTCAATAAAATGTCAAATATTAAAATAAATGTCGATTTAAAAATACAATGTCAAATGGTTATTCAAAAAATAATAGTAATAACAATTTATAATAATACTCATAATTTAAAATAATAGACTCAATTTAAAATAATAATAAAAAAAGAAAATAAAAAACATTTTAATAATTATACCATTCACAGAGCTTTAAGTATTCTGTGAGGATGTCGTTCCATGTGTCATTAACTATAATATTAATATACACCGTGTCCCAAAATTCAACGATAAGCCGGCATCGGTGCATGGACCTACTAATGACTACACGGGAAAAAAAAAAACAATTATAACTCTTTTTTTTTTAATTACAGAGACTTTTATAAAGTTGCGCCAACTTTTAATAAAACTTGCCATGGTAGTGTCCATACTTTTAACCCAGACTATAGAAAGTGCATAGAATGTTAAAATCTATGAAAATTATAAGAAAATTTTTTTTTTTAACTGATTTTTGTAAAATAACTACAGACATTCTGTAATTTTAAAGGATTGTGGTAGATAGCCGTCCTTCTTAGGTTGCTAATGCACAAAAAATATCAAAAATATGTCAAAAATTGTGGTCATGGTAGTTGAAAATAGCATAATGGGTATCGAATATCGATGAAATTTATAAAAGTCTCTGTAATTAATAAAAAAAAACAGTTATAATTTTTTTTTTTTTTCCGAGGTGTCATGAGTAGGTCCATGCTCCGATGCCGGCTTATCGTTGAATTTTGGGACACGCTGTATAATTAATAATATTAATATTGTAATATATATGATCAATATTCTAATCATTGTTAAGTAATGTGTTTAAAATTGGTTTCTGACAGGACTTAGGATTATACTAGGCTATGGTTCTATAAATCAGGTATGGCAACCTTTGGAGTGTTGCGTGCCAAACTTTACAATAATTATGCAGTCGCGGGCCACAGAAAAAAAATAATTATTACATGATGCCCAAATATGAGGAGTGTTAAGTTTTCAGGGTTCATGTATGTATCTTTATTCCACCATACCTTCTAAACAGCTTAACTAATTTCAATGTATGAGACATCGTTAGATTTGTCTTGATGGCGCGAATGAAGCTACTCGTATAGGTACAAGAAAAAAAAAACTGACGGATATTTTACGCCATACTGTGAGATATTTTTGTCCACGCCCAGAAAGATGTATTAACATAAAGGACTTTTGAAAACGATTCCATAAATATATATAGATTGCAGTTTTAATTTCAATGGAACAATAAAACATTTTACGAAAATAAATAATTGGCAGTCGAATTATTTACTTTTTCAATTAAAAAATTAGTTAATTTAGTTTTGTTTAACTATACATTTATTTCGATACTTTTAAAGTTAATTCATGTGTAACGTTTAATGGTACTTGATTCTGAACTTCGGATACTAGTTTAGCTCCATTTTGCTTAAGTTTGAAAATCTATTACTAAATTATTCTAATAGTATGTTAATTTTACGAAATTTCAAAATGTGTAGCGGGCCGGGTGAAAACCTGAGACAGGCGGGATCCGGCACGCGGGCCGGACGTTGTCCACATATGCTATAAATTTTTCAAGTGTCTATAATGATAAGAATGGGGTATGGAATGTTGAATCAAAATTTGGACACCTTTTCTAATTTAGTATGAAAGGTGGTTAAAAATAATGAATAGATTCAGGCGTTACTTTGCGGAAATCCATATTTAATAATAACAAATATTTTTTAAATGTTTTAAGAAAACATCAAATTAATATTTTAATAGAACACTTATAACTATAAAAAATATATCTAGTGACAATCGAGAACGATCGAAAAATTCTCGATCGTGCGCTCGTAGAGTCAAGACCTCCTGAGGATGCTTCGTGTAGAAGCGAAACGCGTCGAAAATTCTTCCGCTTTGGCTGCGTGGCGTTTATAATAATAATAATAAAATAATAAAAATCTTTATTTAAGCCAATTAACACTTTTTCAAACTTATGTATTGCTGGTGGTCTTCACACTAGACGTTTAAGTCTGTATCGTAAAGACCTTTTGATAGCTGTACAGTAATAGGGTTAGCGCTCAGTTGACTTTATTAATGTTTTACAGCAAAATATTTATGAATATATGTGTAACCTACATAACATCAGTTCCATACAGTTTTTTTGTAAATTATCCATATATAAATGCTATTTATATTTTTACTAAATTTGTAAAAGAAATATATATATATATATATATTTTAATATATATAAATATTATCATATATAGAAAGTATAAACAAGTAAGTATAGAATATATAAATTACGAAATAATTAACATATATGAGTAATCCATAAATTTAAGAAGTTGTCAATAAAACTTTTTCAGTCTCATCATAGTTAAGCGTGAGCAACCAGTTTACAATGATGGTTTTGGCTTCAAACACTGAACTATGTTTGATATCGCACTGATTCAGGACTTTGTTATATAAATATGTCTCAATAAAAGGGCTAAATCTTTTTGCAAAAAATGTACGAATAACCGGTAATTTTACTTGAAAAACTCGTTTATGTAGCCTATTACTAAAATCAGCCGATGTTTTAAAAAGTCTGTGTGCAATGAGAGAAGTCTGAAGTATAAATAGCTGCCGAACATTTAGCATTTTGGCTTCCTTGTACAGATCATTGGTAGGATATCTAAATTTCTTTTTTAGCATAACTTTAAGGACAGACCGTTGAGCTCTCTCAATAGCGATCATAACTGTTTTTGAAGAACTTCCCCAGCTAGAGATGCAGTAGGTTAAAAGTGATTGACACAAAGCATAGTACACAACTTTTAGTGCATCCAGGTCAGCAGAATTACGTAGAAGTCGCATGATTCGAGTAACGTTACGGACCCTACCAGATAAGGTTGCAATATGTGCCTTGAAATTTAAATTGTGATCTAACGTAACACCCAGATACTTAATAGTATCAGTTCCAACTATACACTCACAGGAACATGAGGAGTCTGCATAGTTCAAACAATGATGTATTTTGATATCATTAAGCGAGGGCGGAGAAGATGCTTTTGTCTTATGAAAACACAAATACTTAGTTTTTTTAATATTTAAGGTCAACAGGTTAAATTGGAGCCATTGTGCAATTTGAGACATTCCTTGCTCGGCCATATTTCTTACTTCTGACCAGTTTACTCCATTATACAAAATTACGGTGTCGTCAGCATAACAAATTATTTCGGCATTCCTAATTTTAATATTGAGCAAGTCATTTATATATAAAATAAATAATGTAGGGCCCAGTATGCTTCCTTGAGGGACGCCAAAGTTTATGCTTTGCAAATCACTGTAATACTGGCCCACTCTAACACATTGTTTCCGTTCCCGTAGGTAACTCATAAACCAGTGTAATGAAATTCCTCTGATTCCAGCGTTTTCGAGTTTTCTAGTCAATACTGGAACGGAAACGGTGTCAAAGGCCTTGGCCAGGTCCAAGAAGACTCCAATACATGCTTTATTCTGATCCAAGTATGATGAAATAGTAGAAGTTAATAGCGATACAGCGTCATTAGTGGATGTCCCCTGTCGGAAGCCAAATTGACGAGAGGAAAGAAGATTTTGTGATTCTAAATATAAAACTAATCTTTTATTCATGATCTTTTCTAGGAGTTTTGAGAAAACTCCTAACAAAGATATGGGCCTGTAATTATCTGGAGTACTCCTATCACCACTTTTATAAATGGGGAATACCGATGCCGTTTTCCACGCTAGAGGGAATACTCCAGTAGTGAAACTAAGGTTAAGTATTGATGATAAAGGTTCCACAATAAAGTCTTTAATTTGTTTAATCAGATAATTATCAAGATTGTCCATACCTGGAGCTTTATCATTACGGAGTTGCATTATAAGTTGCTCAACTTCATCAGTACAAGTTGGATGCATAAAAAAGGAGTCTGTTGTACCCTGTAATCTATTAAGTGATGCTAATTCTTCTTCAGTTTTATTTAGTCTCTCTAAAATGTTATTTGCTAGTTTTTGTCCAATTGTTGAGAAATGTGAGTTGCAGATGTTAAGTGACTGTTTTTGAGTATTCGTGTTTGGAGTATTTAATAATTCTGTTGGTTCTTTTTTCTGTGCTGGCATGTGACATATTCCCTTAATTACCTTCCATATTTTTTTATTGTTTCCTTTGCTACTTTGTAATTCACTGTTTTCATATTGAGTTTTTAGTTTTCGTAAGAGTTTATTACAGTAATTGCGATACCGTTTGTATGTTAATTGCAGTATAACATTTTCTTTACTCTTTGTAGCACGGCAATGAAGTCTGTCCCTATGTTTCATACAGCGTATAAGCCCTGGAGTTATCCAAGGCTTAATATTATATTTAGACCTACTAATCGTAACTTTTTTTGTGTATTTATTTACAATAGTAGTGATTTTTTCTGTAAACAAATTTACTGCAATATTAACATCTTTAGCATTAAGAACATCAGACCAGTCAATATTAGTTAAATCTGTTTTAATACCTTCTACGTTTCTTCGAAAAACAACGCGCTGCAAACTATTAGAACTTTGCGGGTTCAATGCCAGGCCAACTATGGTAATGTTGTGATCCGTAATGTCTGATTTACAAGAAATCCCTATGCAGCTCTTGGCCGATTTAACAAATATGTGATCGAGACATGACCCATGTCTAGTAGGCACAGTAATAGCTGGTAGAAGTCCGTATTCCGCGTTTAGACACAGGTAACTGGTATTTAAATTATTCAAATTATTTGGTAATATATTAATGTTTATGTCTCCTGCCATCACTAATTGGGGTCTGGCCTTGTATTTGTCAAAATGAGTATCCAAGTCTGACATAAATAGGTCTAGATTTCGAAAGGAAGGTGAACGGTATATCGCAAATATTGTTACGGTGTCCGGTATATCAAGAATTAAGCAATCTGCTTCCTTAAAATTCGGTTCAAAAACTAGAGGGCTCAATGAATTTCTTACATACACGACAACCCCACTGTTTTGGTTTATTATTTTATTAGTCCTGTAGGCAGTGTAGTCAGGTATTAAGGGAATAATAGAAAATTCATCAATGCGACATTCGGTTAAAATAATAATATCAAATAAAGTGCTTGAACGATTTAGGCCAATTAAAAATTTGTCGAAATTTTTTGAAATACTTCTGATATTAAAACTCAGGATTTTCATTTTGTACTCAGCAGTAAGCAAAGTTTTACAGTATTCTATTTCGTCGATGTCATGGCAAACAATATTGATTGCATCTAAATTATCTACGTTAGCATCCATCATTGTGAAAAAGATACAGAAAAATAGGATTTTCATATATTTGGAAGAAAGAGTTATTAGCCAAGACACTGCATTTTGACATTTTTGTTGCTGATTGTAATACGACAGAAATATAATTGTGTTTTTTTTGTGAATTTGTGAATGGAATAACCAAAGAGTAAGCTTTTGTAATATATACGTAGATATATATATATATGCGTACAAAATTATATAAATATAACAAAAAATGTGTAATAATAAAGTAATAAATATATATATTATATAAATGTGCAATATAATTATTTAATGTTCATAGCAGGTACCTAAAGGATGATTTTGTAGCGGCAGCGAAAAAAATTTCAATGACCCCGGTGGACTTAGGACTTAAGGGCAGCACTAGGATATTTATCAACGATCACTTGACTCTTGAGAACAAAGTACTGCTCAATAAGACCAAAGCATTGGCAAAAGACCGGGGGTTTGCATTCACGTGGGTGAAAGGTTGCAAGATTTTCATCCGAAAAGGCCCAACATCCCCTGTCATGGCCATTCGAACAGAATTGGATTTAAAAAAACTTTAATGTTATGCTACACTGTATGTATAATATCTTGCAATATTATCTGCGATCCAAAGTTTACTAGTACTGCTTCACTATTCAATGTTGTTGTTATGCGTTGCATTCTTGTCCGCATGTTGTTACCCGCAATTATAGTTCGGATTAGTCGGCCGGCCATTTGCTATTGTTTACGTTATCCTTTTTATTATTTAATCATCACTATATTTGTTGCCTTTTTATCATCTTTTATGTTGCTTTTTTCCTTTGACAGTTTTAATAACGTCTCAGCACTATTTAATATCATGCATCTTTTTATGTCTATGCAATACCTAATAAAATTTTCTGTCAACAATGCTCCCGGTTAGTATATACTACCAAAATGTACGTGGTCTCCGTACTAAAGTAAGCATATTATATAGAAATGTATGCCTTAACTCGTATGATATTATTTGCTTCACGGAAACGTGGCTCAATGTTAGTTTCTTTGATAGTGAATTATTTGATGATAGATATGTTATTTGGAGAAGAGATAGGGATTTTTTGGGAACAGAGCAGGAGAGGGGAGGCGGAATTTTAATAGGAATTCGTCGTGAACTTGCAGCTGAGAACCGGCCTGAGTGGTCTTCGTCTGCCGAGGATCTGTGGGTTACTTTGACCATCCGCAATCGTAATCAATACTCAACTTATAAAATGCATATTTGTGTTGTATATATATGTGATGAGAATTTAGGTAATTCAATGCAAACACAACTATCCAATTTCTCTGACAACTTGTCTAAAATAGTTTTAGATAATCCACTCGATAAGGTCATTGTATTGGGCGATTTTAACATGCCGTATGTATCATGGTTACCCAGTGATGATGGATGCTCTTTGGTTCCTGGGAATTTACAAGGTACTCATCAATTCGATCTAATAGATAGCCTTAATACATGTAATCTATTACAGTATAATTCTATCCTAAATAAGAGTTATGGTCGCCTTTTAGATTTAATTTTCTCAAATAATGACGTCACAGTGCATGCTTGTGACTGCCCTTTGGTGCCTGAAGACCCCCACCATCCATCTTTGTGTATAACTGCTGAGTTTGTTCAATTGCACACAATAAAGCCTCTTCCTTATACCAAGTTTGATTACATAAACGGAGACTATCACTCGATCTGTACTAAGCTTGACGCTATTGATTGGAACTCTGTGCTGAAATGTGGAACTGTAGATGATGCTGTAACTTTTCTTTATACTACAATTTATAGCCTCCGCGACACATATGTTACCTCGAAAACTGTGGTTCCATCGTTTAAGTATCCTTTATGGTACGGGCGACCTCTAATAAAACTTCTTAAGGAAAAATCTAAATATCACAATAAATTCAAAATATACGGCAACTTAAGTGATCGGGATACATTTGTTATATTGCGAGAAAGAGCGCGGATGATGGAAAGTGATATGTACAAAAATTACTTAATAAACATTGAATGTTCTATAAGAAGGAACCCACGCACATTTTGGTCTTATGTAAAGAGTAAAAATCTCTCCAACACTTACCCCGCAGTGATGCAATTTGGTACTCGCTCTTCTGATCAAGGTGATGTCATATGCAATATGTTTGGTGAATATTTTCAATCAAACTTTCTTCAAAATAATACACCGATTGATTGTACAGAGTTTAATCAACCTCAACACCATACAGCGTCTTCTGCTGATATTGGTATGATTGAGGTGCTTCCAGCGGAGGTTCTTAAACTTTTCATGTCCTTAGATTTAAATAAATCAGCGGGACCAGATAATATCCCCGCTATTTTAATAGTTAAGTGTGCAAAGAGCTTAGTTTTACCCCTGTGTCTATTATATAGCCGCTCTTTATCGGAAGGCGTTGTACCTTACAAATGGAAGTCGGCTTTAGTCACTCCCGTTCATAAAAAAGGACCAAAAAATAATATAGAAAATTATAGGCCTATATCTAAATTATGTCTGTTTGCTAAGATACTTGAAAAAATTGTCTATACCCAATTGTACAGCGCACTCAAGCATGATCTTGCACCTCAGCAGCATGGTTTTTTAAGGGGCAGGTCAACTACATCTAATCTCTTATTGTGTACCGAGTTCCTGTCTCGTTTTATGTCTGAACCCTCTCAAATAGATGTTATTTACACGGACTACAGTAAGTGTTTTGACAGAATCGATCATTTGCTACTATTGAAAAAGCTTCAGCGGATAGGTATAAGGGGAAACCTTTTTAGGTGGTTCACGTCCTATATCCAACAAAGGTGTCAAACTGTGGTTCTTGGCGGTTACTCGTCCATGTCCATGTATATCCCTTCCGGAGTCCCGCAGGGATCTTTATTAGGACCGTTACTTTGCACAATATTTCTGAACGACATCTCTTCATGCTTTCGTTATTCTAAAATTCTGTTGTACGCGGATGATGTGAAAATTTTACATCAAATTAAAACTATTGATGATGCACACCGTCTGCAGGACGACTTGCATAGTTTTCAAAATTATTGTACTCAGAACAAACTAGATTTAAACGTGTCCAAGTGCTACATTTGTTCTTTTACTCGTAAGCCAGTCATTATCAATTTTGAATATGCAATAAAAAGCTCACCAGTCACAAGGGTTGATACAATTAAAGATCTAGGAGTTTTTTTTGATAGTAAACTTTTATTCGACACACATGTAAGCAACATTGTAAGCAAGGCATCTCGTGCACTTGGTTTTATTTTAAGAATGTCTAATGAGTTTTCCAGTTTAAAAACCTTTAAAATCCTTTATTGTGCATACGTTCGCAGTCACTTGGAATACGCATCACAAGTCTGGAACCCTTGTTATGAAGTATATTCTATGCGCTTAGAACGTATCCAGATGAAGTTTCTTCGTTATCTTCAGTTTCGTGCAAAACTGTACCTTCCGGATTATTTAGCTAGATGTCGTAAGTTTCATTTCTTGCCTCTCTATGAACGAAGGAATATATCCGACCTATCATATCTTCTTAGCATTGCAAATGGCACGGTGGACTGTTCTGAGCTCCTCGAGCTGATAGGATTACGCATTCATGCAGCTGTATTGAGAAACCCCAGAACTTTATCTGTTCCGTTAGCTAAGACAAATTATAGGCAAAATGCATTCATTACGCGTGGAAGTGCTTCATTCAACAACTTGACAGATAAAGATATTGATTTATTCAATACCTCAACTACCAAATTGAAACGTTTGTTTAATGAAAAATTCTTCTGTACTAGTTAATTTGAACCTTAAGTATTGTATTGTATTGTTTCATTATTTTCATAAGTTAGTCGTCCACTCAAAACATTTTGTTTTATAAATATTTTAACCTATAAGTGGAAACTTGTAATTGGCCATCAGCATTACATGTGTTTTTCATGTAGTATATAAATGAATCATTTAATGTTATTTGCCTAGCTGTAAGTTTTCTGTAAAATTCTAAAATAAAATAAATAAAATAAATAATATAAAAGGATATATCCGAGACATATACAATAAGTTGCCAAGTACATCCCCAGCACTGCTTAAGAAGTAGGCACCATTGATTCATCCGAGAAAATGCGGACGAGGTCTTCATGAGTCCGGATTTGTTGCGCTGGTTTGCCCTCACGCTGTCGTACATATATGCCACCTTGGCTGCACCAACAATGAGCAAAACCTCGCTGTTTAGAGGTATTTCGAGCTTCGCGAAACAACTGCCGATTGATTTTAGTGAGCCGCTCATTAAAAAATATTTTTGAGGCCGGTCCAGCAATATCTATGTCAGCGCTAGTTAAATTTCACCTCGATTTAGATGCTTTGAAAAACATGTCTCGTTTTGTCCTGCGAATCAAACGAACTACAATGGGGCGAGGAAGTTGGATGCCATCAGCACGTTCAGGGAACTTAGATCCTTTAGTGCGACGAGGACCCACACGCGTCACCCAATTTATATCTTGGTCATTAAGTTCCACGCCAATTTTTCGCGCAGCCACAAGTATTGTGTGAATAAGGTTTTCATTCATAGTCTCAGGAACGCCGGCAATTTCAATTTCGTTTCTGAGATGATTTTGAGCCTGGGTGTTCAGCTCTGCATGCAGTTCATTCACAGTGGCGTGGAGGGCAACAATTTGCTGTTCACTCTCCTCCAATCTGACTACGCGGGAATTTGTAGCAGCTATAGAAGACGTTAAGTCATCCAAACGATCGTGACATCGAGATAAGGAAGAGGTGGCATCCTCTAGTCTCTGCTTAAGTGCTGATATTTCCTGAGTCAGAAGCCTGATTTCCGATGTAAGTTCGCTTACTTCAGTTCCTGATGGAACAGCTGTGGCAGATCCCGTCGATGATGCTGAGTTTGTCTTCTTACGAGTGGTAACGTTAAGCGAGTGGTAGTTAGAACGTATCGGCGTGGTACTATTGTCGCCTTTATTCTTTTTTTCTTGCGTGCAACAAGCTGGGCACTTCCAATTTTGGGTATCACCAGATAAACAAGATACGTTGGCACATAATGCACAAAAAGATTTTCCACAAGATGATATACTACATTTATAATGAACTTCGTTGTTTGAAGTAGCAAGGCAGCCTTCGCAATGCATTATTGGTAAAGGATGTAAAATAGTGATATGTAGGCAATTGAAGTAAAATAAAAATATTGTCTTCACTGATGCAGCAAGATATTCCACAAGTGGTTGACGCGTCTACACGGACTAATCTTTGGCGCGCAAGCAATATGGCTGCGTCGTGCGTCACTGAACCAGTTCGCACGTTATAATCAACCGTACGCTCAACGCTCAACCGCGGGAGTCGCTTGCACTTACTTGTAGCTGCGCTCTCGGTGCAGATCCTCGTGTCGATGACAATTAAAACATTTCTTGGTTAGAATATCTTATATCTGGAGTTCCGACAACAAACTTCAACTACATATGTTCAAGGATGCACTAAACAACAATATCTTTACGTTTTGACTGTGTTCCAGTTCGATTTTAATAGCAAAGTATGATTATTTGCGGGAGATTAAAACATTGAATAGTTTAACAGTCAACCAGGCGTCAAAGAATGTTTGTGACGTCACGTCGTCTTAGCAGGAAAATTAGGCGGAATTGTCACTATTTGATGTTCTCTAAAACATTTTAAAAATATTTGTTATTAAGTGGTTAAAAATATAAACATTTAAATATATGAAATTATTTGCAATGAAATGTGAAATATTGAATCAAAATGTTTACACCTTTTCTAATAGAGTATAAAAGGTTGTTAAAATGCATAATATGTGGTAAGAAAGTGTGTCATAATGAAACAATTTAACGTTAACGAAGTTATTTAACGAAGTGATGATACGAATATGCAATCATAATGTAGCTACCTCTCTTCTCTTTAATTATTTTTATGAAATTTTATTCACACACCCGTAATTTTAGAGCAGCAACTTATTGGCATCTACTGTTCCCATTATTATAATAATTTTCCCGCTATTTCGAACTGTGGTTAATTTATAATGTTCTTCGAGAAAACATTAACATTTCTAGATTTCAGTTCTTGTTTCTTCCTCTATTTGAGTCTGTACGAATTTATAATCATGCAAAAATAGGATGCCTCACTTATATGCCACGAACCATTGTAATACGAAGAGATATTAGAGCAAAATCGGTCTTCATTAACGAGATCTACATAATGGGAAGCGACGTAACGGGAATGGCGATAATTTACTTTACGATATGACTAAATGTTCTGCCAAGTTATTTTGCCATATACACAAACTTCGTATGTCTTATGTATGGTTATCATACTCTATGTGTTTTTCTACATGCAGGATTCAACACAATATAACAAAATTACAAATTTACGAAATAAAAAAATATATTTCTAAGTATTATTACAAGCGCTATCGCGTGCTAAGCGAAAATATATTTAATTTATTATTGTTAAATAAAAAAATATAGTCATGTGCGGGATTCGAGCCCGCGTCCATCCACCCCTATAGCCGGAGTATGCCGCTAGAGCTAACATGACAATGACTCGTAGCTCCAATTTTCCTGTCATTCTTTATTTAACCATCGTATTGGGATGGAGCGAAACCTGTAGTTCGACTTACATTGTACTACAAACTAGACCAATTTCGCAATTGGTTTTAAACTTGTAAATGATGACGTAACCTTATAATTTTAATATTATTCTGTTTGCAATAATGCCTGCTCGGCGGATAACATTACGAAATTACAAATTTACGAAAAAGAAAAAAATAGGGTCGGCAACGCATTGGTAACGCCCCTGGTGTTGCAAATGTCCATAGGCGACGGTAACCGCTTACCATCAGGTGGGCCGTCTGCTTGTTTGCCAACCCATTAAATAAATAAAAAAATTAAAAAAAAGTTTAGTTAAGAGTCATTGTAATGTTAGCTCAAGCTGTGAGCTGAGCTGAGAGCATACCAAGGCTATAGGGTGGATGGACGCGGGTTTAAATCCCGCACATGAATATATTTTTTCGCTCGTAAATTTGTAATTTTGTAACATTATCCGCCGAGCAGGCATTATTGCAAGCATAACAATATTTAAATTCAACACAATATATTGATTATATTTCCAGCTCTAGTGAAAGACTGCTTGAGTTGGCGAGGGTTCGTGCCTTTGAGCAAGCTCTCGTACGGACTCTACCTGCTGCATCCTTTCATTGTGCAGAAAGAGAAGTACGCAGCAAGGAATGCGGCAATGTTTTCTGCTTTTAATTTAGTACGTACATATGTAAGTTTTTAGCAACTTGCCGTGTTAATCTTAATTTAATTACACCATTATAATAGATTTATATAATTTATTTATGTTATTGTGACCAAACAGAGACCCACCTGATGTAAGCGGACTAACTTCTGCCTATAACAGATGCCTTCACCACAAGTCACGAATTGCCAGCGCCCGTCACCTTGAGACTTAGTTGTTAAGTCTCATATGCCTGTAATTTCACTAGCTCTCAAGGACAGCTGCCGGAACATGTGTTCCGTTAGGTGTTAGGTGCTTGGTGACAGATTTTTCTACTTGAGGCTGGTCCCTAGCCAGGTGGGCCTTCGCAAAATGCCTTTCCACCATGCGTTGAAGCTCAAGCCCTCGGCGGGATTCGAAGCATGGACCTGCTGCGCAGCAGTCCATAGCCAATGCCACTGAGCCATCACCACTTCAAAATTTTTGACTTTTGAATGACACAACTAGCTGGTCATATTGATTGGTCCATTACAAATTTCTATGGAATCAATACACGTTGGTCCTTATATAATCCACATTTCCCGAGCAAGCGCAATTTATTGCTACTAAGCTATTTTGCATTTTTTTCGTTGTTTCAAAAGGGTAGGCGTCACATCTAAATTGTAAGGATGGCTTTATTCTTTCCCTAGAAAAGGGCTACTATGTGTTATTGGAAGACATTCTCAAAAAATATAGATTGTTTTCTGTACGTATGTATGTATGCCGAAAAGGTTATGCTAATCTGTCGCCAAGCACCTAACGGTGAAAGCCAGTGAAATTACAGGTAAAATGAGACTTAACAAGTATGTCTCAAGGTGATAGGCGCAGTGCAGTTCGTCACTTGTGATGAAATGCATCTGTTATAGGCAGTGGATACCGCTTTACATCAGGTGGACCTCGTGCTTGTTCTGTGACAATAACATAAAAAAAATGCTCTCAATTCCTATTAATTATATTGGAATTTATTTTAAATGTATTTAGTTATTTTATTTGTTGTCCTTCACTTTCGAGGAATATGTACCTACAGGGTTAAAATAATTGTATAATATCAAAATGGAATTTTATTTTCAGGTTGTCCAATCATCTGGCGTGGCGGTATTAGCATACGCATTGAGTCTTGGACTGTATTTGATACTTGAAGCGCCGCTTATCAACATATCCAACGCCCTTTTCAGTGACAAGTAAGTTGGTGATCCTCCATGATTTGGAAAAAAATATGCAATATATGAGTAGTATGCCACTACTTACGTTAACGTGTTTAAAGTTTCGTTCTAGAAAACCGGTCCCTATTACTAAGCCTCGGCTGTCTATTCGTCCGTGCGACCTTTAAAGGGCTGTATCTTGAGAACCCTAATAGGTACACTGAGAAAAACGACTCAAAGGCTTAAATCAAATTTGACCTTTTACCGTTGAATTGTAAATAGGTAAAATGAATTCACAACTCTTAAGATGATTTTCACCAATAAACAAAAATGTACCATGTTTTATAATAAACACAACCGTCAAAAACGCCTTCCATAAAGTATTTTCAGAATTGAACTTGTTATACGATAATAATTGCAGTACCATAAAATATACCTTACTTTTACGGCGGTTTATATACGGTGATTATCACTATAACGTACGACTTAATCAGCCTCATCGAAAAGTCAATATTTAAGAAAGACCACAAAATACACCTTAAATGAAGACGAAAAGAAACATTCGCCTTCACTGACCTCGTTTAACGCCTTCTAGTTGGAAGGCGTTTTTGTACGTATTTACGTTTGGTCGGTTTTTCGCCTTATACCATATAAATTGGCAGTCATTAGGGCGCTTTTGACTTTAGATTTTTCTCAGTGTAGTTGGCAGAAATGTTCACAGGATATGTGGTATTATAGCGGAATGTCCGTGGTGGATCGCAACACTATACTCCACTTGCCTGTCATACTCGACGCACGATGGACGTCTTATCCGAATTCCGATGCTCAGCGCCTAGCGTTCTCCCGATGCTTTGTAAAACAAATAAAGTATTATAAGTTTAATATCTAATTGATTTTTGAAGCAATGATGGCCGAGCGGTAATGGCTATGGACTGCCGTGCCCCAGGTCCCTGGTTCGATCCCCACCGCCTGCTTGAGCTTCACCACATGGTGGAAGGACATTTTGCGATTGCCCGCCTGGCTAGCTACCACCCTCAAGTAGAAAGTCTGTCGGCAAGCACCTAACGGTTTGTTCCGGCAGCAGTCCTCGCAGTCGCATATATGTTCTATGCCAGCGGTTTAAGCTGTGCGTTGTCTGTCAGTCAGTGAGTCAGGACTTTGATTTGTTTATATATAAATTGAAGAAAGTAATACACTTTTTAGGTCAGCAGCATCACAACCAAATGAAGTAAAGAAGACCTTCATCCAGGAAGGAATTACTAATGAAAATGGACATGCAAAAGCGAAAGTATCATAGAAGTGTTCGTAATTAATACGAACAATAAAATGATTAGATTTTAATGATTTAATAGTTTATTTTGGTTTGCTAATAAGTATACAGTTGTTCATTATAATTATGTCAGCGGGTTCGTTTTGTCCAAAATGCAATACATGTGTAATAAGTACATATAAAAAACTGAGTTCAAAAAACTTTCATCAATATTTGGTGTGTGTTTTGTTTTATACTGGGTATTTTTTTGACCCTTTTGTTATTTCATGCCTTCAAATATTACTGCACAATGAAGTTTACTGAAATGTCTATATAAGTTTCATTGAAAACTTTAAAGCGCCTTTGATATTTTGTGGTTCTGATATCAAATATAGTTAAAATATATTACGAATTTACTTAGCATTCCATGGATTCACCGTGCGGGTGCCGGGTCCATAGCGTTGCAGAGGAAGAGGCTCCAGTCAAGGTGCCTAGGACTTGCAACCCAGTGAGTAAGGTTAAGGGGCCCCTTTATGATGCATCAATGCTACCTTTCACCGTTCGAGCCTCCTCCCCTGCCTAACCAAATTTGGTAAGATCCTACTAATGCCGCCTTGGATACACGTTCTAGGATGGAAGTTACGGTTATTTTTGACAGGCCAAGATCTTTTAGTAGGTTGTATAGGGATTTTGCTGGTATACCCCTTGCTCCGACTTCTAAAGCATATAAATTAACCACATAACCGTTTTTGATTAATTCATGTGTTAAGTCATAATATTTGTTAGTTTTTATCGTGTGGTCTTTAGGTATGTTTGTTTCCCACGGCACAGTAAGTTCTATAAGTACTATGCGTTTTAGATTCTTTGAGTATAGAAATATATCTGGTCTGGATGACGAAGAGAGACGAATTACTTAGCATTCCATGGATTCACCGTGCGGGTGCCGGGTCCATCGCGTTGCAGAGGAAGAGGCTAGAGGGGCCTGGGACTTGCAACCCAGGAGTAGGATTAAGGGGCCCCTTTATGATATATCAATGCTCTCCTTCACCACTCGAGCCTCCTCCCCTACCTAACCAAATTTGATAAGATCCTACTAATGCCGCCTTAGATACACGTTCTAGGATGGAAGTTACGGTTGTTCTTGGTAGGCCAAGGTCTTTAAGTAGGTTGTATAGGGATTTCGCTGGTATACCCTTGCTCCAACTTTTACAGCATATAAACTAACCACATAACCGTTTTTGGTTCATTCATTTGTTAGGTCATAATATTTGTTTGTTTTTATTGTGTGGTCTTTAGGTATGTTTGTTTCCCACGGCACAGTAAGTTCTATAAGTACTATGCGTTTTAGATTTTTTGAGTATAAAAATATGTCTGGTGTGGATGACGACATACCAACATCCTCAGGAATTTTGTAATGTTTTTCATACGTGTCCATCAAGAGAGTCCAATCGGGAGCTGTGCCTAAGATGCGCCTAACAAAACAAAACTAATAATATTAAAATTAATTATTTAAGGACGCCTCTTTGGGTAAAGGCTTCCTCCATTCCCAGCCACGCTTTTCTATCTTTGGCTGCAGAAAGCCATTTTTGGCCGGCTATTTTAATTACTTCATCGGCCCATCTTTCCTGTGGTCTCCCCTGTCTTCGTTTCCCTTTAGGTTCTGCCCACATGGCTACTTGTTTGGACCACTTTACATCAGATGATCGTGCTACGTGGCCTGCCCATTTCCATTTTTTATATTTTAAAAATACTAAGAGTTAAACTCGGTGAAACTTTGCATGTATATCCTTGAGACTAATATCTATGCTTCTGGTTTGCCAGGTTTCCGTAAAATTAAGTATTTTAAAAATAGTAAAAAAAAATGTTTTGAATGGAAATTAATATTACACACAGACATTTAGGGCTATAATAAATAATTAATCGAAAAACTGGCAAACCAGAAGCATATATATTAGACTCAGCAATATGCGTACAAAATTTCACCGAGTTTGGACACTTGGTATTTAAAATATGACGAAACTTCGTATATATGGAAAGCTCTCCGTGACCTCTACTCTTAAACCCCGGGGATTGCCGGGCTAGAATGTCATCAATGTGCTAACTGTGGGTATCGTAAGAAGCGCCTAATGGTAAAATACCGGGAGGTAAGTAGTGCCTTCTGAGGAACTGATATCTTTAACTGCGTACCCCCCAAGCCGCCTGTCAAGCGTGGGGATTATGGCAAACCCACCCTTAATGGGGGAGGCTGTATTCATCAGTGGACAATCAGGTTGATGCAGTACAGATGGCCGAGCGGTAATAGCTATGGACTAACGTGCCACAGGTGCTTGGTTCTATCCCCACCGCCATCGGCTTGAGTATCACCGGATAACAGAATGTTTGCCTGGCTAGCTTGACACGTCAAGTAGAAAATCTGACGCCAAGCGCCTAACAGTGTGTGCCGGCTGCAATTCTTGAGAGCTAGTAAGATTACAGGCATACGAGACTTAAGAACTGTATGTGTAAGAATTATTAATACAGGCACAAATAGTAAACTATTTAAGTTACCTATAAAAATAAAATGTCCGACACTTATTTTTTTTACGTTATTGTGACGTGTCAAGCTCGAGGCCCACCTGCTGTTAAGCTCTGCCTATAACAGATGCATTTCGTCAAGTGACGATCGTCTGCACCCGTCACCCTGATACATACAGTTGTTGAGTCTCATGTGCCTGTCATTTTACTGGCTCTCAAGGACTGCTGCCGGAACACTCTGTTAGGTGCTTGGTGACAGATTTTCTACTTGAGGGTGGTCGCTAGCCAGGCGTGCATTCGCAAAATGCCCTTCCACCATGCACAACTGACTCTAAACATCTGTTAAAATGGAATCCCAATCCTGTCTTACTTATTAATAATAAAAATATGAAAGTGTTTGTTCGTGAGATTGTTGCCACTAATATCCGAAAGAGCTGGATGAATTATCTTTTATGTCTTTTTACTTTTTTGTCTGATAGGTTAGCCTTTGACCACCATCTCACCTGATGTTAAGTGATGATGTGGTCGAAGAGATGTTGTTCAGGTTAACCTAGAATTACTGGCTCTCAAGGACTGCTGCCGGAACACACCGTAACGTGCTTGGCGACAGATTTTCTACTTGAGGGTGGTCGCTAGCCAAGCGGGCATTCGCAAAATGCCCTTCCACCATGCGGCGAAGCTCAAGCCCGTGGTGGGATTCGAACCATGGACCTGCTGCACGGCAGTCCATAGCCAATGCCACTGAGCCATCACTGCTTCAAATTCAATGAATGCGCGCGCGTCACTGACTATATACATAGAGAATGTATGTCTTCGTATATACATAGAGAAAAAAATGGCACTAATATGGTGTAACGAACTATAGTTTAATCCATTCAACAATAGACGCCTTTTACTATAATATAAAATAATATAAAAAAAGACGACATTTAATCTATACTTATAATAAAACTGTAACAGGTCCAATTCTGTACATGGAAGATATTTTGCAAAAAAAAAATTTAAGAGCACTCTGTAGCTGATACTGATGCCAAAACTGTATTTTTTTTATTTTTGTCTGTCTGTCTGTATCCCGGCCGCGCATCACTCCAAAACTACTGAATGGAATTCAATGAAACTTAACACGATTTGAGTTCATACTACGAAGAAGGTTATTGTATACTTTTTATCCCGAAATTCAGCACGGTTCCCTCGAGAAAGGGGATGAAAGTCAAAATGTACACTTAGTTGTAATTTATTAACGCGTAGTCCGATTTCAATAATTTTGTTGTTAGAATAGTTATGAGTGAGCTCGGAACCCCATGGGCAGCCCGGCACCCCACGGGCAGCCCAGCACCCCATGGGCTACTGAATGGAATTCAATGAAACTTAGCACGATTTGAGTTCATACCACGAAGAACGTTATTGTATACTTTTTATCCCGAAATTCAGCACGGTTCCCTCGGGAAAGGGGATGAAAGTCAAAATGTTACTTAGTTGTAATTTATGAACGCGGAGTCCGATTTCATTATTATTTTTTTGTTAGAATAGTGACGAGTGAGCTCGGAACCCCACGGGCAGCTCGGCACCCACTGGGCCACCCGGCACGCCAAGGGCACCCCGGGCATTCTGGCACCCCATGGGCGTTCCGGCACCCCACGGGCAGCCCAGCACCCCATGGGCAGCTCAGCACCCCACGGGCATCTCGGCATCCTTATTTAGATTTGCCAGCTTGCTAAGATAAAACTCTAAAATCTGGAACATTCGCAACAATATTTTTTTTTAACTATCTATCTTTTGCCGGATACATTTTAGAGCCTACGCAATGGAAGTGTACAATCTAATATATTTTTGTTCTACCGCCAAAAAGATACCGTTATATAATCGAAATTCCAAAGAAACGCACAAAGTACCTACTTTGCTTCAACATTTATTGTTTATTGTGACGCGAAGGAACTCTCTGAGTTACATAACTACTGTCTTCTGGAAAAACACGCTGGGAGTTATCAAACCCAAAGTAAAAAGCTCCTTTCTGAGCTATGCTTTACTAAGAGTGCTTCACCACAGACCACAGTGTTGCTTAATATGAGATAAACAGTGCTCAAATGTGAATAATTAGTTTGCAGGTACGGCAATCGCGAACGAAGTCGCAGGTACAGCTAAAGTAGTAAATGAACACCAATAGTATTAAATGAACACAAAAATTAAAACAGCATCTTAATGTAAAATTATAACCAAAGTTTTTACAACTTGCTATAACGCTTTTGGTGCATCGCCGGCCGCTGCCGCGGCACGCACGCTTCGCTCGCTCGGCTCGCGCATTGTTGCGGTCACAGGTAACCTAACATTTCTCCTCGCTTCGCTCGTTATCGCACCTAAATATGACTTTTGTGATCATTTACTACATTTGGTGTTCGATTACAATTTTTGGTAAAAGAGCTTTTGAATCGCTCGTAGCGAAGTTTGCTTATCTGTTCATAACCGATTAGCAAAGTTAAGCAAGCAGTGTGTTCCGGCAGCTCTCCTTGAGAGCCAGTAATTCAAGGTTAACATGAACAATATGTTCGACCACGTCATCACTTACCATCAGGTGAGATAGTGGTAAAAGGGTAACTGGCTATCTGGCATAAAAAAATTATAAATTAAACATTTTATGGTGGTAATTATATTTAATACATCAAAAAAACTGAATGTTGCAAATGAATGAATGATTAAAGAGCTTTATCTTAGCAAGCTTGCAAAACTAAATAAGGGTGCCGGGCTGCCCGTGGGGTGCCGAGCTGTCTGTGGGGTGCCGGGCTGCTGGTGGGTGCTGGGCAACCCGTGAGGCGCCGGGCTCACTCGTCACTATTCTCACAAAAAAAAAAAAAAAATATCGGACTACGCGTTAGTAAATTACAACTAAGTTTAAATTTTGACTTTCAGCCCCTTTCCCGAGGAAACCGAGCTGAATTTTCAGGAAAAAAATGTATACAATAACATTCTTCGCAGTATGAACTCAAATCGTTTTAAGTTTCATTGAATTCCATTCAGTAGTTTTGGAGTGAAGCGTGGCCGGGATACAGACAGACAGACAGACAAAAAAAAACAGTTTTGGCATCAGTGTCAGTTACAGATTGCTCTCAATTTTTTTTTCCAAATATCTGCCATGTACAGAATTGGATCTATTACAGTTTATAAGTATAGATTTTACAGCTATAAGGAAAATATTTTTTATCAACAGTATTAATTAGTCGTGGAGAACTTTCAAACGTATATGGGAGAGAGTAGCAGTAACTATAACGTTTATAGTACCACCAACTTAACTGTGCAGTTTTCGAGGGCGCTACTGGTCATGGAAATCATCTACAAACTTTCACAATTTGAGGGAACGTTTTAGTTCTTTTTTCTGCCACTTGAACAGATAAGTTGGTGGGACTGTATTTCCATCCTATAGAGAAATGTAAGGCTGACTACTTGATTTTAATTGAGTGTAAAATTTTGTTTTTGCTGATATACTGTTTCTTGCAGTTAGAGTGCATACAATGTAAGGATCTAGACGTATGTAGCTTGATGTGTGTAGTTGTATAGTAGCTGAGACGTATTTTTTATGACATATTTTTGGTAAGTAAACAAAAACTTTTCATTTCGTATATACTTAGAAAAAATATACCCATCGTGAGAAATATATAAATACTAGCGATCCGCCCCGGCTTCGCACAGGTGCAACGCTGACACTAAATAATCTGTAATATCTTCGAAAATATTAATTTATATTACATGCTGTATAAAACCATATGATCTATATTAATTGCACAATATAATTGAGGTACTTCATGGGATAAGGGTTAATGCTGTATTGCTTATAATCGCTTCGTAAATAAGACATTAGACACAATTTTTATCTTTATTTCGTTCATAATTTTTGTCCCGACGTTTCAAACACTTTGCAGTAATCGTGGTTTGCAGTGATTGCAGGCAGTCACCTCGTAACCACGATCACTGCAAAGTGTTTGAAACGTCGGGACAAAAATAATGGTAAATATACGCGATTTAAACCGTTAAAAGTTGTTTAATTACTATATGTATGTATTTAATTAAAATTGAATTTTAATTAAATACATTCATAGTTCAGTACTAGAAAACGGGACCTCCGCTAGTCAGTAAATATACGCGATTTAAACCGTTAAAAGTTGTTTAATTACTATATGAATGTATTTAATTAAAATTGAATTTAAAATAAATTTTAAATATTGGCCGTAACTTCAACGCGTCTACTCTATATCGAGGTCCAGAGGGAAGGGCTATAGTATGAAGAGAATGATAAAAGGAAGATAAATTAACAAGTCTAAAGGAAATTATTGTAAACAAAGAAATTACAACCTGCTATGATTCAAAGCAAAATGTACGATGTACTTATCTTGCCCTTCTCAATCAACGAATGTTAGAACTACTTTATTAGAAATAAGGGTGTACTCCAGAAGTGCATGAGAAGAATATTGAATACCGCGTGTTAAGGATGAGACCTATGAGACAAGAGATCGGGGAAGAGTCAGGGATCAGGGATCAGAGGGAGTCAGATTACAACAATAAGACAATTCAAATTATACTGGGCTAGACATATACGAGTATTCCCATGGGGTGCCAAGCTAGAATGTCACCCCCTGCCCATCTCTACCCAACTTCAACACTCATATGTGTAAAATAACTTATTGAAGTCGGTAATAATATTGTGCACATGGTACCGACTTCGACAAGTTATTTCACACATTTGATTCACACTTTTTAGTGACCCTTGCTACTTAAGGGATCGATTGTCATTAGTGAATGGTTGCCAGTGGGCAATGACGATATCAACAAAATAAAAAAACATTGTTCAGTTATTGGAGAGTAACTCAAAAACGGCGTGACCGGTTTTGAAATGTAAATGGGACCACACGGCAAGCATCAGTTTCCAAATAAAAAAATAACCATCAAAATCGATTCTACAGTCAAAAGTTCTGATGTAACACATATACAAAAAGCAGATGAATTCAGTACCTCCCTGTTTGTGAAGTCGATCGAAAATGTGTTCAATCAACGATGGGGAACGGATTGGATGAGTAAAGTTGTTAGTTTATGTTTGCAAAAAATCTGTTATGCAAACAGCAGGGGGGAGGCCAACACCAAGGAGGCGACCACTGTATACAAAGCGTAATCAATAGTCGCAATCAAGACTCCGATTAGCCATTTTTAAATAGTAATTAATATTCTTCCCCATATTAATTATATAAATAATGAACATAATAAACATATTATGGTAATTCAAATAATGATGGACTTAATATGTAAAATTATAATTAAGTAAGTGGTAATAAGATACAGTTGTAGGGTTCAGTACTAGAAAACGGGACCTCCGCTAGTCAGCGGCCTGTCCATTGTCTTTCATGTTGACGCAATGTTATACAGGGTTATTGATAAAATGCTAACAACCTCTTAGGGTTGACTTCTGCTAGTCCTAACTAAAATTTTGAGATGTTTTTTTTTGTCGTTGTGTCGTTGTCCGAGCTAAGAGCGCCCGCTGTAGCAACACTAGACAGCGCCGTGGTCCCTTTGAATAGAGTTTTGAATATTTACATCGACCAAAGAAATAAAAAATATGAAATAATACATTACAGGCCAAGTGACTTTTGACATCAGGTGGTCCTTGTGCTTATTCAGTAAAATATTAAATAACCCAAACAAATAAAAAAACTACTTTTCAACTAGCAGAAGTCAACCCTAAGAGGTTGTTAGCATTTTACCAATAACTCTGTATATTATATGGTACGGGACAAGCAAAACACACGGAGGCTAGAGTCACGCTGTCATTATTCACCTATTAGAAGTGGGATGGCGGGTGGTGGTCGCAGCCACACACATACACGTATAGATAGGTACACACATACAACGCTTCCTCCCCCATTTGACAAAATATCTTTATATAAATCCATGAACCATAAATAAACTATAATACATATTGTAGACATGTTGCAATAATGCCTATCACTTTTGGTATATTGCGAAGCAATCTAGAAGTAGACATGATGGCATGTCAAGGGTCTCAGGTGGAGATGACGTCACTAGTCCACTCTCTGGTGGCGAGCACAACGCTTCCGAAGAGCCCTGCTCCTCAGTAACTACATCAAGGTCCCACACAGGCCTTTTATCAGCAGCGCTACCTTTATAAGGAATGACTTGATTTCAATGTTTATTTAGCTCTTGAAAACTTACATTGTCACAAATCAGATACATTACTTTTCCTAACTTTTTGCTATTGTTCCTCTACACCAATGAAACTAATCTTTGTTTACAAATTTTTTATGTAACACATTATCGCCAATATGAAATGTTTGTGTATTTTTTCCATCGTAACTTTTACTCTGCAAGCACTGTTTGTGTTTAACATTAGAAGCAACTGATGTGGTAAGGGCGATAACGACTCCTTAGGGTTAATTAAATCTAGTCGCGATCTTAGTAAACCGGCGTTTCGTTCGTCAGTCTAACATGCATCGTACCTGTGGTAACTGTGGAAGTAGCTGTACCTGAAGTCATATGATCGGCGTACTGAATAATGAAATCGCATTCGTAAACGCGCCTTTTAAAGCATTAGAGTCTTGTTTTCTCAAAAAGTACATAAGGCAGAATTTAGAAAAGCCATCACGCAATACCAGTATTAACTTAAAGCCATTTGATTCAGCCAGTGGACCAAGAACATTCATGTGAACTGTTGAAAAGGGAATATCCGGCTTTGTTCACGACTGTACAGACTGAGGCGCGAGGAACCTTTTTTAGTGGAAGGTATCTACACAATGCTCAATGCGTTTTTTTTACAAGTTGTCGTAAAACGGGAAACCAAAAGTGACGAATGATCAGATCGGTAGTTTTATTCATCCCATTATGCTCGTGGTCATTGTGAAAAACACGTAAAAGACTCAACCTATGACCTTTTGGTAAATAACATAAGAAACGCGGCTCTTCTCCAGTGGGACTGTACTTATAGTACAAGATTACTTTTATGAGATATCGAGATGAATCTAGTTGACCGTCCTTCAACTTATACATCAATGCTTGCGTTTCAAAAACAGCTGTTTGTGCTATTTGGCCTACGAATATACAAAACATTTACCGGATTTCGGCTCAAGTACTTTCCTAGGACTCGGCCATACCTGACCTTGGTTTTTACGAGAAGAGAGATGACGGTAGATGTCGCGGTCGAACAAAATGTTCACAAAACCTATTGATCAAAGTCAGCAAACGTTGGCTTTCCTCGTCTACTAATGGAATATTTATATTAACAGGATAATAGACACGCAGATAACAGACCTGTAACAGATCATCTTCCCTAAAGAGTCGTTCTACGTCACTGGTTCGTAAGTAGGTGTCTTCCTTGCGGTTTAGAACGTCTGTTTCTATTAATATCGGTGCGCCCATACTGTCAGGGCATACGACAAAAAGATCAATTGCTAAAGATATTTCGGAGAATTCGACAACCGTTATTAGGTAGGACGTAGATTCCATAACCTGGCTACAAATGCCGGGCCTTAGACGGATATATAGATATGTAACTACCTTTTCAATAACAGCAGTTATGATGTCTGTTCGTTGGGCATTATCTGACAAAAATTTACATTGGCAGTACCTTTTCTATTCGTTTCCGAACGCCATTTGCTAAAACAGTTATCTTAAGACAAAATAGACACATCAAAGTTGACCTATTGAGTGATGACGCCATCACATTTGATGTTATTGACTAACGATTGCTTATGACCAACAGCATCACAATTAAAGCACTTTAAACCAACATTAGTTGCTATGCATTTACGCGATTCGAACCTAACTTCTTTAATTGGCCGGACAAAAAGACGAGCATTGCGAAGGTCTGGTTTGGGTTTTATAAAACTGCTTTTATTAAACCCAAACCAGACCTTCGCAATGCTCGTCTTTTTGCTTTAAAAGCTTCACGAGTTAATTATTCTGCAATTTTGCATTATTTGTAGATGCTTTGACCTGAGGGTCCGTTATACCCCGGATGATGATTGCGGTTATTGAATCGTCTGACAATTCTTTTACGCAGCAATGACTTACGTACATATTTCGCATAGGTAAGAAAACCTTTAAAGTGGGTATTCATCACCTCAAATAATACGTTGGCAATATCTAAATTACGAGGACAAAGAGATCCAAACTCCAATTTAAAGTTACTCCATGAGCGATCGCCGGTAACCCAATCGTTCAGCCACGTTCGTGCGTCACCCTTAAGACAACCACCAATACGCGACAAACACTCACGATCATCCTAGTTGTTTAAATGCGACCCCGATCGTCCTCCACGCACCTTACGTCAAAATCATGGACATTTGGGTCAGTTTGATACGTAAAAGTTATAATTTCGTGACTGTAAAAAGGATGAAAGTGCGGATGCAATTTTATCAACGCTATCCATATTAGGTTCGCGGGTAACCTCATTTTCTATACCATATTTCGTTATGTTCCGACAACCGGCAAAGACGTGTGGCACTCTCGATTTGAAACAGAAGGAGCTGAAATAGATATGGGAGTAGTCGACAAACTACCTTCAATCACACCTGTCTGGTTATGTGGGCTATCACGACGCCCGCGCCGTTTCCGTATGCTAACCCTAAGTGAATCATCTTGGTTTCTACTTAGTATGAGTATTACCTCTTTGCCTCGTCCGAGACGGACATCCTGACATTTTATATCAAATATATACTTACGATATGTTAGGATACCACTCACACAGTACAATCTACAAAAACTCAAATTACTAAAATAACGGAAACAGTGATTCTTTATAAAGATATACCGAGCAAGGCAAACCGTGGTCAATCCCACTTCTGATTTTAGGAATCAGAAATGGAGTAAGTTTTTAAAAAAGACAAATATTACAATTAAATGAAAATTATTAACTTGGCAAACAATAATATGAACAAATTAAGGTAACGTCCATCTCGTCCAAGCAGCCGCAAAGAAGTGAGTTAGCGTGCTGTGCGCCCCACCATCTTTCTCCTTCCACTGTTCGCACCACTAGTCACGCTACCGCTGACGTCATACTCGAAGCCCCGCCTTCTTGTAAGGTTATTCCTAACAATATCTAACAGAGAAGATAATAGAAATTATTATGATAGTTTTTATCAATAAATATATCGCAGATTTTGGATTTATTTTTGAAACTTTTAGATATTTATTTGGCAATACATTCATTAGTTCCACACACCCTTGACCGGTTGTGTTGCAGATATAAATTGTTACATCATCACAATTTACCACACTTAATCAGTTTACTTTGAAACGTAATATTACAACACATTATCGTTTTAAACAAATAAAACGCTTAGCTACGATGCTGTTTTATGTGTTTGGTTTTAGTTATCTATTTTGTTTTGGTAAGTAATTTTCTTACTTCAAGACCGTGTGTCTATTTCTCCGTCTGACAGACAATTTTCTTCAAAGGTACTTAATTAAACAGTTGAGATTTTTAATGTCTTATTACTTATATCAGAATCAAAATTATAATAATTAAATTTATTATAAAATTTTATATCAAGAGTTTAATAAAAATTTATTACAGTAAATTCTTCTTCAATTTCATCCCATGAGATATCAAACAGTGCAGTCTCCAAGAATTACAAGAACGTACCAGCAGTAGACGCTCTCATCGCCAGGCTAGAACAGGAGCAGTGGAGCGCTGTTGATGAACCGTGCCTTCGGACAACCCTGGATATCCTGTGGGGGGTCAAAAACAATACCTTGTGGGCAACCTGGGGTAAGAATTTTTAAATACATATCATAGGGTGCAATGCGATACGGTTACTAGGTAGATATTATAGTAAAAACTACAGTCTTTTCATAGTTTGTGATCGCGGAACATGAACCTAATTTCACTACAATTGAATATGCCGATTGCACAGAGGAGCCAACGAAGCTTTGTAAAAAAAATTGTTCTCTATATGCAGATAAATACTGCATATGGAGGACAATAATTTAAACCGAAGTTCATCTGGTGTTAGGAGTTACTTCGTGGTCACATTGCATAGTCCCATCAATGGGTTTCATCTAATATATCTTATGTGGCTGTAATTTCCCGACTCAAAATGCGAACATTTCTGTTTGACAGTAGAAATAAGTGTGACTGCAATACTTCCCCGCACGAAACCGGAACACAGTAATTTAAACATTACTACTTGGCGGTAGAAATATGAATGATGGCAACACTTCCGCCGACAAACTTGTAGAACATTTGGTAGATGTATGTATAGTTTGATATGTTTTTCTACGTGCAGTATGGGACTCCATGCAGCCACCAGTGGGTAGCTTCTACGGCTCGAGGTTCCATGGAGGGAGCTACGACCAGTGTCTCCAGGCACCATGGTCTACAGTAGACCAGGCCTGGAATCCCTCTTTTCGCACCCAGTACTGTCTTGTGGATATAAAGAATAAAGCTGTGGAGAAATTTTTCAGCGCTGATGAGAATTTTCCTGTAAGTTATTAGCAACTAATAACATAAATCTTGGTCTACTCGGTCAGTCGAGTAGAGCCAGATTCATGTTAATAGTTGCTGCCCTTTTAAATATTATATAATTGATATGCTTCAAGTGGAAGTACCTACATTAGCCGTTTTGAAATAAGCAATTTAACACCGTGCGCAGGGTCAGATCAGTTCAGTTATCAAAGACCACATCTCATTTCAATCTGTAGACCTGTATTGCCAGACGCGAGCCTCCGAGTCTTCCACAAATCGGTTGAAACGCAGTGGTATAGCTACTAATTTACGTCGATATTAAGTGGGAGTGAGAGTGGAAGTGTACCATAAATAAATAATTAAATTTGCTTTTTTTTCTGTGGAGTGTACTGTGCCGGTCATGCTGGTTTGGGGGTACAGCGTTGCACCTATACTAGGAGAAACAATGTTTACGTATAAAATTATCCATCTTAGAGTCCGTAGCATCCTCTTTTCTGTAACTTCTCTCTCGAGGATCTATGTGGCTAATATATATTTGTAAGTTTATTTCAAAAACTGGTATTTAGTCTTCAATACTAATCATAAATTTCTTTCAGACATCAACTCATGATTTTCCTACTCTAAATGAATATTCTTTTGGGATTTGTCTCCCAGCCTCTTGTAGCCTATTATCAGTGGCCAAGATAGCTCGACACATGCATCAGCTGACACACCTTCCTGATGGTGATGTGTTTGTGGATCATAGAGACTGCAAGACAGCTGGAGAGGTAGTGGAGTATTCTTGGAGATTCTGTGGATTTTGGTAAGATTTTACTATCAATAAACCTTCAACACCGTCAACAACCGTCTTGGAAACTTTTTTCGTTGTTCTGAACCTCACATGTGACCACTCGGGAGCCAGATTTCAAATCACAGGACCCAAACCCTCTACCCACGCAGATAGTAAATGTGTAGATGTTTTCCACAAGCCATGGAAAGGTAAGGTAAAACAAAGTTAAGAAGTCAAAATCATTTATTCAATTTAGGCATCTACGACGCTCTTATGAAGGTCAACAACATTTTTTTGTATTGAAATATTCTTCATTGTTGGCAGTACAACGTTCAGCAAAAAAATTTATAGAGCCACTGCAAGAAGTACGGGCAAGAAGCGAGGAGCCCTTCTTATAAACGTCTTTTAACAATGTGTTACATTATATTTAATAAAATTATTACAATATTTTATTCAATAACGTAGTGACAGGCTGGGCACAGGCGGAGTTGTCTAAGCATTTTTGTTGTTTAAGTAATCACAAACAGTATAGTAGGATTTCTTAACTAAAATGTTTTACATGCAACTTTCCTTCTGTGAGCGTTTTAACATGTTTAAGAACATTATTATAAAACCGCACACTAACCTAAGAAAACCTGTTATTTGTATGTGCTAATCCAAAACCTGGCACCGCTATTTTATCTCTATTTCTAGTGATGTAATCGTTTAATTTAAATGAATTAAATTGTTTACGAACATACATAACATTTTCAAATATATACTGGCTCGTTAAAGTAAATTTATCAATTTCTTTAAAAGATTCCTCAGAAATTCCCTAGGATCCGTTTCATTAATGGCTCAAATTGCACCCTTTTGTAAGATTATGATTATATCCATCTCAGCAGCAGCTCCCCACAGCAATACACCATTCAGCATTATTACGTCGTAATACGCGAAATAAACTAACCAAGCTGTAGCTACGTCTGTTAACAGTCTTATTTTACGAACTGCATAAGCAACAGAGCTAAGTTTTCCGGATAGATCATGTATAAACTAACCATTTCGAGATCATAGATAACGCATTATTTACATGAATTAGTTCAATATCTTTCTTATCTACTTTAAAAATCAGAGAGGTTTCATCTGTGAATAAAACAATATCGCAAAAATTTTCGACCATGCAAGGCAGATCATAAATATAAGCTAAAATTAGAAAAGGTCCTAAAGTTGATCCTTGTGGTACTCTTTTCTTTACCTTAGATCCGGAAAAAGTATTTCCAGTTATTCCAACTTTCTGTACTCTGTCTGACAGATGCGACTGTATAAAATTTAGAGCTTTTCCACGAATACCATAGTGTGAAAGTTTACGAATCAAGGTGCGATGCTCTCCACCGTCAAATGCCTTGGAAAAATCACAAAATACGCCAATAGCATCATGTGAAAACTCCCAGGCTTCAAGTATATGTGACATCAATTGAACCCCTGCGTCTGTTGTGGAACCTTACTGATTCTAATATATCATGCTCATTAAAATGGGATAGAAGTGGTTTGAGCTTTTTTCGTATACTTTACTCAGAACAGGTCTGAAATAGCAAGGGTTAGATGTAGCCGACTTCAATATTGGGGTGATTTTAATTTGTTGTCGTGTATCTGAAAGAAAAGTCCGGTGTTTTGCAGGGAAAATTATGTTGCAACAAGTTTCTGCTACATCGGGACAAGAATCCAATATGTTAGTGACTTCTAGGGGTAATAACTTATTAGGAACCGGCTAGGACCAGTTTCGAAACTGGTCGGAATCTTTCCGGTAAATGTAACGTGGGTCCTAGCCGGTTCCTAATAAGTTAATATGGATAAAACTCGCGATAGTTTCCAAAGTTCTAGGGGTAAGTTTAAGAAATATATATAGATATATTCAACACTTGTATTTGATCCGAGATTTGATTTTAATCAATAGTTAAGACATATGTATAATCTTGGTTTATTTTTACCAGTCGCAGTATTTACAGCCTTCCAAATGGTAGTTATTATTCAGAGGTTAGATATTTACGGAAACCTCGTTTTGTTTCGTCTTTTGGTGTAGTGTTTCAAGATGCGGAACACGCGCAATATCCACCACATTCTCCACGCAAACTTAAACGATGGCGTTCTGTTTGATTTGTCTTGTTACGGGAAAAGTCTTATGTATCTAACAAATGTATATGCTCGGGATATCTTAGCACATGCGTCAGCTGACAAATCTCCTTATTGGAAATGTATGTGTGGATTATTACCAAATTTTAGGAGAAGTGCGTGGCTTCGTACCTTAGTCGATAAGTTTTTCTTTAGACTCCTCAGGTTTCTTGTAAGAAATTAGAGAAGAGTCTTGAATTTGAGGATGGTATCGGACATGCAAAGCTCGTCATTTGCCGGATTTTTACTCCACTTACTACTCCACTATTTAGCTATAGTGGCTGAATAAATAGAAAGAGGGGGGTACTAAGGACTAGTCGTTCTCACTACCACATAGAATAATAGCTTAACGACAGTTTAAGTTGCGACAACTTATCGATAAATTTAAGAAACGGTAAAAAATACTATCATATGCAGTGTATGAACCACAAATGCGGTTAATTAACCATATCGGTCAAGCAATGTTTTTTTTAAAAGTCTGGATGTGATGCATGATGGAATCTGGCTCTCAGGTCAGCCGAACTACACCGTTAGATGCTTAACAATATATTTTCGTATTGAGGGTTACATGTAATAGCAAAACGCCTTTGCACCATGTGGGAAAGATTAAGTTTTTGAATTAAAACCAGAGACTTTTTGACAAAATGCTTTCAGGGCACTAATTGGATCGTTGCTTGCAACTGCTGTTTACGCAACGTTCTACCACGAAGGTACTGCACAATCATATATGGGTAAGTGGATGAAAAAAATTTATATAGACAAAATTACAACGAAGGCAAATATTAGAACTATGAGTGGGGTAGTTCAAACCCTCTATACGATGGGTCCTTACAGCTGGGAGACGAGCCAACGTTGTAACTGTTCTGAGCTATCCTTTCGTCATTATGTCTGAAATAATTAATTTATGTTGAAAATGATTTTCGTATGTAACCTGTCTCTCATAATGTTTACCTTGTGACCCTTACGGACGTCACATCTAAATTTGCTAGTTCTATTAGCAAAAATTGTCAGTAACCGCAGATGTCCGGCTTACTAAAGTTATACCACCTCTGTAATGATCTTAATTATTATAATATTAAAATTTTAACGATATAATCTAAAGCTAATACGGATGTAGCTAAACGAGCTTTTTCATACAAAGGACCACGGATTTACGAGCAATTAGACACTATCATAGGTATATTTCAGGCATCGCGTTTTGTTTGCAAATAGAGGGTTGCATCATGGTTACTACGGTTTGACTACGGTTTGACGGAAATGTTTGAAAACCCAGTACTTTTTTTTTACCGGAGGTATGCCTTTATTAACAAACTACTACGAACTATATACAACACTACAGCTACTACAATAAAGGCATTAAAACAACCTATAAGTCATTGCAGACTCACACACAGTGCAAATGATCCAGTCCACTACCAGTTGGCAGCGTACCCATCGAATAGGGCCCGATCCCACTGTTTCTGAGATGACAAAATTTTTGGGAATTCAGTATTTGGACAAGCCAGTCTCCATGTGCTTTGGCCTCAGCCCGATATTCTACTTTAAAAAAGCCGAAAGATGGTACAAGTTTTTTTTTACTAATTTGTGTGTACTGTGTGCAGAAGGCAAAAAAACTGGTAATGCCACACTAGATCTTTTGCGTATCCTTATGCCTCCCAACCTCACAGGGAGGGAAGCTTACACTCAAGCCCTATCATCCATCTCAAAATTCTAAACCGACACTAACGTATCTTTTACTAAGTTGTCTAAGCTTAAAAGAAGCTCACTGTGTTTCCACAGCTGACAACAACTCAAATAGTATGTAAGCAGTAAGGAAGTAACGAAAAAGCAAAATCTAATAATAGTCAAAGCCGTTAATTTTAATAGTAGTTACTGTCAACGCTGCAAAGTAATTTAATACTTTGCAGCGTTGACAGTAAAGTTACTAGTTTTTTTTTGCCCACTGGATACGGAGTGTACGGTATAAAACATCAAACGTGCAGACATGGAACCCTAAAACTTAGGAGACTTGAGCTCACAGATGAGAATATTTTGCAGTTATTATTTTTGTTTTGTCTCCGGTTGCAACTGGCTAAGTCGTGATTGTATGCGTTAAAGTTCTGAACAAAATAGTACCTCTCATTCAACCTAGATGGTGTCGTTAAATTTGCAAGCTAGGCTGACAAACGCAAGCGTTTGTCACACGGTAACAAAAAGCATTAGGTCTGAGTGCATCGTCGTTTCTATGGGTTAAATTGGTTCGCGAAATAAACCTTTCGGTCCGTACTTTGAGTTTAATTTCAGTCTATTTTAGTTAATTGTGTGGACCAGGCTTCCGATCTCTACAGCAACTTCAGGTCACTGTATAATGTATATATGTTGTGCTGCAGGTGCTATTATCAAATCATTCTGCGTGAAGAGGAACTACAAATCTCTCTTCAAGGTGAACAGTGATGAAATCCAAGTGATGAACGGCATGAGGGTCATCAACACTATTCTCATAGTCTCAGCCCATGAGGCATTCTACACTTTCTTAAGTCCTGTCGTCAATGTGTCAGCAATGGATAAGGTAAAGTCAAAATTATTTATTGGCGTCTACTTCTTATAGGACTTTAACCAAAAGCTGAACTGACTTCTAATGATAGAGATAGATGAGATGGTATACAGGCTCAACCTATATTTAGATCTAGCTTTCATGCGCCCACAAACAAAAACTTGGTTCAAACCTTAGATAAAACCTTAAACATTTCAAATAAAGACAAAATACTTATTGGTGAACCATTTCGAGATAACAGAGACACATGCTTTAGCTATCTTTTCTATTTAGTTTAAACCTAGATAAGAATCTGCGAATAAAGTAGTAACGAAGAAAATTTTGTCCATGTAAGGCAAACTAAAACCGCCAAGAAGCCTCTAGATGTACACGAGATATACTAATATAACATAGTATTATAACTCCCCGCAGGGTGCCGGGCTAGAATCGCTGCTTCCCCCTCGTAACTTTCTGTGGGAGTCGTAAGTGCCAACGAAGGGAATACCAAATGGTGGGCAGAAGCGCTTTCTAAAGAAGACAGTTGTTTAACAGTAGACGTAATAGCTGTTATGTGACATGTGATTAAACATCTTTAGTACTTCAGGTATTGAATGGCGTGTAAAACCGAAGATGGCTCGAGCTCGATTTATCAATACAAAAATACGTGCTCTTACTTGATTATCTATCCACAGTTTCTACAAAGCCCACTAGGATTGTCACTAAGCCACTTGGAAATAATAGTGGACACGTTCTTTGCCATGTCAGGACTGCTCCTTGTAAGAGGGCTGATGCTTGGAAAGCAGAGAAACGTCCTCTACATGCTTGTTAAACGGTACTTAAGGTATGATATTAGAAATACGTAAATTAACTACTGTACTGTAATAGCCGATTCGTCCACTGCTGAACACAGCCTCCTCTATTAAGGGAGTATTTGCCATAATCCCTACGCTTGGCAGGCGGCTTGGTGATCACAGTGTAAGATGGCAGTTCTTTAGAAGGTGCTGCTGCCCACCTTCCAGTATTTTGCCTTAGTCGCCTCTTATGAAACCCACGGAATGATATGGGGAGGTGTGAGAACACAACACTGAATATATATTCATTCACAATTTTATCACATCTATTTTATCAAAGGTTAGCACAAAAATTAAATGTCATCCTATTTCAAAAATTATAATTAAAATCACCACGATGACCATTCAAAGCAAATTTTGTTGACAAAAACTAATTACACTCAACATTTTCTTGTTAGCAGAATGCACAGAAATTATAACAAAATGTTTGGTTCCGTTGATATTTTGCACTGGAGCAGGTGTATCTTTAAGCAAGGGATTCTTAAAATAATGAATATACATAATAACTGATTTTGCTTTTTCCATAATTGTTGTAAATATTACATAAATACATTTATATTACACATTCAAATATTCTTCATCTTCACTTTTTACAGACTTCATGTCGTCAACTTCAACTGCACACATTCACACACACACACACACACTCCCGCGCACATTACACAGCATGCATACCACCCATGGTCATCTTCTTATTATTTACATTTTTGCCTTAGACATTGTATAACTCTACAGCTCTTTCCATATTATTTATGTTCTTGCTTGATGACTATTGTCGACTTACTTACATATGATACAGCATATAATGTATAGTACCACCAACTTAACTGTGCAGTTTTCGAGGGTGCTACTGGTCAAGGAAATCAACTACAAACTGTCACAATTTGAAGGAATGTTGTAGTTCTTTTTTTTGCCGCCTGAACAGATAAGTTGGTGGGACTGTAAATCCGTTATTGGCTGTCGGTTCAGAAATTATGTTTTACTGTTTATCCCTAAGAGCTGTGGATTTTATTCAACAAATAAAAAAAAAATTATGACTACCAAAGATGACAGCTAGGTGCGTCCGGATCCGAGCGCTAGATGCTGCAAATGGTTCGGAATAAAACCGTTAAGAACTGCTGGTTCAAAATATAGATGGTCGTCACGTTCTTTAGAAATACGGATTCACGTTTTGTTTACTTGGACCGTCGTTAATAATATGTCGTACCTTTTTACACTTTATACAACGTCTGATTATTTGTTTGCTTTGTATATTTTGCTTGCTATAATTGTGGAATAATGTTACCCATTCGGGTAACATTATTCCACAATTATAGCATTTAGACGACGAGACGAATTTACTTAGCATTCCATGGATTCACCGTGCGGGTGCCGGGTCTATAGCGTTGCAGAGGAAGAGGCCAATCGGACATCAAGGTGTGCCACTTTAACGCCAGAGGGATACAAAATTCACCAATGGTTATCCATTCGCTTTGCATTTCCAAGCTCACTGCATGCACTTTATAGTTATCATTTTCATCTTGTTGTAGAAAAGATTTTACAACGTTTATCCTTAATTTTCTTTCTCGAACCAAAACCCGCTTTGTTGGACTGTGCACCTATCATAAATTGTTTATGGAATTGAAGCCTCGAATCAAGATCGGAGGCACTTTTGTCTTTTGGGAGAGATGCGACTATCTCGTCCCATCTCTCCCAAACATCTTGAGATGTTTCTAAATTAAATTAAAGTTTGTACCATTATTCGCAATTTTAATGTTCCATTACATCTATTATGTCAGTCTTGCTTTCTGGCTGCACAGTTAGTTATATTCTTTTAAATTATTGAACTCCATATGTGCTACAATTCCGCTGGCTCATACAGAATGATTTTCAATTAAAAATTATATGCAATATATGGCGTATTTTATACCATGCATAAATTTTAAGAAATAAAGATATGTTATTATAAGTCCATGGTGGAGTTCCGTACCAAAGAGTATAGTTACTCTTTGGTACGGAACTCTCCTTAATGCGAGTATGACTTGCACTTTATCTGTACGTTTGTTTTCTCTACAGGCTTATAGGTCCCATCTTGATGTGCCTGTTGTATTCAACGACAGTGTTCGAATACGTGGATGAGGGTCCTTTCTGGAGTAGAGGCAACAGGCTTGAGAAGGAGGTGTGCCAGAAATATTGGTGGAAGACCATGCTTATGGACAACACAGATATCGAGACTATCGTAAGTTTTACAAATTTCAACAGGTGAATTAGCAGTCAAAACGCTTAGCTTTATAGTAAGAATAAAAATTCATGCTAAATACATACTTCATACAACTTTCTAGTTGTTGTGGTGTACATAAGAACATAAAAATCTTTACTCTTATCTATTACTATCTCACCATCATTACAAGCTTATTTCCCACTCGCATTCCTTGTGACTGCTTAAAGAACGATTTGTAGATCTTTGACCTTTTTATAGAGTTAAAAAAATATTTAAATTATTGACACTAGTCTCAATATAATTCGAATATTACAAAATCAACGAATTAATTATTTTTTACACGAATACAAGCTCTATGAACATTATTGTTATTAATCTTAGGGTGTTTTAAGTCATAAACATAATATTTAAGTTAGGTACTAAGTGTTTTGATGTAAGTACTGTAAGCTTTCTACGTGTATTAAATAAATAAATAAGAGCCGATGTTGGCGGAATAAAGGCATATTTATTGCGGCGTCAGTTACGTTCGTGCGGCCATGTGACAAGAATGTCTGACTAGAGGGTAGCAAAGTGCATCTTCTACTCTGAACTCCAGAATGGCAAGTGGAAAAGCGGTGGCCAATTTTCTAAATACGGTTAGAAAGATGGTCAGAAGAGGCACATGAAAAAGTACTGCAAAATGCGTATATTTTTTTTAGTTGACAGGAGGCGAGAACTAGATGATAAACGAGACGATCTTAAAAATAGACCGTCTTTGAAGCTCAAGTATAATATATTAAAGCACATGAGCGACGCCTGGACTTTATATAATAATTAACTTCCGATAGTTTACAGCAGAAAAGGGGTTGACCGTGTCCGAAAGCGGCTAGGAAACATGAATGAACATGCATATTAATGTGAGAATTAATCAAAAAAATTGTAGGCCATGTTTTCCTTTGCTAGATTTTGGTAAATCGAGTCTCCGGCCAAAACTACTATTTTATTATTCTTACGCTTTACAATTTTAAGAAGCTCAGAGAGATTAGGCCGGAATAATCTCTCCATATAATTGGAGTGGAATCTATATATACAAATTATATAAATATTGAAGTCTATCAGTTCAATTTCACAACATCCAAATATGTTATTTTCCACTAATACTTCTATGCTATTATTTTTTTATTATTCATATAATGTTAAGTAAATAAAAAAGGTCAAAGACAAATACATAGAAATATATAACGTTTTTTTTTATTTCCAGTGTCCCATGATATCCTGGTACGTCTCCTGCGACTTCCAGCTGGCTATCCTTGCCACATTCCTATTCTACATGTACAGACAGAACCAGAAACTTGGTGCTTCTGCTTTCGTAGTAGTCTTTACTGGACTTACATTCAATGTTGCGTGGATGGTCTATTGGAATAAGTTTGGAATACTGGCTTTTACTTCGCAGTAAGTACGAGTAAATGATGTATTATTTTCACGTCGGCTTCATCTTATCTTTTTATAGTGATATTGTAATCTTTCGACTTAACCAAATCTCATGTCATATATGTGTTATGTATACATCAATTCACCCCATACATTATTTGCGGGTCTAACATTAAAAAACTACATAGTGAAAGTCAACCCGAAATAATTGTGAAATAAAAACAACGAACAGAAGATAAATCTTTATTAGTAAGTGTAAATATCCCAAGGAGAAGAAATATACACAATAAGGAAGGAATACTATCAGAAAAGTGAGTAAACTAACCCTGTTCGATTTTGTCAAGAACGACCTTTGGACCCACTCGACTCAGACACAGTAGCTGCAAAACATGCAACTACTATTCTGTAACAAATTTAAAACTATATAGTGAGCTTCATTAAACCAGTACTGTACCAGATTGTTAATATCGACACACACGTCACAATGTACGGTGGCGGAGTGGCATAAGGGTTGTGAATTGAGCCCGTGATGTAACAACATACGGAGGGGTGAAACCTGCCTTTTTGTACAAGAATATTTTTGCCTGTTTATTTTATAATATTTGAATGGGTGTGAAACTCACGAGAATTTCATTATTATAGTCACTTATCAAGCATAAAACTATGGAATCCCAGGAGAATATTACACACAGACGAGTGCAAACGCAACTTTACAAATTATCAAAGTGAGTTCGATATGAGCATCGATGCGCTAGTTGGCACTACTAGTAGCCTACCGGATCTGTCAGTCGATAAGTGTAATAAATGAACTGGTAAAAACAATATTAGACTGGTAAAAAACCAATACATAGAAACACAGTTAAGCAATGCTCATGGCAAATCGAGCTAATATCACTGGAAAATAGAGAATTAAAAAGAAACAATCTGAAGAAAAAATGATTTATTAAAAATAATCGGTAATAAATCCCCTGCAAAATTGATTTCCCCATCGTCTTCACCCCGTACAGCCCCAAAACTGCAACCTAAATGTAGACAACATAAACAGACACAAACATATACACAATGTAAGAAATAGAGAATAAGACAATAATTGAAAAAGTACCTAATACTACACAAACAAACATTGAATCAGGCTGTGTCTTATGGAATTAGTAAAAAAACACAAACCAATAACTTACCTGAAAAAGAACATCAAAATGCCGAATACATACATTCCAAACTCAGCTATAAATCTGAAGAGCACTATAATAAACAACCAATCAACGGTCATGCCAAACAATATTTGTTTGATAAGTAATAATAAACAAAATAAGGTCCTATCTATTGCACACGGCATGCTACCAAGTAATGTAAATGTCTGCCATTATTTAACTCCGAATGGATGTACAATACAGACTCTAAAACGAATACAAGCTAAATTAATTAACTTTACAATGGATGATTACTGTTCTATTTTCATCGGGGATGAAGACTTTCTAAAAACAAATGACAACCTAGCATTAATTAATCATATAAGAAAAGTCCTACAAAAACTTGGATTATTTATTCGTAAAAACCAATATCATTGTATGTACACCGATCTACCAATACGGATACAATAAAGAAGCTTTAAATCAAAGAATTCAAAATTTTAACAATTTATTACAAGAAGCCAAAAAATTTATTACAACAACACATTTAATTTTGCGTATTTACTTGACACTAATAGACATCTAATTTAAGACTGCAGTAGGTTTAATAAACTATCGGGAATGATAAATAACACTGGACTTTGTATGATATTCCAAGATCTGACCGTTGCTGGTATAATTGCTCGTGACTTTAACGTTAATATATTAGTATATAACCGAATTTGAATCATTACTCTTAAATTTTGGACTCAAACTTGCTCTGAAACAACCAACAGGCCTTAAGAGCCACACTCGTATAGAACATTTTGCGCATAATTTTAAGAAAGCTCCGAATAATGACAGAATAAAATCATCCAAAAATAAAAGTAAAACAACTAAGGTAAATAAATAGTACAAAAAGTAAACTTACCTAAAGATTTAATTATAAAATAAAACAAAACAGTCAACACATAACAAATCCATAAGAGGTAATTTGTTGTAAATAAAAGGAGCCATCCATTTATTTACAACAAAATACCTCTTTCATGGAGAGAATTGCCAACCTCGTTGTTTCAGAGAAAGCTGAGAACGATGTTATTAAACAAAAGTTATTACAAAATTAGTGAATTTATGGACGATAATTGTGTTGATAAATAAGTATTATTTATTTAATAATTTTTTTAGGTAAAATTACAATTTATATATGTCATAGATTATAACTAGGTAATGGTAATTTTAATTTATTCTCATATTGACCATTTTTTATATTTCTTTGCAATTTAATTTGAATTCTAATTTGGCATTTTCATTTTATTATGTAATAAAATTATCTCATTCCATTATTTGCTTTTGAATCCCTTATATGTTATAGCATAATTTTACACATGTAATTCAGCAATAAAAAAATACTTTGAGTTTGAGTTTGAATGTTTACAAACTCATTTCCGAAATATTATATAATATAGGTAATCTGAATATAACTATATTAAAGTGGAGAAGGCACCTTATGATAATTCAATACCTGTGCCAGTACTATTTCATTCACTCAATCGTCTAGAACCACAATACTTAAAAACTAATAACTTCATTGTTTTCAGAACAATCCGCCTGTACAGAAATAATACAGGACTAAACTTTATATACTTGAAGAGCTACAGTCGTGCCGGTTCCTACTTTATTGGAATGGTCATGGGCTATGTTTTAAGTACCTACAAACCTATAGACTACAGGAACACTGTCAGTAAGGTATGATGATTAGTATGGGTTAACATTTGTTTGTCACTCTACGTATTTTTTTATGATGTAGGAGGGCCAACGAGTGGCTCACCAGGTGATAAGTGCTCAGCGTCGCCCACGGACATCTGCAACATCCGAGATGTCGAGGATACGTTGCCGGCCTATGAGGAGGCAATATGCTCGCTTCATGAAGACTGCTTAATCGAATCGGTCTGGAAATACTGCAAATGGCAGTTAGTACAACATAGTGGCAGTGCGAACCAGAAAATGTCTTGAGAAATGCTTTGAAATGAAATGAGACAAGCAGATTTCTCGTTCAACGAAGATATCTAAAAACTGGCCTCATACGTGGCAAAACCTTTAATCTTAGAGTCCTACTCAATAGTGCCTCTTTTTTTCTAGAAATGGACAATAATCGCCGCCATTGTCTCCGGAGTCACCATGTTGACAATGTTGTGCGTCGGCACTATATTCTCTGGCAGACCGTACAATCCCCTAGTCGCGGCCGTGGTGGTGGCCACTAATAGAGTCTTCTGGGCTCTTGGAGTCTGCTGCATTATTGGTGCCTGTGAATATGGGACACTGCGTGAGTATTTTAAGAATTATTTACTTGCCGACGCAAACTAATATATATATGATCCATATCTGACCCATTGCTACGTAATGTGTTCTGACAGGGCTTAGAATTACCCAAGGCTATAATACAAGCAATTTTTCAAATGTTTAAATTGGGTTGCAATAAATTATGGAATGTTGAATCAAAATTTGGAAACTTTTTCTAATAGAGTATAAAAGGTCGTGAAAAATGCACAAAATGTGGTAATAAAGTATAAATTATTAAGTATATGTATACTAATCTTTTAGCATAACGCTAATATTTCAGTATAACGCAACAAGTTTTCGTTATGCTGAAGTTAGGCAATAGCATAGCTACATATCTACTTTTTAATTACTGATATTCAATGTTATTTACACAGCCGTCATTTCAGAGTATCAACTTATTGTTCCTTTTATTATAATAATTTTCGACCTGTGACTAATTTATCATTTCCTAAAAACATTAACATTTTTAAATTGGGGTTCTTGTTTCTTCCATTTTTTCAGAGTCTGTACAAATTTATAATCATGCTAAAATAGGATGCCTCACTTATATGCCACGAACCATTGTAATACGAAGAGAAATGGGAGCAAAATCGGTCATCATTAACGAGGTCGATGTAGTTGGAAGCGACGTAACGGGAATGGCGATAATTTACTTTACGATATGACTAAATGTTCAACCAAGTTATTTTGCCATAGAGACAAACTTCACATGTCTTATATAGGGTTATCATACTCTATGTGTTTTACTAAATGCAGGATTCAACACAATATATTGATTATATTTCCAGCTCTAGTGAATGACTTCCTGAGCTGGCGAGGGTTCGTGCCTTTGAGCAAGCTCTCCTACGGACTCCACCTGCTGCATCCTTTCATTGTGCAGAAAGAGAAGTACGCAGCCAGGAATGCGGCAGTTTTTTCTATTTTTAATATAGTAAGTACATACTTAAGTTTTTAACGATTGGCCGCGGGAATCTTTATTTAATCACACCAATATATGAAATAATACATGTGACTGTTTAGTCTTCTCTCACCCAGCATCGTAGATGAAAATGCCCTGGAAAAACGACATAAACAATTTCTGAATATTCTGAAGGTGTGCTTACTGGTAGTTTTATTCATAAAAATTGCAACGAGAGCAGATCTATATTACTAGTTTTTTTTTTTTTTTTTTTTTATGCCTTATAGGTTAGCCTTTGTCCACTATCTCACCTGGAAGTACTGGCTCTCAAGGACAGCTGCCGGAACACACCGTTAGGTGCTTGGCGACAGATTTTCTACTTGAGGGTGGTAGCTAGCCAGGCGGGCATTCGCAAAATACCCTACCACCATGCTATAACGGCTGCCATCCTAAGACAACAACCGGGACCGACAGCTTAACGTGCCCTCCGAAGCACGGAAACGCTCAATAGTAATGTCACTAGCGGTCACCCATCCAACTCCTGACCGCGCACGACGTTGCTTAACTTTGCTGATCGGTTGAGAACAGCTAAGTAAACTTCGCTACGAGCGCTTCAAAGTAGTAGTATTATATATAAATATACTTATCAAAGAATAAACATAGCATTTACATGAAGATGCCTCAAAATTACATTTAATATAGCTGAAAAATATAGTAAATAGCTCAATTCTTAATTACAAAAAAATGAAAAATCTTTCACACCTTGATTGCTGTAAGGAACACTATAAGGACAACCAGTTATGCCATATGGGACTTTATAAAGTCTTAACTAGCTGGGCATATTGGTTGGTCCATAACGAATTTCTGTGGAATTACACACGTAGGTCCTTATTTCATTAACATTTCCCGAGCAAGCGCAATATTATTGTACAAAGCTATTTTGCATTTTTATCGTTGCTTCAAAAGTATAGGCGTCACATCTAAATTGTAAGGTTGGATCAATGCCCCAGAAAAGCGCTACTGTGTGTTATTAATCCTATTAATTATATTACTTAGGCTCTCGGTTCCTACTAATTATATATTAACTTTATATATTTAGTTATTTTATTTGTTGTCCAACACTTTCGAGGAATATGTAGCTACAGGGTAAAAAATCATCTGATAACATTAAAATAGAATTTTATTTTCAGGCTGTCAAAGCAGTTGGCGTGGCGGTAGTATCATGTGCATTGAGTCTTGGAATGTATTTGATACTTGAAGCGCCTCTTATCAACATATCTAACGCCCTTTTCAGTGAAAAGTAAGTTGGTGATCCTCCATTATTTTGCGAAAATTATGCCATAAATGAATAGTATGCCTTTACTACTCAATTATGGCATACTTACTTACGTCAACGTATTTAGGGTTTCGTTCTAGAAAACCGGTTCCTATTACTAAGCTTCGGCAGTCCGTTCGTCCGTGCAACCTTTAAAGGGCTCTATCTTGGGAACGCTAATAGATAGCTAGTAGACATTTTCACAGGATATGTGGACGAACAGGTCAAGCGCCAGCGTTTTAGATACAGGGGACAAACTTTCCTCCCCATTTTTGCCCCTTCTAATCGACCTTAGCAAACAATATTATTGTGGCATGTTTTTGTTTTAAAAAGTCTATCCAGGTACGAATTTTTATCACTATAACTTCAATAACAAGACCCTTTCCATACAAATCTCATACCCAAATTCACCCATTAAAATAAAAAAAAAACTATTTTTATATGGAATGAACGATCTGAATACTAATTTTCAGAACTGTATGTTAAACAACAAAGGACTTTCACACAAATGTGTTCACCAATCTTTATGTATTTTATATTTATTTAAAAAAATCCTTTTTTATTTCACCCCTACGCATCAAGACGAATACGCCCTCCAAATAAGTATCTGCGACCAGCGGTTTAGGCTATACGTTGTTTGTCAGTCAGGCAGTGAGTCAGGACGACGGATTGTTGAGTGAGGATTCCCTTCCTAAATCCGTGGTCAGGACTTTGATTTCTATACTTTTATTATTATAAAGAGGAAAGATTAGCATTTTTGTATTTTTTTATATATACGAATAAACATAAAAACTACGGGACCGATTTGAAAAATTCTTTCCGAATCGGTCCAGTAGTCAACATTAGAATCCTACATTATCCCTGATGAACATAGGCTATGGAATATTATCAAACAATATGTTCTTTTTTTAATTACCCTTGCAAAGCCGAGGTGGGCCGCTAGTTTATACATAGTGTGTATAGATTTAATTAAGTAATACACGTTTTAGATCAGCAGCATCACAACAAAATGGAGTAAATAAGACCCTCATCAACGAAGCAATCACTAATGAAAAAGGACATGCAAAAGTGAAAGTACCATAGAAATCTCGGCTACAAATGCTGTGTCCAGGTGGCCAAGAAAGTTTAGGCATCCGACGCGATATCGGAGGACGCGGGTTCGATTCTCGCCTTGGGCATAAAAATTTTTACTCCAATAATTTGTTAAAAGTATCATAGAAGTTTCGTATTTATCATATTCCTATGTTTGATTATGTTACTGTAGTCTTATATTTTAATGATTTGATAGTCTATTGTAGTTAGCTAATACGAGTAGCAATTGAAATCAATTTTTAGTGTTAATACAGTTGTTTTTTATTATAAGGTCAGCGGGAATAATTTGTCTAAAATGCAACATCTGGTGTTAGGTACATAAAATAAAAAACTGAGTCCAAAAAACTTTCATCGCAGTGTTTGGTTTGTGTTTTGTTTTATATAGTTATATGTTGATCAAGTCAAAGTCAAAATAATTTATTAAATTTAAGCGTCTACGATGCTCTTATCAAGGTGAATTACATAGTTTATTATTGAAATATGCTACACTGTTATGCACCGTTCACCAAAAAAATTTATAAAGACACTGCGAAAAGAACTGGCAAGAAACTCGAAGCCATTCTTTTAGACGTCTTTTAACAATGTAATGTGTTTAATAATATTGAAGCATCGATGGCCGAGCGGTAATATCTATGGACTACCGATCCGCAGGTGCACGGTTCGAGCTTTACGGGATAGTGGAAGGGCATTTTGCGAATGCTTGCCTGGCTAGCTTGGCACCCTCAAGTAGAAAATCTGACACCAAGCACCTAACAGTGTGTTCCGGCGGCAATCCTGGAGATCTAGTAAAATTACAGGCACTCGAGACTTAACAACTGTATGACTCAGGGTGACGCGCACATTAAGCAGAGGTTAGTCCGCTTAATTATTACCATGTGTTGGATCTCCAAGGGTCCAATGAAAACTCCCGAACTTGTTTTTATGTTGTTTTATTGCAATTTAACAATATATTAGAATTAAATTTAAGGAGCACTGGTTCCGTTACGAAGTTTAAGAAGGGAATGAAAAAAGTGGAGGTAAATTAAAACAGATATGATATGAGAGTGGCATTGCTCTAAAAATAAAGCAGGCGTTGACACCAATTAAGTGTATTATTATGAGAGTGTATCCATGTAATATGTATAGGTATATATTGTTACAAAATATCAAGATGTTGCAATATGCTGCCGTTCGCTTCAATAATATTTATTCTATGGCACTACTGCAATTTACGAAGCGGCAACATTATATTTCATAAAGTGGCAACACTAGCCAGCGGTTTAACTGTCGAGTCGTTGATAACCTTTTTAAAGTAAAAGCCAGCTGGCGCAGCAAATGTATTGTATGGTTTATATCCTTTTCCGATGTAAACATAAATTCTGAGTGTGTAAATTTTATTTATTATTAATTATTATTAACAACTAAAACGATTTACATGAAACCAATTAAAATAGTTGAGGAATTATCATACAAATAGATTTCACTACTATCATGTAGCATCATAAAATGTCAAAATAAATTAATTAAATAAAAATATATAGCATAATGTCAAAGATAAAAATAACATAATATTAAAATCATTTAAAGCGAACTGAAAAATAATTATTATTTTGAACAAAATACGTATTATGTCAAAATATCAAAATAAAATTCATCATCCTCATTCGTCTTTCGTGCATTCATCTCACAGTACTCCAAGAACTCCGACAGAATATCCTTCCATTCATCCGCAAACATATCACATTCAGGCATCTTGGTCAAGAGACGATTGAAGTGGCTAAGAGTGTGAAAAAAATATATAAATGATTTAGGGATTTCAAATAAATTGTTAATCAGTAATATTAAGACATTGAAGTTCTTTTAGACCAGTGAAAAAGCCTTTGAAAATGGTAAAAAGTGCAAAAAAATACTAGTAGGATGAAATTCGTTGAATAAGGAAGAGAATATAACGAAAATGAAAGGAAAAATAATTTATGGGCGATTTGAGGTCGGGAAGTGGACGGGGATGAGTTTTTAAGGGTAAAAAACGGTTTATCTCGTTTTCCGGCAATAGTATAAGTCCTATGAAAAAAAGTTATATTATGTATTAGTCATATTTTTCCCTTAACCTCAAAATAAATGAGTTTTTTTTTAATTTTTCATATATATTTTATACAAAAAACTTAGTATTACTAAATTTGTACAAACTTACCTTTTTATGCCCAACTTTATTTTGACTTAATATCAAAAAAGCACCCCAATGTTCAATCGAAAATTCTCGCGTCATAATATCCAGCTTATTTTAAAAAGTAGGTAGGGTTTTTGTTCGTTGAAATATCTTCTCTGACAATGTAAAAAAATATACAATATACATTACTGTGGTAAATGTGCTCAGAAAATGCAAAGAAAAGAAAAAACTCGATTCTGTTTTTTTTTATTTTTATTCATTATGTAAAATTTTTAGCTACTTAGTAAAAATTACACTTGATTTACTTAAAAAACGTAAGATTCCTAGTTACATTCATAAACAAAAAAAAAATCGAAATTTACAAAAATAACAAAAAACTTACAAATACAGAGAATATTGAATAAGATACATACAATATTTTTAATAATTTGTCAAGTCTTCTTTAATTATTATACATATTTATTGCTATTTCAGGCTTAACGGAAGTAGTAAAAATTGTAGTAAAAGCTAAGAGCGCCCGCCGCGCCAACACTGGATGGCGCCGCGCTCACTTTGAATAGAGTTGTGAATATTTACATCGAGCAAAGTAATAAAACATATGAAATATTAAATTACAGGCACAAAAGACTTTTAACATCAGATGGTCCTCGTGCTTATTCCGTCACAAACACATAAAAACATTCATCTAAAAATGTTTATTAGGACTAACAGACGACAACTTTAAGAGGTTGTTAGCAGTTTTCCAATAACCATGTATAGTAATCTTGACAGTTAAAAATACTTTTACTATGACATTTTTGCTTTTACGTATCCATTTTCATCACAAATCAATTCGTTGTTGTTTGTTTCCTTCTTCATTTTATTTAGTTGTAACGGCTTCGACCTGAAAAATATTATTATTCTACTGTAATTTTAGTGTCATAACAAACGAGAAAAATCCATTAACAATTATCCACAGCGAGTAAATGTGAGAATAATGATTAGTAATGTAAGAATAATAATTAGTAATGTATGAATAACAATTAGTAATGTAAGAATAATAATTAGTCATGTAAGAATAATAATTAGTAATGTATGAATAACAATTAGTAATGTAAGAATAATAATTAGTAATGTAAGAATAATAATTGGTAATGTAAGAATAATAATTATTAATGTAAGAATAATAATAATTAATGTAAGAATAATAATTAATAATGTAAGAATAATGATTAGTATGTAAGAATAATAATTAGTAATGTAAGAATAATAATAAGTAATGTAAGAATAATAATTAGTAATGAAAGAATAATGATTAGTAATGTAAGAATAGTAATTGGTAATGTAAGAATAATAATTAGTAATGTAACAATAATAATAAGTAATGTAAGTATAATAATTAGTAATGTTAGAATATTAATTAGTAATGTAAGAATAATAATTAGTAATGTAAGAATATAAATTAGTAATATAAGAATAATAATTAGTAATGTAAGAATAATAATTAGTAATGTAAGAATAAAAGCCAGGCGGCTAGCGACCACCCTCTAGTAGAAAATCTGTCGCCGAGCACCGAACAATGTGTTCCGGCAGCTGTCCTTGAGAGCCAGTAAAATTACAGGCACTCGAGACGGGCACAGTGCAATTCGTGTTGACGAAATGCATTTGTTATAGGCAGAGGTTAGTCCACTTAACATCAGGTGGGCCTCAGACTTGTTCCGTCACAATAACATAAAAAAACATCCCGTGTCCTGAAATTCAAGTTGGCAGCGGGTATTTGAACCACAAATCTGCAGAACAGCAATCCCTGCGTTATCGCTGTCATTGCTTCAACTACACTAGGCGAGTACGGGAACGTTCGAACCCCACCGTCGATTTGAGCTTCACCGCATGGTATAACGGCATTCAGCGAATGCTCGCCTGGCTAGCTATTATCCTAAAGTAAAAAATCTATCGCCAAGCACCCAACAGTGTGTTCCGTCAGTCCTTGAGGGCCAGTAAAATTATAAGCACACGAGACTTAACAGCTGTCTGTCTCTGAGTGAACGAATTGTACTGCGCCCATCCCCCATTTAGGGGGGTTTGCCATAATCACCACGCTTGGCAGGCGTCTTGGGAATCGCAGTTTAAGATATCAGTTCCTAAGAAGGCGCTGCTGCCCGTCTTCCGGTATTTTACCTTTAGTCGCCTCTTACGACACCCAAAGGTAAAAATGGGGGGGTGACATTCTAGCCCGGCACCGCACGGGAGGTGTAGTCGTCCACTTAGCCTCATATAAAAAAGTATGTCTATTTCTTACAAACAAAAGATATTATAATCTCAACATGGACTAGTGTGCATCTAATAGCCTTCTTTATATTACCAGCCACGTTTCTGACGCCAACCATCTTAGTTCAAGGGCGCAAAACACGATGTTGTACGGAAGTGTGCCTCTAATGGCAAAGAACCCCAATCCTTTAGAAGCATGCTGCTCAGCTATCGCCTTTTGAAGCGCTCGTAGCGAAGTATACTTAGCTGTTCTTAACCGATCAGCAAAGTTAAGCAACGTCGCCCGCTGTTATTTGTTGGATGGGTGACCGCTAGTGACATTACTACTGAGCGTTTCCGTGCTTCGGAGGGCACATTAAGCCGTCAGTCCCGGTTGTTGTCTTAGGATGGCAGTCGTTATAGCATGGTGGTAAGGTATTTTGCGAATGCCCGCCTGGCTAGCTACCACCCTCAAAAAGAAAATCTGTCACCAAGGACCTAACGGTGTGTTCCGGCAGCTGTCCTTGAGAGCCAGTACTTCTAGGTTAGCCTGTACAACATCTTCGACCAAATTATCACTTACCATCAGGTGAGATAGTGGTCAAAGGTGAACCTACCAGGCATAAAAAAAAGAAGAATAAAACCCACTATCATTCAGTAAGAGGACGGCAGAATCTTGGTTATTAAACCGGCAACTATACAGCTTATCAACTTACTTTTCACTGAAAAGGGCGTTGGATATATTGATTAGCGGTGCTTCAAGTATCAAATACAGTCCAAGGCTCCACACGCATCCTGCCACTATCACGCCATATGCTCTCATATTCTGTAAAAGATAAAAAACACATCATGATATCCCTTTACCACGTAAAGGTGGACGTATAATATACTAGCGACTCGTCTCAGCTTCGAAGAAAAATTTCAAAAATAAAATTAAATCTAGGTCTCATCTCGGCCATGTCTAGTCTAGGTTAGCCTGAACAACATCTTCGACCACATCATCACTTACCATCAGGTGAGATAGTGGTAAAAGGCTAACCTATCAGGCATAAAAAACTTTAAAAAAAAGTGTGTTTTTAAATATTCTATAACCTTACAAAATCACAAATATACGATAGGAAAAATTTAAGTTATGTGCGGGATTCGAACCCGCGTCCATCCACCCCTTGAGCCGGGGTATGCTCTAACCAATTGAGCTAAAATGACATGACGTCATAACTTGAATCTTTCCTATCGTTCTTTAACCATAGTATTGGGATGGAGCGACATCTATAGTACCAGTTGTACTACAAACAAGACCAATTTTGCAATTGGTTTTATACTTGTAAATGATGACGCAACCTTATAATTTTAATATTGTTAGGTTGACTTAATTTTTTCCTATCGTATATTTGTGATTTTGTAATGTAATCCGCATAGCAGGCGTTATTATAAAAAACATAACAATATTAAAATTCTATAACTTATTTTTTTTTCAGGGATAATAATGTAGATTTCTAATGGTGAAAGAATTTTTCATATCAGTCTAGTAGTTTTTGAGTTTATTCGTTACATACAAAAATACAAATCTTTGCTCTTTATAATATTAATGTAGATTAGCACCCACATTTTGAACTTTAGAAATGTTATGTGTTGTTGCGGTCTTGAGGTCATCTTATACATTTTGGTTATAGTTAAGAGCTTACAGTTAGTAAACCATCAGTGTCATTTGTTGACGGCAGTACTCGTCAAACTGAGGAGTTGTGCATTGGCAAAAGAACAAAAAATATAATTAAAAAATCATAATTTACACAATTATATCTATAGTTCTAAAAACGAGTAAAAGTTCTTTTACAAAATTACAAATTTACGAATAATTATAGTAACGTGCGGGATTCGAACCCGCGTCATCCACCCCTATAGCCGGGTATACTCTGACCGACTAAGCTAACATGACAATGACTCATAACTCAAATTTTTCCTCTTTCCTTAACCATTGTATGGGGATGGAGTGACACCTATAGTTCAACTTACGTTGTACTACAAACAAATCTAATTTATAATTTTGTAATTTCATCCGCAGAACATGCTATATTGCAAAAATATAAAAAAAAATACTTTTAGTTCTTGTCAAAGTAATAGTAGTCAAAGTACAATGCCAAATTTATAGAGCTTAAGATATGTACTGTGGCTGGACCTCTAATCTACGTATGAACCGTTACACCGGCCGATTGAAATGCAATTTAGAGTACGTACCATATTATAATAAGAATAGACCGCCGCGTTTCTAGCTGCGTACTTCTCTTTCTGTACAATGAAAGGATGCAGAAGGTAGAGCCCGTACGAGAGCTTGCCCAAAGGCACGAACCCTCTCCAACTCAGGAAATCACTCACTATAGCTGGAAATAACAAAACATGTTTAGCCAATCTATTCCGTCAAAATTTCTCGTGTACATAACCCTAAAACACCACCTGGCTTAAAGAATATAACTTGAGTGTAAGAAGCAAGCTCTTGTTTCATTCCTCATGGGCCAAAATCGTATGAATGGATAATCTGTGATTGCTTTGGGTTTTATATCATCTACTTAAAAACCTGTCAAGTCTCCAATCTGTCCAAGAACGTCAGTGTTCCGAAAACTGCCTTGAAAGACGCACGTGTTGACACATTCTTTGAAATGGCCGGCATATTTTACGTCACAGGTTGTTTGCGCCGCTTGAGGCACTCTATCATGGCAACTGTTTTTTATCTCAAAGTCAAAATCATTTATTCAATTTTGGCGTCAACGACGCTCATACGAACGTAAATTACGTAATTTACCTACTATTAAAACATTCTACTGCCGCATTTGCTTCAACAAAAATGGTATAGAGCCACTTCAAGAAGAACGGGTAAGAAACCATTATTTTTATATGTCTTAACTCTTTTCTAATTTTTAAGTCTATTATAAATGTAATAAATATTGTAATAATTACATTTAATTACAATAATTGCAATATTTATAGTAATTGTAATTATAGATTCGTTCTGGGCATGTGTATCTTTGAACATATCACTAACCAAAAGGTAAGATTGATTTAGCCTATAAGATATGTAAAGAATTCTAAAAATACTCACGCAGTGTACCATATTCACAGGCACCAATAATGCAGCAGACTCCAAGAGCCCAGAAGACTCTATTTGTGGCCACCACCACGGCCGCTACTAGGGGATTGTACGGTCTGCCGGAGAATATAGTGCCGACGCACAGCATTGTCAACATGGTGACTCCGGAGACAATGGTGGCGATTATTGACCATTTCTATTAAAAAACAATATAGTAAATTTAAGACTTCAAAGGCCTCTTTCATGACCTTCAAGTAAAGTGTCAATTATATACTTCCTAGTTAAAGTTACTCGCCATTAGGCGAGTGTAACTTTTATTAAAAAGTTACAATTATAGTTTTTCAGTTTCACAATAGAAAGCAGACTTTTGATTATCAACTCGATGGTTATTTGAAGGATCTTCGAAGTCAATTCAAATATCCGTTCATAATCTATCAACAAAATCACTAATTCTTAAGTTGAAAATAATTCTAATCAAGATGCTTTTACCCAATATGAAGTTAGCAATACCAACCTTTTTCGAAATCTGTTTAAATTATAGACTTTGATGATTGATGAACCAAGAAGTAAGTTAGTGGTCACTTTAATTGTGGGTTAATACAACTCAGCCAATTTGAAATTCTGCACCGTTACTTGTGACCGGCAATTAGCCTACTCGAGGCTATACTTAAAAGTCGTGAAAGAGGCCTTTAGAGTTACGACACGATAAATATGTTTGCTAAGAAGTTTCAGAACCTAACTTTCAGCAATAGAAAAAAATTTCAAGAATTCCTATTCAGAAGGCCATTGAAAAGAAAATTCATACTTTACTGATAATATTCCTGTGCTCGTTTGGTTTGTAGGTAGTTATAAGGTAGCCCATGCCCATCCCAACGAGGTAGGGTCCCGCGCGGCTGTAGCTCTTCAAGTAGGTGTAATTCAATGCTGTATTATTTCTCAACGCTAAGATGCTCCTGAAATTAATATTACTATATGAAAATGTATTCTTTCTACATTTACAGCCTTACTTATAAACGCTACTTAAATTTTAAACATTACTTAGCCGCTGATTAGCAAAATTTCTTTCTCATAAACGCTACATAACTTTATCCAGTAACTAAGTACTGCTTAAATCAGCGGTCAATTTAAACACCGTCCCACCCATGTTTAAATATTTAAGTAGCAAGATGGCGCCCATATTTCTGATCAGCTGATTTAGTTACAGACCCACAAACTTATCTGTTCAGGTGGCAGAAAAAAGAATTACAACATTCCTTCAAATTGTGACAGTTCGTAGTTGATTTCCTTGACCAGTAGCGCCCTCGAAAACTGCACAGTTAAGTTGGTGGTACTATACAAAGAAAAGTATTATATTTACTTTTTAATTTCAAGATATTTAGCACTAGATACATGCTATTTGGCCATTTAGGTCATTCATAATACTTCTTAGTACAATGTTGTCAGTTTAAAATACGTTCGACCTCATTATCCATTGCTTAGCTAAACAGGTGCTATGTAGCGTTTATAAGTAAGAAATATTTAAGCATTACTTAACCGTTTAGTTATCCATTACTTAGCAACTACATAGCGATGTTTTTATAAGTAAGGGGGTTAATGTTTATTTACCTATTTTTCTCCTTTGCTATATATACGGCAATGCATTAAAATAAACTGTTTTCGTTGGAATGAAGCTCGATAAATATACAAGATGTTAAAGGCTTTCTGAAAATTTGTATTCTATATAATTTCTGAGAAAGCCATACTCGAAATTATTGCTGTATTTAGAAGCAGCATCGTTATTGCCGCTCTGGTGGCAAAATTTTTGAACATTAATTAATTATAGCTAAAAATTGCGGTTTGTGGCCAACACTGTGAGTCACGTGAATCGCGAACGCAACTAGATGATCGACAATATGTTTAGCGCTTCTTTACAAAAGTAACAATGATTGTTACGCTCTCTATGTATTTTTTATGGTCCATAGGTAAGTGATAATATGATCGAATTTGGTAAACAAGCTTAACCTAGGGCACTGAGAATAACGACTTATAGGCTTAAATCAAATTTGACCTTTTACCGTTGAATTGTAAATACGTAAGATGAATTCACAACTCTTAAGATGATTTTTACCAATCAATAAAAATGTACCATGTTTTATAATAAACACAACCGTCAAAAACGCCTTCCGTAAAGTATTTTCAGAATTGAACTTGTTATACGATAATAATTGCAGTATTGACCATAAAATATATCTTACTTTTACGGCGGTTTATATACGGTGATTATCACTATAACGTACGACTTAATCAGCCTCATCGAAAAGTCAATATTTAAGAAAGACCACATAATACACCTTCAATGAAGACGAAAAGAAACATTCGTTCGTTTTTGTACGTATTTACCCTTGGTCGGTTTTTCGCTTTATACCATATAAATTGACCGTATTTAGGGCGCTTTTGACTTTAGATTTTTCTCAGTGGGCTCGCTCCGTTTTGTGCTTTAACAGCGTAAGCGTGCACAAAATCGTTCCAAGATGCACTGATTCACAAAGTCCATGTGATGTTATCGGAATGTCATTAACTGGTACTTAAAACGCTCATGACTTTGATGTACAGTAGTGTGAGCATTGTCAAACTGTTGTAACCACAATCATAAGAAACAATTAAAGTTGCCTATTTGTAAGTTTGTGCATATACGGGTATTCTATTAAAGCAAGATATCATGTTTATATTGAAAACATGAAGTGAGGTTTCGTACACGCACTTATAATAATAATACACATATAATGTAAATCCTTAATTGACCGTAAGTTATATTTATAAGAAAAATTGTATATTTAATTGAGGATTTAGTTGAATAAATAAAAAATAAATAAATTACTGCATATACCTATATTATAAGCGAAACATATTATAACATAAAGCATAGGTATGGTACAGTTGCTATTATATTACAAATTACTCACTACATAATAAACACAGATAGTTTGCAGACTTTCGTTTTCCAAACACGCTAAATGTCTTTTGATTCCCTCACTAGGCAAGCCTGTATCGAGGAAATCTTAGGAGATACAACAATACGATTACAGTATTCTCTATGGTTTTCGTTACCAAACAGTATACATTTTAACTTAAATAAAAATAATGAATAGATTCAGGCGTTACTTTGCGGAAATCCATGTTTAATAATAACAAATATTTTTATATAACAAAATATTAATTTGATGTTTTCGTAAAATGTTTTAAAAATATTGGTTATTATTAAATAAAAATATATTTTACTTGAAACATTAAAAAGTAAATATTGAACATTATTGTTACAAGTAACATCATGAATGTAAATTACACTATTGATATATATACTATTATTATGTACTTCAATAATCGTTTCGATTTGATTAAGAGAGCCAGAAGGAACTGTCGATACATTTATCAATTTGGAACAGCTACACCTTTATCTATAAACTTATGAATGGAAAGCGCAAAACGGAAAATACTCCTAGTGTTAATGTATAGATTCAGGCGTTACTTTGCGGAAATCCATATTTGCTAATAACAAATATTTTAAAAGTATTTTAAGATAACATGAAATTAATAATTTAACAAAACACTTAATTTTTTTTATATATATCTAGTGACAATTCCGCGAAGCGTTTCGCTTCTAAACGAAGCATCCTCAGGAGGCTTGACTCTACGAGCGCACGATCGAGACTCCTAGTATTGCTTTGCTTGCTGTCAAAAATGGCTGATGTGGAATCTTACAGTTAGGTATTTCGCAAAATTCGCTACTACCATAAAATGTAGCCCGAATCCAGTGAGTTATTAAATCCTTTGACATTCTGCGAGTTCGTCCATACTTTTTGTCACTGGGCCATTTTTGAGTCATAAAGATTCAATTAATTACACGTTTCAATACACCAATATAGGTACTTCTAACAAAGAAACAAATTGTGTCCGTTTCAATGAACATTGTCACAGTAGACGTACTGAATTTGATTTGTATATACTTACTTTAAAGTAAAAGGCAGCATCTCCAGCTCATAACGATAGACCATCCACGCGACGTTGATTGTTAGTCCAACAGAGACCGCTACAAAAGCAGACACGCCGAGTTTTTTGTTCCTACTGTACAAGTAGTACAGGAACGTAGCCAGGATAGCCAGCTGGAAGTCGCTGGACACGTACCACAACACAACATGACACTGAAAATTAAAAAAAAACATCGTTATCTTCTCTATTTACTTTCCTCTACTCTGTTATGTTGCCCATCACCTCACCACTAAAATTTTTGGCACACTGACAAGTTATTTACGCAGTCCCTATATTTGATCATATATCTGTATTGACCTTACACTAGCACCTATGAAGTGTAGTATCCATTTAGATGTTTTTTGTCCGTTAGCTCGAGATGCAATACAGTAAAAACTATATATTTATACATTTAGACTAGCGTGGTATGGATGCTAGTCTATTACCTACGCTTCAACTTTTCTGCCCTTTGTAACACTTTCAAACTATATATTGTTAAATATACTATACTATCATATTATGTACCCATTCGTTGTCTTGCTCATCATAGATGCACCATACATCCAATAAAAAAAAATCTGCAGTTCTGACCTGCGCAGTCTTCTCCTTAGTCAACTAACATTTAGATTCATTCATAACGACATATCTTATAAACTTTTTCCTTAACCTTCAAGGCCATATGTGACATTGGTCGCCATTTTGTCCATCCTGCATATTGCCGCCATTTTGTGTTATTGAATCAAGATACCGAAAAGCAGAACTGACTGAAATGGATACTAAATTGTTGTATGTATGGTAAACCTGAATGTACTCACCACAGAACGTACCACAGAAGTGGCAACATAAGTGTTCACTTGATGTTGCTGATGTTCAGTTCTATACTTTCGATTTTACACGAATTTTATTCAGATTGATTTTTGACTTGCTACCAAGGTCCAAAAACCTTGGTAGCAAGTCAGAAATCAATCTAACAACAACAATATCATATACTTATATGTATTTTGTTGTGCCTGACAGAGTCTTTATTGAAGCATAGTAAACGAAGTAAAAATAATCCCTACTTAGTTTCCCTTGTTAATTACTGGTAATGATTAAGTCCTAACTATATTTCTAAATATGATTATAAGCACTATCCCGTGGTAAGCGAAAACCATATTTGACAAATTATTGGAGCACAAAATTTTATGCTCCGGGCGGGAACCGGGTCCTACGATTTCGTGCCGGATACCTAAACTACTCGACCACCTGGGCACGTTATATTTAGCCAAATTTCTTTTTCGAGCCCTCAGAACCCATAAAACACTCAGTAAATGACACTAACGGACATCCATCCAAGTAATTACCGCAGTGAACGTTGCGTAACGTACACAGAAAAAAAGACTTCTTTAGCCAAGAATATACATTGTCTTAATAAATTCAAGACAATGCTGTATTACGACAAGAATATATTCTGAACTAAAAAATTATCGAGTCTTGATATTACACTCGAATATTCTTAGGAATATTGTTTTGACCCAAAAAAAATCCTTCACATAAAGTATTCAAGTTATTATTTCAAGATAACGAAAATATTCTTCTAACAATAAAATAGGATTCTTCTGTTAACATTTTATTCTCTGAATAAAATTTCTATATTCTTTCTTGAAATATTTTTAAATATTATTGTTCGAATGTAATTAAGGTGCTTCACTTACCAATATTTATGGTAAGATTCTTGGATTCAAAACTAACCATATTCGTATTTAAACACTTAAACGATTTCTCCAAAGAAGAATGCAATATATACTTTGATTCAAGAATATATTCCTGAGAATATTGTGTTCTGTTTTCAAGAATATATTGTTTTCAATATATATGAATCACAAATATTCTTGAATAAAAACACACTGCGTTGGCTCAAGTTTTCCTTTTTTTCTGTGTAGTTGATCGGTTGAGAACGACTAGGCAAGCTACGTGTAGAGCGCTTCAATGTTTATTCGCTTAACAAATTACAAAATTCTTTGTCAACCTACAACAGTCTCGACATCAGTGTTGGCCATCAGCATGGTCTTCCACCAGTACTGCTCACAGACTTCCTTCTCATTCCTGTTGGCTCTATTCCAGATCGGACCTTCACCCATGTAGTCGGCAGCAGTCGTTATATACAACATGCATATTGCGATGGGTCCTATAAGTCTGAAAAACATAATGGATATATATAAATACTTATTAATGAAACGCGGAACCAAAACCAAATAATATGATGTTGGGTATTTGGACTTCAATAATCTCGACATTCTCAAATGTAATTCACGTCGCATTTAATATTCCATGGTGTTAGGTGCAAATGTATACCCTTCTGACCCTTTCTGAGGAGGAACTGCTATGGTGCCAAGCGTGGGGATTATGGCAAATCTCCCCTTAATATGGGAGGTTGTGTTCAGCAGTGGACTATCCGGCTGATACAATGTGATGAAAAACAGAAAAAAACACCTTAGAAGTTTTTTTTGTGCCGGATAGGTTAGCCTTTGACCACTATCTCACCTGGTGGTAAGTGATGATGTGGTCGAAGATGTTGTTCAGACTAACCTAGCTTACTGGCTCTCAAGGACAGCTGTCGGAACACACCGTTAGGTGCTTGGCGACAGATTTTCTACTTAAAGGTGGTAGCTAGCCAGGAGGGCATTCGCAAAATGCCTTACCACCATGCTATAACGCCTGCCATCCTAAGACGACAACCGGAACCGACGGCTTAACGTGCCCTCCGAAGCACGTGCACGCTCAGTAGTAATGTCACTAGCGGTCACCCATCCAACTCATGACCGCGGCGAACGTTGCTTAACTTTGCTGATCGTTTCAGAACAGCTAAGTAAACGTCGCTACGAGCGCTTTAAAATGTGTCTTAAAGATTCGTTTAGTTTCGGCATCGATATTTTATATGATTAACGGAGAATAATCCAGTATACATAAATCATATCCTCCAAATTTCAAGAACCATTAATGTTTATTATTTAATTCCTTTCTTCTTTAAGTGGTAGGCCGCAATACCGGTCCAGTGAACTCGGAACGCTACGAACCGACAAAACTGGAAGAACATCTAAGAGAGCAAGCCTTGGGAATAATGTGGACCTAACGAATGACTCAGCGTGTTCATCATCAATACAACCACGACCACTCTGACAAGAGTGCCCGACTGAGAAGAAGAAGGCCGCATTAACAATTAAGTAAACGCATAACCCACCAGGTGGACTGATGACATCGTGAAAGTCGCGGGTAGCCAGTGGTTACAAGTGGCTAATAACCGTTCTTTGTGGCGTTCTATAGAGGAGGCTTTTGTCCAGCAATGGACGTCTTCCGGCTGATGATGATGATGATGAAACGCATAAGGGCTAGCCCGCACAGCTAATAACCTTATACTTAGATTATATTTTTGCATTACTGTAACGCTTGGAATAAAGTGAATGTACAAACACTCGTAGTAAAATTCTCGCGCATAATAAAGTATTTATTTATTCGACACCAAATTGACGAGGCGCGGACTTTTATTTTATGCAATATCGAGTTGTATGTCGCTCAACGCAAGACAATACAATTCATAAGTGAATCCAGTATCAGTGTTCATGATGTCTTTTGATAGCAAGAAAGAAACAGTTTATTTTGAACATAAGGAACACAATAGCAAAACATTATACACATAAAATAAGAAACAAACAAAAAAAATATTGAGAACATTGCCGTCGTGTACCTTCAGTCCAAAAAAGGTCCAGCATGATGCTGTGGGCGAACCTACAGCGCTGGTTTTCAGCCAAGGCCTAAGTGACACACAGACATGTAATAACTAAGTACTTACATGGAAACAATATGACTTGTACGACATTTAGATAAATATAAAAAATAAATATACACATATTATATATATATATATATATATATATATATATATATATATATATATATATTTATATATATATTTATTAAATAAATATTCAATAGAGACACAAATAATATGATTTAAATGTCGATATAAATATACGTCATAGTAAGAAGTAATAAATTGTTAGATGTGTTTGAAAACCGAGATCAGATGTTCGTGTCTAGGAAGACACTGACAAAAACGCGAAGAACTATATTCGCAGTACCAGTATCAGCCGGATTGTCTACTGCTGAACACAGCCTCCCCTAAGGGCGTATTTGCCATAATCCCCACGCTTGGCAGGCAGCTTGGGGATCGCAGTGTTAGATGACAGTTTTTAGAAGGCGCTGCTGTCCACCTTCCAGTATTTTCCCCATCGTCGGCTTTTACGACAGCCACGGGATGATATGGGGAGGTGCAATTCTAACCTAATACCCTACAGGTAATTATTATGTAGAATTCCAACAACGGAATAAAATTCACGTGGATAAAATAAAGCGGTAAAATTTACCTGTGCGCCCAAGGCCTAAAAGTGCTCTGCTAACATCCAACATGTAACTAAGTATAACAACGTATGACTCTGCACGTACCTTATGTAGCGCTTCACAAGGGTGTAGAGGACATTTTTCTGCTTCCTAAGCATCAGACCCCTGACGAGGAGCAGTCCTGACATAGCGAAGAACGTGTCCACTACTATCTCCAAGTGACTCAGTGAAAGCCCGAGTGGACTGTTCATGATCTATGGATAAGTATAGTATTTATTTATCTATAGATTTCGTACGATAAAACAAGTTCTAATTATTATACCGAGAGCCAGAGCTTGAGCTTCACCGCATGGTGGTAGGACATTTTGCGAATGCCCGCCTGGCTAGCGACCACCCTCAAGTAGAAAATCTGTCGCAAAGCACCTAACGGTGTGTTCCGGCAGCAGTCCTTGAGAGCCAGGGAAATAACAGGCAAAATGAGACTTAACAACTATGTCTCAAGGTGATGGGCGCAGTGCAGTTCGTCACTTGTGATGAAATGCATCTGTTATAGGCAGAGGATACCGCTTAATATCAGGTGGGCCTCGCGCTTGTTCCTTCACAATATCAAAAAAAAAACATCATATATTATCATGATGATTATTTTTGTATTAAGAATATCTCCAACTTGGTCTCATTAAAATTTTAGCAACATTACATAGTTGAGTAGTTTTTAAGCTAGACTCAATAAACTGATAAAAGTACAGTCGACTCTCATTAATCACGAGAGAGACAATGACGGACACAAAAAAGACGAAATGTTTAAAGTTTTCTTTACCAAATGTTCCTTATGTTGAACCAAACATAAAACTTGGCCCAGATAAACTCCCTATTGACAAAGCGACAGACTTCCTGGGAATCAAAATGGATTCCACTTTACAGTACTGCTCCCCTAGTTTATTTCGCGTACTTTTACAGTATTATGTCGTATGGTGTATTGCTGTGGGGAACTGCTGCTGGGATAGAGACAATCTTTAACATACAAAAGCGTGCAATTCGAGCCATATATAAAATGGGTCCTAGGGGATCTCTGAGGGATCTTTTTAAAGAAATTGATATTTTACCATTACCAAATCTTTGTATATTTGAAAATATTATGTATGTTCGTAAAAATTTTAGTAAATTTAAATTAAACAGTGACAATCACGATAACAATACTAGGAGTAAAGATAAAATAGCGGTGCCAGGTTTTAGATTAGCAAAGACAAATAAAAAGTCCTTCTTAGGTAATTGTGTACGGTTTTATAATAAAGTTCCCAAACATATTACAACGCTCACAGAAGGGAAATTCAAGTCCCATGTGAAAAACATATTGAATAAAAAATCCTAACACACAGTTTCTGATTACTTAAACGACAAAAATGCCTGGACAATTCCGCCTCTGCCAAGCTATTGCCTGTCACCTACATTATTTAAACAAATATTGTTATAACTCTATTATATAGTTAGTATGTAACACATTGTTAAAAGATGTTTAAAAGAATGGCCCCGAGATTCGTGCCCGTTCTTCTCGCAGTGGCTCTATACAATTTATTTGCTGAACGTGTCAGTACAATGTAGAATATTTCAATAGTACTAAAATTTGTAATTGACCTTCATAAGAGCGTCGTAGACGCCTAAATTGAATAAATGATTTAGACTTTGACTTTGACGGACAGCTTAGGATTAATAATAGGGATGTCCCGATTACTCGTACATAAACCTAAAAAGCTGCATAATTCAATGATAAAGTTACATCAGGCACCGAACGCCCTTCTGTTTACAAATTCATAGTAACTTATTATGTAAATAATATTTATTTTTACGTAACGTTTAATTTATTAAAATGTATACAAAAACGTGTTCGATTTTGTCGTTTACCTTTGTAACGTCTCAGGTCATAGAACTCTATAGTGGACCTTATCGTGGCTTCCGGCCATACGACGTTAAAGTTAGAGGCCATATTTCCAATGAGAATTCTCTGGGAGGTTCACCGTCAGGTATATTAAAGCCATAATATCAAAGCCAAAACATTTAACATTGTATTTCATATTTTGTATAGTCCAATACAATACAATACAATATTCTTTATTCTTCTCTCCATAAAGGTATCTTAATTTATTAAAGATTATGTGATACTTATACGTATTACACGTATACCTGTGTTGTGAGAGACTAGTGCCTGAGTTAGGTTTAAAAACCTGTATTACAAGTCACCAGGGCCCCCAATCCGCAGATTATAGGTGAAAAAGTGAAAAGTGCATTTATGGAAATAGATAACGGAAAGTACAATAAGGAGTGAGTATTCTAATATTAGGTCCTTACATATGAAATTGGCGTTTTGTATGGGAGGAACAAAAAGTCGAATATTTTTTAATATAATATATTTAATTAATCAAAGTATGAACCATTATTTTCTATGCACTTTTGCCATCTCATAGGTAGTTCATTGATCCCTTTACTAAAAAAACCAGTCGGACGGGAATCAATAAAATCTTTGAAGGCGATTTGGACTGCCCCATCGGAGTTGAATTTTTTCCCTTGCAAGAAGTTATCCAAATTTCGAAAAAAATGGTAATCTGTTGGAGCAAGGTCCGGGGAGTACGGAGGATGTCTTAGACTTTCCAATTGAAGCTCTTCTAATTTAGTAGCCGTCTGTAGCGCAGTGTGTGGTCTAGCGTTGTCGTGAAGCAGCAGTGGCGTGGAGCGATTGACCAGCCTAGGTTGTTTAGCCGCTAGCTTTTCCATCATGGTTTGCATTCCTGACAATAGACATCAGCCGTAATAGTCTGGCCAGATTTGAAAAAAACTGTAATGAACAATACCGGCACTAGTCCACCAAACGCTTACAAGTAACTTTTTTGGGGTTAATTTTCGCTTGGGGCAGGATTTGGCTGGCTGGCCAGGATCTAACCATTGCGCTGAGCGCTTCCGATTATCGTAAAGAACCCATTTTTCATCACAGGTAATGATTCGGTTTAAAATACCTTCATTATTGTGCCGGTTTAGTAATGTAACGCAGCAGTCGACGCGCGTTTGCCGGTTTGTTTCAGTCAATTCGTGAGGTACCCACCTTTCAAGCTTTTTAATCTTCCCAATTTGCTTCAAGTGAATTAAAACAGTTTTATCACTAACATTGCAGCCTTCAGCTAACTCGGACGTGGTTTGCGATGGATCCGCTTCCACAATAGCCTTCAACTCTTCATTATCAACTTGAGTCTCAGGCCGTCCACGGGGCTTGTTCTGCAGGTCGAAATTTCCAGAACGAAAACGTTGGAACCAAAAACGAACTGTGTTTTCTTTTGCAACACGACCGCCATACACATCATTCACCCTTCGAGTTGTTTCCGCAGCACTAGTGCCACGGCGGAACTCGTACTCGTAAATAATGCGATATTTAAGGTTTTCCATTTTGTAAAATGAGTGACGCAAACAGAAAAAAACAGAAGAAAAAAAACAAATGAATGACGATCATCGAAGCACAAATACATGAGTCTATAGCTGTACAAATTTGAATTTGGAATTCCTTACCAAAGAGGAGAAATTCTTGATTAAAGTGGCCAGTACGAAAAACGCCAATTTCATATGTAAGGACCTAATATTATTACATAATATAATGCATGTTTGAATGTGTGTATTTTGTTTTAAAGTGTGTCTGTATGTGAGGGAATGTAGAGTGTAAAGTGAAGAAAAGAGTAAATGAGTCAGTGAGAGAGGGCAGCTTTTTTTTTTTTTTAAACATTGCGTTCTTAGAGAAGAATTATTTACTACCGACCCCACACAGGTTGGAGGTTCTTTTTTTTATTGCTGATAAGTAAGCCTATGACCACAATCTCACCTGATGGTAAGTGATGATGTGGTAGAAGGTGCTAACAGGCTTAACCTAGAATCACTGGCTGTCAAGGACAGCTCCCGGTAAGGTAAAATAGCATAACTTTATAGCATATGTATCATATTAGTTATGTTAACGCAGGTATGTATAGTAGTACATATTATACATACCTACGTATGTGTGTATAGACCTAGACTCTTATTCAGGTGAAATTCACTTCTATGGCGGAAAACTAAGTCTTTTTATTTATTTTTCATTTCCATATGGATGACGTAATATATAATATTTGGAATTTTATTACGAGCAACGCCGGTAATTTATTTACCAGCAGTATGCCTTTATTATTAAATTACTACGAACTATATACAACACTACAGCTACTACAATAAAAGCATTAAGATCCCTATAAGTCATTGCAGTCCAAATACTCCATCCCACTACCAGTTGGCAGCGTGCCCAGCATGCTGGCAGCATTGCCCCGTTGAATTGGAATAAATTGGATCTAATATATTAAACAGTAAGATGGTAATTTTTACACTAACGCCTGCTCAGCGATTAAGCTTTTTACATACATATAATCACGCCTCTTTCCCGTAGGGGTAGGCAGAGACCACGGATTTCCACTACTACGATCAATCAATCAATCAATCATTTATTTGTCAGAATACACAATCATTACAATTTCAGATGTTAGGAAAATATATAGCAATGCATTCAACCTGCAAGCAGGCGTACAAATATTAGTATTTATTCCTAAATTATATTACAATTTTTTTTTTACATAATAAAATTTTATACATTAAAATATTCCGTCATGCTATAAAAACAATTGTCCAATAACCAATTGTGCAGTTTAGTTTTGAAGCTGTTTCCGGCCAAAGTTTTCAAGTTTTCCGGTAATTTGTTATAAACAGTAATAGCCATATTATAAACATTTTTTTCATAAATAACTTTCTGGCATAGAGGATGGTATAACAAGTTTTTATACTTAGGTCTGGATCCTTACATATCTCTTTCGCTTCATCTACCCTCATCAATCCTTTCATAGATAAGCGTCGGTTTAGGGTACTCTTGATCTGGCCTTTTTTCAGAACGTCTTCAATCTGATTTCGGAACATTCGCCTAGGTCTTCCCCTTCCAACCTACTTGTCCCATGTATACCTGTTTAGTCATTCTCATTTCATTCATTCTCTCCACATGTCTAAACCATCGTAATATACCTTTCTCGATGTTTGTCACTAAATCCTCATTCACGCCACATCGTTCCCTTATCACACTATTGCTTATCCCGTCACGTTTGACTTCAATCATGCTTCTCAATGCTTTTATCTCCACTGCATTTATTCTATTTTCATGTTTTTCTGCCATAGCCAACTTTCACTACCATATATTAGTGTTGGAATGTCGGAATCTACAATGGGTAAAATGCCCATGAACAGCTTTTTAACCGACTTGAAAAAAGGATAAGGTTCTTAATTCAACTGTATTCTTTTTATTGTATGTATTACCTCATGCTGTTTTTTTTATATTTAAAAGGTGGTGATTGTCTTGGTGAGTAGAGTGTATAGTAAGCCAAAAAATATTATTCGCATTTTTTTGTGACACTTGCTACTTACGGGATCGATTGTAGAAGACAGTGTACAGTGAATGCACTGTCAGTCACTTTATCATCAAGATAACACTTTTCAGTTTATGTAGTGTAACTCAGAAACGGCTGGACCGATTTTAATGAAATTTAAATGGTCTCATTCAAATAAAAAAGAATCAACAAAATCGGTTCAACCAGTCAAACGTTCTGAGGAAACAAACATTAAAAAAAAGTTGAATAAACTTCAAAAAAAGGAGGAAGTATTCACTCCTTCTTTTTTTTAAGTCGGTCAAAAAACTGTATACGATGGTTAGAATTTTTCACTTTTTAGTGCATATTACAAAATATATATATTTACAATATTTTGTGTGTGAAGTCGGTTTTTTTTTTTTTGTAAGATATTTAGAAAACAGATATAAGATACGTTAGTCTTACCATATCATGCAAAGATAACATACTATGTAAATACAGGGTATACCTAAAGGGTCTAAGTACAATAATACCAATACCTCAAAAAAGTGCTTTAAAAATCCTTTTTCATTCATACCTTATCCATTTCTAGACCATTAACCATAGGACATAATACAGTGTAGAATGCCTCGTGCACCATTACTATGAGAACAGCGGTGATGACCCTCATGCCGTTCATCACCTGGATTTCATCACTGTTCACCTTGAAGAGCGAGTTGTAGTTCCTCTTCATGGAGAAAGATTTGGTGATTGTACCTGCAAATGATTTTAGGTTAACAAAATATGGTTGTTTAAAAATAGGGCAACGTAACAGTTTAACATTATGATACTATATACACATATCCTTATTTTGAAGCAGTGATGGCTCAGTGGCATTGGCTATGGACTGCCGCGCAGCAGGTCCATGGTTCGAATCCCGCCCAGAGCTTGAGCTTCACCGCATGGTGGAAGGGCATTTTGCGAATGCCCGCCTGGCTAGCGACCACCCTCAAGTAGAAAATCTGTTGCCAAGCACCTAACGGTGTGTTCCGGCAGCAGTCCTTGAGAGCCAGAAAAATTACAGGTTAATGAGACCTAACAACTGGACGTCTCAGAGTGACGGGCACAGTGCAATTCGTCGTTGACGAAATGCGTCTGTTATAGGCAGAGGTTAGTCCACTTAACAGCAGGTGGGCCTCGGGCTTGTTCCGTCACAACAGCATTAAAAAAAAAAAAAAAAAAAAAAAACCCATCAAACAAACCAAACACATGATTGATCCTAGGTTTGTACATTTGTCCTCACACAATTTTATTACAGTATAACTCAGTTCTTGATTTTTATTTCATATGTTTTTTTATCATCAATGTAATTGTGACGGAACAAGCCCGAGGCCCACCTGATGTTAAGTGGATTAACTTCTGCCTATAACAGACGCATTTCGTCAACGACGTATTGCACTGTGCCCGTCACACTGAGACGTCCAGTTGTTAGGTCTCATGTACCTGTAATTTTTCTGGCTTTCAAGGACTGCTTGCGGAACACACTGTTAAGTGCTTGGCGACAGATATTCTACTTGAGGGTGGTCGCTAGCTAGGCGGGCATTCGCGAAAAGCCCTTCCAACATGCGGTGAAGCTCAAGCCCGCGGCGGGATTCGAACCATGAACCTGCTGCCTGTGTGGTGTGTGGTGTTCTCTGTGTGTCCGTTTGCCAGCTGGCAAAAGCCTCCTCCAACCTACTCCATTCTGATCTCTCTCTGGCTACTCCTGATGGCTACCTGAAATCATTGTCCCATCTTCTTTGCTATCTACCTCTTTTCCTTTTACCTTCTCTTGGGTACCATTGTGTAATTATGTTACTCCTACGACTACCTCCTCCTACTACTACGACTACTAAGTAGTACATTAAATAGTTACATTCCTAAACTAAGCCTAGTACTATGAATTCTTAAGAAAATCCATCAACACTTTTCGGACTCCAACGTCGCCACTTGGTTTCAAAATCGTCTAGAAATTTCCCCCTTAAGGATGAACTGGCCGGTCGCTTCTCCATACAAACGCCGTAGGGTGATCACTGCCTTATTTGAGATGTTAGGTCCAGAATTAAGCATAATACCGATTGATCTCGTCATTATCTTGGCTTGTATGATGCCGAAATTTTAAAAAGATAATGAAGTTGAAAGTTATGAGCCTCGAAAATGTTATATGAAAATGTTTCAAAGCTCATTACTCTCAAGTTAATTATTTTATTAAAATTCGGCATCCTACAAGCCTAGGTAATGACGAGATCAATCGGTATTATGCTTTGTTTTGGACCTAAATCTAATAAGGGAGTGATCACCCTACCACGTTTGTATGGACAACGCGCCGGCCAGCTCACCCCTAAGGGTGATTCTAATGATTATCATCCCACTTACCAGAAGGTGATTCTGTTGACTCTTCTTGATTAGAGAACGTTGAGTAAGCAGCAGTTGCAAGCAATAACCCAATGAGTGTCCTGAAAAAGATCCTCGTATGAGAAAAGCTAAATATTTTTAGTGCCACACGTCTTCTTCTCGTCATTTTTGAATTTGTGCTTTGTAGATACAGTGTACTTTATACCTGACCTAAGAACAATCAGCCAGAATAGCCGGAACTTCCATCAAACATCAAAATTTGGCATGGGTTTATGACATTTCATAGGTCAAAACTGTATCAATGTCATTTATTTCCCTTCTATGTATTGTATACCAAGAAACTGGTAATTATGTGGTCATAGAAAAGTCTTGATAATGTATGGCGGGCGGATTCAGATTCAGATTCATTCAGGCAGGTAACGGAACCTTTAAATAGCTATTAACTTATCCAGTTTATTTGTACCAAAGATTGTTATCGCCACCATCATTTCTCATTATGAGGATCGTATTTTATTTCTGTTTATTTTAAACAATTAGTTATAACAATTAAGGTGTAAGTATTTGATAAGACCTCCTTACCAAAACCCATAAAATCCCCAAGGATACGTCACTACCTCTCCAGCAGTCCTGCAGTCTCTATGGTCCACAGACACTTCACCATCAGGGAGGTGTGTCAGCTGATGCATGTGTTGAGATATCCTGACCACAGATGATGGGCTGCAAGAGGCTGGGAGACATACTCCAAAAGAGTGTTCGTTGAAGGTACGGGCGTCTTTGGTTGGTGTCTGCAATTATACAATACAATACAAAATTCTTTATTGACCAACAATCTTAAATAAAACACGTGAAAACATTACAAACAATGATAATTGATGTGATTGGACAATGGGCGGCCTTATCGCTTAAGCAATTTCTTACAGGCAACCTTGCACGGAGCTTGCAAGAGGATTTACAGAAATATTACGGTTTAGGGTGTACAAAAAAAAAGATAAAATCATTGGTATTATAAATCAAAATAATCACAGCACAGATGAGCACACATATTCAGCAGTTGTTTGGTAAGTAGTGTTTCTTCACCATAATCTTAAATGACAAAATGGACTTAGCTTGCCTGATGTGAACAGGTAGTGCGTTCCATAGGAACACGGCATGTTTCGTAAATGATTTATTATAAAATATTGATGACGAGACAGGCATATTCAGAAGCAGTGTATTCGTGGTACGATGAGAGAGGGAGTGTAATGTTGTCTTAGGTTTTCGCAATTATTACACATCGTGATTAAACAACTTTAAAAAGTTTAAATCGCGTATATTTATCATTATTTTTGTCCCGAAGTTTCAAACACTTTGCAGTGATCAGCCACCCCGTGACCACGATCACTGCGGAGAGGGAGTGTGTTTGATGAAGAAATTGAAAACGTTCCTTAAGATAAGGAGGAGTAGTGGGACTGAACAAGGTACTGTAAAGAAGAGAAAGCACATGAGCATCTCGGCGACGTCGAATAGGTAACCATTCCAGCACGTTGCGATATTGAGTGACATGGTCATACTTGCGCAAGCCAAATATGAACCGAATGCAAAAATTCTGTAAGCGCTCTAGCTTATTCAGCTGTTCCTCGGTTAAGTCCAGATAGCAAGCGTCAGCATAATCTAATAAAGGGAGCAAGAGAGATTGTGCAAGAGTAATTATGATTATTAGTAAAGAATAAACACGTGTTTCTTAAGGGGTGGCAATGCTTTGCCAACCTTATAGGGTCCCCCTATAAGGTCGGCTGAATATTTGTAATGCCCCAGGTGTTACATATGAGTATGAGACCGATAGGGTACAGCATGGGGTTCTTCAAAAAGGGCGTGAAGACATTTCTTCAGGGTCGGCAGCGCACGAGTGATACCCCTGGTGTTGCTGGCGTCTGCTTGTTGCCACCTTAGTGGTATAAATATATATATATATATATATTTCATCAATCGGTTCCCTGCACCTCTCATGATGTTTTCCAAGATGAAGCAATGATTACAGATCCCTGGTCGATCCCCACCGCCGGCTTGAGCTTCGACGGTTTGAGCTCGAGCCGTAGAAGGGCTTTTTACGATTGCCTGCGTAGCTAGCTACCACTCTCAAGTAAAAAATCTGTCGGCCTAACGGTGTGTTCCGGCAGCAGTCTTCGAGAGCCAGTGAAATTACAGGCACATGAGACTTAACAACTATGTCTCAAGGTGACGGGCGCAGTGTAATTCGTGACTTGTGATGAAATGCATCTGTTATAGGCAGAGGTTAGTCCGCTTAACATCAGGTGGGCCTCGAGCTTGTTCCGTCACAATAACCTAAAAAAAAGCTATAATGGATCGTACCTGCAAACTCGTGCCTTATGAACTTACACGAATATACTCATCAGCGCTATCATACGGATCCATGTCTCTAGACTCCTCCACGACCGCGCTCTTTACATCCACAATACAGTACTGGGTGCGAAGAGATGGATTCCTCTGGTCTGCAGCAGACCATGGTGCCCGGAGACACTGGTCGTAGTTCCCGACATGGAACTTTGAGCCGTAGAAGCTACCAACTGGTGGCTGCATGGAGTCCCATACTGCACGGAGATAACATAAATTAAAACATATATAGTTAAGAAGACATATATCATTATTATTCAAATAATTACATTTGTCCTAATTTGTCGTATTTTAAACGGTTTTAATGTTATGGGATTACGTTCATTAGTGTTCAATATACGTTGTCAAGGTAATATAATCAATATCATATGATACCAAGCATATACTATAAGCGTGATAAAACTGTTAAAATTTTAAATTCCCTATCGTTGAGTTGAGTTTTAAATAATATAATGGTAATTAAACAACTTTAAATGGTTTAAATTGCATATATTTATCATTATTTTTGTCCCGACGTTTCAAACACTTTGCAGTGATCGTAGTCACGGGGTGAATATACGCGATTTAAACCGTTTAAAGTTGTTTAATTACTATGTGTAATAATCGCGAAAACCTAAGACAACATAGTATAATGGCATTGACTTAAATAATACATTAATGTTAATATCGGCTAACTAGCCAACGTGATATTTTTTTTATGTAATTCTGACGGATCAAGCACGAGGCCCACCTGATGTTAAGCGGACTAACCTCTGCCTAAAACAGATGCATTTCATCACAAGTCAAGAATTAGAATGCGCCCGTCACCTTGAGACATAGTTGTTAAGTCTCATGTGCCCGTAATTTCACTGGCTCTCAAGGACTGCTGCCGGAACACACCGTTAGGTGCTTGGCGACAGATTTTCTACTTGAGGGAGGTTGCTAGCCAGGCGGGCATTCGCAAAGTGTCCTTCCACCAAGCTTTGAAGCTCAAGCCCGCGGCGGGATTTGAACCATAGACCTGCGGCACGGCAGTCCATAACCAATGCCACTGAGCCATCAGTGCTTCGAATTATGGAATATTATGAAGTTTCATAATAAACGTATTTAATATATTATTCAATACCTGTTTATTTATTAATATTAACAGGCACGTGACGGGTCCTATATTAATTATAACAAATATAACTACAATTACATCGTAATTAATTCCCAGAGACAATAGAATCATTATTATTGTCTACAATATCTATGAAAGTTATATAAAACAAAATAATTGCACATAATAGTTGATATAATGCCGGTGATTGTTTCACATTATAAAGTAAAATGACATTATTTCTAGGGTTCCACACAACGGAAATGAAAACTAGATCATGTTATTAAGTTTCCGTTATCCGACCATCATGTAACATTGACCTATATATACTCGACCCGACATCTCAAACGAGAATTTTCGACCAGTGCAGGTATGCCGGCCGGCATACTCTCCACTACACGCAACTGGGCACTCGTAGAGATTACATGCGTACGTTCGAAAATTTCGTATTCGTAATGCATAGTTGATAATAGGTGATTTTCGAACGTAAAGTGCGTGTAATCTCTGATTCAGATTCAGATTCAGATCATTTATTGCTTCCATAAGTAGTACATACAAGTTGTTACAATAAGTAAGAGTACAAAGTCATATTATGGACCCCGTCGGACACAGCAACATAAAAGAGAGGAGGACGTTTTTTTACGTTTTTTTTTTATGTCATTACGTTTCTCTACGAGTGCCCAGCTGCGTATAGGTGAGAGTATGCCGGTCAGCATACCTGCACTGGTCGGAAATTCTCGTTTGAGATGTCGGGTCTAGTGTAAGGTCAATGTCATGTAATAAATAAGTGGCGATATTAATATTTTTATGTTTGCAATAACGCCTGCTATGCGGATTACATTACAAAAGTAAAAATATATGATAGGATATCCATCCCAATACGATGGTTAAAGAACGATAGGAAAGATTTGAGTTATGACGTCATGTCATGTTAGCTCAATTGGTTAGATCATACCCTAGCTAAAGGGGTGGATGGACGCGGGTTCGAATCCCGAACATGACTTAAATTTTTCCTATCGTATATTTGTAATTTTGTAAAATAAGTGGCGAACTTGCACTGCTACCATCACCCTGAGATGTAAAGTTGTTATGTGCATGTGCCTGTCTCATACCCTTCAAACCGAAAAACAGTAATTCGAGACATTATTGCTTGACGGTAGAAATAGGTATGATGGCAGTGATGGCATGACACCAACACGCCAAAAGAGATCTTTTGCTAAAAAAAAACACAGCCCCGAGAAAAAAAAAAAAATGGTTGTTGGTTTGATGATCACGAACGCCGTTGTCAGTCTTTGTTGCTATAGGTAGGTATATCCAAATGTCAGACTCTTAAGACGCTGTCAATAGCTCACATTTTGTCACTTCTAGGTTAGCCTGAACAACATCTTCGACCACATCATCACTTACCATCAGGTGAGATAGTGGTCAAAGATCTACGAGGCATAAAAAAAATAAAAAAAGTTCCGACTGCGTAGGATGCGAAAGAGAAATAACACAAAAGTTGTAACGTAAGTAGAAAATTTAAATATTTTTGTCCCTCTTGATAAGGTTTTGCTTTTTAATTGTTATATTTTCATACACATTCATATATAAATTAATAATAATAATAATTTTATTTAAAAACATTTAAGGTACAAAAAAATGTTGTTACTCTGCCTTTTGTTTTAGTAATAACTGTGTTACAAAAGGCAGTTTCTTCCATAAGGTACAAATGTTTATTATAAAGACACTAATAGCTATTACTTTAGATCCTAAATTACACGAACATATTACAAAATCACAAATATACGAAAGGAAAAATTTAAGTAATGTGCGGGATTCGAACCCGCGTAACTCTAACCAATTGAGCTAACATGACATGACGTCATAACTCAAATCTTTCCTATCGTTCTTTTAACCATCGTATTGACATAGATTTGGTAATGTAATCTTTATAATGGTAATGTAATGTAATTTTTGAAGCAATGATGGCCGACCGGTAATAGCTATGGACTGCCGCGCCGCAGTACCCTGGTTCGATCCCCACCGCGGGCTTGAGCTTCACCGCATGGTGGAAGGGCTTTTTGCGAATGCCCGCCTGGCTAGCTACCACCCTCAAGTAGAAAATCTGTCGCCAAGCACCTAACGGTGTGTTCCGGCAGCTGTCCTTGAGAGCCAGTGAAATTACAGGCACATGAGACTTAAAAACTATGTCTCAAGGTGACAGGCGCAGTGCAATTCGTGACTTGTGACGAAAGGCATTTGTTATAGGCAGAGGTTAGTCCGCTTAACATCAGGCGGGCCTCGAGCTTGTTCCGTCACAATAGCATAAAAAAAAAAATTACTCATAGTAGGCGTTATTGCAAACCCAACAATATTAAAAAAATACACGAACATATATTCTAGAGAGTAAATAAATAATATATTATATTATAACCGCTTACTCTGAGTAGCATATCAGAAATCAGAAATCAGATCTTTATTCGCCCTTATAACAATGATCGTTATATTAGGTAAGTCAATTTACATACATTTTATTGGTTTGTTACTTATTTGTATATGTACATCATTATATAAAAAATACATATAATATATTGCGATAAGATTGTTTCAATAATTTGCAACTAAAAAAAGTTTTATATAAAATGCACATAATATTACAATTACAACTATGTATTAGGTTAGACCAAAATAATAAAGAATAATTTAAAAAATAATAAATATTATGGTAAATAAATTGATAAATGTCAAAATTTGAAGTAATGATACATAAAACATGAATTGTAAAATGTAATATATCTTATTATCAGAATTGTATTTTTTTGTTTTTTTTTTGCTTTTTATGTTACATTTAAATTTCAAATTCATACACATCGCCCGTTGTACAAAATGAAGATTCAGTTAATTTCATGTTTAGAAATTCGTTAAGGTCATAAAACGGTTTATTTTCGAAGAAACACTTTAGTGTCCTTTTAAAGGCCTGAAATTTTAATTCCGTGATTTTAGTAGGAAGTTTGTTATACATTACTATTTTTAGATATTTTCCTTGCTTTCGAACTTTGGCTAATCTAACTTTAGGCTGGAACAGTTTGTTTTTATTTCGAAGGTTATAATCATGTATGTCCTTATTTTTTGGTAAACTTTTCTTATCCTCGTGTATTTCTAATAGACTATTGTATATGTAAAGAGATATGACTGTCATAATTTTATTTTCTTTGAAGTATTCTCTAGCCGATGTACGTTTCTTTAAGGCGTTAATAATTCGTATTGCTCTTTTTTGGAGTTTTAATACTTGTTTTATTTCCGCAGCGTTACCCCAGACTGTGATGGCATATCTCAATATCGAATGAATGTAAGCGTAATAAACAGATATGAGAGTCGTTTTATCTATTAATGGCTTCAGTTTAAGCAAAGCGTAGTTGCCACTTGATATTTTTTTACATATTTTGTCAACATGTAATCTATGACTAATAGTGTAATCAATTGTATATCCTAAAAATAAATTTTCTGTGACGTTGTTACAAATATTCTTATTTTGTTTTGTTTGATATTGCATTACAACGCTTTTTTCAGCATTAAGAATAATACTGTTTGCATCAAACCACTTTTTTAGCTTATCCATTGTGTCCTGAATCCTTATTTTTAATATGTTTTCGCATTTATCTTTTAATCCTACGTAAGTATCATCAGCAAACAAACTTATATGTAGTGTGTATACATTTACAAAAACATTTACCCCAATGAGACAACCATGACTTATACTATATATATACAGCGTGTCCCAAAATTCAACGATAAGCCGGCACCGGAGCATGGACCTACTCATGACTCCTCGGAAAAAAAAAAAATTATTACTGTTTTTTTTTATTAATTACAGAGACTTTTATAAATTTCATCGATATTCGATACCCATTATGCTATTTTCAACTACCATGACCACAATTTTTGACATATTTTTGATATTTTTTGTGCATTAGCAACCTAAGAAGGACGGCTATCTACCACAATCCTTTAAAATTACAGAAAGTCTGTAGTTATTTTACAAAAATCAGTAAAAAAAAAAATTTTTTTCTTATAATTTTCATACATTTTAACATTCTATGCACTTTCTATAGTCTGGGTTAAAAAAAAAAGTATGGACACTACCATGGCAAGTTTTATTAAAAGTTGGCGCAACTTTATAAAAGCCTCTGTAATTAAAAAAAAAAAAAAAAAGAGTTATAATTTTTTTTTTTTTTTTCCCGAGTAGTCATGAGTAGGTCCATGCACCGATGCCGGCTTATCGTTGAATTTTGAGACACGGTGTATATATATATATATATATATATATATATATATATATATATACTTACGTTAAAAGCGTAATTTAGAGTCAACTTTGAAATTGTATTGTATAAAGAAAATTTTATGGAAACATGTTTCAGATTTTTCTTGGCCTTAGATAATACATATGATATCAATATTAACATATAATTGTCTTAAGTAAATATATATTGCTATTACTTATCTTGATGGTTTAGTTTTTGAGATAGACTCCGAAACAATAGTGGTCTAAATAGTACCAATATTTTTAATAAAAAATGTGTATGTACTATACAGGGTTCCCCCGTGGGGTGCCGGGTTAGAATTGCACCTCCCCATATCATCCCGTGGGTGTCGTAAGAGGCGACTAAGGGTAAAATACTGATAGGTGGGCAGCAGCACCTTCTAAAGAACTGCCATCTTACACTGCGATCCCCAAACCGCCTGCCAAGCGTGGGGATTATGGCAAATACCCCCTTAATAGGGGAGGCTGTGTTCAGCAGTGGACGAGTCGGCTGTTACAGTATACAGGGTTATTGGTAAAATGCTAACAACCTCTTAGGGTTGACTTCTGCTAGTCCTAACAAACATTTCAAGTTTTTTTTTTGTTTGTTTATGTGTATTTGACGGAATAAGCACGAGGACTACCTGATGTGGAAAGTCTCTTGTGCTTGTAATTTAATATTTCATATTTTTTATTACTTAGCTCGATATATACCTATATTCAAAACTATATTGAAAGGGAGTGCGGCGCGGTCCAGTGTAGCCGCGGCGGGCGCTCTTGTATATGTACTATTCAATGAACTCTAGAGATAATGTTGTCTTAGGTTTTCGCGATTATTACACATAGTAATTAAACAACTTTAAACGGTTTAAATCGCGTATATTTATCATTATTTTTGTCCCGACGTTTCAAACACTTTGCAGTAATCGTGGTCAGGGTCAGTCACCCCGTGACCACGATCACTGCTCATACACTGGTTCTTTAATTACTATGAACTCTAGAGACATTCCCAATTACATGCAAGTACGTAATAAATATTTATTCGGCTGCCACGTATATAATGTAACTTATTATTTTAAGATATGACGTGGAATTGTTTCAAGATCAGGGAAATAATAGAAAATATTATCTAAACATATTACAGTGATAATATATTATTTAAAAGCTTATAGACTAGCCTTTGACCACTATCTCACCTGGTGGTGAGTGATAATGTGGTCAAAGATGTTGTTCAGGCTATCCTAGAATTTCTGGCTCTCAAGGACAGCTGCCGGAACACACCGTTACGTACTTGACGACAGTTTTTAGTAACCGGCTGTACTCACGCGTATTGGTCGCTTTTTTCAACCTAGATTTTTGACACTTTCATATCCTACTTATCATATTATCCTATTCTTGTATTTTGCTTGCCATTTCTATAAAGGGGCGTATTAGTAAAAAGTAGTAAATAAAAATAAGTCGGCATTACAGGAATTAATGTATAGTGTTTTAGAATAGATGGCGTGTTACGTACTGCTACTGATTCTTTTTGTGGGTAAACCCGAAATGCACTCGTCTAGCACATTACCTATGTCTGTAAAAATATATAACAAATTACCGAGAGATCTTCTGCGTGAAGAAAATAACAATATTTTTATTAAAAAAATTAAACAGCTTCTTATTAAAAAAGCATATTACTCAATTGACGAATTCTTATGTAAATAATGACTAATTAGATCTACTTATTTCTGACATTTATAATATACAATACATAAATTTGAATTTAAAATTAATATATCGTCCTCCTCTCTTCTATGTTGGTGTGCCCGACGGGGTCCATAATATGACTTTGTACTCTTTATTGTAACAACTTGTATGTACTACTTATGGAAGCAATAAATGATCTGAATCTGAATCTGAATCTGAACCCCATACAACAACCATGCGACCTGTGTATCGAACCCGGAAAAAGTAATTTTAAATTCCAAGGCGACGCTTAATATCATTCGACCAGGAGGTATTTATGTTTAACACTTGTACTGTAAGAAACTGTCAATTAAGTAGTCTCCAGAAGAACTTTAACCTCAATTATTTTAATTGTTTAGTGGTTCTGTTCTGTAATATCCTCAGCTGTCAATCTGTTAATCAAAATGAAAACTAATCTACGGAATTATTTTATTTAACCTGTACAATATGCGTATGCGTTAATTATTTTTTTATTATAATAAACGGCATATCATTTGATTTAGCAATTTAAAATGTTTTTAATCTTTCTTAATCACACAACGCACGACCATGCCAGACATTTTTATATTTTTTTTATTTTATTGTGACGGGACAAGCACGTGGCCCACCTGGTGTTAAGCGGTATCACATCACAAGTGAAGAACTACACTGCACCCATCACCTTGAGACATACTTCTTAAGTCTCATTTTGCCTGTAATTTCACTGGCTCTCAAGGACTGCTGCCGGAACACACCTTTAGGTGCTTGGTGACAGATTTCCTAGTTGAGGGTGGTCGCTAGCCAGGCGGTCATTCGCAAAATACCCTTCCACAATGCGGGGAAGCTCAAGCCCGCGGCGGGATTCAAACCATGGACCTGCTGCGCGGCAGTCCATAGCCAATGCCACTGATCACTGCTTCACAACATACAAGTAACTGTCCAGAGACTACAAATGTGCCCACTAGATGGCATTACGTGACACCTAAAAATGAGACCACTAAGGAAAAGCACAATTTCAAGGATATACAGGCGTGATATTTAGTCTTCTTTTTTTCTTTATAGGCTTGCTTACCCCAAGTTGCCCACAATGTGTTGTTCTTGACTCCCCACAGCATATCCAGGGTAGTCCGAAAACATGGTTCGTCATCAGCAGTCCACTTCTCCTGTTCTAGTCTGATGATGAGAGCATCTACTGCTGGTACGTTCTTGGTAATTTTGAAGATTGTTCTGTTTGATATCTCTTGAGGTGTATTTGGAGAAGCATTTACTGTAAAAAAGATATTATAATTTATGTAAGTACAGGAAATTGAACACATTGATAGGTATGCCTTTGACCACAATCTCACCTGGAGGTAAGTGAAGATGTGGTCAAAGTTTTTAATTACCAAGTTTTTCGTAAAAAAAAATAATATACTGTATCAGCCGGATACTCCACTGCTTAACACAGCCTCCCCCAATATGGGGGGTTTGCCATAATCCCCACGCTATATCTACATCTACACTAATAATATAAAGAGGAAAGATTTGTTTTTTTGTATGCAACGAATAAACTTTAAAACTACTGGACCGGTTTGGATGAAATTTGGTATGGAAATAGATAGATAGATAGATAGATAGATAGATAACTCTTTATTGTATACACCACTACATTACAATATAACAAAATACGATGTATTATAGTCAAGTGTTACAATGGGCGGCCTTATCACTAACAGCGATCTCTTCCAGGCAACCTTTTGAAATAATTTGAGACCCGAGGAATTACATAGAATATTGTTATTCCAACTGAGCAAAAATATGTTAATGGTTTTAAGTGACAACCGAAATAAGCGTAGGTGGAACCGCGGCCGGAAAGCTAGTTTATACTAATATTATAAAGAGGAAAGACTTGTATTTTTTTATGTAACGAATAAACATGAAAACTACTGGACCGATTTAAAAAATTCTTTCACCATTAGAATCCTACATTATACCTGATGAACATAGGCTATAGAATATTACCAAAAAATATGTTTTTTTTTATATATGATTATTAAATGCATGGTGGTAGGGCATTTTGCAAATGCCCGCCTGGCTAGCTACCACCCTCAAGTAGAAAAATCTGTCGCCAAGCACCTAACGGTGTGTTACGGTCCTTGAGAGCCAGTACTTCTAGGTTAGCCTGAACAACATCTTCGACCACATCATCACTTACCATCAGGTGAGATAGTGGACAAAGGATAACCTATCAGGCATAAGAATAAAAAAAATATGATTATTAAATTCCCGTGCAAAACCGTAGCGAGCCGATTGTCTATACTAATATTGTAAAGATGAAATATTTGTATTTTTGTATTCAACGAATAAACTTAAAAACTACTGGACTGTTTTGGATGAAATTTGGTATGTTAATAGTTTGAGACCCGGGGAAAGACAGAATATTTTTATCCAATTGCGCAAAAAGAGGTTCATGGTTTTGCGCGTTAATCGAAATACGCGCGGGTGGTGCCGAGGTTGGAAAGGAAATATATAAATAAAACACTTACCTATATAAAAAATCACACCATAAACAAACACATAGAACACCATCATTACCGCCTAGTGTCTGTCGTATGTCACTATTCAAAGTGCACTGATTATAGAATAATAAATTCTATAGGTACTATCATTAACTTAGCCGGTCAAGGGTGAAGCAAACTCATTGAAGGTTCTGAATAAATTATAAACTAACTAAAATTTCCATAAAGACCATAAAAACCGACTTTTTGATTTTAATTCTAATCATAATATAACTTTGTTAAGTAATTATGTTAGTAAACATGTATCTTCTAATCTAAATACTTACTAAGTTTAGTTAAACGCTTTATTACAAATTAATTTGTTATGTTCTTTTGTATTAAGATAAACACAAAAATTAAACAAATCCTGAATAAATAAGTATATGTTTTGAAAAACTGTTACTAAGTTTTGTCATATGAAGGGCCTGTTTCAGAATGTTCGAGTAATTTCCGGTTATAGTACTATCCAGAACATATTTAATAAATAAAACACTATCTTTGCGTTTCACAGTCATCGATTTAGCCTATCCATCGGTTAAAGCTTGAAACGCGCTGCATGTTAACTGTCATTTTTATCATTCAGTTATGTTATGTTCTAGGTAGTATAACCGGAACTTACTCAAACATTCTGAGGCAGGTCCTAAATCTATGCTCAACTACTATAGGAGAAGCCATTGGCTCTGTAACAGTTTTCACTAGCTCGGAGCCAATGGGTTCTATTATAATATGTGCACATATATTTATGTCAAATTAAATGTATTATTATTATTCATAACATACTCATATGAAAACAACCATACAGGATATTACTCCTACAGCTTTCAAGTAGCTTGTTTAATTTTTTTTGTGCCTTAGCCACATTTTATTTATGCTTTTTATCCCTGACCATGGTATATAACCACATCATCAGCATTTTCGTATATACAGCATGTGTCAGAAGGAGACCAGAACGTCAGCTAACATATTAGTAATCACACGTAGCGTCGAAGTTTATTTAGCACCTACATTTTGAGTTGGTATTCATAATTGGACTAAATATGCTCTAAATATTGGCATATTAGATTTAAGTACTTTCAATTTAGTAAGCTGTAGACATACACGCGAATGTTTTCTTCTTCTTGTGGTATTCATAGAGCTCGATTCTAGAGTGCATTCCCTAATTTTTTATATAAGTATCTGAAAGTAGCCTTTGACCACTATCCCATCTGATGGTAAGTGATGATGGTGTCGAAGACATCGCCCTGGCTGGCTCTCAAGGCCAGCTGCCGGAACATACCGTTAGGTGTTTGGCGATAGATTTTCTTGAAGACTTAGACTTGAGGGTGGTAGCTAGCCAGGCGTGCATTCGCAAAATGTCCTACCACCATGCTATAACGACTGCCATCCTAAGACAACAACCGGGACCGACTGCGTAACGTGCCCTCTGAAGCACGGACGCGCTCAATAGTAACGTCACTAGCGGTCACCCATCCAACTCCTGACCGCGGCGGACGTTGCTTACTTTTCCGATCGGTTAAGAACAGGTAAGTAAACTACGCTACGAGCGCTTCGAATTCTGTAAAAGTATGTACTTGTAGGCATAAGTGCGCGTCAAAGTAAGAAATTGTTTTAATATTTTTTATTTATCAATAACGCTTGCTTTGCTGATTACATTGCATTTCTTGTAATAATAAGAAATTGTTGTTTAGTAATGAAAAACTGAAATCATGTATTTTGTATGATAAAATATATTTATTTAATCAAAATATTTACCCTCGCTGTCTATACATTAATGCCATGTACTTTCCAATAAAACTCAGTGGCCCTCCTGGAAACCACATTTTTTTATAATTTGTGGTTAATGATGTTAGTACCTACTAGCTATATTCCCAAAACTATACTTCTGTAATCATTAGTTGTGTAGTGTTTGTTGACTCTAAAACAAACAAAAAAAAAGTAAAAGTCAAATAAACAAACTAAAGTCATTTTGTACTGCTTCCTGGAGAATTATGTTTCCATAGTCATTGTCAAAATCGAGTAAATAGGATGATGAGTGGTTTCTAAGTGTATAGTTCTTGTTTTGCAAAATACTGTTTCACGAGCAGTGTGAGGTCTAATGTTGTCATGGAGCAATGATGGTGAAGACCGATTGAAAAGTCGGAGCTAGTTTGTTACGAGTTTCACTACCATTGTTCAAAGTTCTGCACAGTAGGTATCTGCAGTAATTGCTTGAACAGATTTAAAAAAATAGTGACTTACGCCCTGAAGTGACCAACACACAGTTACCACCATTATTCGTCAAAGGATTCAGTTTTCGTAATATGTTAACGCCCAAATTTTAAGGATATGATGATATAAAGAAGTGATATTAGCCCTGATGACAAAAAAATGGCGAGTCAAAGTTAGATACATCATATTAAATTATATATAAAATTCTTCAATATATTAACTCTAATAATATCTATGAAAAAATTTTTTTTTTTTTATTGGCGATATGCCTTTATTAAACAAATACTACAAACTACATACAACAGTACAGCTACTACAATACTACAGCTACTACAGTAAAAGCATTTGGACTCATAGGGAGTCCAAATGCTCTAGCCCACTATCAGTTGGCAGCGTGCCCAGCATGCTGGCAGCATTGCCCCGTTGAATTGCAATGCTTATTCTTTGAGCCAAATAGGTGCCAGCATTTTGATCACGCGTCGCATCGACCAAGAGCTGATAGATTTTGGAAAATACGATGAGCTCCCGGTCCCCACGGCCCCAACGTCTCTACACCAAACGGCTCAAATATGTAACCCATACCGAGGTTAGCATATTTGCGCCGCTTGAGTTGCTCTGCCGAAGTAGCCGCGGCGCCAGCCCTCACGTGGGTTTCAGAAAGGTGTGACGGCGCTAAAGTGTCTACGCATGTAGCGTCCCACACTAAGGGCCGTCCTAACTTCCATGGAACCAGAGTCATGCCGTCAGGTCTTTTACCATCGTCACGCATCAGACCGTTCGGTTCGAGAACAGCTGGAACATTGGCGCTGGTAAAAGCCCGGCGAATGATATCGTTAAGGCTGGCGTGGCGGGAAATTCGACCAGCACTTCGAGAGCAGGAGAGGCCATGGTGACCGAGTTGGTCAACTGCAGTACCACACTGGCAGTGATGTGCAACACAACACCTTGCACCCAAGCGTAAGCTAATAGCGAGACGAAAAGCGGAAGGATCTATAAGGCTACCAGTTTTGTAAGAAGGAATGGCTTGTAACCAAAGACCTGATTCCCACACAGAAACAGCGAGAATACGAGCACGATCTGCGATACTAGGGCACGTATTTAAAAGATCTTTCCGTGCTAGCTCGCATAGGGGCCGATCCCACTGTTTCTGAGATGACAACATTTTTGGGAACTCAGTATTTGGACAAGCCAGTCCCCATGTGGTTTTGGCCTCAGCCAGATATGCTACATCAAAAGAGCCTAAAGATTGTGCAAGAATTTTTTCTACTAATTTGTGTGTACTGTGTACAGAAGACAAAAAAGCTGGTAATGCCACACTAGAAATTTTGCGTATCCCTATGCCCCCCAACCTCACAGGGAGGGAAGCTTGCACCCAAGCCCTATCATCCATCTCAACATTCAAAACCGAAATTAACGTATCTTTTAATAAATTGTCTAAGCTTAAAAGAAGCTCACTGTGTTTCCACAGCTGACAACATCTCAAAAAGTATGTAAATTTAGGAACGAAAAGGCAAAATCTAATAATAGTAAAAGCCATATGGGCGTTAATTTTGAATAATCTGCTAGAAGCATTTCTAAACTTTTGAATTTGTTCTTCGACAAATGGTGACAAAGATTCGTCAAAAATCGGTGAACCCAAAAGACGGAGCGAACTTTTTTCTACTCATTTTATATTAGGCGCAAGTAAGTTGAATTTTTCGATAATCGAAATTTTATCCGGACAAGTATCACAAACAAAAAGTTCACATTTGGAAAAATTTAGTTCAAGGCCAATAAGACGAAAATCGTCTATAAGTACTCGCAAGTCATTCAATACCGTGTTCGCATCGCCACCTAAGGTTCCGTCATCCAAATACCAAACGTTAAGTTTTGATTGGAGACGTTGAATTATTGAGTGGATGGCAAGGCTAAAGATGGCTGGTCCCAGAGGATCACCCTGTTGACATCCTACGGAAGATAATATAACGTTGTTTTGGTATGTTAATTTTGATGGTTTCCCGTAACATTGCCAAAGAAAAGGGTATAATTCCGGAATTTTATCTTTCACTTCGGTCAAAAGGGTGCCTCTATCTAATGAGTTGAATGCATTTTTAACATCCACCTTCAAAAGCACATCTCCACAATTTTGATCAAGAAATGTGCGTAGTGAATGTACAGCAGCCTCACAACCACCCTGAGAACCAAAACCGAGTTGTAGTGGTTGAAAAAGATTACTTAAAAAAGCAATCTTTTTCCTACAACCACATTTGGCTGTGAGGCGACGATAAGTGGTGCCTACTGCTATAGGCCTAATACCACCATCTTTTTTATTAAGGGCACATAAATTCGCACCGTACAGAATTTCGGTAATTTCATTGTTGACCTGACCCGACAACATCAAATTAACCAAAGCCGTGACATCCTTTAGAAGTGTCTCGCCTACCTCACCAGAACTAAAAGATAAAATATCTTTTAAGTGCTGAGGCGTCAGGCCATCTAGACCACCGGCTGAGCCACTTCGAAAAGATGCCACGGCTGCAGAAACATCCTGTGGGGTCACCTCAACGATGTCATTATTTTGTTCAGGAGAGTCGGGAAGGTGGAGACCTGCAGTTGCAGGCGGATGCTTTTCTATTAGGGAATTCAACGTGTCAGATGTGAAAGGGGCGATTGTATCACTCGAAAACAAGATGCGTGCCGCGTTTTTGATGTCACCATCATTAATTTTATTTTCTACTATTTTAATAGTAGCTGAATCGACATTATTTGTTTTTGTATTCCGCCGCAGTGGCGGAATTATTAAAGTTGAGCCAAAAGATTGCTCTTCCCGTGCCTTGTATTTCACGCAGTTTTCCTTTACTCTAGTTGTTGTTTTCTATGAAAATAATTGATTGATATATGATAATTATAACATTATTTTTAAGTTTTAGTTTATACAATCTATATTTTGAGGTGGTCAGGCTTTTTGGTAATTTATTTTACATCAGTATTTTCAAACCTTGTTTTTGTACTTTAGCCAATCTGGTTTGAAAGTTATCTTGAGCTGGAGACACATAAATGTTACAAAATTACAAATTTACGAAAAATTTAAGTCATGTGCGCATTGCAGGCGTTATTGAAAACATAACAATATTTAAAAAAAAACAAATAAATGTGTTAAATAACCGGCTCTACTCACGCTTATTGATACCTTAGTTTTGAGCATATCCGATGCCCTTGATCAGATGAGTTCAAATCAGGTTCAGGTCCAGTTTCGCAGGGAATGGAACACCCTACCTGAGTCTGTGTTTTCGGTTAAGTACAATATGGGGGTCGTCAAAACGAGAGTGAATAACCTTCTGGGTAAGCGCGCTCCATCATCGATCGTATCATCACTTAACATCAGGTGAGATAGTGGTCAAGTGCTATACAATTCGGTTTAAAAGGTAAATCGCGGCGACGAACAAAATAGGAGTTACTGTTTTTTTTTTTTTATATTTTTTTTTTTTATGTGATTGTGACGGAACAAGCACGAGGCCCACCTGAAGTTAAGCGGTATCCTCTGCCTATAACAGATGCATTTCATCACAAGTGACGAACTGCACTGCGCCCATCACCTTGAGACATACTTCTTCAGTCTCATTTTGCCTGTAATTTCACTGGCTCTCAAGGACTGCTGCCGGAACACACCGTTAGGTGCTTGGCGACAGATTTTCTACTTGAGGGTGGTCGCTAGCCAGGCGGGCACTCGCAAAATGCCCTTCCACCATGCGGTGAATCTCAAGCTCTGGGCGGGATTCGAACCATGGACCTGCTGCGCGGCAGTCCATAGCCAATGCCACTGAGCCATCACTGCTTCAAACTTTTTTTCGATATAGCATGACTGAGTGATTACTGACTGATTTGATCCGCTAAGGCAAGTATTAGGGATTAAATATCTTATTAAGTTATTAACTAATTTACTTAATAACTAACTTATTCTTCAAACGGATTGTAGTCTTATGGTATATGCCCTCTGTGACCATCAGGGTTTAGAGGTTCTCATCAGATTTATGGGCTATGTAGCCTCCAAACCTATATAAATTGTAGTAGCTACGCCTTCGCTCCGAATAGGAAAAGGTATATGACTTAAAAGTTGATGCATGGTACTTATAGGGTGAGTAACCAAAAACAAAACAAAGCCCTATTAACGATACTTCGCTGTCATGGACACTATTTAAAGTACACCAATATACATTTTTGTTTGGATATTTGTTTTGAAAACCATATTTTGCTCTGAGAACGTTTTGCTGAACAAATGGCTGAATTTTGATTGCTCAAGCAATCAAGTTTCTCACTGAACTGACTTCTGAAGTGATTTTCGGGTGTAGTTTTCACCTTGGCTAACACTAAGTTCTGAAGATGCGCAGCGTACTGATTGCTGGCATTTCAAAGTGGTGCAAGGGCGATAGCATAGGTGCCACGACTCACGTAGACGAAACTATACTTCCAAACTCAGCATCCTAACTTTGACCTCACTTGTGATATTCCAAATTTTAATGAGCACAAGGACAAGGACAACTTTTCTTTAAACTATCGTAAATTAAGCATGTTTATACTACACTACAGAGCTAACTAGTGTGTCGAGGTGACAGTGATAAAGATGAAAACGAAAACCGAACGGGGGTAGATTTAAATCGCTCCCGCCGCTCCTCAGGACAATGACACCCGCTTCTTCAGTCTACTCGTGACCACGGTCAATGCAACTTGATCGAAACGTCGAGGTTAGTCTAAATATAATTATTTTTATGTTTATTCGTGCGTGAATAGACCCGTTTAGAATTTATAAACAGGACAAGCACAATTTTAACACTCACAACAGAAAAATAACTCTGTGAGTGGTGCGTTCTGGTTAAAAATAATCAGCTCTCTCGCGTGATTTAAGTGTGTTAAGACTTATGCTTAACTAAGTAGGCTATAAGTCTGACAGCCAAATAATTGCTCATGGAATCCAAAGCCTACCCTAGGACGCACAAAGTAACCAATTTAATTTTTTTTTTATGCCTGATAGTTTAGTCTTTGACCACTACCTCACCTGATGGTAAGCGATGATGTGGTCGAAGTTGTTGTTCAGGCTAACCTAGAAGTATTGGCTCTCAAGGACAGCTGCCGGAACACGCCATTAGGTGCTTGGCGACAGATTTTCTACTTGAGGGTGGTAGCTAGCCAGGTACCACCATGCTATATCGACTACCATACTAAGACAACAACCGGGACCGACGGCTTAACGTGCCCTCCGAAGCACGGAAACGCTCAGTAGTAATGTCACGAGCGGTCACCCATCCAAATCATGACCGCGCGCGACGTTGCTTAACTTTGCTGATAGGTTGAAAACAGCTTAGTAAACTTCACTACGAGCGCTTCAACATAATCTGAAAAGGCTGGCATCAAATCCACGTGACATCTGCTATTGCAGATATTCGAGGGCGTATGTGATTACTTTCCACCAGGTGTGCCACATGACCGTGTGCCCTCTTATCTCACAAACAAAAGGTCGTACTGTACAGCATGTACAGTGACGAGTCACTAAGGACAGTTTTTAAAGAAAAAAACATTTTGACTCTCGCTGGTATTTATATACTAGAGCTTTGTTTGTTTTTGAAACATAATATGGAATATTATACACTTACGGCAAAATTCCGCAATAACTTACGTAGTAAATACATAAATGATATATTTTTACCAAAAATTTGTACTAAAATATATGATTAAAGTACATATGTAACTAGCATCAGAGTGTATAATCATTTACCGCTGTTCATCAAAGAACTGAATGGACATATGTTTCAGAAAAAGTTAAAATCGTGGCTTCTTGAGCATGTGTTTTATGATGTTAAGGAGTTTTTAAATTTTAAAACATAAACCTGCATCATGAATTCAATCCAACTAATTTGTTGTCTAGATGTATATAATATCAATTGTATCATTTTCATTATGTATCTAGAACTTAATATTGCATGCTCGATATGAGTAAACTGTTACTAGCTCGATTTCAAACTTATATTGTTTATCTTTAAGTATTGTACTGACAGTTTTGCAATAAATATTACTTTACTTTACTCTCGTACACATGTAGGTATATACACTTATTAATATGTTAAGACTACTGGCTGTACTATTACTTTATCTAAGGGTCAAATGAAAAGATTTGTTCAAAAATACAACTTTATTTATACAACAAGAGAAATCATATTCATGTGCGTGATACGAACCCGCGCCTTCCAAACCTATACAGCCGGGTTATGCTCAGACCGCTAAGCCAACATGACATAGACTCATGATTCTAATTTGACGTAAAGGAAAGAAAGGATTGAAGTAAAGGATAAAAAATGTTTTTGTGGGTTATCAATAAGAGATAGAATATACCATTGAGGCCTTTTTTGTAGACCTTGTTAAGGTGTACAATACTTTAATACATTATTTTAATCTATCTCTTAAGGTTGAACTGGCCGGTCGCTTCTCCATACAAACGCCGTAGGGTGATCACTCCCGTATTTGAGACTTTAGGTCCAGAATTATGCATAATACCGATTGATTTCGTCATTATCTAGGCTTGTATGATGCCGAAATTTTAAAAAGATAATTAAGTTGAAAGTTATGAGCCTTGAAAATGTTATATGAAAATGTTTCGAAGCTCATAACTCAAATTAATTATCTTATTAAAATTTCGGCATCATACAAGCCTAGGTAATGACGAGATCAATCGGTATTATGCTTTGTTTTGGACCTAAATCCGCAAATAAGGCAGTGATCACCCTACGGCGTTTGTATGGAGAACGGCCCGGCCAGTTCACCCTTAAGGTTCAGCCAGGGCTTGCAATGTAAGCGCAAGAAAATGTGTTTATTTACGACATCACATTAGAAACCTCTAAAATTATCAGTGTTTCTCTAGTATACTATGCATGTATTATACATATAAAACCTTCCTCTTGAATAATTCTATCTATAGAAAAACCGCATCAAAATCGAATGCATAGTTTTATAGATATAAGCATACATAGGGACAGAGAGGGAAGTGACTTTTTTTTTATACTATGAAGTGATTTTTTGCAATGCCGTATGCTCTGCGGATAACATTATATATACATTTTTATTTCTTTTATTGTAATTTTGTAATGTATTATGAGAAGCATGCGTCATTGTCAAACTAAAATATACAAGTATAAATGTTTTTATTTCTGTAAAAGCTCAAATGGAAAACACCCCTTCCTCCCCAAGTACCTTGAAATTGAATATTTATCTTATCAACTAAATTTCGAGGTAACATTAGATTTACAATCCATCTTACTTGTACAGATTTATATTGTATTACATATCGCATTTCTTGTTATTTTAATTTAGCAAACCGCATGGTATAAAGTCATCGAAGAATAACTTGAGATCACAGAGGTATTTAAAATCTGTCAAATGCTGAAATTGTGTCACAACACTACACATAAATAAGCTTAATAACACAAAAATAGTAACATAAATCGAAAATGTAACTTTTCGTGTCCCTCTTAATAAGGTTTTGCTATTTTATTAATATATTTTCATACACATTCATATGTAAATAATTAAGATAGGTACGTTACAAGTGTAACTTAGAGTCAACTTTGCAATTTTATTCTATCGAGAATATTTTGAGGAAACGTATTTCGGACTTTTCTTGGCCTTAGATAATGTGATCTAAATTAACATATAATTTTCTTACTGCTACAAATTATAAATTTTGGTAAAATCTGTTCAGGTAAAGCTATTTGGCACTTGTCAGCGTCTTAATTAAATAATGTTAAAATATTTTATTTATGCACAACTCTTAATATGTATGTACTTCTACAATATTTTCGCTTTTGCGTGTCCATTTTGATTAGGAATCAGTTTGTTGTCGTTGGTATCTTCCTTTATGCCCGTTCGTTGTGATGTTTTTGATCTGAAAAGTGTATTATTATTTTAAATATGTCGGTGTGAGAACAAAATGCGCCACATCGCGTTCATCTATCCATCAAGCAATTTACATTTGAAGCGCTCGTAGCGAAGTTAACTTAGCCGTTCTGAACCGATCAGCAAAGTTAAGGAACGTCCTTCGCGGTCATGACTTGGATGGGTGACCTCTAGTGACATTATAATGAGCGCTTCCGTGCTTCGAAGGGCACATTAAGCCTTCGGTACCGGTGGTTGTCTGTCAGAATGGCAGTAGTTATAGCATTTTGCGAATGCCCACCTGGCTAGCTACCACCCTCAAGTAGAAAATCTGTCGCCAAGCACCTAACGGCGTGTTCCGGTAGCTGTCCTTGAGAGCCAGTAACTCTAGGTTACCCTGAACAACATCTTCGACCACATCATCACTTACCATCAGGTTAGATAGTAATCAAAGGCTAAGTTAATAGTGTAGTAGTAATAATCAGGCATGAAAAAGTGCGTATAAGGAGTGACTTTGTTACAGAGCTGGCAGCACTGGATTTGTGCGGTTGATACAATTGCAATTAGCAGGCACCTCACCCAGAGTTGTGCATCTGTTTTATTTTCAATATAAAAATTATTTGACAATGGCTTTGCGTCCTTAAAAGCCAGTTTCTGTTCTAAGTGCAGCGAATAATCCGGTGGAGCTGAACAGCCGACAGGTCTGCAGCAGTCAGCATCTATGTCCTCCCTAAACTTTATTCCAAATAAAACTAAAAAACAAAAAAGAAAGTGCAGCCAACCACATCATGTTTAGCCTGTGCCCATGACAAGTACACATTGTTAAGAATACGCAATCGCTCTACCCAGTAGGTACTAATTCTAATACGCTATATGCCTGTAATTTGCTACAGCGTTCATACTCCTTGAAGCCTGAAAATTTGGTGCTTAACAAAAGCCACTTAGGTATCCAGGAAGATAATTCAAGACAAAACAGCTTGTTAACTTACTTTTCACTAAAAAGAGCATTCGATATATTGATAAGAGGTGCTTCAAGCATCAAATACAGCCCAAGGCTACACACACATCCTGCCACGATCACTCCATATGCCCGAATATTCTGTAAAATTAAAAATAGGTTAAATTATCAAACCTGTCCTCGATGGAATAGCAAGAAGAGTTATAAAAATTAACACAAATGTTATATATAATGCATATGGTAATTATCGGACACAGAACTTTTTGATCACAGGTATATAATTCATCGTCGTGACAGAAATTACGAATTGACTAGGCAAGCTCGCGGAGGAGGCATCTTAATTGGTACCCGAAAAGACTTAAGAGTCACGCCACAGTTAAATTACCATTCGACGGCTGAGGACTTATGGCTCACTTTATCAATCAATCCAGTCAGCGGAAAGCGGTTGATTAATTTACATTTATGTGTATTATACTTATGTAAACAAAACGAAGGTTTCTCGTTTTCTACACAGTTGAATAACTTTTTATCCAAACTCAATGAAGTCATACTTAGTCAACCTGATGATAAATATCTAATAGTAGGGGATTTTAACATGAGCAGCATAACGTGGATACCAAATGAAAAAAGTGGTTGTATGTGTCCGATAAACGTAGTTGGCGATAATGAGACCAACTTAATTGATGAATTAGCGACGCTTAACTTGAGCCAGTACAATAGTTGTTTTAATATATATGGTAAATTACTAGATCTCGTACTGTCAAACGATGCTGTCATTGTTACTGAGTGTGATGATCCGCTTTTACCTATCGATCCTTATCATACCCCTCTCTTAATTAGTATTCAGTACGTGGAAATACCAACACTGAAAACTAACTCCTATGTCAAGTATGTTTACAAAAAGGGGGATTATGACTCTATTAACAGAATCATATTCGAGCTGGATTGGTATACGGAGCTATATAATAAACCTCTAGACGACGCAGTCGATAATTTTTATAGCATACTTCGATCACTGCACGATAAGTACATACCGAAACGGCATATATGTAGTCAGGTCTATCCTAGGTGGTACTCACCGGCTTTGAAGAAGGTCATCAAAGAGAAATATAAATACCTATGTAAATATAAAACATATAATAACACTGCAGATTTACAAAGTTTTAAATATCTTCGCGACAGGGCTAGAATGTTGGAACAATCGTGTTATCTGAATTACATCATATCCGTTGAGGCTTCCATAACGAAAGATCCTAAGTACTTTTGGTCATTTTTAAAGTCTCGCGGTAGATCAAATGGTATGCCTAATAGTATAATATACAATAATACTATAGCCTCAACTGGTGAAACCATATGCAATGCTTTTTCTTCCTACTTTTACTCAACGTTTCTCTCAGTTAATTGTCCCGATCCCAATGGAACCTCGCCACACAGGAACCGCTCATCAAACGCCATGGTGGACATCAGCTCAATAACGATAACCAAATCTGAAGTTTTGAAAATTCTCTTGGACCTCAATCCATCAAAGTCAGCTGGGCCAGATTACATGCATTCTGTTTTTTTAATAAAATGTGCTAAAAGTCTTGCATGTCCTATATCTATTTTGTTTCAGAGGTCAGTCACAGAATGTATTTACCCACGCATTTGGAAGTCCGCTTTTATTACACCCATTCACAAAAAGGGGTCTAAAACGGATGCAACTAACTATAGACCAATTTCAAAGTTATGTATTTTATCAAAAGTGTTTGAGAAAATTGTATATAATCAAGTTTATTCAGCGCTCAAAAACTCATTTAGTCCCTCGCAGCATGGCTTTCTGAAAAAACGGTCAACGGTATCAAATCTTATTATTTTCAACGACTATTTAACTAACGCGATGAATACTGGAGACCAGGTAGATGTTGTCTTTACAGATTATAGCAAATGTTTTGACAGAATAGACCACTCTATCCTGCTATCTAAGCTACAGAACATAGGCATCTGTGGAGACTTGCTTAGATGGTTTTCGTCATACATTGACATGAGATCACAGGCAGTAGTCATCAGCAATTATATTTCTGGCTGGGTCTCGATCCCGAGTGGAGTTCCACAGGGTTCATTGCTTGGTCCGCTATTATTCTTAATCTTTGTAAACGATATATCTGAATGTCTTTTAAGCTCCCAACTACTTTGCTTTGCTGATGACATGAAAATTTTCACTAAGGTATCAACTCTGGCAGACGCTCAAGCCCTTCAGGAAGATTTGTTAAGGCTGGACGACTACTGCAAATTGAATAAACTCGACCTTAATCCATCAAAGTGTTCAGTCAATACTTTTACTCGGAAAACAAATATAATACATTTTATTTACACTCTCAAAAACCAAACTTTACAACAAACTCGTGTTGTTAGAGATCTAGGTGTCATTCACGATTCGAAATTATTATTTGATGAGCATATCTCTCATATAGTGTCTAAAGCTTCTAAAGCGTTAGGATTTATAATGAGATGCTCCGCAGGTTTTAAAAAAGCTAAAACATTAAAGATACTCTATTGCACTTTTGTTCGAAGCATTCTGGAGTATGCGTCAGAAGTATGGAATCCTTGTTACGACAAATACATCTCACGAATTGAAAGAATTCAAATCAAATTTATAAAATTTTTATGTTATCGACTACACATTCCATATAGTTCTGATAAATACCATGATCTTTGCAAACAATTTCATATTTTACCACTGTCTATGAGACGTGATATAGCAGATATAACATTTTTACTAAAAATACTATCAAATCAAATAGACTGTTCAGATCTCCTTAGTAGAATTAATTTAAATGTCCAACACAAGCGCGTAAGATTCAACCCACCCCTGTCGTACCCAGTGGCTAATGCTAATTATAGAAAAAACTCATATGTGAACAGAGTGAGCAGCAAATTCAACAACTTAAGTAAAGAGATGACGTCATTAGACTTATTCTGCACAAGCGTGAACTCGGCGAGGCGGCTGCTTAGCTGCGATTTTTTTAAACATAAAGCATGAATTTTGTAAACATGTTTATATAAATTTATTATAGGATTATATAGGTAATTATAAAAAGTTAGGTATGATTTGGTGGAAATGTACACTTTACAATCTAATTGTAAGGAAATGAATGCCCGCGTTAATTTCCTATTTTCTGAATTGTTTTTAAACGTGAGGACCTGTAATTGGCTTTCTTGGTGATTATCTTCAAAACATTATTTAAACTGTAATTAAAAGCTGTAGGTCTTCCTATGAATAAATAAATAAATAAATAAATAATAGTAAGCCAATTTTATCTACCTGTCACAGATTCATTTTGTTTAAGATTATTTGATTTATTATCATTGTCAGCCGGACGACCTCCACTGTTGAACAAAGGCCTCCCTCATAGAATGCCACAAAGAACGGCTATTAGTTACTTTTCCATTAAAACATACTTCTAACTAAATAGATTGTACCGAGCTACAAAGTATGGTACTCTTGCGGGACCCCTCCATTTAACACAACGAACAACTTTTCATTTTCATTTCTATGACTTTACTCAAAACCTGAAACATTATCCAGAAAAAAACATCAAAGTTTTCTAGCACTGTCTGACTTCGGTCTTCTACTACTGTGTGTACTTCATTGTCACGTATTCAACGAAAATAGTAACAACGCCTCCCACAAGCTTAGAGCCGTTGCCGTGGCACCGCCGCCGTGACGCACAGCGTGCCGTTTTAATTGATTTATGACTACTTAGATCGAGCAAATCAATTATTGTATTCAAAAGATAAAACATCTCTTTTGTTACGCAGCGAAGTAATGAATTATTTTATTAAACCAGTGATGATCGAAGTTTGTGTTAGTTTTTGTTGAAGTTATTATTATAGTAGCGGCTCTCCGAGCTGTAGACCTCGCGAGTCTGCCCTTGCATAGCTTACAATTGCATAAAGGTTCACTGCGCATGCTAATGGGAGAATGGGTCAAGAAATACAAAAATCTAGATATGTAATGTAAACAATAAATGATTTTCTAGGACTTAAGTCCAAGAAAATCAATGACTTGCGGCCCCCAGCGAAGGCTAGTTGTATCGGAAATAGGTAGGTAAGTAGTACATATACAATTTATTTTTACATACATAGTAACGCATTTATCTCGAATTAATATACTGGCTAAAAAATGGAAAATAAATAATTGACTATACGAAAGAGAGAGAGCCTATCACTTTTAGGCAACTGACGGCATATCAAGACATTGCCATTAAATTAAGCGCAGGCGCCCATACTTTCAACACTTTATAATGAATAACTCCGTCATTTTGAAAATTTTCCAAAAATTGAATCGACAAAAAAAATTTTGGACTTCTCAAACCTGCTCACAAAATTTCGTGATAATCGGTTGAGAAATGCGACCTGTAAAGGAGAACAACCGGACATACGAAAGCATTTTTGTCTAAGTTGAAGCAGAGACGCTTCGCTCAAACTAAGTTCACGCTCGGTCAGTTAAATAATTATATAGTTACCTTTAAATCTTTAGTGTTTACTTTTGCAACAAAAGACTTATTGTGTTCACGGACCATATTAGACATACCGTGTTTAGTAAAGCCCTAGATAAGGTTTTTGATGAAACCGTAATATTCATCATTATGACTTCACAGAGTCATATAATTATATTTAGATTTAAACATAATTTAGGCATTTATCGATTTCACCATTTAGGTTAGGATGTTACCAAAATAAAAAAAATACTTATTTAAATATGTAAAAAACAAGCTTTATCACCCGGTTGTACCTTATTACTATTTAAACTATGATTATCATTATAACGTGCAACTATCGTGCTACCTCGGTAAGTTGGAGTAAAAATTAAATTCCGGGGCCTAAAACACTGTACCTAATAATGAATAGATTCAGGCGTTACTTTGCGGAAATCCATATTTAATAACAACAAATTTTTTTTTAATTCTTTACGAAAACATCAAATTAATATTTTAATAAAACACTTAAAAAATATAAAAATATATCTAGTGACAATTCCGCCTAATTTTCCTGCTAAGCCGACGTGACGTCACAAACGAAGAGTCAAGACCTCCTGAGGATGCTTCGTGTAGAATCGAAACGCGTCGAAAATTCTTCCGGTTTTTTGATGTTTTCGTAAAATATTATATTATATTTTAAAAATATTTATTGTTACTGTATCTAATGTTTCATTAATACCCTTTTTTCATTTTTCATATTATGTATATAGTAATAGCATAGTGAGATTATCTCTACTAAAATCTGAAATACATACCGCATTATAAATAGAAAAAACTGCCCCGTTCCTAGCTGCGTACTTCTCTTTCTGCACAATAAAAGGATGCAGCAGGTAGAGTCCGTACGAGAGCTTGCTTAGTGGCACAAATCCTCGCCAACTCAGGATTTTACTCACTATAGCTGGAAAATAACAAATATTAGCCAATTTATTATTATCATATCTAAATGTCCCTTAAACACAAATCTGACAACCCTCTATTCATAGAGGGTTATTTGTGTGAGTGTAAAAGAATGCTTGCTTCATACACTCACATCACTTCATTGACATTACACTCTTTATAGAGGGTTGTCAAATTCGTATAAGATATGTACTTCGACAAAATATATGAATAGAAGAGGTTTGCCAGAATCGTAGCAAGCAATGTTGTATATCTTCCTCTTTCTACAATTATCTGATCTGCACCCATTATTCCGAGACGTTAGTTCTTATGTCTCGATTGCCCAGTAATTTAATTTGGTACTGTGCCCTTCCCGCCTATCCACAGTAGTGTTTGCGCACTACTGCTTCGAAGCATAATATCAGACACGTAGATACTTGCCAAGACGGTATCTTGGTGAAGATACCAATTACGTGACCGGTAAAGTTATTATTGTCGATAGACTACTTTTTTATCACCTTTTATCACGATCTCACCTAGGCCCCAATTCTCTTAGCTATTGACAAAAGCCACACTACTTCGATGCTTCTGCGATCGAACTGCTGTTAATGTCAAATTCGGTAGTCTGCTAATTCTAGCTTCTAATCGCAGTTGTATAGCAATCGCGTCACTATAGTATGGCTTGCAAATGTTGCCACTGATATAATAATGAAAACTTCTAATAATCAAGCATCAGTCAAAACATCAATACAGTGGTTTTCTAGCAAACAACACATTAAATAAATATATATATATATATATATATAAATATAAATATATTTAAGTCATTTAGCTATTTTTCTATCTAAAATCCTCCTAAATAATTTATGCCACTGTAGCAACGCAATCGCAACAAAATAGCTTACAGCATACCAAATATGTCAAAATCTATTGACAGCAATCCACTGCCTTGCGATCGAACCTAAATAGCGGGCAGACTACGGATACAGTCAAAAACAAAAATGTTCGTGCAATTAAGTTGCGTAAAGGCTGTTCAATAGCTAAGAGAATCGATGGTATGTGATATTTATTTATATATATTGTAAATAGGCTGAACGTCATTTTCGTTACGTAGTATAAGTTTGAATAACCTTGAGGGCCCCGATCCCGCAGGGACGAGTCCTGGAAGGCCCTGGGACCCAACTACCAACTCTTAGGGATGATTTATATTAGACCGGACCGTGTCCGGGCCGGGCCGTGGACGGGGCGGGCCCGGGGTGGAGCCCGTCCGTACGTTAGTAGGCAGGCCCGGACGGGACACGGATCAGGCACTGTTTAATATAAATTGCTTCATACAAAATGTTTGTAACGTTTCAAATCCGTGCCCCGTCCGGGCCACGTACACGGCACGCCACGGGCACGGCCCGGTCTAATATAAATCTACCCTTAATTCAGGCTTATTTTAACCTCACATTTACAATTTATTTCACACCACCAAATGTCATTAAAGTAAACCTACAATAAAATTTCAACGAGAGAGCGGGTTGCACGCATTGAATAAAGTCATTTATGCGATAGAGCACTATAAGAACATTATTGTTACATGACGGCCATGGTACGGATCTTAGTGTTCATATTTAAAGCTTGAAACAATAATGTTTATTTTCCATAATAGTTTTTAAGAGGTGGGAGTTAGGCCCCTGATTTATAATTACGTCGATAAATTCAATTAAACGTTAATATAGCTTAAAAGTACCAAATTTGCAGTATACTTATAATATTCAAATGTATTAGATTTTAATTACCACCATAATACATAATTATGAAAATATTCCAAACCCATTATTATCATAATCCAGATCTATCCTTACCCGCCGAATTTAATATTCGAAAATTTATTGTTGTGGTTATTAAAATCTACCAAAGTAAAAATAGAGTAATCCTAATTTACGACGTTTTACAAAGTTTTAATACAAACAAATTAAAGTGGGGATAGCCAAAATAGAGTAAACCACATACATAAGGTTTTACAAAGTTATAATACAAACAAATTAGAGTGGGATAGCCAAAACAGAGTAACCTACATTTATGAGGTTTTACAAAGTTATAAAACAAATAAATTAGAGTAGAGATAGCCAAAATAGAGTATAGAGACCCACATTTATGAGGTTTTACAAAGTTATAAAACAAATAAATTAGAGTGGGGATAGCCAAAATAGAGTTCTAATTTGATTAGTCAGCTACGCTATTATAACACATCATCATACATCTATAGATAAGATACTAGTTCTAAAAATACTCACGCAGTGTCCCATATTCACAGACACCAATAATGCAGCAGACTCCGAGAGCCCAGAAGACTCTATTAGTGGCCACCACCACGGCCGCTACTAGGGGATTGTACGGTCTGCCGGAGAATATAGTGCCGACGCACAGCATTGTCAACATGGTGACTCCGGAGACAATGGTGGCGATTATTGACCACTTCTGTAAGAAAGACGGACTGTGGATTCTAAAGCACTTTTCGAAGTTTTCACCACGTATACACTGAGAAAAACGACTTTGGAGCTTAAATCAAATTTGACCTTTTACCGTTGAATTGTAACTACGCAAGGTGAATTCACAACTCTTAAGATGATTTTCACCAATCAATAAAAAATTACCATGTTTTATAATAAACACAACCGTCAAAAACACGCCTTCCGTAAAGTATTTTCAGAATTGAACTTGTTTTACGATAATAATTGCAGTATTGACCATAAAATATACCTTACTTTTACGGCGGTTTATATACGGTTATTATCACTATAACGTACGACTTAATCAGCCTCATCGAAATGTCAATATTTAAGAAAGACCACAAAATACACTTTAAATGAAGACGAAAAGAAATAGTAACCTTCACTGACCTTGTTTAACGCCTTCTAGTTTGAAGGCGTTTTTGTACGTATTTACGTTTGGGCGGTTTTTTCCCTTCATACCATATAAATTGGCCGTCATTAGGGCGCTTTTGACTTTAGATTTTTCTCAGTGTATGCATCATGGTGACCATGGAGATATTTCAAATAGGTAGGTATATACAAAATATCGAAATGTTTGTATTTATTTTACTTTTTTTTATACCTCAAAAGGAAAAAACGGAATCCTTATAGGATCACTTTGTTGTCCGTCTGTTTGTCAAGACCCTTTTTCTCAGGAACTCGTGGAGGTATCAAAATGAAATTCGTATCAAACAATTCTACTGTTCCTTGGAGCTGTAAAAAAATCAAACTTCTAAGCCTACGCATTCCAAAGATACAGCCGTTTATGCCGCAAATTTTCGAGGAGAATCAAAACCAACAGGGTGGTCCGTGAACTCAGAATCTTGAAATTTGCTACGAAGCAACGTCTTATAGCACAGATAAAGGAAAACTTGCGAAAAGCATACATTTCTTGTTACATCATGTGATCAAAATATTTTTTATAATTTTTAAATGTTATGGATTTCATTTAACAATAAATATACCATTACTTTTACCTATATACCTAGAGGTTTGTACGGAACCCTCGGAGCGCCAGTGGGATTTGCTAGTTTTTTTATGGATTAGTATAACTCGTGGGTAGGATAGCGGAGAGCGTCAGTTTGGAATCTGAATCCCTAGATTCAATATGCAGGTGACTATACCTTACTAATAATGTTCCTGTGATCGATAGGTTTGTGGGTAGTTAAAAAATACCCCATGACCATTCCGACGAGGTAGGGACCGGCACGACTGTAGCTCTTCAGATAGGTGTAGTTTAAAGCTTTATTATTTCTTAGCTGGAGGATTGCTCTGTGAAAAATAAAGTTTGTATGGTTATACATATGTACGACTGCCCAAAACAAGGAGTGTAATGTTTTCAAGGTTTATGTATGAATGTATGTTTGTGAGTTTTTTTTTGCTTCCACCATTAACTCTTAACGGCTTAACTGATTTTAATATATCGTTAGATATGTCTCGATAGCGCCATTGACACTAGGTACATACTCGTAGACAAAAATAATAAACGAAAAAACAAGCTGGCGGATTTTAGACGCCATATTGAAAGAAAAATAACATTATTTTTCTTTCAAACCCATCGAATGAGGTATCGAAATGAAGAACCTTTAAAAACAATTCAATAAATACATATTACTTGCGGTTTTTATTTCAATAAAACGATAAAACGCTTAACGAAAATAAAAATTTGCAGTCGAGTATTTTACTTTTTTAATTAATTTATACTTGTTTACGTTATTTTGATAAATTCATTAAACAATTGACATACAGACGGACACAGCCTCGTTCCTGTTACAGAGAATTAAATAATAATAGACATGATGTGGGTATATATAAAACTCGTCTGCCTACTTTTACAATAGAAAGGCGTGATGATATGTGAAACGCGGTAACAAAAGGCACAAAGTCACAAAACTGCATTAGTTTCTATACATTAAAAAAACAAAGTTCGAGATAAAAGATTTTGAGGCGCTCGTAGCGAAGTTTGCTTAGCTGTTATTAACTGATCAGCAAAGTTAAGCAACGTCCGCCGCGGTCATGAGTTGGATGGGTAACCGCTAGTGACATTACTGAGCGCTTCCGTGCTTCGGAGGGCACTCTAAGCCGTCGGTCCCGGTTGTCTTCTTAGGTTGGCTGTCGTTATAGCATGGTGGTATGGCATTTTGCGAATGCCCGCCTGGCTAGCTACCACTTTCAAGTAGAAAATTTGTTGCCATGCACCTAACGGTGTGTTTCGGCAGCTGTCCTTGAGAGCCAGTAATTCTAGGTTAGCCTGAACAACATCTTCGACCACATCGTCACTTACCATCAGGTGAGATAGCAAGTATAAAAAAGCACAAAAAAAAGCCATCTGAAGAACTTACTTTAAACCAAATGGCAATATTTCCAACTTATGCCGATACACCATCCACCCAACATTGAATGTAAGCCCCGAAGAGACCGCTATGAAAGCAAAGACGCCGAGTCTTTTGTTCTTACTATACAAGTAGAACAATAATGTGGCCAGGATAGTCAGTTGAAAGTCACTGGACACGTACCACGATACCACGTGACACTGGAAATTAAAAACACGAGGAGTAAACAACTAATGAAAATAATAAAAGAAAATAATATAAGATTATTTTTTTACTCCATAACTAATTGAAATTGTGGAAGTTGTGAACGGATCGTGGTCGAAAGAATCTAGCTAATAAGCTCCCACCCACATCCCTCCTGTTGATAAGTGATGATTTTAAATATTAGATGCTCATCATCAGGGCAAGTGCGCAGTGCCCGCCGGGAGCTCGCAGACGCAGCTGCGCACTCGCCCTGATGATGAGCATCTGATATGCTTGAAACCCGCGAGACGTATTCGAACCCAACGTGAGTGTTTTTGCCGGTTTAATTTGTAATATTTAAATATGTGTGAAACTCACTAGAATTTCATTTCTAAAGTCATGATTTTGTTGGAGGTAGAAACAGATAATTTGTTTGACTAGAACACTCTTGGTTTATTCCTAATCCATCGTTTATGGGGGGTGACAGCCGTGATGCCGCTACCCTCCCCCTATGGCCATTCCAGTTCTGGCCTTGCAGAACTGTCGTTAACATTTTTAATTACACAACGCTATAGTATTAATTGCAAAATATTGCTAGTGTTAAGATTCCAGATTGCCCAGGTAGGGATGTTCAGCAGAGGCTTCCACCTGGACAATCTGTTTTGAATGCTTAACTTGCCGGCCGTTCGCCGGGCTAAAGTAAAAAGTACAAAATACAAGCAATACAATTAATACATGAAAATTACGTACAAGTTATGATAGGTTTTCTGTGTTCCTTCGTTGAACCCAGCCTACCGTGTCCCTAGGGATACCTAACTGGCCAGATAGTTTCCTAGGTTTTTTACTCACGGTTACGGCTGTGAGGTTTGGTCTGCTGTAGCACAACACTTTTAATAGTTAATGTTCACCAAACAAACGCGACGGTCCAATCAGGCGGATTTCAAAAAACAAAAACACTCAAATTACGTTGTAAATCAAATTGTAAAACCAAAAACAAAGGGACAATCAACTTCTACTTTTTCACTCAAAAAGTCCATAGACTCAAAATAGACGACTACCTTGGGAGCGTTCGGAAACTTGCCGCTAGGTTGATCGGTCCGAGCAGCTAGACAATAAAGAGGCGAAACAGAGATATGGGGCCGAGTTGCAGACTGGCTGCGAGTATTCCGCAACATGGCTTATCCACTACCAGCGTCTCGTGCGTGCACGAGCCAGTCCTGCAGCTGGGTCATGAACGCAATGGTACGAATTCTCTGGTGGTAGTGGGTAAGCCATGTTTCAAGTTAAAATTCATAACGCTTCCTCTCCTTTGTTTTTGCCAGGTAGTAGAATTCGTCTAAGTCAATTAAACCACGTTTAACAAAACTGATGACGCATGCGTCTTATGAACATTAGCAGCACTACCCCAGTGACTATACAGGATGTCCCGTAAGTAGTGGACCAACGGGGTGTGGGTGATAGTTCCCCCTATCACCCACACCCCGTTGGTCCACTAGTATTATCTACAAAACCACTAAAAAATATTGTTCTAGGTCTTATAGTTTTAAAGTAATGATTGTTTTTAATAAATAGGTGAAATTATCGTCTTATGTACACACATTTTATAAATCTACGAAATCTATCACCTATTTTTTTGTTATGTTTAATCTAGGCGGCTAAGAATACATAGGTCTTTCTAATTAAAATCGTATTTAGGTGTAATTATCATTAGCATGAAAATTAAAAAATAAAACTAGTGCAATTTTTACATTTCAAGATGCTCTATGTGGTGTTTGAGCTAAGCTGGTGTAAAAAAAATGTATCATAGCCTAGTGAAACTTTATTTTAAAAACATCTACATGTCATACCAATTAGAGGAAAGTATAACACTGTGGTTTAAATAAGTATTTTTCCTATTTTAATTACTATCAAAACCGCGTAAAGATACGCTTAGTAAAATGTTATATATTTGCTACACGAGTAATTAAAGGAATATCAACAACGCTAGAAATTTCAAAACAAACTTACCAGAGTCTCGGTGTCAGTGTTTGCCATGAGAATGGTCTTCCACCAATATTTCTTGCAGACATCCTCGTACCTATTGCTTCTGCTCCAGAAAGGTCCATTATCCACGTACTCGGAGACTGTCGTTATATAGAACAGGCATATCACGATTGGTCCTATGAGTCTAGGCAAAATAAACAAAAATAACTATGGGACCATATAACTGTCAAATAGAAGATAAAATATTTGTTTTTTTTTTATATAAAAATATACCTTGCCTACTAATATAATATTTATGACTAATATTATGGGTATCGTTGTTATTAGGTGCATCTAATTATCTGTTTTCTTATCGTTACCTTGTTATCACTAAATACTGTTTATTCTATAGAACTAATCATGCTGTCATAGCTCAAACGCTGTAATGTAGCATTTGTAATGGATGAATCTTGTTGCTTATCCGAAAATACGGACTAATTTATAATTTAGTTTCGGAAACAAGTTTCCATTGTAATTTAACTTTTTTGCAGCCATTATAGTTTATTAGATGTAATGTTATTTAAAGTTTACCCGTGTATGGCTTGAGAAAAAAAGTTGAGTTAAAAAATATTTTGAAAATTTTTTTTTAGAAAATATTACAATAATGTTTTGGAAAAACACTTAAAAAAATATACCTAGTGAAAATTCCGCTTAATTGTTTTGTAAGCGACGTGGTGTCATAAACACCGTTACATTATTATTTAATATGGATTACCGCAAAGTAACGCCTGAATCTATTACTTATTAAAAAAAAACCAGTGATGATTAATGAAACATGGACTTGGCCTTTAACTTTTGAACCCATGAACAATCTCAGGATTACACAACGAGCCATGGCGAGTGCTTGGAGTTTCTTCGCGCAAGTAAACTGGAAACAAGAAATTTCAACGATGCACCAGAGTCACAAACATCACAGAGTTTGGAAACTCAACGAACCAATAACTGATGTAAAAGAAAGGTCGATTGGCTACACAGACCAGATACCTACTGACACACTGATGATTATGATGATGCGGTGCTACTGACCAACGAGATCACAAGAGGACGTTGGATTCAAATGGCTAAAAGCCGAACATTGTAGGGCTTAAAAACAATATGTTCTACAGTAGATGAAGCGCTCGTAGCGAAATTTACTTCGCTGTTCTTAACCGATCAGCAAAGTTAAGCAACGTCGCCCGCGGTCATGAGTTGGATGGGTGACCGCTAGTGATATTACTACTGAGCGCTTCCGTGCTTCGGAGGGCACGTTAAGCCGTCGGTCCCGGTTGTTGTTTTAGGATGACAGTCGTTATAGCATGGTGGTAGGGCATTTTGCGAATGCCCGTCTGGCTAGCTACCACCCTCAAGTAGAAAATCTGTCGCCAAGCACCTAACGGTGTGTTCCGGCAGCTGTCCTTGAGAGCCAGTACTTCTACATATTAAGAAATACATATTCATTAGAATACATATTCATTAGTATTAATATAATGTATTCATACCTTATGTAACGCTTCACAAGGGTGTAGAGGACGTTTTTCTGCTTCCCAAGCATCAGACCCCTGACGAGGAGCAGTGCTGACATAGCGAAGAACGTGTCCACTACTATCTCCAAGTGACTCAGTGACAGCCCTAGCGAACTGTGCATGATCTGTGGATAGATAAAAGTCACAGCATATATTTTGGGATTGGGAAATCAAGTAGACAGGCGTCCCTCACTGGCGTAATGCCGCTACGGAGTCAGCTCTCGCCACATGGGGGAACATACTCCTCGCAGAACCAACACAGAGAGGGGCCGGCGCTCTAGGACTCCTCGAAGCGATCAGTTCCATACTCGGAGAGTGGGTCCATAAAAGACAGGGGAGGCTTTCTTTCAGACTGACATAAGTCTCAGATACAGAAATCGTCACTCTCTCCCAATCCTTAGCTATTACAGAGGTGAGCCATTTTGGTTCTCTCCTACTCCGTCTCCGCTACCGGCACCCCCCATCAGGGTCATATATTATATATATATATATAAACATGAATTAACAGTTAGCTGCAATAATTTTGTATCACTTATTTTGTATAAGGATATTTTGACAATAGGCCCTCTAGTCCTTTGTTTGAGATTAGCGAGATTATCTAATGACAGGGTGGCTAACGGTGAACGATAGGAGCTGTTCGATACAAACGTTATTATATTTCCATTCCTTTCGCGCTCACGGGAGATAAAAAGTTTATAAGGCTTGTACTTTCCCTAACTAATTAGATCGAACACATTATAAAATGGTCTACAATTTAAAACTTTGATATCTTCTCAATTTTTTTCCATCTACTTTGGCGTTTAGCGGAGCGTCCCTGAAAAAATATTCATTATTGGGTCAACATTCTGGAATTTCAGATGTTTAACTCATTCCGTCTACGACCTGAAGACGAGTGAGAAAATATACAGACGAACGGACACCAGACAGACCGACAGCTAATATGGCTCTTTGGGTCTGTGACAGAACCCTAAAATCACATTATAAAAAGCCGTTTTAAATTAATGGCCTAAGTTTCTAGTCCCGTTCATCTTTTGCTGCAGTATTTTGAAGCGCTCGTAGCGAAGTTAACCGATCAGCAAAGTTAAGCAACGTTCACCGCGGTCACACATCTAACCCTCATGGGTTAGATGTGTGACCGCTAGTGACATTACTACTGAGCGCTTCCGTGCTTCCGAGGCACGTTAAGCCGTTCCGGTTGTTGTCTGAGGATGGCAGTCTTTATAGCATGGTGGTAGGACATTTTCCGAATGCCCGCCTGGCTAGCTACCACCCTCAAGTAGAAAATCTGTCGCCAAGCATCTCACGGTGTGTTCCGGGAGCTGTCCTTGAGAGCCAGTATTTCTAAGTTAGCGACCACATCATCACTTACCATCAGGTGAGATAGTGGTCAAAGGCTAATCTATCAGGCATTATAAAAGTATATTTGCAGTAATTATATTTATTATTATGAAAAGATTTTAATTAAGCTTCATAAGAGTGTTGTAGGTGCAGAAATGAAATAAGTTATTTCGACTTTAGCCTTACCTTTTCAATTTCAAGCCCATTGACGCTAGGACATAATATGCTGTAGAATGCCTCGTGCACCACGACTATGAGTGCTGCGGTGATGACCCTCATGCCGTTCATCACCTGGATTTCATCACTGTTCACCTTGAAGAGAGAGTTGTAGTTTCTCCTCATGCAGAATGATTTGGTCATTGTACCTGCAGATCAATATAAGTAGATATATAATGAACGTAGAATAAACTTGAACCTATTGTTTAAAGAAAATTTGTCACAAATTTTCTTTACAAAAGTATCTGATTTGATTTTTCTACCGGGGATATACAAAATTAACAATATAAAACATAATTGAACATTCGCTTAGCTGTACATTTTTTTTTATTTATCTACACTCCACCGTCTCCAGGGTCCGTGACGTTTATAGCGGTACATTGCATGCGCGCTACTTTGGTTAGTTTCGATTCATTGTACCTTACCTTAAAGAAAAAGAAGTTATTCTAGGTTAAGCCTGTTATGACTGGAGGGAAGTCTCAAATTTTCATACAAAAAAAGAAAACGTTTCTACCCCCCTAAACAATAACTGATTTTGATGATTTTTGGAAATGTTATAGATGTTATCAATATCCAGGTTTATAGATTTAGATTTTTGTTATTATATTAAAGGAATTTGTATTAGGTAATGGGTATTTAAATGCCGATATTTTCTCAGAACTTGTATCTCTAGTTTGTTAATTATTTATAGGTAAAATAATGACAAATAAAGAAACAAGAAAACTTATAAACCTAGTTTATTCTTTCATTTATAAAATAAAACTACAATCTGTTCGGGCGTTTAGCGGCGAGACAGCATCACTTTGTTAAAAAAGGAATTTTAACAAAGTTGCGCAAATTCTATAATAAGAGAAGCTCCTACAGATAAATAGTATATTTTTCTGTAGGAGCTTCTCTTTTCTTTTTTTAACAAAGTGATGCTGTCTCGCCGCTAAACGCTCGAACAGAATAGTGCGATAAGGGCAATTGCAGCTTCTTCAAGTTTTGATATAGAATTTGCGAATAATTTGCGTTCTGGGAGAAAACCTTTCTACAATATTAAACAATAATCAAATCTAAAAATTTTGGTTTTATTTTATAAATGAAAGAATAAACTAGGTTTATAAGTTTTCTTGTTTCTTTATTTGTCATTATTTTACCTATAAATTATTAACAAACTAGAGATAGAAAAATAGGTTTATTTTTCTGTAGGAGCTTCTCTTTTCCTTTTTTAATAAAGTGATGCTGTCTCGCCGCTGAACGCTCCTACAGAAAAATAGGTATATTTTTCTGTAGGAGCTTCTCTTCCTGTTCCTCTTAACACCTTCGACCACATAATCACTTACCAGCAGGTGAGATTGTGATAGGTTACCAAAGGTTAACCTATCAGCAATGAAAAAAAACCTACGCTGCTTTTTTTGGCATTGTAGTTGTAAACCAATGTTTCGTCACCTGTTATTTTGCACCCCAACTTTGACGGCCCTTCGGCATGGCATTAGACTAAGCTACGCGGTACGTTTTACTAAGTCAAAGTGTGATCTATCGCAAGCACACCTATTTCAAACGCAAATATTTGTGAAGGATCGATTGTATCTGACACATGCTACTATTTGTTGGAATTTACACTGCCTTATGTAAGAGTAATGACGATATGATTAAAATTCAGATATTTTAGATTTTATTTCATATCTTTATATATCTACGTTTGTTCATGATAACCAGTGACACTTTTTTCGGTGCTCTGGTAGAAGACTTAAGACGTCCTGAATTTTAACAATTCTATTTCTTATGTTATTGTGACGGAACAAGCACAAGGCTCGCCTGATGTTAAGTGGTATCTACTGCCTATAACAGATGCATTTCGTAACAAGTGACGTACCGCACTGTGCCCGTCACTCTGAGACATACAGTTGTTATTTTTTTATGCCTGATAGGCTAGCCTTTGACTACTATCTCACCTGATGGTAAGTTAGATGATATGGTCGAAGATGTTACTGGCTCTCAAGGACAGCTGCCAGAACACACCGTTAGGTGCTTGGTGGCAGATTTACTACTTAAGAGTGGTACCCATCCAACTCATGACCGTGCTGGACGTTGCTTAACTTTGCTGATCGGTTAAGAACAGAGTACCAAAATTCGCTACGAGCGAAAATCTAATCATGTGCCCGTAATTTTACTGGCTCTCAAAGGATGCTGCCGGAACACTGTTAGGTGCTTGGCGACAGTTTTTCTACATGAGGGTGGTAGCTAGCCAGGCGGGCATTCGCAAAATGCTCTTCCACCATGCATTAAAGCTCAAGCTGGCGGCCGGGATCGAACCATGGACCTGCGGCACTGCAGTCCACAACTATAACTGCTCAGCTATGATTGCTTCAACAACAATTGTCTGTATTGTGGTGAAACAGTTACCACGATGGCTCATCTCCTGCCTGGAAGGACCCATTGTGTCGGGTGTTCGAGTCCCACCTTAAGTTCCGACTTTTGTATCTTATGAATTTTGTGCTTTAATGTATTTCTTTCCACATACCCAGAAGTGATTGTTTTGTCTCTTCATGATTGGATAACGTTGAATAAACAGCAGTTGCAAGCAACAATCCAATTAGAGACCTGAAAAAAACATGAAGCGCTCTATCATAAAGCCAATCAAGGACATCCTGATTCGAATCCATGGGCTTGAGCTTCACATTGTGACACATGGTAAAAAACCTATGATGTAAAATTATTTTTCAACACCCTTGCTCGTAAAGTGAGCTTTATTATATAGTTCTTATGGCCATAAACTGAACTATAACACCCCTAGTACATAATAATATTATATACTAGTGCGAAATAGAATTACCCCTACAAAATTAAGTTAGTACCTAACTACAAATTTATATTATATAAAGCTCGATTACCACTGACTGATTGACATAAATGTTCTCCTAGAAGGAGACGAGTAGGAACAACGTGATGTATGGCAAAAGTGTTCGGGTGGTTTCGGTGAGTATGAGAAAAATCGAAAATCATAAAAATGACGCCTGCCAAGTAAAGATGGATGACGTATCTCGAAAACGGTGCAAGATGGGTAGGGGGTGTTTGAACAAATGTCATAGGGAATAGGGAGAGCAGTCGAATGACACCTGTCAAAAATCCAAAATGGCGGATTTCAAGATGGCCGCCATACAAAATGATCCGAGCCTGCTGAAGCGAGGCCGTTAGGCCGAGCTTCAGTAGGGGCGGAGCAGTTTGTATGGTGGCTGTCTTGAAATCCGACATTTTGGATGTGACCCACATGCTCCTATCATTCTTTATACTGCATTTGGAGTGTTTTACCTTATATTTTCGACTGTATTAGGAGTTTTTGTGGGATTTTTGACTGAATTTGGAGTAACTGTCCTACATAAGTGTAGTAGCGAGCCCGAAGGGCGAGCTCCTGGTGAGGCCGGAGGCCGAACTTTCGGTCCGCGAGGCCGAAGGCCGAGCGTATGATGCGCGAGCCCGTAGGGCGAGCGCTTGGCGAGGCCGCAGGCCGAGCCGTGTTGGTAACTTGCGAGGCCGAAGGCCGAGCTCCGACTTGAGAGTTTTTTCCAAGTCTCCGACTGGTCTCCATGGCAACTGCCCGCGGTAAGCAAAGCACCTACGAGTGGGGTTCCTTAACAAAAGTGACTCAGAACCTTGGTCCCATTCTGCCCGTACTACCTTTTTATGCCAGTAGGGTGAATTTGCTTTAGTGGCTACAGTATGGTTCTTTATTGTATGGAGACTTTATTTGGGATTTCATACTTCTATTGGAGTTTTGAACTTTTTTTTTTTAAATGTATAAGCGGTTAAGGTAAAGTTTACTACTGCATAACGATAAATGCGGGCCGCATGCGGCCCGCACACTGCCCGAAAAACTAGTTATAATATATGAGTAAACAGAGCATTTTCAATTTAACCGGGTAATACAGATTTGTAACATCAAAGAGGTTTATATGTAATCAACCATTATACATTTGCCGCGCGCAAAAAAAAACTTGCGTGCATTGTATTTTCCATAATTTTCGTATGTTGTATCGCATTTGTGCAATATGTATTTTTTTCCTCGCATGGGTGTTGAAAAAGTGCGTATGAAACTCGTGAGCAACTTGCTCATTATACACTCGTCTGATTTACACCCTCACCTACGGCTCGGAATGCAACACACAGCCTCGTGTATAATGAGCAACTTAGATCACTTGTATCATAATCTACTATTGCAACACACTAGCTCGTAACGGGCCTTTAAATGCACTGATTTAATGTCATAATGTAGTCTATTACGCACTCTTGCTTTTTTTTTACTTTACCGCACTTGTGTTTTAAATAGAAAAAAACAACGTTTCTCACCAAGGAGATTGTAGTTTGTTTAATTAGTTTTTCATATAAAAACAAACCAAAGAGTTTTTTAGCTACTGAAATAGAGCTACAGAAGATTTAATTATAAACCTTCTTAATCAGCTTATTATTGCTATCAAAAAACATAAAGTAAATATTTTCGTATCGAAATTTTCGTATTTGTTCCTCGTAAGTGTGCTGAAAAACGTCGTATGAGATACGTGCGCTTTGATAATTACAGCCTCTGCTTTCTTGTAGCAATATCGCCTCGGCTGTAAATTTCAACTTACCGCACTTATATCATAATGTACTATTAAAGCCTATATATATATAAGCCTATACACAAACACACATCCACTACAGTCTGGCAGTCTTTCTTCATGAGGTCAGCGAACTTGTGTCATGCATGATACTCTATACAAAAATGGCGAACTGAAACGGGCTTGAATTCAAAACTCCCATCAAACATCAACACCGCGTCGCGTCGTCACAAGTAGTGGAAGTTGTTGCCTTCTTCTTCGCGCTGGCCTCCTGGGTTTGCGCGGATGCGGTTTCGGGCGTTTGGTGCCCCTGACCGCGGTGTTCACTCGCGGTCTGCTACATGCAGACCTGTCATTGGGTTGGGCTGGCGCCCTGGTCACTTGTTTCACCGACTATCACCCGTCCATCAGGAGCCGCCCTATGAGGGGCTTGGTGGTCGGGAGGTATGGTAATTGCTGGTTGATCGTCTTTGCGTTTAATTAGGTCTCTTGGCTGTCTCTTGGCCTTAGGGTTTCTCTCATAGTAAGGGGCCAAGCCTTGAAGATGTTCGTGGGTGGATTGATCTGCCTTTGTGAACATTTTGGTAGCTAAGGCGGCTATGTGTGTATCCAGGTCTTCTACTCTGAGATCTCTCGCTATTGTGGCGTTCCTCACATATTTAGGTGCTTCGGTAATTATTCTTAGCGTCAGGTTCTGTTGGGCTCTCAGTCGCTTACGATGACTTTCTGCGGTGAGAGCGTACCAGGCTGGCGTGGCATATGTGAGGTGAGGTCGGATGTATGTCAGGTAGAGGGCTCTCTTTATACGTAGTGGTAACGCCGATTTGAGCAGTGGATATAAAAGGGCACGTGCTGCCCTTGTGGCATTAATGGTGTTTTGGGCGTGGTGAGCCATGGTGAGTAGCCGATCAATGGTAATCCCCAGGTACTTGGCCGTCTTTTTCCATGGGATCGCCGTGCCCAATAGTTGGAGTTCTGGTGGAAGGGATCTCTCTCTCTGCTTCGTCACCATCATGGCTTGGGTTTTGGTAACATTGATTTTCATTTTCCATTTCTCCAGCCAATCCGGTAGAAGATCAAGGGCTCGTTGCATTTTGATCCCAGCATGGTGGCTCTTGTAGGATGAGGTAAGTAGGGCCGCGTCGTCCGCGTATAGGGCGAGCGTCGTCCCGGGGGCTGTAGGTAGATCATCAGTGTAAACGGCGTAGCATGCGGGTGAGAGGCAGCTGCCTTGGGGGACGCCCGCCTCTATACGGTGTTCAAGTGACAGTTTACCATCGACTCTAACCAGGAATCTCCTGTCTTCAAGGAACGATCTTATTGTGAAAATGGCTCTTCTTGGTGCTCCCGTTTTGGCTATCTTGAAAAGTAAACCGTTGTGCCAGACCCGGTCGAAAGCCTTTTCCATGTCCAGGAATACTGCAGCCGTATGTTCCTTCTTGTTGGCATTTTCAGCCATGAGGTGCAGTACCCTGGACAGCTGGAGCGTAGTGGAGTGCTCCGACCGGAATCCGTATTGCTCTGGGCGAGGCTTCATGTATGCGGCGATCAGGTTGAGGAAGAGGCGTTCGAACACTTTCGAAAGGCTGGGTAGGAGAGTGATGGGTCTATAACTCTCTGGTTTTCTAACATCCTTGCCTGGCTTTGGGAACATTACTACATGGCCTATCTTCCATTGGGACGGAAAGTGGCCCGTGCGTAAGATGCCGTTGAAGAGGCGCGTGATTGCGGCTATGGTTTTATATGGCAAGTGGCGGAGTGCATTGTTGCTTATGCCGTCCGCTCCTGGGGCCTTTCTGGGCTTGGTTGCTTTTAGTGCTTTCTGTACTTGTTGTGGTGTAGTGAATAGTGGATCTTCTTGTGCAGATAGTGGGGCTTGGAGGTATTCCTCTAGGTATTGGTCTACTGTGTCAGAGTGTTCGCTGTTCATTGTGGCGTTTGGTTTAAACTGGTTTTCCAGTGATTGTGCGAACACTTCTGCTCGGTCTTCTGCTCTGTAGCGCAGGTTCCCGTCTGCGTGGAATAGTGGGCGGGTGGGTTCTGGTTGGTTTCTCAATTGCCTGCAGAGCTTATGAAGAGAGGACCAGTCACCTGCTGCGTCCTCGATCCTGCGCTCCCAGCCGGCTGTATTTTGATCTTCCAGTTCGCACGTGATTTTATCTTTGAGATAGTTGAGCTTCTTTTTGATCGCAGGGTCTCTGGTTTGTTGCCAGGTTTTCCTCGTTAGTCGTTTTTCACTTATGAGTTCTCTTAAATGATGTGGGAGTGCTGGTAGTCTGGAGTCTCCGTTCTTGGAGTCCTTAATAGTGGCCGTATGGAGAGCGTCCTGAAGGCATTGGGTGATCTCCCCCGCAAGTCCTTCAACTTCCACTGGAGTGTCGACTGGTTTTGATGTAGAGGTTTCCCAGACTGACTTCATAAATTTGGGCCAATCTATCCTTGGTTTTCGTGGCATCCTTGGAGTTCTTGTTATTTCTTGGTCAAGGGTGAGTAATACCGGTTGATGATCGGAGCCGGTCTCTTCATCCAAGACCGTGAGATGTGGGATTTCCTTCAGCCCTTTATGTACTACCAAGTCTATAACGTCCGGGAGGTGGTTGACGTTATGTGGGTAGTGTGTAGGCATATCTGGTCCCGTGATGGTATAACCTTTATCATCTGCGTCTTTGAGCAGCTGGCGTCCACTGGAGTTTGTGGTGGCAGAGTTCCAGGCTGGGCTTTTACTGTTCCAATCCCCTGCGAGTATCGTGGCAATCGTCGGGTGGAGCAGTTGGCCTATGTCTTGTGGGTCGAGTGAGCCGGTCGGTGGTTTGTATATGGAGTAGATGTGAAGCGGATTTCCATTGGTATTCACTTCTACCCCAAGTGCTTGTAGGGATCTCAGGGAGTGACTCAGGTCAGGTAGTATTTGGTGCGTGACTTTCCTGTGGACCAGAACTATTAGTCCTCTATAGGCTCTGGTCTCTGTGCGTTGGTCTTGTCGGTAGATATGGTAGCTTGGGAATTTGACTACATCTTGAGGTCCAAGTTGAGTTTCACTTAGTAGTGCTACATCTACTTTTTCTTGCATCAGTATGAGCCTGAATCTTAGGATTTTTCTGCGTAGGCCTTCGGCATTCCAGTAGATTATTCTTATTTGTCTGTGATGGTCGTCACTTGTGGGCGTTGTGGTTATTGTGACAGGACGTTGACCAATCTGCCCAATAGGATTGGTATGGGGTCCTTGCCCGCCAGGAGGGCTTTCCGCACCTCCTGTAAGGCGGAGATGGCCGCATCTACTTCCGCCAGTTTGCGTGTTTGTTCCTGGGTCAGTTGTGGTTGGCTTTCTTGTTCTTGATTCTGAATTTCGTTCTGGGCCGTGCTGATTGTTATTGGAGCTGGTCTTTGTGGGGCTGGCTTGGAGTCTGTGCTCTTTTGTGTCAGTTCCACAGGTAATGTCTTGGGGGGGACTGGAGTTGTAATTTCCTCTTGTAGTTCTACTTGTGATTTGGTGGTCTTCTTTTTATTTTTCTTCTTCTTTTTAGGGAGTGAAGTTCTGGCTAGTGGATTGTTGGCCGGGGCCATCAGAGAGGTTCCTGGCTCGGCTTGGATTTCGGTTTCTAGTGGTTTGGTGGATGTGGTTGGTCCTTCTTGGAATTTCTGTTTGTTTGTGGTGGCAGCCGGTCCCGCCGATTTGTTACGCAGCTCATGGCGTAAGATGGGGCATCTTGGGTTATTAGCAGTGTGGGCTTCTTTGCAGTTAGCGCACGTTGGTGGGTCTTCTCTTGGGCGGGGGCAGTCGGCGGCGAAATGTTCGCCGCCACAGCGAACGCAGGCTTGTGTCCGGTGACAATTATGGGATGAGTGTCGGAAGCCTTGGCACCGGTGGCATTGGGCTGGTCCCTTGCGGCCCCTCCAACTCTCTATAGTGACTCCTGGCATGCACAGGAGTTCCGTGATCTCATAAATTCCCGGAGTGATGCCGATGGTATTTTTGAGCATTGCGAAAAAGATGCACCCTGGTCTGCCTTTCCTGGCTTGTATCTTTCTCACGTTCTCCGGTTCATAGCCTTGTTTTCTGAGTTCTTGGGCTATCTCATTTGGTGGGGTATCCACGGGAAGTCCTCTTATGGCCACTTTGATGCTCCTTTCCTCCGGTAGGGAGTAGGAGAACCATTTTACAGGTGCGGTGGCCTCGAGGTCGGTTAGGTACTTTTGGACCAGCCTGTATTCTTCCCCGTCTGCTGGGGAGAAACGGATGCCTTTTCCAAATGGTCGGGCGTTTGGTGCGTGCCCAAGTTTGTCTCTAAGTGCGCGGATGTGGGTGGTCCAATTAGGTATCTCCTCAACGACTATGGGTGGGGATCGGTTTGCCTTTTTCGGGGCATTTTGGTTATCGGGGTCTGCTGCGATGCTGGCTGTTGGAGCTTTTGGCTGCTGGTCTTCTTTGTGGGTTGCGGTTGGTGGTTGGACCACTACCTCTTGGCCCGTTTGCATAGGTAGTGGGTCAAGTGTGGGCATGCTTCTGCCTAAAGTGGCTTCCTTGTTGCGTGTGTTAACCTCGTTACTCTTAGCGAAGGAGGCTGCAGCTGTGGTGCGCGTGTTCTTCGGTTTAGGGGTAGTGTTTACCGTCTTAGTGGGGGCGATAGTAGTTATCATCGCGTAGGTTTTTCTGGGTGGTGGGGATTCGGCGCTGGGGGTAGCGGTGTGCTTAATTGTGCTTGCCGCAATACCCGCTGGTATAACTGGGGTATGAGTGGTAATCATCTGCGTGGATGGCGAGCTAGTTGCCATCGCTGCGCTTTGTTGGGTGGTCTGGTCTCTGCTTGAAGGGGCTGGGATTCTTGAGCGGCGCGGGTCGCGTTGTTGGAGGGGCGTGCGAACCGTGTTAGGGGTGCAGACGCGCTTGCTCTCCTCCAATTCTTCTTCCGTATCACTGCGTTTGCGGCGTAAGTTCATAGCCTTTGTTTGGTTAGTCGTGAGTTGTGTAGGCATGTCCATTAGCTGTAGGGAATGAATGGCGGTCTGTCTGGCTTCTGTGACGTCAGGGTCGTCGGCGTTGAGCTCCTCTTCGGTTAGCGAGGCTGACTTATTTGCAACATACTCGACCAATGTCTTTTCAATGCCTGGGGTGACAATCCCGGAGTTTATTATGCTGTTGAGGACTGTGGCTTCATATTCTAGGCAGGCTCGTGGTGATGTTAGAAGAGCCTGGGCTGTCTCTTGCTGTCTTGCCGGGAGACTGCGGGGTGCGGGGGATGGTTGCTGGCGTGAGGGCCCTGCCCTTGTAGGGTTATTATCCAAACCTCCTGCGGTACCGCTCTTCTGTTTCTCCGCGGCGGCGTTCCACTTCTTCTTTTCCTTCTGAATGGCCTCGGCCGTGCGCTGTTTAAATAGCTTATGTAGTTGCTCTCTAAAACGCTCAGCGTCTTCCGGGTTTATCTTTTGCCGTGTACGGGACAGAGACCTGTCACGTATGGCGGGGCCTAGGGATCTGCTGCAGTGCCTAGGAGCTCCGGGCGGGGCACTTTCGGCAACTGGCTTCTTCTTGCTATCTTCGGGTGTCTGCATCTTTGCTACTTCAAATGGGACGCTCCTCACACACGTGACTCTCCAAAGGGGTAGCCTGGGCTATCCCTCCGTACTTCGTGGTGATGGTCTTCTCCTCTCCTCACATGAGGGGCGATTTCGGAGGGCGTTTAGTTATAAAACGCCCCCGAAAGTCTTATGTTTTTGCGAGTCCGAACGTGTTGTTTTCTAGGTAGAAGGCGCGAGTGGGGTAGTGGAAGTGGTGTAGCTATGAACACCTTTATGTATTTGTTTACTTCATTTTTAGTCGCAATACAAACCTGCTTTGAACAAGACGTATTTTAATATATTTTCCTAACTACAATACAAAGTGAACCTTAACACAGTCACCATATGGTCGCAATCTCGCCGGATACCACCAGCTACCTGCCCCGACGGTCGAGCCTTGCTAGAACAAAAGGCGCTCCGATTCCGAGAACTCCGTGCAAAACAAGTCAGTTGTATTGTTTATCAAGATTCGATTGACGAAAAGTGAAACGCAGTTTGTGTTTAAAATTGTTATAAGTGTATTGATATTTGACAATGACAACTATGAAACCGGAACAAGAGCAGTTATTGTCAGTATTGGAGGACAATGCTAATATGCTCCGCAAGGCACTTATAAACTGGAAGAAAACTCCAAAAGCCCGAATCACGAAAGGTTACATTGAAGCACGCATGAAAATTGTGGAAGAATACTGGAACGCGCTTAAAAAAAGTCACGATGAGTTAGTCAAGATAACACCCAAAACAGAAAGGGATAAGTTATCATATTTTAACCAAGAAGAATTTTTCATATACGAAGACCTGTTCGTTACGCTGCAAGGTGAATTAAAAGACGCATACACATCTTTAACGGAGTCTTCGCGGGAATTAAATACTGCATACACAGGCGCTAGTGTATGTAACCACCAAAGCGGATTTGTTCATCTACCCAAGATCCAGCTTCCAATATTCACAAGCAGTTATGAGCAGTGGCCCGCCTTCAAGGATCTTTTTATTTCACTCGTGCATGAAAATTCAACATTAAGTGATGTACAGAAACTACATTACTTAAAGACCAGCTTAAAGGGAGAATCTGAATCGATTTTGCAACATATACAAGTAGTTGGAAGCAATTATTTAACAGCGTGGGACATTTTAAACGCACGGTTCGGAAACAAGCGCTTAATAGTAAACAACATTATGAAGAGGTTATTTAACCAGAAAAAGATGACAGGTCAGTCTGCAACACAACTAAAATTACTAGTAGATACAACCACGGAATGCCTGAACAACTTATGTAACTTGAAGGTATCTACAGATTCGTGGGATCTTATAATTATATATTTACTAGTGCAGAAATTGGACTCTGAGACTCATAAAGACTGGGAACAATATGTAAGTGATCGAGATGAATCAAATGACGGCCAAGAGCTACCGACTTGGAAGCAACTTAAAAAATTTATGGAGACCAAATTTCGTACACTAGAACTCGTCACTACTAACACCAGTCAGACTAAACCCGTCAAAGACCGTTTGTGTCACGTTGCCACACCTACAAACGAGAAAGTGTGCATTATGTGCAGTGAAAACCACTCTCTCTGTCACTGCAGGGATTTTATTAGCATGGGACCTACAGAAAGAACCGAATACGTAAAGAACAAACACTTGTGTTTTAACTGCTTAGCCCCAGGACACTCGGTATTAAAATGCAAACTGCCAGTGTCTTGTCGAATTTGCCATAGACGTCACCATTCACTACTGCATGACACTAAGAACACAGAATCAGGGGCTTCAACAGGAACTTCAAAAACACAACCCCTGGCTTCACAACATGCAGTAGAAGAAGATGATGAAGAAGAAGAAGAAGTACAGGTAAATACTACAATTGCATCACATCTAACAACTAGGCAGGGTGTAGCACTATTAGCAACAGCCGTAGTGGAAGCAACAAATGAATACGGTCTCACCATTCCACTGCGCGCACTAATAGACCAAGGTTCCCAAGCTACCTTCATAAGTGAGAAGGCGACTCAACTTCTGAAATTAAACAGACAACCTGTTAAGGGAAGTGTCGTTGGAGTAGGATCAACTAGAACTGAGATCAAGCATGCAGTACAATTTCAGCTTAAGTCAAAGTGCAAAAGAAGCTTTAACTTAGCTATCCAAGCTTATGTCATGTCAAAGCAGCTAACCACTATGATACCTGCCAAAACAATACCTACTAAACATTGGCCTCATCTTGAGGGGCTCAACTTAGCCGATCCAACATACTTCCAAGCAGGTTCAATAGACATACTACTGGGAGTCCGAGAGTATGCCCAAATCATACAACAAGACTTAATAAAGGGACCACCAGGCACACCGTGTGCACAGAATACCAACTTAGGTTGGATTCTTTTTGGCGATATTTACGGGAAACCAACGGAAGATACTTACCTCGTAATGCACCACCAAGTTGACATCGACGAGATGTTGAAGTCAATCTGGGAACTAGAACTTGACAATAACAAACATCTAACTAAAGAGGAGAAGCTGTGCGAAGACTTTTACGAAAAAACTACAACTAGAAATCCAGATGGAAGATACGTCGTAAAATTACCTTTCAAAAAATACAGTCCACAAGCTATCAATACAAAAGACATAGCAATACACCGGTTTTTCAAACTTGAAAGAAAATTTAAAAAATCACCAGAATTTAAATTAGAATATACAAGGGTGATTGATGATTATATACAACAAGGACACATGGAAGAAATACCTAACCAAAGGAGAGATGCAAAACGGTCTGCGTATTTACCCCATCATGCTGTCATTCGCAACGAAAAAGAAACCTCTCGAACACGCGTAGTTTTTGACGCCTCCTGCAAGGGCACTAACCATATTTCCTTAAACGACGAATTGCACGTAGGTCCACAACTTCAAGAAGACTTGAGATATCTTTTGACTAGATGGCGAATGAAGCGTGTGTGTTTCATGGCTGACATTCGACAAATGTATCGGCAAATACTGGTGAGCAAGGAAGATGCCGACTTTCAAAGAATCTTTTGGCGAGAAGATGAAGTTGGCGATCTCAAAGAATACCGACTTTTGCGAGTAACGTTCGGTACAGCTCCCGCACCGTACTTAGCAGTCAAAACACTCCATCAAGTAGCAATCGATGAAGGAGAAGACAAACCTCTAGCTGTTCAAAGCATCAAAACAAACTTCTATATGGACGACTGGCTAGACGGTGCTGATGATGAAAGGTCTGCTATAGCACTAGCTCGGGATGTTTCACGCATATTGAAACAAGGCGGATTTGAACTTACCAAATGGTCATCAAATAACATTAATTTTATGAAAGCTATTGAAACAGAGAAGCGATCAGCCAAAGCACACATAGACATGAATCTGAACGGAACAATCAAAGCATTGGGTATAGTGTGGAATCTCAGCGATGACACGTTCCAATATAATCTGCAAATTCCATCAACTAGCACAGCTGTAACCAAACGCAGTATGTTATCTGACATACAGAAACTGTTCGATCCATTAGGTTGGATTGCAGCTAGTACAGTAAAATTGAAAATACTTATGCAAAAGCTGTGGCTAGAAAAGGTAACCTGGGATGAAAATGTTAGTAAAGAGTTACAAGAAGAATGGACACAGATCAGAACAGATTTTGCTAATGTCAACAACATAAAAGTACCAAGATGGGTTGGTACCTACGATACCCACAAAACGAACATCCAACTTCATGGCTTCAGTGACGCTTCAATGCGTGCATACGCAGCAGCAGTCTATATCAGAGTTGAAACATCAGATAAGAACATTGAAACACACCTGATTGCGGCTAGAACAAGAGTTGCGCCACTAAAAACCATCTCGTTGCCGCGATTGGAATTATCTGGAGCACTTCTTCTGTCAAAATTAATGAAGCAGGTTGGAGAAGCAATGAAGATTTCCACTGAAAACATGTATGTATGGACCGATTCTTCAATTGTTGTCGCATGGATGTCTGGAGAACCCAACCGCTGGAAGCCCTTTGTGGCCAACCGCGTCGTGGAAATTGCTGAAAATTTAAATAACAAACAGTTTTACCATGTCGAATCATCTCACAACCCAGCAGATTTGGCCTCGCGTGGAGTCACATTATCTGATTTGAAGACGTCTGACTTATGGTGGAAGGGTCCCAGCTGGCTATCTGAAACAGAAATTAAAATTAACAAACAAGAAATAGTACCTACAGAAATGGAAATGAAATCATTAAGAATAAAAACTTACCTGAACCTAGAAGGATACGAAGAAAAATCAATTACAGAAGAGTTTGAGAATTTCAAAAATTTGGCTGAACTACTAAGGGTTGTAACATTTTGTAAAAGATTTTTTCACTTTAGAAAAAGCACAATTATTAAAGATGCTATAACTACACAAGAACTAGAAGATGCATTGACCATTTGCGTAAAAGGAGTACAAGAAAGGGAATACAAGCAAGAAATAGAAAGATTGAAAGTTGGAAAGGAAGTTAACAGAACGAGCCCTTTGCGATTTCTTAATCCCTATCTAGACGAAAAACAAGTTCTTAAGGTGGGCGGCCGTCTTAGACATGCAAACATACCAGAAGAAAGGAAACATCCAATTATTCTTGGAAATAAAAACAAATTGACACCGTTGATTATTGCTGACGCTCATATCAAAACCTTACATGGCGGCGTCCAGCTGATGCTATGTTACCTACGTTCAAGGTTCTGGATTATAAAGGCTAACTCAATGGCTAAGATACACGTTCGCAGATGTCTTGTTTGCGCAAAACTAAGGGCAAAGGCTAAGACTCAGCTAATGGGAGACTTACCGAGTCAGCGAGTAACACCAGCGCGTCCATTTTTGAAAAGTGGAGTAGATTTTCTTGGTCCATTTCAAATTTTGATGTCTAAGGGACGAGGTAACAAAACAACAAAAATGTATGTGGCCATATTTATTTGCATGGGTACCAAGAATATCCATCTTGAACTCGTCGGAGACATGACGTCAGCAGCGTTCATCGGCGCATTCAGACGATTTGTGGCTAGAAGAGGCAAATGCAGTCATTTGTGGAGTGATCAAGGACGTAACTTTGTTGGTGCCAACAAGGAACTTCGCAATGACTTGAAAGAAACCTTGCAACTTCTCACTGGCGATATAGCCCAGATGCTAGCTGCCGATGGCACCCAATGGCATTACATACCAGCTTACAGTCCATCCTTTGGAGGATTATGGGAGACAGGAGTCAAATCCGTTAAATATCATCTGAAAAGAATCATCACCACTCATCTCACTTACGATGAAATGACGACGTTATTATGCCAAGTAGAAGCTTGCTTAAATTCACGGCCGTTGTGTCCAATAGATGATGCGGATCCAGATAACACAGATCCATTAACGCCAGGACACTTTCTAATAGGCGAAGCACCTATAGTTATCCCATCCCCTGACGCAAGGGACATAAATGTATCCAGTTTGTCCCGATGGAGACACACACAAAAATTGTTGAACGATTTTTGGCGAAGATGGCAAGATGAGTATTTATCTAGACTTCAACAACGAAATAAATGGCTCAATAAAGAAAACGAGTTCAAGGTCGGAGATATAGTCTTGATTAAAGATGACAACTTGCCACCTGGAAAATGGTCACTAGGTCGAATAGTCAATAAACATCCTGGAACAGATGGCTTTACGCGAGTTTATAGTGTGAAAAGTGGAAGTTCAGTGATTAAAAGAACTGTTACTAAACTATGCGCCCTACCTATTGACTCCACTTAAGTATAAAAAAAAATGTATTAAAAATTTATAACCCTAAGTTAACTTGATTAATTTTGTATAATTCGTTTACTTTACTTTATATGAACATACCTTCTTCAAATAGAATTAGGTACATATTATGTAGCAAATTTGTATTTACTGCTTAAATTTGATCACAAAACATGTTTTAATTTTAGTCTATACAATACATGTATGTTTTTATGTTTTCTATCGGTCTGCATTGTTAAAATTTTAAATTCAATTTGTCGTTTACTACGTTCCAATTTTACTCAACCATGTCGCAACTCGATGTACCTACATCACTAGTTCGATTGACGCTGTTTATTTAAGTACCCACCAACACTTTTGATATGTTTTATATATTTTTGTAATATTTAGTACTTACTGTTTGTATATTTTCACATTGTCTAAAAGGTCCTACGGTCCTTTTGGTGGGCGGCATGGTGTAGCTATGAACACCTTTATGTATTTGTTTACTTCATTTTTAGTCGCAATACAAACCTGCTTTGAACAAGACGTATTTTAATATTTTTTCCTAACTACAATACAAAGTGAACCTTAACACAGTCACCACACTTTTATTAATTATCGGTCAACAAAGGTATAGCTGATAAAAACTCCTTACCAAAACGCATAAAATCCCCAAGGATACGCCACCACCTCTCCAGCAGTTCTGCAGTCCCTATGGTCCACAGACACTTCACCATCCGGGAGGTGTGTCAGCTGATGCATGTGTCGAGATATCCTGACCACAGATGATGGGCTGCAAGAGGCTGGAAGACATACTCCAAAAGCCTGCTCTTTGAAAGAAAGAGTGTCCTTAATCGGCACCTGAAATATTATTTTATTTATTCACTTGAGCTTAAGCGTTTGTATGTAATATGGACTATGGTAATTGTAGGCATCCACAGTCAAAGGTTTTACCTAAAGCGATAGTATAGTTTGTAGTTTTGATAGTATAATAACAAATATTTTTAAAATATTTTATGAAAACATCAAATTAATATTTTAATAAAACACTTAAAAAATACAAAAAATATCTAGTCACAATTCCGCCTAATTTTCCTGTTAATGAATTGTCACTAGATATATTTTTGTATTTTTTAAGTGTTTTATTAAAATATTAAATTGATGTTTTCATAAAATATTTAAAAAATAATTGTTATCATTAAGTATGGATTTCCGCAAAGTAACGCCTGAATCTATTTATTATATTGATAATATTATTATCTTTTCTGATATTTCATTACGACAAACATTTACATAAACAGATGTTTTCTTATTCAATACTTAACTGTCCATAACCTTTATAACAAAACATTTTAACAACCACTACATTACATAATCGTTTATGTAACAAAACATTTTAACAACCACTACATTACATAATCGTTTATGTAATGTAGTGGTTGTTAAAATGTTTTGTTATAAAGGTTATGGACAGTTAAGTATTGAATAAGAAAACATCTGTTTATGTAAACAATGACTTTTGCAGGTAGGTTAATTACTCGTTCATAAGCTTCTAGATACTATGAATAATTGAATGTTAGTGTAAGTAAAATGGACTAAGATCTGTATTAAATATATATAGGTTTGATGTAGAGACGTTGGGTCCGTGGGGACTGAGAGCTCATCGTATTTTCCAAAACGTATCAGAGCGCTTGGTCGACGCGACGCGTGATCAAAATGCTGGTGACACTTATTTGGCTCAAAGAATAATCATTGCAATTCAACGGGACAATGCTGCCAGCATGCTGGGCACGCTGCCAACTGGTAGTGGGCTAGAGCATTTGGGCTGCCTATGAGTCTACAATGACTTATTTATTTATTTATTTATTTAATTACATGGAAAACCAACAGCTAAATATAGTAGTAATAGCAACTTAAATATATACAGAGAGCCAATTACAGGTTTTCACGGATAGAATTACAATATAAAATATAAAAAATGTGAACACTCAAAAAATACACAGATCAAGTTGTAATGATTACATAATTGCATGCCACAATAAATTTAGAGATAAATAATTCAAGCCAAAGTGACATAGAATACATTCTACAATTGTAAACGATATTTAGATATTATTATTATTTTTATTTATTTTTTTCCTGATAGATTAGCCTTTGACCACCATTTTACCCGAAGGCAAGTGATGATGCGGTCGAAGATGTTGTTCAGGCTAACCTAGAAGTGACAAAGACTAAGACTATTATAGGGATCTAAATGCTTTTATTGTAGTAGCTGTAGTGTTGTAATTTTTTTTATTTTGTTAATAAAGGCATATCGCCGTTAAATAAAATATATATATATATATATATATAGGTAATTATTAGTCACTCACAGTGACTTCGGCGTATGGATGTCAAGTATAGGTCCTTGCCTGCCTGATGGTTGGAAAATAATCATGACATAAATCCTGAATCGAACTTTTAGTTGAAATGCATATCCTATGTAATATTTTTTATATATTATTTAAAATAATTTTAACACGCGTCAGTGGCGCTTTGCTGTGGAGATTTGTCCGACCACGGGGCACCATCACCAGGTGCGGTTGGTGGTACCCATTTGGAACAATTCGGCAAATTTTGCTACCTAGGATCAACCGTGATAAGTAATCTCTAGCTCAATGTGAATCACATACACATTGGCAAAGCGTTAATCATTTTCGGGAACCTTAGTATCAGAGTATGGGATAACCATTACCTCACAAATTTTGGGTATACCAGCCTTCTATCCAAGACGTGCACTTCGTGCGCAAAACAAGAAAGTAGACTAAACCCTTTCTATGTACACTACGTGTGCAATAACTCGGGTATTATTTACAAAATCGAAGCTGCACGAATTCCTTGCGAATGGGCATCTTTACTGCTCGAACGACGACTAAACCGTAAACAACGTAAGAGTTATTCAGTGTATTTAGTTCATAAAAAACAATAGATGTAAAAACACTAAACTTTATGTATTGTATTTTGATAGGCAATAACCTATACTGTCACATAACTTGTGAAATTTTCAAGTGGGTAATTTTATGGTGCCGAAGATACAGCCCTTTAAAATTCGGACGGATGAGCTACTTTACTTTATAGCATGGAACCGAACTAGCTACTTACATAAAAAACCAACTAGCTACATAAAAAACAACTAGCTACATAAAAAACCAACTAGCTACGTAAACATGGCTCTATTCGGCAAATTGAAGCGCTCGTAGCGAAGTTTACTTAGCTGTTCTCAACCGATCAGCAAAGTTAAGCAACATCGCGCGCGGTCATGAGTTGGATGGGTGACCGCTAGTGACATTTGAGCGTTTACGTGCTTCGGAGGGCACGTTAAGCCGTCGGTCCCGGTTGTTGTCTTAGGATGGCAGTCGTTATAGCATGGTGGTAGGGCATTTTGCAAATGCCCGCCTGGCTAGCTACCACCCTCAAGTAGCAAATCTGTCGCCAAGCACCTAACGGTGTGTTCCGGCAGTTGTCCTTGAGAGCCAATACTTCTAGGTTAGCCTGAACAACATCTTCGACCACATCATCACTTACCATCAGGTGAGATAGTGGTCAAAGGCCAACCTATCTATAAATAATTAACTTACACGAAAATACTCATCAGCACTGTCAAATGGTTCCAAACTACTGGATTTCTCTACGGCCGCGCTCTTCACATCCACAAGGCAATACTGAGTGCGAAAAGCTATATTCCTGTGCTGCTCTCCATCAAGCCATGGCACGTGGAGACACTGGTCGAAACTCCCCATATGGAATTTTTCCGTTTAAGTACGATGTAGGGGTCTTCAAAACGCGAGTGAATGGGTATCTTCTGGGTAAGCGCGCTCCATCATCGATCGCATCATCACTTAACATCAGGTGAGATAGTGGTCAAGTGCTACCCAGTTCAGTATTAAAAAAAAATAGTAGAGGAGTACTACAAACAAACAATTTTTTGCAATTAGCTCTAAACTTGTTACGACGCAACCCCATAATCTATAATTTTTAAGCCAACATGACATACGTTTTATAAGTCTAATTTTGTCCTCTCATTCTTAAACATCGTAGTAAGAGCGATGTCTATAGTTCAATTATCGGGCATTGGTTATAGGGGTGGATGAGGTGCGGGTTCGAACCCCGCACATAACTATAGATTTTTCTTGTCGTTTTAATTTTTTAATGACAATCTTTTATTTTATGATTATGACCTTATATAACGATAATAATTTGTTTCTAATTAATTATGAGTCTTGTTGTATGAAATTTAAATTTAATAATGATTATTTCAATTATTTATAAAAGCTCTTTTTTTTGGTTATCTGCACCAAGTAAGGTAAGCCTTTGACCACAATCTCACCTGATGGTAAGTTGATTATGTGTTCGAAGGTGCTAACAGGCTCAACCTAGAATTACTAGCGCTAAAGGATAGCTGCCGGAACACACTGTTAGGTGCTTGTCGACAGATTTTCTATTTGAGGGTAGTTGCTAGCCAGGCAGGCATTCGCAAAATGCCCTTCCACCAAAAAGCTCTGTAGCAAACTCACCCGCTTGACGTTTTTGAGAGTACTGATATTAGCGTGGCAATGCCGTGGCATCTAAGCTGTAATAACTTTACGTTAAGGTTGCACTAGCCGGTCGATTCTCCATACAAACGTCGTAGGGTGATCACTCCCTTATTTGAGATTTTAGGTCCAGAATTAAGCATAATACCGATTGATATCGTCATTATCTAGACTTGTATGATGTCAAAATTTTAAAAAGATAATTAAGTTGTAAGTTATGAGCCTCGAAAACTTTATATGAAAATGTTTCGAGGCTCATAATTCTCAAGTTAATTATGTTATTAAAATTTCGGCATCATACAAGCCTAGGTAATGACGAGATCAATCGGTATTATGCTTTGTTTTGGACCTGAATCCGCAAATAAGGCAGTTATCACCATACGGCGTTTGTATGGAGAACGGCCCGGCCAGTTCACCCTTAAGATTCCATGACACGTAATGTGACATTATCGTGCAAAAGAATAAAGAAAGGTAACTATGTGTACGAATATACAGAATATCAAGCATGTATACGGTCGTCTTGCTCTGATCAGTTTTATTTTCCGATATGTAAAGGAAATAAGGAGTGTAACGATATTAACAAACAGGTTATCACGCAGAATTCATGTCCATATTAAAAATGGTAACTTTACGACTTTCACGACTTGAACACTTAGTTATAAGTATTAAACGGGACTTAATCGCGATAAAACAAGTATATATTTATATACCTCGACGTTTCGGCCAAGTTGCATTGGTCGTGGTCACGAGCGGACTGAAGAGGCGGGTGTCAACGTCTTGAAGGGCGGGTATTTTCTCCAACTACCCGCATTTGATTTATTTATTTATTTAAACATTACACACACCATTACAGTTTATACCAAAGCGATGCTGTAGACAATAATATTTATAAATGTATCGTCTCGACACAACACTGACAACATCCACTGGTCTTAATAAAGGTACATATTAAAATTATTTAATAGTAGCACGAATTTCTTACCCCAAGTTGCCCACAATGTGTTGTTCTTGACCCCCTTCAGCATATCCATGGTAGACCATAGACACGGTTCATCTTCAGTAGTCCACTTCTCCTGTTCTAGCCTGTTGATGAGAGCATCTACTGCTGGTACATTTTTGTGATTATTGCATTTCGGTTTATTTAATATTGCTTGTGATGCAGTTCCTGTAAAGAATATCAATATGTATATGTTACGGCTAGAACCAGAAACGCGGCTACGTCTAGTTTTTCCGGTTAGAACTAAGTGTAGCAACTCTTGGTTAAATCTAGTAAAAGCCGATTGTTTTCGGGTAGAACTAGGTTTAGCCGGGTCATTCATAAAAATGAGAGTACCACAGGGATCAATTTTGGGACCTTTTCTGTTTCTAACATATATTAATGATCTGCCTTGCATGGACAAAGATTTCTGCGATATTGTTTTATTCGCAGATGATACCTCTCTGATTTTTAAAGTAGATAGGAAAGCCAGTGACCTGACGCATGTAAATAATGTACTATCTAAGATTTGTAAATGGTTCGCCGCTAATAATCTTCTCCTAAATTTAAATAAACTGTCAAGCGCGTGTCGGGCCACGCGTAATGTAGGGTTCCGAAGTAGCCCGTTATCATAATATAGAATAATTCTGTTGTTCTTTATCTTTTTATCTTTCTACCTATAAATTTCTAAGCAATTTGTTCTTTTGTTTATAAATTGTGATTGCTTGCACGTGTAGAATGTTGTTGACCGTGACTATTAAGTAGGAATCATGGATTATCTATACGTTTCTTAGTTGCTCACAAACTTTTTTCTTCTCTCCATTTAACGACACTTCTCTATAACGCCATTAAATGCACAGTCCCTTGAGTTTACACTGTATATGTATATATATCTATATATATTTTAAACTATATAACAATACTGAAGGGACTGTGCATATATATACGAAGCATAGCTATACGAAATGTCTAAGCTTAACCTGGATGGAATAGAAATGGATATACGTAACTTCTCATGGCAGAACTTTTACAATTTGGTAGATGTAAATGAATTAGCACACTTTCTTGTATCTACACTAAAAAATATTATAGAGAAAAACACGACGACCACTAAGCTATCTAGAAAAAAGGCTCCGCTAAAGCCTTGGATGACAGTCGGTGTCGTGAATTCAATAAGGAAAAGAAATAAAATGCATCAAAAATTGATATCATCCTGTAATAATGAAACTTTAAGAGGAAAATATATAAAATATAGGAACATATGTAATAGAATTATTAAATCGTTGAAAAGACAATATTATCAAGAAAAACTAACGAAAAGTTCTAATTAAACATGGAATATAATTAAGGAAGTATGTAGTCTAAGGAGATACCAGAAGAGTTATTGTCTACTAAACCAACTATACAAGAATCATTAAATTATGTTAACGAGTACTTTACTTCCATAGGAAATAATCTGGCATGCTCTATATTGCAAAAATTAAATATAACAGATACAGAGTTAGCAAGGAAAGCAGCCCTCGATAATCCCCCACTAAAATCAATGTCACTTTTTCTCACCGACACTTACGAAGTTATATCGATTATAAATAACTTAAAACAAAATAGTGCCCCCGGATCAGACAAAATAAGTTCCAAAGTAATAAAGCATTTCAAGCGAATTTTAGCTGAACCTATAGTTTATTTGTGTAATCGCAGTTTAAGTGAAGGTATATTTCCTGACGTGTTTAAAAAAGCTCTTGATGTGCCAATTTATAAATCTGGAGAAAAAAATCAACTATAGACCTATATCCCTTTTATCAGTGTTGTCAAAAATTCTTGAGAAGTTAGTAAATAAGAGACTTATTAAATATCTAGAGTCGAACAATTTTATAGCTTCAAATCAGTACGGTTTTAGAAAGGGGCGTTCCACTGACGATGCAGTGTTTAAATTAACGTCTTTAATAACACGTTATACCGATAATGACTTGAAGTGTATTGGTGCTTTCTAGACTTAAAAAAAGCTTTTGATACAGTTTCTATCCCAATACTATTAAGTCGATTGCAAAACATTGGAATCAGAGGAGTTGCTCTGGATTGGTTTTCTGACTATTTGACAGCCAGATCGCAATGAGTTTGTATCAATAAGCATGTAAGCAGTAGTTCAGCCTGTTCATATGGTATACCACAAGGAAGCACGATCGGTCCTACCCTGTTTTTGCTCTACATTAACGAGCTGTGTAGAGTAGAGATGGTAGGAGCTGATTTGATTACGTTTGCCGATGATACTGTCATTTTATTCCACTCAAATACTTGGGACAAAACATTTGAGCTTGCTGAACATGGTTTGATTAAAATTACATCATGGCTCGAGGACAATTTACTATCGCTAAACGTATCTAAAACGAAATACCTCTGTTTCACCAAAACAAATATAGCGACTGCAGAGATACTGTTGGAATTGACAATTCATACTTTTCCATGTAACCGTATGAACGATAACGATCTAAAGCGAGTCAATTTGAGCTGTAGTTGTGAAAAGCTGAAAAGAGATACGAGTGTCAAATATTTAGGAGTTTATATCGACAACAATCTAAAATGGGACAAGCAGATTACGGCTATAGTGCAAAGAACACGCAAACTAATATATGTTTTCAAGTCTCTAAGGGAAGTTGCTGACTACCCGTTAATAATACGAACATATAAAGCATTATGTGAATCTATTATCAACTATTGTATCAAATCATGGGGTGGCGCAGCCACGTATCTCATGTTACAGTTAGAACGTGCACAAAGAGCGGTGCTAAAAGTCTCATTGAAACTTCCATATCGTCACCCTACTACCAATGTCTATTTGAAAACGGGAGTTCTCTCAGTTCGAAAACTCTTCATTTACCAATGTTTGCAAAGTCATCACAGAGTGACGGACACTAACTGTACGTTGATAGGAAAAAGACGAGATAACTTTCCAGTCCCACGCATACACAGTACGTTTGCTAAGCGACATTTTATCTACCTTGCCCCCTTTTTATATAGAAAATTCTTTAAATGTCCTAAAAATGCCAATGATGAGTCTAAAAAAGCTAACAATTATTTAATGAAAAGAGCCATTCTAGATTGGCTATCTAATTTTAACTATCATGAAACCGAGGAATTGCTAGTTCCTGTTGTATAGTTAAAGTTATAATTAACATACTACAATTAAATATTATAGTTTAAATAATAATTTAATTAATAATAACACACCTTATAAGCTAGAAATCACATACTCACAAACACGCTCTCTACGCATACACACACACACACACATACATACACACACACCCGCACACACACTGACACACACGAATACATTATCATCCCATACTTGCGCTACAATCAAATTGCCAGACAGACAAATTGGTTTATAGCCTCGCCTATCACATTATGTAAAAACTTTTAAATAATGTTTTTTATTTTTGGTTACAAGTAGTTAGTAGTACAGTTAACTTAATTTATATGACATCATTGTGGAAAGGTATTGTCTCTCATTATACAGGTTAAACATTGAGTTTTGTAACATGTTCTATTTGGTTCAATAAACATTATTATTATTATTATATATATATATATATATATATATACACCATGTCCCAAAATTCAACGATAAGCCGGCATCGGTGCATGGACCTACTCATGACTCCTCGGAAAAAAAAAAAAATTATAACTGTTTTTTTTTATTAATTACAGAGACTTTTATAAATTTCATCGATATTCGATACCCATTATGCTATTTTCAACTACCATGACCACAATTTTTGACATATTTTTGATATTTTTTGTGCATTAGCAACCTAAGAAGGACGGCTATCTACCACAATCCTTTAAAATTACAGAAAGTCTGTAGTTATTTTACAAAAATCAGTAAAAAAAAAATTTTTCTTATAATTTTCATAGATTTTAACATTCTAGGCACTTTCTATAGTCTGGGTTAAAAAAAAAAGTATGGACACTACCATGGCAAGTTTTATTAAAAGTTGGCGCAACTTTATAAAAGTCTCTGTAATTAAAAAAAAAAAGAGTTATAATTTTTTTTTTTTTTTTTCCCGAGTAGTCATGAGTAGGTCCATGCACCGATGCCGGCTTATCGTTGAATTTTGGGACACGGTGTATATATGCACAGTCCCTTCTGCTATATACATATATATTATAATATATTCAAGAACCAACAAACAGAGTCACAATATTTTCCTAATGAAAAAATATTCTTATTTATAATAATAATTATGAGACGGGGTTATGGTATGAGGTCTAAAAAGTACCTTATACCGAAGCTAATCGATCAACTCTGTACAGTCATATCTGTTATGACTTATGATATAGGTCATACAGAAGCATAATATCTAATTGTTGCCTCCTAGAGTTTAATTGCAATAATTTATTTTTGTTTAGCAGCTCTTCATAATGGTTTAATATTATGCAATAAATACGTTAATTCGTTGTTGAAGTTACTAGAGGACCTTATGACAAAATTAAATAATTTTAAACCATGTGATATTATTATATTTTAAATATTTACATTAACGATTAATTTACTACCTAATATTATTATCTATCCTTTATGACTTGAACTTCATCAAAGTTAGAATCCCATAACACATATGTAAAATAACACATTACAAATCACATGCACGTATACTCAAACATACAGAAACACGCACCGACACATACACCTTTCAAATTCCTCACAAACATTCGCTTAAACTCGTACACCAACACAGAATAATGACTACACGTATATATTAATTATTAAAAATATACAAAATGACATTAATTTCGAATAAAAACAATTTCGTTGAATATTTTTCCTATATGTATATATGTTTCAATGTATTGGTTCAATTTTGAATTGTTACTAAATAGTATATATAAAACAAAAAATATAGATACAGGCCACCAGCCTAGTTTTAGAGTCATAGACTCATCATAAATGTATCACAAAAAGGAGGAATAAAATTAGTTTGTATTTGTATAAAATTATTTGTTTTTGTCTTAGTAGTAAAATTATTTTTAATAAAATACAATGAAAATCTGTCCAGATCCTTTTGAAATCTTAAATGGTCTTGATAAGTGTTTATAGAATGATACATTTTCAGGTCATCGGCATGTAATAACAATTTTAAAAACTTAAAATATTTTCATATAAGCTATTTTGTCTAGGGAAATCCTGTGATCCATTCTATAAACCCCTTTTGAAAATCAGTAAACACACTGTTTGTTTGTTTGTTTGTTATTGTCTACGTTTTAAATATTTCAGTAAAGCTTTGATAAGGTGGGCAAAATTGAGATTGGGCGATAGTTTGCTATAACTTTAAATAATCCTTAGGTTGAATATATGGTGGACTGGAAAAATGGTGTCAGCGGTGTATTTAAGAACTTATGGTGAAACATTATTAACTCCAGCGCATACTTTTGGTTATAATACAACAAACATCACTGATTATTAAATCTGATGTGTGGTTATCTTCAGAAATATGAAATTTATTATCTGCATTATAACAGTCGGTAACAGTTGAGGATTCAAATACTGATTGGAAGTGATTCGAGTAAATATTATTGATATTGACTGGGTCACTTGCTGTTTTTGGAGCACCTATCTTCCAAGCAGTCTTGTCTGCCCTACCCCTAGAGTGTTTTTTATAAGCCGGAGACGCGGAGAGGGAGTGGCGCAAGTCTACTGCGAAGGTGTAGCGAGTACGCTGCGATAAGGTTGCGAGAAGACTAAAGCTGCGTACCCACAGCGCCGGAGCTGTCATAGAATTACTTCACTTCTAATAAGACATTTATCTCTAAGCCTAACCATTTTGTTGACGTTTTCGTGCTTGTGATTTATGATTAATTATTTTCATGAAAAAGAAGCAAATTTCCAGAAATTTCATCAGTATTAAAAAAACTATAGGTAACCCGCTCCCATCAATGGGGAATATTCCGACCTCTCTCCCCCTCCCCATTGCACAAAATATATACATATATACCATACCTAAAGTCCTTCTAATGTATGTAGATACGTAATTTTTTTTAAATTATTATTATTAAAAAAAAATAGTTTTCGTAATCCCCCACCCCTCTGGGGGGATGCTACAACCCTCCCCTGTCCCCCTCCACCCCTTCCTATAGTACATAACTATCTATACCGATTCTAGTCCTTCCAGTACTTCATCTTAGTAACTTTAAAGGATTAATTCTAAGGATTTTGTATTTGTTGCAAAATTATGTAATACCTAAGTTCAACGACTATTACTGCTAAAGTAATAAAGTTATCTTTACCGCTATAATTTCCTTGAAAGTTTATGAACTGCACTATCATCATGAATTTTTTCAGTTTTTTCACGCCAGTAGTTTAGGTTTTAGAGGGGGGGGGGGGACGCCCTACTGGAACAAAAATTTGCACTTTAAAGTTGAATATTTCGTAAATGGAGCATGCTATCGAAAAATAGTGTTAAGAACCCCTTAATCATTTCAAAATACCTATTCAATGATACCCCATTCGATGGAATAGATGACGAAAAAAAAATTCATAACCACAACATTTATATGGGAGCTACGCTAAAAAAAAATACTTTTAAAAATGTTATTTTACCACTTTGTCGGCGTGGTAAGTTTACATACCTGTACAAAATTGCAGCTTTCTAGTACAAACGGTCTCTTAGCAAAACCTCGGACAGACGGACAGACAGACGGACATGACGAAACTATAAGGGTTCCTTGTAGGTACTACGGAACCCTAAAAAGACGAAATATTTAATGTTTTCTTTACCAAATGTTCCTTATGTTGAACTAAACATAAAGCTTGGCCCAGATAAACTCCCTATTGACAAAGCGACAGTCTTCCTAGGAATCAAAACGGATTCCACTTTACAATGGGATCCACATATACATGAGCTCTCCGGAAGACTTAGTTCTGCTGCAGTTCTTAGGATAAGACAGTTAACAGACGGAGCTACTGCTCGCCTAGTTTATTTCGCGTACTTCCACAGTATTATGTCGTATGGTGTATTGCTGTGGGGAACTGCTGCTGAGATAGAGACAATCTTAATCATACAAAAGCGTGCAATTCGAGCCATATATAAAATGGGTCCTAGGGAATCTGTGAGGGATCTTTTTAAAGAAATTGATATTTTAACTTTACCAAGTCTGTATATATTTGAAAATATTATGTATGTTCGTAAAAAAATGAGTAAATTTAAATTAAACAATGACAATCACGATTACAATACTAGGAATAAAGATAAAATAGCGGTGCCAGGTTTTAGATTAGCAAAGACAAATAAAAGGTCCTTCTTAGGTAATTGTGTGCGGTTCTATAATAAAGTTCCCAAACATATTACAACGTTCACAGAAGGGAAATTCAAGTTGCATGTGAAAAACATATTGATTAAAAAATCCACACAGTTTCTGATTACATAAACGACCAAAATGCCTGGACAATTCCGCCTCCGCCAAGCTATTGCCTGTCACCTACATAATTTAAACAAATATTGTAATAACTATATTATATAGTAAGTAACACATTGTTAAAAGATGTTTAAAAGAATGGCCCCGAGTTTCTTGCCCGTTCTTCTCGCAGTGGCTCTATACAATTTATTTGCTGAACGTGGCAGTACAATGTAGAATATTTCAATACTAAAATTTGTAATTGACCATCATAAGAGCGTCGTAGACGCCTAAATTGAATAAATGATTTTTACTTTGACTTTGAATTGACTTTGAGCTGGTACCATTCCGGCTAGAACTAAGTCCAACCAAACCCTAGCGGCTGATACTAGGTGGAGCCAACCGAAGCGAGCGTGCCGCGGCAGCGGATGGCGAAGCGCTTAAATATCTGTTACACATCCAACAAAACATAAAATTTGATCAGTGAAGGATTACAAAAAAGTGAGGTTATGATTTTACAAAAATATGCATAACTCACTAACTATGCACTACCTTATAATAGAAGTGAGAACCTTGCCCTCCCCTGTTTGTTCTTTTTTTTTCTGTATTGAGAGCCATGTTATATTTCTGTACTTTTAGAAATAAAAATAACCTTTTTTTATGTTATTGTAACGGAACACGCTCAAGGCCCACTTGATGTTAAGCGGACTAACCTCTGCCTATAACAGAAGCATTTCATCACAAGCTACGAATAACTTTATTTATTCGTAGATCACAAGTCACGAATTGCACTGCGCCCGTCACTTTGAGACATAGTTATTAAGTCTCATGTGCCTGTAATTTCACTGGCTCTCAAGGACTGCTGCCGGAACATACGGTTAGGTGCTTGGCGACAGATTTTCTACTTGAAACTTGGTCGCTAGCCAGGCGGGCATTCGCAAAATGGCCTTCCACCGTGCGGTGAAGCTCAAGCCCGCGGCGGGATTCGAACCATGGACCTGCTGCGTGGCAGTCCATAGTCAATGCCACTGTGCCATCACTGCTTCAAAAGTTCCTAGTAGAACAACTTCCACACAAGGTTACCAACTTGTCTTGGTTATCCCTAGTAATAGTCACCAGGGTTTGGTTGTATCTAGTTGTAGCCGGCACGATATTCATTATCATCATCATTAAAAAAAGGAAAATAATAAGTAAGGGAAATATTTTTCAAAACAGGGTCAAATTGTTTTTTTTTTAACTTGTATTAGACTTTAACAAACCTCGCAAAGCTTTAACAAACAGAAACTACAGGATAGCTTTTCCTGTAGTTTCTGTTGCGTACACTTAAGTAGTAGTATTATATAGAACATACAAACACATTAATGTCCCCAACTTGCAATAGTGATCAAGCTGTGCTCTGTCTATTATTAGCATAGACCAAAGAGAGTAAAAATGTGTTCGTTTGTTACATTGCGCTACTATATTTTATTTTTAAGTATTTCTATTATATTTTGTTATTTGAATGTGTAAAGATGAACAAAGCTGATCAAAATCCCATTACAAAATAACAAATTTGCAAGAGGAAAAAATATATTCATGTGCGGGATTCGAACCCGCGTCATGTCATTTCAATGCATTACAATGCGCAGAGCTTGCGCTATATTTTTAATTTTGCTATGGCAAAAATAAACTAATTTAAAAAAAATGCCTTGTGATTTAATATGACACAGGAAAAAAATCTTCGTTAGATGTATTTATTTTATATGAACTTATATATTTTATATGAATGTATTAATTAATATCTCAGAAGTGAATAACATGAAACGAGTACATGCCTTTGTATATTAAGTCTTTGTCAACTTTTTATTAGTATTGATATTTTGATGTGAACTACTTTTATAGCAGGATGAAAACATAAACTATATATGTTTTTGAAACTTAGACCTATTTAATTCTCCTGGGGTAAATATTTTAATTAAACACTTATTTCACAATATACAACGTGCGATATGCATCAGATATGGCAGATATATATTTTTTTAAAGCTTTTAACTCTTGATCTCCGCCATTTTGAATAATTTGCAAAAAATTCATAGACAAAAATGTCTATGGAATGATCAAACCAGCTCACAAAAATTCACGAGAATCGATTGAGGAATGCAACTGTAGAGGACAACAACTGGACTTACGAAAGCATTTTTGTGTAAGCTGAAGCTAAGATGCTACGCTCGAACTACGTGCTCACTCGGTCAATTAGTATAGGAGAAATAACGAAAAAGAAAATAAAGTACCAAAAGATACACTTACCAGAATAAAAAAGGAAAATAAAACCATACATATAACACAGCATCCTAGTAGGTACAGTTTTTATATAGTCGAGACAAACAAGCACTAATTACAATACGCACTGATTGATTACGGAAAATCGAGACAATGTGCCTATATATACATATAATATAGTATATATGTAAATCTACAATTCATTACCATTGGTCAAAGGTGAGCGTAGACATCGATAGACATAGCTTTTAAAATAAGAAAAGGATCGGCCTAGCGCCATGTTGTGACGTCAAAACTAGAACTTGGTACAGTGTGCAAAAAAAGAAATGATAAAACATGTATAAATTAATAAAGAAAATAAAAACCCGACTGCAAATAATTTATTTTCGTTTTGTTTTATCGATCAATTGAAATTAAAACTGCCAGTTAATATATTTATGGAATCTTTTTTTAAGCCAATCATTTTGATACCCAACACGATGGCTTTGGAAGAAAAAATAAATTGATTTTCTCTACATGGCGTCTAAAATCCACCAGTTTGTTTTTTATTTTTTTATGTACATAGTGTCACTTGAGCTATCAAGATAAATCTAACGATATCTTGTACATAAAAATCGGTTAAGCCGTTTAGAAGTTATGGTGAAATAAAGAAACTCACATACATACATGAAACCTATAAACTTAACACACGTTTATGTGGGCAGTCGTGTAAAAAAACAAGTAGTCATAGGTAGGTAAACGAAGTTGTAGGTAACTGTATGTACAGCAAACACAGAAATAATTGCAACTGATTTTATTTGTTAGCAATATTTTGTACTTAGGTATCTTAATTTGGATCGCTTAGCTCTTCGATGCCGCATGTCCTGATGGCCCACTGAGTCAGACTCATCGTTATCATCGTAACGGGTAAGAAATATAACAATCACCAAAAACATATTAAACAGTCAACAAGAACAAATTAAACAGTAAAAAAAAAAATTAAACGAGAAGATCAATAAACCGCGTTTTCATCAAACCAAAATGGCGTCTGTGCTGCCAACCTTAAAAATATGAATTTATTAATATACACAATTTAAAATTCACTCACGTAAAATTACCTATAAATATGTGGCAATGTTCTATTTTTAAGTTTGGTCTGCTGATCGTACTTATAAGAGTGAATATGAGTGAAGTTAGCCGAGAGCCCGTCCTATTCTTATTTTAATCGCATTGTATGTAGAAAATCTCATGAACCGGATTTCGCATGATAGGTACTGCAATTTATATACACAATACTCAAGAATATAAGTAACTAGCTGCGCCCCGCGGTTACGCCCGCGTGGTGATGGATGATGATGATGAAAGTATGATATGTGTTAATCCAGCGCCTTATCTACCTCCGTGCCATATATTTTTGTATAAGATTTAAATATAGCTTACGCAAATATTATCATATCTCCGATTTTCGTAATAAGCTCAAGTGGCTCCCTATTCGTCGTCGCCGGAATGCTCATATAATATTATCCTCCTTTACAGTATTCTTTACAAAATGACAAATATACGATAGGAAAAATTTAAGTCATGTGCGGGAATCAAACCCGCGTCCATCCACCCCTTGAGCGTACCCCGGATGCTCTAACCAATTGAGCCAACATGACATGACGTCATAACTCAAATCTTTCCTATCGTTCTTTAACCATCGTATTGGGATGGATTGGATTGGATTCCTATAGTATATTTGTGATTTTGTAATGTAATCCGCATAGCCGGCGTTATAGCAAACCTAACAATATTAAAATTTACAGTTTTCTGTTCAATCCTTTAGCCCCGCGCTACCTCAAGAAACAATTAAAATTTCTTCTTTGTATCCATTCTCTGTCGTTAAGGTCATTAGAAAATTTAACGCTACAACAACCTGCACCTAAAATTACTTTCTACCACTATTAATTTGCCACTGAAGCTGTTGAATTCACTACCGCTAGAAATTAAATGGGCTCCTTCGTTGAAATGTCAAAAACTATTATATTGTCTTAATCTAAATTTCTTTAATAAAGGACACTGTGGTACAAACATCCTTTTTAATTAAATTGTGTTTAATATGTATAAAATTATACTATGGGAATATATTCCATTATATCTATATGTTTATATAATATATGTATATATGTGTTTTTTGCCCATTTATTATAATAATATTAGTATTTATATTAAAATACATTTCTATATATGTATATTCATCTATTTACATAAAAAATTTTAGTTAATTAGTTAAACATTTGGTAACATCAGTTATTTATGTGTAGAATTATTAGACCATATGAAACCCCGCCCAATATCTTGAACCATATCTCTTATTGATGGGTTGTCTGGAAGAGATCGCTCTGAACGATAAGACCGCCCATTGATACACTTGTTTTTAAGTTATTTTTTAGTAATAAGTTTATTGTTGTTATTATGGTGTCTTCAATAAAGAGTTATCAATCTATATAGATTGATAACTCTTTATTGAAGACACCATAATAGGTATGATAGATATATATCTATCATACCCAATTTCATCAAAATTGAACAAGCCGTTTGAACTTGATGAAGTAATAAACATACAAACACACTCACAAACGTTCGCATTTATAATATTAGTTTAAAAAGGGTCGGAAATTTGTTACTACCGAATATGCATTAGAAACAAATTATATTTTTTTATAGTATTTATGGTTCACTATTTTGGCGATAATGGCTTACACATAAAAGATAGATACATGCTGTCCCAGGCTTTTTGTAGGAAAATTTAAGATAAACATATCCGTTATACATTATGTTCATGTGCAGCGCACGCCAGAATAGGTCACTTGTGGCTGATTTTACTTACTTACTTGACACTTATCGTTATATTTTCGACAATTCACACAATATCTTTATAAATTATAGCCTATGTGTTATTCTGATGTATAAGCTATTTCATTGTAAAGTTTCATTAAAATCCATTCAATAGTTTTTGCGTGAAAGTGTAACAAACATCCATCCATACATCCATACTTACAAACTTTCGCGTTTATAATATTAGAAGGATAGGATGTGTTATTCTGATGTATAAGCTAATTCATTGTAAAGTTTCATTAAAATCCATTCAGTAGTTTTTGCGTGACAGAGTAACAAACATCCATCCATACATCCATACTTACAAACTTTCGCGTTGATAATATTAGTAGGATGTGCTAATAGATCAAAACATATTTTCTAATAATTGGCTCGATACAAAAAATTGACAAAAACACCTCTGAAAATAAAGGTTTTCTACTTTTTCCGCTAGATTTTAATGTATTAAGATATGATTAATGTTCTAAAGTATTGAATTTTTAAGTGCAATAAAATTTGTTGTTTTATTTTTTACAAAAAAAGCATAGTTAATGTGTAATTAGTCTGTTTCTAAAATGTCGCATACGCCCTTTCATTCCGAGAAGCGTAACATCATGCCACACTATTTTCTCCAGCGATCCACGTATAGCGCTATCATTATCGTTCAAACCGCGGCCAGCCGCGTTGAGCGTTGGACCTATGTCGCTTTTCTCAGCGATCTCGATTAAATAAAAATATGGGTAAAATTACAAATAAACGCTTTGTAGGTACAAAATTTTTTTATACAAATCGCCAAAAACGCATCGTGGACATAATAAGGCAGGCATCTGTACTTTTTCCTCCATTTATGTTTACTATCATGAATGTAATTTTCTAATTTTAATTAATTCATCATATTACTATGACACTGTCACAATAAAATAAAAATGCAAGATTTTATAAGACGTTGGAACTACTTGAGCTACCTAAAGTCATTATGAGCGTTATTCTGAATTTTTCATTATATGAACTTTTACATAAATTTACAAATCAATACATTATGGTAAGTATCATACTGCGTTTACTTCTGACAGTAAGGCACAAAAGTCTGTAAATATCTTTTATTTTCGACTGCTTTCGCAAAGTCTGAGTGGCGCATACTTAGAAAGGTCAGACCAGAATCTGGAAGAGTGGAGTTCGAATCTGACGCATTGATGTTTTTGTCTATTATTTTTATTTTATTAAAATTTGATACGTATTTACATATAACGACTTTTCAATTCTTTAATGTAAATCTTGTAAATTTTTACCTTGATTTCGTAGTTAACCTACGTTGACAACTCTTTAGTTTTTACGTTGCGTCATTTTGATCCAGGAAACACAATCACAAATGTTACATAGGTCTGTAATTTCCATCGATAAAACATTGTTTGAGTAGCTCATTTTTTTCTAAGGTCGGACCAGAAAACTTAAGGTGCAATGTTGAAATCCTAGTCAAAATTTATTTTCATATTTTTTTTATTTATTTATGACATTACTTATTTTTAATATTTTAATGAACTTATCAAGTTCTTGTGAACCATATTGCAACATAAAAAAAACTTCAAAGATTTTATTAAGTCGTAGGTACAAATTAATCTAAAATAAAACATTAGCTGTATTCAGATTTTTACCTACTATTTATTATATTAGATGCAACATGAATAATAAGCAGTTTCTGACAGTAAGGCACAAAGGTTATCTATGTTATTTTCGACTAGCTGCTTACTGTCCGTGTAACGCATATATAATCATGTCGGTTCGGAAGGTTGAATCCCGTGGTTCGAAACTCATGATCAGTCACTGTGATTCTTTTTGGTCGATTTTGTTTTTTCGTCTACTCATAATTATAATATTATATAATAATTACGTGCCCCATAAAAAATATTCTATAATATTATCCTTAAATATTATAGATATTACAAGCTCTATCGTGTGCTATGCGAAAATAGTATTTTACACAATTATTGGAGCACGAAATTTTATTCCCCGAGCGGGATTTGCAAAATATGAAATAATATTATGCTAAGTTTCTGACAGTAAGGCACAAAGGTTATGTCTGTAATTTTCGACACAAGACGTAATATTTGTATAGCGTATGAATACTGAAGTCGGATTGGAAATACGACTACCGTGGTTCGAATCTCACGAACCGTGATGCATTTCGGGTACTTTTTAATTTATATTGCCTTGTATTTGATAAGTACATATTATATTATCTTCGTATAATTCAGTTTGCTGACGCGTATTCAATTTGAAATGCCACAGAATAAAAAGAGTAATGCTTGCAAATTTATTAGGTACCTTGGGTTGGGTTTCTTTGTTTTCATATCATTTGAGAGTTTAGTATATCTAATGTACGTGAATAATGTAAGTACTTACTACTTAAACTAGGTACACCTACCCATGTTTTTTTCGTAGATCTCGGAAAAGAATGTCTCTTTTCCTGGATGGACACGAGTCAATGGAAACAATGGAGAGGTATGAAAAACATGAACATGCTGAAATTATACCTAGGTATACCTACTTACTTTGAAGAAAATATTGTTGCGGCCACAGCGTAATAGTAACAGTAGAACTAACATTATCATACAAAGCTATGTTGCCATGGAGTACCTAAACACCGTCCCTCTCTTCGTCCACTAATATAGAAAAGACAAACTTTCAAACATGAAAAGGTATTGAAATATTCATGGTATTATTGAGTACATATAAGTCAGTAGGTAATAATAAGGTGACTGTAAAAGTTAGATACGATATAGTGATACTGAAGTTTTTGTGTTAAAGTTACTATATGAGTGATATGGTCTATTATTATTAATTACATATAGGTAATTTAGTGCGCTTTGAATGTGTTTATGGTTCTGAACTTATCTCACTGGAAAACTCCTTGTAGAGCGCAATAGGATATAACACATGCACCACTCCAACATTTGGAAGGTAAGGCAGATTGACATTTCGTAAGGCATTATAGAGTCATGTGGGTCAAGTGTGCGCATTTAAACTTTGACGCTTCAAAGACTCGAAAATTGTGTGTCGAATGAAACAAAACTGTGTTAATTAGTAAGACTGTTTATTTGTTATTAACTTATACACAATATTAGTATTGTCAGTAGCTTATATTTTAAGAAATTATAGAAAACAAAGACCATTCCATACGCGCACACTTACCCCAGTATAGGGGTAGGTGTACGCTGCACTGTGGGTAAGTGTACGCAACAACAAATAGAGACATATTTTTAGAACATAAACATAATTATTAAAATTTTCATCATAGGTACTTAAAGTAATCAAAATAAAATCATCTTAAATCAAAATATGAGATCAATTGGAACTTAAAAATCCTCAGTAACTTCTTCATACATCTAGTATCACTTTTTTGTCGTTGATTTTGTGATTTTGCTTTCGGCAGAGCTTGTATGCATCCGGAACTTTCCTTAGATAATCTCGAAGAATTTTGAATGTATATTTGAACTCGGAAACAAAAAATAGCAACACATGTAAAAAGATTTGCAAGCAGGGTAGGTATGCGCCTGCGCACACTTACGCGACAGGTTCCTGCGCACACTTAACCCAAACCATCGAAACAGAATTGTATGAATGCCGTTGATTGTTGCGTCAACATAACAAATCAAACACTGGCAATTATGAAACTAGATCTTATGTTGTACTCGATAGCAAATAGCATATTTTCAAATAGTTTACATGATTGCAAAAGATTACTTGTCAAATATGACAAATTATCGTAAATATTTTAGCAAAAATCTTCATTTACCTGTAAGATTAAAATGGCACGCTAGCAGCCACTGTAAGACGAGCGCTTCACAGGACATCCAGCGAGGCACTGGAGAGGGGGGTTGCCGTTCCTTAGCTCTATATAGTTTTGGAGATATTTTGAATGCGCACACTTAGACGCTGCGCACACTTGACCCACATGACTCTATGCATTGTCATTTAATTATTTATGTATTTTGTGTACCTATATATATATATATATATATATATATATATATATATATATATATATATATATATATACACCGTGTCCCAAAATTCAACGATAAGCCGGCATCGGTGCATGGACCTACTCTTCCTTCCGGACCTCTGAGGCGATCAGACGTGTGTTGAGTTGAGACCGTAATTAATTTTTATTTCCAAAAATTTGTAAAAGTTTAATATCTCAAAAGTACTTCGGATACCAGGAGCGCAGCAAGCTATAAGAGGTTTCAATACAAGCATCCACAGCGCTGCACACATTCATACAGTATACACGTGAGTGCCTTAAGATCTCTCATATATCATTGCTTTACACACAAGCAGGCTTATTAGCTCGGAGGTCTCGCTTATCTGGACGGATAGCGTTTATATATGAAATCCTCGATCGCTGACCACTCACGGTGAGCTCCCGTAGAACTGCATTTATTTCTGTGTCAGTGTTCTGTGACTTTGTTTACTTTCATCGTTGCTTGAGGGTAAAATAACTGCCAACTAAACTATGCCGCTTAAAAGATCTCCGCCGGTAAAAAAAGCTGCTCGCTCTTCTGACAACAGACAGACGTCAGAATCCAGCGATAATTATTGTGAAAAAAGCGAAACTCCTACGCATAAGAGGAAGCATGACCTAGTCAAAAGCCCAAATAGGGACGACTTAGAAGGACTCAAAGCTGCATTTGAAAGTTATAAAAAGCAACAAGAGACCAGGCACAATGCACTGATACAAAAATTTAATGAGGTCAAGGAAGAAAACAAAATCTCTCAAAATGCCATTGAATTTCTATCTAAGGAATACGATGATATGAAAGAGCAAATTAAACAACTTCAAGCTGAGAAACGAGAGGACACGGCGTTTATTCAAACGCTGGAAGACAAAATTGCAATCTTGGAGAAAAACTCCCGTTCTAGTGGGCTGGAGATAAGGAATGTACCAACTCAAAAAACTGAAACGAAAGATGAACTCTCACAGTACATTGTAAATATTGGTAAAGCTATCAAACAGCCGATCGAACTATCTGATATACGTGATGTATTTCGCACAAACACCAAAAATGCATCCAACAAACCCATTATCGTGGACTTCACCTCTACTGTTAAGAAAGAGAAGTTCCTGAAATCGGTCAAAATATTTAACAAAGAGCGAAGAGACTCACGCCTTAACTCATCCCACCTGCGCCTGCACTTAGAAGGGCCTGCCAAACCAGTTTACATATCAGAGAGTCTATCCCTAAAAACTAAGCGTCTTTTCTCACTGGCTCGTGAATTTGCCAAAACAAACGGGTATACCTTCTGTTGGGTAGCACATGGGCAAGTCTATCTCCGCAAGAAGGAATGTGCCCCGTATACACGCATATCGACAGAGGCTGATCTTCCGAAGACACTGGAACAACAATGACTATTCTTAGCACACTCATTCCTATTTTTAAATTTCTTTTTTTTATGTTGCATACGTTGCTTAATTTGTATTTTCTATGGAAAATGTATTAAAAACACTCAAATCTCAACAATCTCACATTACACACCAACTGCTAAACACATACTAAGACACAAAACTCATAACCCACACCCTATTTACGAATTATTTAAAACAGGCATAACTCTGTGCACTGTAATTAGCCTATATAATTTTGGAAACTATTTTTCCGTGAAACATAGATTGACCTCAAAGATTTTTTCTTATTTTTATTATGGATGACATACATGATATAAGTAATGAACTGGAGGCGCTAGAAGTCTCAAATGCATACATCAGCTCACCTGAAAATTGTTCTAAATGTTTTCCAAGTAATAATGAAGGGTCTTTGTCAATTCTACAGGTCAATATTCGCAGTATTAACTGTAACTTCGACAAACTTTGTATTTTTTTGGAGCGCCTAGATTGCCAGTGTGACCTCATTATTCTTACGGAATGTTGGTTAAGTAAAGTTCCGGATGCACCACCGTATCTTCAGGCTTATAACTCCCATAAATCAAAACATGCATCACAAAATGATGGTGTCTTCGTATATGTAAGACAAGAGCTTGAATATAAAGTTATTGAACCGGACTGTAGAGAATTGAACTGCCTTATTGTAAAATATGGATGTGAACTCGCAGTAGCAGCATGTTATCGATCTCCCTCTTTTCGAAATCTAGATGCTTTTGAGGAAAGTCTAGATACAATTTTAACTTCTCTTAAATCATACCCGACATTAGCTATCATCGGTGACCTAAACTTTAACATCTCACCCGAAAATTATAGTGATGCAAATGCGGCGCGTTACTTGAACATGTGTGCATCTCATGGTCTTTTGCCTGCGCACTTGTATCCTACCAGATTTCAAAAATGCTTGGACCACGTCTTGCTCAAAACCAACAAAGTAACAACAACAATAGTATTTGATTCTTGCTTCACAGATCATGCACCAGTTCTTTTCCATGCAAATGTCACTCGCGTGTCCCCTTTCAATAATCCTAAAAGTAGTGTGGAACGTACTAACGTGCGCTGAGTTATATCAGATATAACATCACTAGACTTTTTAAGTGTTTTTAATTGCTTGGATCCTAATTTAGCCACCAATATATTTGTTAATATCATTATGAACATTGTAAGAAAACACACTACCATTGCTGAAGTGTCATGTAGAAAGCGTATTAGGAAGCCTTGGATCACAGTGGGCTTACTAAAATGTATGAAATTACGTGATAGACTTCATACACAAAGTCGTAAATTACCCCAAAATATGATAGTACAAATAACTTATAGACGCTATCGTAATTTTGCAATAACCTGCTAAAAAAATTGAAGTGTACTTTTGAACAAAATGAATTTAAAAAGGCTAAAAACAACCCAAAAAAAACATGGAGAGTAGTTAAAGAAATCACTAGTATAAAAAAAACTTGTACCCCAGCCAAAGAATTGTTAAGTATATCATCAACTGAAAAGTCATCTGCAAACTTTGTTAACAACTTTTTTGCAAATATAGGTAAAAGTTTGGCATCCCAAATTAAAACCCAGCAATACTTCAACAATACTAATACATTTCCTTTAAACTATATTTCAAATGCAGACGGTAACTCCATGGCACTCTTTAGTGTCGATGAGCAGGAAATAGATTCGATAATTATGAAGCTTCGAAATGATTGTGCGGTTGGATGGGATGGCATTTCTAGCTCAGTTATAAAATCTTGTAGGTCTACACTCATTCCACCATTAAAACATATCATTAATATGTGCCTTACGCAAGGTGTATTTCCTATAGCTTTTAAGAAAGCTTTAGTACATCCAATCTTTAAGACTGGGGACAGAGACCGCGTAACCAATTACAGGCCTATATCAGTGTTAACATCCTTCTCAAAAATCTTAGAAAAAGTCCTAAATAAGCGGTTACTTTGCTTTTTGGAAAAAAATAACATACTAGCTCCTAACCAATTCGGATTTAGAAAATTAAAATCTACTGAAGATGCTGTAATGGAACTCACCAATGAAATAGTTACAAATTTAGATACAAAAAATAAAACGGTAGGTATTTTCCTTGATCTGTCAAAAGCATTTGACACTGTTTCTGTCCCCCTTCTTATAGAAAAGATGGAATGCATTGGTATCCGGGGGCCTTCTTTGAGAATTTTCCAGGATTATTTAAAAAATCGAACTCAAACTGTCAAAATTCAATCAGTTACAAGTGATGAAGAAAATTTAAGTGATTTTGGCGTGCCTCAGGGAAGTGTTCTTGGTCCCACTCTTTTCCTTATTTATGTTAATAATTTATGCCAGCTAAATATCCCAAACTGTAAAATTGTAACTTACGGAGACGACACAGCACTCGTAATAAAGGGAGACACCTGGGAAAATGCTCGTAAAAATGCCGAAGGAGCTTTGGCGATTGTTGTGTCGTGGTTGAGTTCCAATTTACTCACTCTTAATATAAACAAAACAAAATTTCTAACTTTCTCTCCGTGTATCTCGTCACAGCCACCATCTTTTCTAATCAAAGCTCATCAATGCCCCTCATATCTAACATATTGTAATTGTCTTACCCTAGAAAGAGTTTCACACATAAAATATCTCGGAGTATATATTGATAAAGTTCTTGATTGGCAAAAACAAATAGATGTTCTTAGTAGACGCGTTCGCAAATTAATATTTACGTTTAAAAAACTTAGGTCTTCAGCAAATTTGCATACTCTCAAGTTAGTATACTTTGCTTTGGCTCAGTCCATAATGACATATTGTATTACTATCTGGGGTAGCACATGTACTACGTTTTTGTTAAAATTAGAAAGAGCACAGAGAGCCGTCTTAAAAGTTATGTACAAAAAACCCATCTACTACTCCACGAGTGAACTGTACAAACTAAGTGAAGTACTGACCGTGAGACAACTCTTTGTACTCAATACTACTGTGAGACAACACTCAACCTTAACATATAACCCCGTAAGTCGTCAATTTAAACGTCGTAAAGATAGAGTATGTAAGTCAATTTCCTACAGATTACAACTTGCAGCCCGTCACTTTAGGATTTTAGGTCCTCGTTTGTATAATCGCTTATGCCAAAACCAGGATATTTATCCTCTCTCAAAGAGAGAGTGCAAACGAGTTGTCATGAAATGGCTGCAAAACATGACCTATGAAGACACAGAAAACCTGCTCAAGTTTCGTTCATAATATTCTATTCTAAACCTTAAATTGTTTTCATTAGGCTTGATATAATATCTTAGGTATTTATTCTAATTAGGTAACCCTGTCACCACACGACCATCAGATTCATAAACACACAGAAATAATCTTCACGAACTTTCACCCTACACAAACTCACAACTTCACGGTACGTTCACATATACACACACACACACACGCACACATATACATACCTCTTCACACACACACACACACAAACACACATTTTTCTCACCTTTTGTATATTACATGTTAGTCTGTATTATGATATAATATAATGTTTCGCTGTAGCATGAAATACAGTGTCATAAATAATGAATTTTATAAGTTTTCAATAGTTTATGGGAAGGAACTGTAACCCTGTAACACAGTTAATACTAGTACAGGGTACAGGGATTTGGATACTTACATGTAATTATGAAATAGATTTATGTTAGTAATATATTATGATTTATGATATACAAAACATAATTGTAACTAGTTGAGAAATAAAATGTATTTATTATTATTTATTATTTATTATTACTCATGACTCCTCGGAAAAAAAAAAATTATAACTGTTTTTTTTTATTAATTACAGAGACTTTTATAAATTTCATCGATATTCGATACCCATTATGCTATTTTCAACTACCATGACCACAATTTTTGACATATTTTTGATATTTTTTGTGCATTAGCAACCTAAGAAGGACGGCTATCTACCACAATCCTTTAAAATTACAAAAAGTCTGTAGTTATTTTACAAAAATCAGTAAAAAAAATATGTTTTCTTATAATTTTCATAGATTTTAACATTCTATGCACTTTCTATAGTCTGGGTTAAAAAAAAAAGTATGGACACTACCATGGCAAGTTTTATTAAAAGTTGGCGCAACTTTATAAAAGTCTCTGTAATTAAAAAAAAAAAGAGTTATAATTTTTTTTTTATTTTTTCCCGAGTAGTCATGAGTAGGTCCATGCACCGATGCCGGCTTATCGTTGAATTTTGGGACACGGTGTATATATATATATATATATATATATATAAAATCCAAAATTTCAATTAATTTTATACATTTTTGGACTACGTTGTATATTAATAATATAAATACGAAAGTTTAAAGGTCACTTTATATATTTATACCTAACCTAAAAATGAATAGTTTAGTAATTTATCCGCTAGAGACTTTGCCTTATATGTATATATATACATATACATATTAAATAAAATATATACATCTGTGCCTCCTGTGCAAAAGGATATAACTCAAAAGTCACAAGTTTTCAGGAAATATAAAGTAAATTTTAAAAAATTATATATCTGTATCTGTGTGTCTCAGCAAAACAGCAATATTGAATTATAGTGCAACAAAAATTGAATTTTCATACTTAATATAAATAATTTTGATATGTTGCGTGGAAAATCAGATAAATACATAAAAAGGGCTGTATATAAATATATACCAGGCCTATCTGATATTTAACGTTAAGTCCAGCTGCGTGTGGGAGAAAGTATGACGGCCGGCATATCTGCACTGGTCGACTAATTTCGTTTGAGATGTCGCGTCTAATATATATAGGTCAATGGGAACACCTACGGTTTTCGGGTGTTCTACGACCCATGATTCAGATTTTTTAAATTTGTCGGTGGTGGAACACCCAACTCGATCGTCTTGGTGTTTTATAGGCAAACAATCAAGAAATTACAGAACACCTGCGACACAGGTTAGACAATAGTTAGTATCATGCATTTATACTAGTGGTGTTCTATTTGAACAAATGTTTTATTTTTGGGAATATAAAGAAATTGCATGGGCTAAGTCTGGATTGTGTGCGGTAGTTTACGAGGTTTACCTCTTTGTACCTAACCTACTTTTACATACCTACATACGAGTTATATGTAGTAGTATAGTAAGTAGATACATATGTAGAATGTTTCGGAGTCCTTTCAATGAGTTAAAATAGCTGTTCTTTGTTATAGCTTACCAACTGGTTGAACGGTTGCTCATTTGCTACTAGCAGTATAAATAAAAGAATAGGTAACAAATACCTATTCTGTGGGAAATCTGTGTCTGACACCATATAATGTCAAAAAATGAAAAAAAAAATTGACTGACATTGACAGCTGCCGGAAGACACCATTGTTTGAACTAAGATCTCGTCACAGATCAATATGTCATCTGGGTGTCAGTTTTTAATAGGTACTTAATACCTAATAATAAAAAGTTCTCCATTGGGTAAAAAATTTTCAAGAAATATCTGAAAATCTTTGTTTATAAACAGGTTTTGCTACATATTTTTTTTTTATGCTCTATAGGTTAGCCTTTGATCACTATCTCCCCTGATGGTAAGTGATGATGTGGTCGAAGATGTTGTTCAGGCTAACCTAGAAGTACTGGCTCTCAAGGACAGCTGCCGGAACACACCGTTAGGTGCTTGGCGACAGATTTTCTACTTGAGGGTGGTAGCTAGCCAGGCGGGCATTCGCAAAATGCCCTACCACCATGCTATAACGACTGCCATCTTAAGACAACGACCGGCACCGACGGCTTAACGTGTCCTCCGAAGCACGGAAACGCTCAGTAGTAATGTCACTAAGCGGTCACCCATTCAACTCATGACCGCGCGCGACGTTGCTTAACTTTGCTGATCGGTTAAGAACAGCTAAGTTAACTTCGCTACGAGCGCTTCAAGACGTAGGTACGACGTTTACGATTTAGAGACCCGTTACATACGAAAACACGGGAAAATATGGTGCGGATTCTCATTAATAGGATTCGGTTTTGCTTTTTGAGTACGCAACCCCTAAAATAGGAAAGTTCTTGAGTCCGTTTTTTTTTTGTACGCATATGTAGTTTTTCAGTGGATTATTTGATCTTGATGTTTAATACTAATAAGAATTTCGTTGATTAGAGTATTGGTCCATTGTGCTGGTCCAAATTGGTCCCATTAAAGTTCAAGTAATTAATTAAGATCAAGAAGTGTTTTAGTTTCAATAAAATTAAACAGATTTTGACAATATGCATATAATAATAACAAATACTTTTAAAATATTTTAAGAAAACATTAAAATAATATTTTAATAAAATACTTAAAAAATATATCTAGTGACAATTCTGCTTAATTTTCCTGCTAAGCCGAGGTGACGTCACAAACGACACGCAGCCAAACCGGAAGAATTTTCGACGCATTTCGGTTCTACACGAAGCATCTTCAGGAGGTCTTGACTCTTCGAGCTTCGAGAAAATATCGCGATCGTACGGAAAATTAAGCGGAATTGTCACTAGATATATTTTTATATTTTTTTAAGTATTTTATCAAAATATTAATTTGATGTTTTCTTAAAATATTTTAAAAGTATTTGTTATTATTAAAAATGGATTTCCGCAAAGTAACGCCTGAATCTATTCAATATGCATATAGGTCGATGAGGATGAGATTCGATATTCATGTTTTACTTCTTCAGTATAAGATGTTAAGCCAAAAGACGTCAAACACCTTAAAGCTCGAAGCGCTCGTAGCGAAGATTGCTTAGCTGTTCTTAACCGAGCAACGTCCGCCGCGGTCATGAGTCGGAGGGCCTAGTGACACTACTATACTAAGCGCTTCCGTGCTTCGGAGGGCACGTTAAGCCGTCGGTCCCGGTTGTCTCTTCGGATGGCAGTCGTTATAGCATGGTGGTAGGGCATTTTGCGAATGCTAGCTACCACCCTCAAGTAGAAAATCTCTCCTTCTCCTAACTAGTGAGTCGTTATTATAGAATTTGATTTCAAAACTGATTTAACATAAAGAATAAAAAAATATATAGTTATTGTGAATCATTAGACTACATTTTTCAGATTTACTTTGTCTGGAGCAAGAAAACATCTTGACTTTCTAATGTACATGTGAAATGTACTTTCGCTAAGTTTGAACGATATATCGTTCGAAATGTACTTTAATTTTCTTCAGTCTTAAGTCTCTTAAGCTCCATATCGCAAAAAGGCACAGAATCGCTTGTTAACTTAGTTTTTTTAGCGATACATATCGGGGAGAGTGTTCTAATGTTACATATTTTAATTTCACCGTCCCTTTTCATCTCCAGAAAACAAGCAAAAATGTCTCCTATTCTCTACCACATAAGTAATAATTGGCTAAAATATATTCGCTAACACATTTAATATTAAGTATCTTTACAGCTAGAGTGAAACGGCATTTTCTTCGCGAGTGTGGTATATATTACAAATTAACGCGCGTACGAAAAAGAAAATTACCGTTAAAGCCTTAAAAGAGAAAGTTAATCAAGTAGAAAATCTGTCGCCAAGCACCTAATAGTGTGTTCCGGCAGCAGTCCTTGAGAGCCAGTAAAGTTACAGGCACATGAGACCTAACAACTGTACGTCTCAGTGTGACAGGCACAGTGCAATTCGTCGTTGACGAAATGCGTCTGTTATAGGCAGAGATTAGCCCACTTAACATCAGGTGGACCTCGGACTTGTTCCGTCACAATAACATAAAAAAAAAGTTGTTTCACTAAAGAATTGTTGTTTATATTGTACACGTATTTTATGAATCGTTATTCTTTGTAACAGCTTTAAAATAAATATTTAAACACACGTTAAGTGCTTTTATTCTGTTTAAATTATTCGCAAATTTAATTTAATACCTCTCACTAAAGCTTTGTTAAGCAGCGTGTGAAACAAAATCTGAAATTCTTAGCCACATATTTCCCGAAATAAGTGGGAAAACAAACGTGTGGCCACTCACAAACGAATGTACGGCTTTTCATTTCATTCTTTGCATTTTAAAATTCCATTTTCCGGTTTACGCATTCGCAGGCATTTTGATTCAGGCACTCAGATATGAGAGATAAAGCGCCACTAGAAATGTTTTATTAAAACAACTAACTTTGGTAAGGTTTGAAGCGCTCGTAGCGAAGTTTGCTTAGCTGTTCTTAACCGATCAGCAAAGTTAAGCAACGTCCGCCGCGGTCATGACTTGGATGGGAGACCGCTAGTAAAATTACTACTTAGCGCCAAGGACCTAACGGTGTGTTCCGGCAGCTGTCCTTGAGAGCTAGTAATTCTAGGTTAGTAGGTTAGCCTGAACAATATCTTCGACCACATCATCACTTACCATCAGGTGAGTGGTCAAAGGCTAACCTATCAAGAATTAACAAAAAAGTTCGCGACTTGATCTGCTTCCGTTATATTGAGATTCTTCAAGGGCAAGGACTGGGTTTTTAAGTAGTGTTCGAGGGCTACCTATTAAGGGTTCCGAACCTAAAGACCAAAATGGAGAATTAATGATTAATTAATGTAAACCAGACTCGCTGTATGTCTGTCCGTAGATATGTCAAAGGTCTCTAGCTCGTAATAGGAATGAGTTACAAACCTGCAATTTAGATAATAATAGGCAAATCCATAATATCCAACCCAAAACGAATATAATATAATATTTTGAAGCAGTGATGGCTCAGTGGCATTGGCTATGGACTGCCGCGCAGCAGGTCCATGGTTCGAATCCCGCCACGGGCTTGAGCTTCACCGCATGGTGGAAGGGCATTTAGCGAATGCCCGCCTGGCTAGCGGCCACCCTCAAATAGGAAATCTGTCGTCAAGCACCTAACCGGCAGCAGTCCTTGAGAGCCAGTGAAATTACAGGCAAAATGAGGCTGAACAAGTATGTCTCAAGGTGATGGGCGCAGTGCAGTTCGTCACTTGTGATGAAATTCATCTGTTATAGGCAGAGATTGCTCCATCTGAGAAAAATGTCTTTGGAGCTTAAAACAAATTTGACCTTTTACCGTTGAATTATAACTACGCAAGATGAATTCACAACTCTTAAGATGATTTTCACCACGCAAAGCGAAATCAATAAAAATGTACCATTTCACTTTGGAAACTATCGCGAGTTTTATCCGTATTATCTTATTAGGAACCGGCCAGGACCCGCGTTATATTTACCGGAAAGATTCCGACCAGTTTCTGAAGTTCTTCGTCTGGGAGTCACGATTGCGCGAAGCGACGAGCACGGGCCGAGGCCCGTGCGGTTCCTAATAAGTTAAAAATGTACCATGTTTTATAATATAAACACAACCGTCAAAAAACGCCTTCCGTAAAGTATTTTCAGAATTGAACGTTATACGATAATAATTGCAGTATTGACCATAAAATATACCTTACTTTTACGGCGGTTTATATACGGTGATTATCATGTTATGTTTTCATTCGATATTATGGTGTTATTGAACGGAAATAAATATTTAATACTGATCAGTTGGCGGATGTTGGTAATGGCAACACCAAAGCGACAGTAGCGCCACCATTTGATGGGATAAAACATACGACACGCTCTGTGATTGGCAGAGTGATTTCCCGCTAAAACGAGTGTTGACACGAAGTGAAGAGCGGAGGAGTGGGGCATTCTTGAGACGACCACCAGACTGGAAACATCGGAGCCGAAGTACTGTTCTGTTCATTACAATTCAGAAGTGTTCAAAAACCCCTCACAAAGTGAAGTCTTGCTGCGGCCCAAGCGATTGTGAGTACCTACATATTATTTATAGTGCCCCCAGAGAATTTTGTGATACATTTAAGCATATAATTACGTCAAACTCTTTAGTTCAATATCTGTGTTCCATTCTTATATATTAAATTATTAAGAGAACGTGAGAGTGCGTTGTTTGTTAAAGTACGTGAGCGGGCGTCTTTATTAGAGAACGTGAGAGTGCGTTGTTTGTTAGAGTACGTGAGCGGGCGTCATTTATAAGAGAACGTAAGAGTGCGTTATTGGTTAAAGTACGTGAGCGGGCGTAATTTATAAGAGAACGTGAGAGTGCGTTGTTTGTTAAATAACGTGAGCGGGCGTTATTTATTAGCAGACGTGAGAGGGCGTCGATAATAAGTGAAAGTAAGTTTGCGTTACTTATAAGAGGACGTGAGCGTACGTTATAAGAAAACAGATCATATATTATGTTAAGTGAACATGATTATGTATATTATCTTTGTTCCATTTTGAGGCATTACAAGTTATTTTGTTGGACGTTAGCGTGCGTTCGCTTTAGAAAGAAATACAAGATTACAAAAACGCACGAATGCGTCAGCGTCGCTTAGATTCATTAGAATTCATGCATTTTTCACATGATACTTTAGAGGACGACGTGATCGGATCATACATGATGACCGAAATTAACGTCTGATTATAAAGAAACAATATTAGTCCTACTTGGTATTGATGTGAATAAAGTATAGTTTCAAATAATGGTTCAAGTTTTATAAGAGTGGGTAGACAGTGATATATGAAGTGAAGTAAGAAATAATTATTTGAATGACTACCACTAGCAACGAATGTTTCTGAATAGACTGGTTTATTAAGTTAAGGGATACATTTTTTAAATAATTTAGTGTCTTGATACTTATGTAGGTAATAGATGAAATAACAAATAGCAGTTATATAATAGAGATACTCAACAATACACCTTGATTCATTAATAATAATTTCTTTTCGTATCTTTTAAAACATGATTCTGCGAACAAAGCTACACCACATTCTTATTTCCTAGATATGTGCATAGTCTTGTTGCATTGTTCATAAAATACTTATTTTTGTGGTAGTAATGGCCTACGTTTAGTGCGATACCGCCTGATTTGTGATTCTAGTGAACAGTTTCTAGAAGATGTACAAATTTTGATACGAAAACTTAGTCGAGGAAAATATCACGAAGAAAGCAATAAGTTTACGTCGAAATGGTGTAAGCAGCAGTATCCTTCTGTTGATGTTATTGAATCAATTAATGTATTGAACGTCAAATTAAACGTTAATTAGTCTTTACTGGATGCTTCAACGTTCTTGGATGGACGTTTGGTCAAAATTCATAATTGATCCAGAGGATAAAAGATAAAACATTGAAATATGGTTGCATACAGAGAACGAATTTTTCCTTTTGGCACTCTAGCAACTGGTTGTCACATTTCACCAGCCTAGATTGTACTTGGAAGGAATAGCTTAAGAAATGTTTGGTGGAAATTTTAAACCCTATGAAAGTCTATGAATCTAGTTCTCAGAAAAGCTTCTTTCAATTAACATGTACGGAATAAATTGAAAAAAGTAGTACATTGATCTATGGTATTAAAGATATAGTATTTTATTGCATTACTTTGTTTTGCAAGAGCTGTCAGTCAAAATCTTCTCTCAAAGCAAAAAAGAGAGGATATTTTGAAGGAATATGAAAGGGCATGTCTCGACCTAGAGTTCGCTGTTTTGCCTGTGGCATCGAGGGACATTAGTCAAATTGGCTCTTTAAAATCAAGAAGAATAAAGAAGTTACTTTAGTTCAGTCAACTATTAAATGTTTTAATTTTGATGAAGAGCATCGATATCCTCGCTATCCAAATGATATGTGACCGCAATAAAAAAAATATTAATCATCTAAATTAGCATTGTAATCGAAATTCTTATTCAATCACATAACCTCTTTGAAGACTGATAAAGTACTAAATATATATTCTTCAAATTCTAACAATGATAACGTATTCTCAAGGATGTTGAAGTTATCAATATAGAGAGCTTACTTTAACTTTAGTAGTGATTGCTCCCTTATTGAATTCACTGTAGCCCTAAATCTGAATATAGATAAATTTGATTCTGAATTACTTTTGATAAGGTTATTTGGTACCGAAGTTCTACCGTAGTAAAATTTACTATACTTCTACATACGACCACTATTCATGTCTCGGATTACCATTTCCATTGACGAATTTTATGTACCTACATCAATCTATGATATTAGGTATAATAAAACTTTACCTAATAGCCTAATATTAGTATGCTAATAAATAAAAGTGAAATAACTATTTTACGAGGCTATTTTGCCTGTATCAGAAGTATTGGTTGTACGAATAGTTAATATCGAAGAAAATTAGGCAAGAGATATTCAATTGTTAATAGTAGTCATATATATTGGTTATGTCTAGGTTAAGGTACAAATAACAGACATACCTGGATATCGCAAAGTATATATTTTACTACAATGACAAAAATTATTACGTCGCAATAAACAATATTATACTAAATGATATTATTAATAGCTAAAAGTATGTCATTAGATGTCAGAACATTAATTACTAATTACTTTAGTCTTCGACTTGAAAAGGTCGTCAAGGCAATAAAAAGAATTCTGCAATCAATTTATTCAATTTAAATTTAAAAAAATATTAAAGGGTAAGGTTCTTATGTTGGGATTTTGTTATAGATTTTTATTGCCATACAATATTAATTTAATAGTTCTAAACTAGACATAGGCATTACCAGATTTTTTCCGATAGCGAGTTGATCGGTGCATATCACGTTTTACATCGACAAAAAAATTATTGGGTTTTGTTTCACTAAAAGGCTCATTTCTTCTATATGGAGGCAGGGAAGGGGTAGCATGTTTCATTGTTTAAATAAAGGCCTACACGTTTCTTAACGTCGAGCATAAAGTTTGAATACACTTTTTTTTTTTTAATTCTTGAAAGGTCTTTTAATTTCTACCGAGTTTTCCCATAAAATCAGTCCGTATCTTCGAGTAGAACCATCATAACCGTGATAAGCTGAGAGGGCTGCCTTTTGCGAAACTATCTGTCGGATGCGTTTGGGAGCATACACGAATTTAGTTACTTTAGAGCAAACTTGCTACGTGTTGTTTCCATGAAGTGTTGATCTAGTGTCATTTCTAAGAAAGCACGAGTGTTTACTTCTTCCACTGTTTGTCTATTTAGAAAAATATTTATATCTAACGGAGGAGCCTGATAGGTTATTTCATTGCATAAGTTTGGTCTGGAAGTGGTGGTAAATGGGATCAAACACAATTCCTAAAAATATCCTTGTCCATATAGCAGTCTCTTGATCTAACCAAGCTATTTTAGAAAGTTCGTCAAAAGATTTAGATAAAGTGCATGACCATTTACAAAAGCACTAAAGACGTTTGATGGCAATGGGCAGATGATGAATTGAAGGCATTCACCATTAGAGGGCGTATTTTAAGAAGTAGATCGGTTTTAGCAGCTTCAAAATAAGATATAAATTTGATAATCATAGATATCAAATCGCAAATGTGTTTGGATTTTCATAGGCAAAGAAGTGCTGTTTTGAAATGTCTGCCAACAGAATACGACAACGCATTAATGTTAAAGCTCTCAGTGTTATGAATGATTCCGAAAAAAGTGTAATAACAAATAAAGCTTCATCATCAGAACCCAACAATTTTTTAAATATAATAAAATCAATTTATTTGCCTCAAATTCGAGTAAATTAGATGTTATAAATAAATCGAACTAACACATTTTTCTAAATTATTAATTTGTGTAAATAAAGTATTTCATTACAAGAATAATTCTTATGAATGTACAAAGTAATGTCTCAAACCTAATACAAAACATGAAAGTATGTTATTTATCAGTGAAATATTCATGGAGCGAGTAAAGGCATGATTTAACAACCAGACATTTAATTTATACCTATTTATGTTAAATGGCTATTATTTAATGTCTACTGGTAATTTATTTAATAATTGAATCAACGTGAAGTAACTCCTTTTCCGGTAGCGTGCCGTTTTGAGAGCGTACTTATATACGCTCGTAATCTTTGACTATTTTTGATTAAATTAAAATCTTATTCTTATCAATATTGCCAAATTTGTTAAGACGTTAATGTATATTAAAGTAACAGTGGCCCCAACAACCTTGAGACACCGAATTTGTTTATTTTCTATTCTGATCTTGAATTTTGTTTAGATTTCTTCTCATTTATTGTCGACATCTTTACGTGCCATTTTCTATTTGCAATATATGATTTAATCCAATTGATAACGGTTTCTTAAATGCCATATTGATGTAGTTTATGAAATTCATGAGATACACAATCAAATACCTTTGTCATGTATAAAATCAAACTGTCGTTACAAGATTTCTATCTAAGTTTTCTATATATAAGTTAAAATAATATAGTGTTCACTAAATGATAAGATGCATTTCTTTTTTTTATACTTTACGCGCTTGTGTTGTATTTTGACCTCAATATGCTTCAATTTTACACAAAGAATCAAATGAAACGTCAAATCAACTTATAAAGTTACTTAATTATTGTTTTCATACGGGTTCAGAAAAGGCCTATTGTTATGTTCAGTTGTTGTTTTTTTTTGCATAGATGGATTATATAAACAAATAATATGTACCTGTAGGTACACCAAACACATAATCAATGAATATGAAATGGCAAAAATCAATGATTAAAATAAAATTCAATAACAAAATTAAGGTAATGATAAATAACAGTTGGACATCATTATCTTTTTGACTCATCCATCAACAACCTTCGTCCTTGTTAGTCTCCCTTTATTGTATATTATTTTCTTCTATTTAACAATCTAGCTTAGGTGCCTTTTTTTCGTGCGCCGGAGTCTGCACGATGTCCGATGGCCGAATGTTATGTTTTCATTCGATATTATGGTGTTATTGAACGGAAATAAATATTTAATACTGATCAGTTGGCGGATGTTGGTAATGGCAACACCAAAGCGACAGTAGCGCCACCATTTGATGGGATAAAACATACGACACGCTCTGTGATTGGCAGAGTGATTTCCCGCTAAAACGAGTGTTGACACGAAGTGAAGAGCGGAGGAGTGGGGCATTCTTGAGACGACCACCAGACTGGAAACATCGGAGCCGAAGTACTGTTCTGTTCATTACAATCACTATAACGTACGATTTAATCAGCCTCATCGAAAAGTCAATTTTTAAGAAAGACCACAAAGTACACCTTAAATGAAGACGAAAAGAAACATTCGCCTTCACTGTACCTCGTTTAACGCCTTCTAGTTAGAAGGCGTTTTTATACGTATTTACGTTTGGTCGGTTTTTTACCTTCATACAATATAAATTGGCCGTCATTAGGGCGCTTTTGACTTTAGGTTTTTCTCAGGGCACTTAAACATTAGGTGGCCCTCGAGCTTGTTCTGTCACAATTTCACAAAGAATTCTCTTTTTTCGACACGTTAAGTTCGAAATGTAGATATCATATCTACAAAAACATGTTTTGTATGTTCTGCCCAATTAAACGTAAATCCAGGACTGGTTCTCTCAATTTCATGGGTTATAGCTTTGAGCGACGCTCGTTGACTGCCATTGCTCGTTATTCCTTTTGGTAAAAGGAATTGGGAATTAAATGTACCAACAATAATTTGTATTTCGGCTTTTTGTAGTTAAAAGTTGCTATATAATATATATATGTAACTTGCCTCAATACAAAGATGTCATACCAACTAAATTGTAGTAATATAAAATATACATCTTATTTGAATGTTAGTATTCATGGCCTGATGGGAAAGGTCAACGGTAAAAGACCTCGTGGACGATCACCACAAAATTAACATACCAATTTAAGACATGAAGCGCTCGTAGCGAAGCTTACTTAGCTGTTCTTAACCGATCAGCAAAGTTAAGCAACGTCGCCCGCGGTCATAAGTTGGATGGGTGACCGCTAGTGACATTACTACTGAGCGCTTCCGTGCTTCGGAGGGCACGTTAAACCGTCGTTCCCGGTTGTATCTTAGGATGGCAGTCGTTACAGCATGGTGGTAGGGCATTTTGCGAATGCCCGCCTAGTTAGCTACCACCCTCAAGTAGAAAATCTGTCGCCCAGCACCTAACGGTGTGTTCCGGCAGCTGTCCTTGAGAGCCAGTACTTCTAGGTTAGCCTGTAAAACATCTTCGACCACATCATCACTTACCATCAGGTGAGATAGTGGTCAAAGGCTAACCTATCAGGCATAAAAAAAAAAAACATGCCTATAAATCTGAATCTTTAATATCAGCCCAAAAAAGACGAACATGGTAAGGGATTGTACGAGAAGCATCGCGAGAAACCTAATACTAGACACGACCTTCGTTAGAGAAGATAGCAACCTAGAAAAAGAAATATGGCCCGAAGCTAATGCGATGCCTTGCGATCATCGGATTTCTAAACTGACATGGCTCCCAGAAGGTAAACTTAATATAAAAATAAAATATTGCTATAAATCAAGCCAAATTGTATATTTTCCTAGATCAGAAACCCGACGTCCATATTAGGACATGTGTGGGTGTATATATTAGTATTTATTTTACTAGTTCATTATTTCGCTTAACTGCACCCCGTCACCATCGGTTTTACAAATCTCCATCCAAAGGTTGCCTGGAAGAGATTACTTTTAGTAATAAGGCCACCCATTGTAACACAATCACTGTAAATTGTAATTTTACCTCTTATTTATTGTCTTGTGTGGTGTAACAATAAAGCATTATCTATCTATTTTTTTTTATGTTATTGTAACGGAACAATCTCGAGGCCCACCTGATGTTAAATGGACTAACCTCTGCCTATAACAGTTTCAATTTATCACAAGTGACGAATTGCACTGCGCCCGTCACATTGAGACATAGTTGTTAAATCTCACTATGCCTGTCATTTCACTGGCTCTCAAGGACTACAGCCGGAACACACCGTTCGGTGCTTGGCGCCAGACTTTCTAGCTACCACAGCTATTCAGGCGGGCAATCGCAAAATGCCCTTCCACCATGCGGTGAAGCTCAAGCCGGCTGTAGGGATCGAACCAGGGTACTGCGGCACGCAAGTCCATAGCTATTACCGCTCGGCCAACATTGCTATCTATTAGGTGGCCGTGAACACACTCAATTTGAATTTCATTCACAACAATTGATAGTAGGGACTCGTTATTTTGCTGCTCAAATCTATAGTTTATAAACATATTGGCCCGGTAGATACCTACCTACATCTTGCTAGCTTCAATACTATTAATATTAATGGAGTTAAATTAAATTTAACCGAAGCCTCGTTCCAGCACCGATATATTTTCCATCGTGTAATTTCGCCTGTTTGGTTTTCGCTGATTTGATTGCACCCGTTGTGTGGGAGCCATGTCCAACATGTTTGCTGATTGGTTAAGTTAGCAGTTCATATCAGACTAGCTGTTACACGCGGGTTCGATCGCATAGGTAATAGTCGTACAAAATTGTGTTAAATTGTTGCATATGTTCGAGCATACAAAGCTATTGCCGTTTACCGGAAAGGTACAGACGCTACCACATTACAGCTTCAAGAGATATTTTCAATATTGTTATGTTTGAAATAACGCCTGCTATGCGGATTACATTACAAAATCACAAATATACGATAGGAAAAATTTAAGTCATGTGCGGGATTCGAAACCGCGTCCATCCACCTCTTTAGCCGGGGTATGCTCTAACCAATGGAGCTAACATGACTATGACGTCATACTCAAATTTTTCATATCGTTCTCTAACCATCGTATTGGGACGGAGCGACATCTATAGTACAACTTACATTGTACTACAAACAAGACCAATTTTGCAATTGGTTATATTGAAAATGATGACGCAACCTTATAATTTTTAAAATTGTTATGTTTGCAATAACGCCTGCTATGCGGATTACATTACAAAATTACAAATATACGATAGGAAAAATTTAGGTCATGTGCGGGATTCAAACCCGCGTCCATCCACCCCTTTAGGTAGGTAGTTCTTCATTCTTTATTTTAAGCATTTAGGTACTAAGAATGTAAAAGTATCTGATGGAATTTTTAAGCTATTGCATAGCTTCTATCGCGGGCCTTGAGGGTGGAGACCGAATCCAGAAATTCCGTAACGAAAATAACCTAACACCCCCTCACTCCGACCGGCACAGCGGTGATAGTTTTTAGTTTTGCCATCTATCAATAAATAGCAGAACTTTTAATGACTTTTTGAAATATCACGCTTGTCGCTTTAGTTCAGCAACTCGCCTCTAGGTGGCATAAATAATTATAATTGCATAATTTGTAAAAAATGTTATGCAATAGCTTTAACGCGGCAGTCTCTGAGTGCCACACGTCTTTTTTTTGTAACATCTTCCAGACTGGCTTGGCTGAATGGTTAAATCCCGAGACATTCGTTTCGCAAATTAACAGAAAAAGCATCACATGTCTGTTTATTCATTCGGTAAGACAAAGCTATTCTACTTGCATATCATATCAAGTCTATTCACAATTTCACATACAGCTACTTCAACTCCAGTGCTAGGTTAGTATACATAAACATCACCCATTTACAAAAGCACTAAAGACGTTTGATGGCAATGGGCAGATGATGAATTGAAGGCATTCACCATTAGAGGGCGTATTTTAAGAAGTAGATCGGTTTTAGCAGCTTCAAAATAAGATATAAATTTGATAATCATAGATATCAAATCGCAAATGTGTTTGGATTTTCATAGGCAAAGAAGTGCTGTTTTGAAATGTCTGCCAACAGAATACGACAACGCATTAATGTTAAAGCTCTCAGTGTTATGAATGATTCCGAAAAAAGTGTAATACCAAATAAAGCTTCATCATCAGAACCCAACAATTTTTTAAATATAATAAAATCAATTTATTTGCCTCAAATTCGAGTAAATTAGATGTTATAAATAAATCGAACTAACACATTTTTCTAAATTATTAATTTGTGTAAATAAAGTATTTCATTACAAGAATAATTCTTATGAATGTACAAAGTAATGTCTCAAACCTAATACAAAACATGAAAGTATGTTATTTATCAGTGAAATATTCATGGAGCGAGTAAAGGCATGATTTAACAACCAGACATTTAATTTATACCTATTTATGTTAAATGGCTATTATTTAATGTCTACTGGTAATTTATTTAATAATTGAATCAACGTGAAGTAACTCCTTTTCCGGTAGCGTGCCGTTTTGAGAGCGTACTTATATACGCTCGTAATCTTTGACTATTTTTGATTAAATTAAAATCTTATTCTTATCAATATTGCCAAATTTGTTAAGACGTTAATGTATATTAAAGTAACAGTGGCCCCAACAACCTTGAGACACCGAATTTGTTTATTTTCTATTCTGATCTTGAATTTTGTTTAGATTTCTTCTCATTTATTGTCGACATCTTTACGTGCCATTTTCTATTTGCAATATATGATTTAATCCAATTGATAACGGTTTCTTAAATGCCATATTGATGTAGTTTATGAAATTCATGAGATACACAATCAAATACCTTTGTCATGTATAAAATCAAACTGTCGTTACAAGATTTCTATCTAAGTTTTCTATATATAAGTTAAAATAATATAGTGTTCACTAAATGATAAGATGCATTTCTTTTTTTTATACTTTACGCGCTTGTGTTGTATTTTGACCTCAAAATGCTTCAATTTTACACAAAGAATCAAATGAAACGTCAAATCAACTTATAAAGTTACTTAATTATTGTTTTCATACGGGTTCAGAAAAGGCCTATTGTTATGTTCAGTTGTTGTTTTTTTTTGCATAGATGGATTATATAAACAAATAATATGTACCTGTAGGTACACCAAACACATAATCAATGAATATGAAATGGCAAAAATCAATGATTAAAATAAAATTCAATAACAAAATTAAGGTAATGATAAATAACAGTTGGACATCATTATCTTTTTGACTCATCCATCAACAACCTTCGTCCTTGTTAGTCTCCCTTTATTGTATATTATTTTCTTCTATTTAACAATCTAGCTTAGGTGCCTTTTTTTCGTGCGCCGGAGTCTGCACGATGTCCGATGGCCGAATGTTATGTTTTCATTCGATATTATGGTGTTATTGAACGGAAATAAATATTTAATACTGATCAGTTGGCGGATGTTGGTAATGGCAACACCAAAGCGACAGTAGCGCCACCATTTGATGGGATAAAACATACGACACGCTCTGTGATTGGCAGAGTGATTTCCCGCTAAAACGAGTGTTGACACGAAGTGAAGAGCGGAGGAGTGGGGCATTCTTGAGACGACCACCAGACTGGAAACATCGGAGCCGAAGTACTGTTCTGTTCATTACAATCACTATAACGTACGATTTAATCAGCCTCATCGAAAAGTCAATTTTTAAGAAAGACCACAAAGTACACCTTAAATGAAGACGAAAAGAAACATTCGCCTTCACTGTACCTCGTTTAACGCCTTCTAGTTAGAAGGCGTTTTTATACGTATTTACGTTTGGTCGGTTTTTTACCTTCATACAATATAAATTGGCCGTCATTAGGGCGCTTTTGACTTTAGGTTTTTCTCAGGGCACTTAAACATTAGGTGGCCCTCGAGCTTGTTCTGTCACAATTTCACAAAGAATTCTCTTTTTTCGACACGTTAAGTTCGAAATGTAGATATCATATCTACAAAAACATGTTTTGTATGTTCTGCCCAATTAAACGTAAATCCAGGACTGGTTCTCTCAATTTCATGGGTTATAGCTTTGAGCGACGCTCGTTGACTGCCATTGCTCGTTATTCCTTTTGGTAAAAGGAATTGGGAATTAAATGTACCAACAATAATTTGTATTTCGGCTTTTTGTAGTTAAAAGTTGCTATATAATATATATATGTAACTTGCCTCAATACAAAGCTGTCATACCAACTAAATTGTAGTAATATAAAATATACATCTTATTTGAATGTTAGTATTCATGGCCTGATGGGAAAGGTCAACGGTAAAAGACCTCGTGGACGATCACCACAAAATTAACATACCAATTTAAGACATGAAGCGCTCGTAGCGAAGCTTACTTAGCTGTTCTTAACCGATCAGCAAAGTTAAGCAACGTCGCCCGCGGTCATAAGTTGGATGGGTGACCGCTAGTGACATTACTACTGAGCGCTTCCGTGCTTCGGAGGGCACGTTAAGCCGTCGTTCCCGGTTGTATCTTAGGATGGCAGTCGTTACAGCATGGTGGTAGGGCATTTTGCGAATGCCCGCCTAGTTAGCTACCACCCTCAAGTAGAAAATCTGTCGCCCAGCACCTAACGGTGTGTTCCGGCAGCTGTCCTTGAGAGCCAGTACTTCTAGGTTAGCCTGTAAAACATCTTCGACCACATCATCACTTACCATCAGGTGAGATAGTGGTCAAAGGCTAACCTATCAGGCATAAAAAAAAAACATGCCTATAAATCTGAATCTTTAATATCAGCCCAAAAAAGACGAACATGGTAAGGGATTGTACGAGAAGCATCGCGAGAAACCTAATACTAGACACGACCTTCGTTAGAGAAGATAGCAACCTAGAAAAAGAAATATGGCCCGAAGCTAATGCGATGCCTTGCGATCATCGGATTTCTAAACTGACATGGCTCCCAGAAGGTAAACTTAATATAAAAATAAAATATTGCTATAAATCAAGCCAAATTGTATATTTTCCTAGATCAGAAACCCGACGTCCATATTAGGACATGTGTGGGTGTATATATTAGTATTTATTTTACTAGTTCATTATTTCGCTTAACTGCACCCCGTCACCATCGGTTTTACAAATCTCCATCCAAAGGTTGCCTGGAAGAGATTACTTTTAGTAATAAGGCCACCCATTGTAACACAATCACTGTAAATTGTAATTTTACCTCTTATTTATTGTCTTGTGTGGTGTAACAATAAAGCATTATCTATCTATTTTTTTTTATGTTATTGTAACGGAACAATCTCGAGGCCCACCTGATGTTAAATGGACTAACCTCTGCCTATAACAGTTTCAATTTATCACAAGTGACGAATTGCACTGCGCCCGTCACATTGAGACATAGTTGTTAAATCTCACTATGCCTGTCATTTCACTGGCTCTCAAGGACTACAGCCGGAACACACCGTTCGGTGCTTGGCGCCAGACTTTCTAGCTACCACAGCTATTCAGGCGGGCAATCGCAAAATGCCCTTCCACCATGCGGTGAAGCTCAAGCCGGCTGTAGGGATCGAACCAGGGTACTGCGGCACGCAAGTCCATAGCTATTACCGCTCGGCCAACATTGCTATCTATTAGGTGGCCGTGAACACACTCAATTTGAATTTCATTCACAACAATTGATAGTAGGGACTCGTTATTTTGCTGCTCAAATCTATAGTTTATAAACATATTGGCCCGGTAGATACCTACCTACATCTTGCTAGCTTCAATACTATTAATATTAATGGAGTTAAATTAAATTTAACCGAAGCCTCGTTCCAGCACCGATATATTTTCCATCGTGTAATTTCGCCTGTTTGGTTTTCGCTGATTTGATTGCACCCGTTGTGTGGGAGCCATGTCCAACATGTTTGCTGATTGGTTAAGTTAGCAGTTCATATCAGACTAGCTGTTACACGCGGGTTCGATCGCATAGGTAATAGTCGTACAAAATTGTGTTAAATTGTTGCATATGTTCGAGCATACAAAGCTATTGCCGTTTACCGGAAAGGTACAGACGCTACCACATTACAGCTTCAAGAGATATTTTCAATATTGTTATGTTTGAAATAACGCCTGCTATGCGGATTACATTACAAAATCACAAATATACGATAGGAAAAATTTAAGTCATGTGCGGGATTCGAAACCGCGTCCATCCACCTCTTTAGCCGGGGTATGCTCTAACCAATGGAGCTAACATGACTATGACGTCATACTCAAATTTTTCATATCGTTCTCTAACCATCGTATTGGGACGGAGCGACATCTATAGTACAACTTACATTGTACTACAAACAAGACCAATTTTGCAATTGGTTATATTGAAAATGATGACGCAACCTTATAATTTTTAAAATTGTTATGTTTGCAATAACGCCTGCTATGCGGATTACATTACAAAATTACAAATATACGATAGGAAAAATTTAGGTCATGTGCGGGATTCAAACCCGCGTCCATCCACCCCTTTAGGTAGGTAGTTCTTCATTCTTTATTTTAAGCATTTAGGTACTAAGAATGTAAAAGTATCTGATGGAATTTTTAAGCTATTGCATAGCTTCTATCGCGGGCCTTGAGGGTGGAGACCGAATCCAGAAATTCCGTAACGAAAATAACCTAACACCCCCTCACTCCGACCGGCACAGCGGTGATAGTTTTTAGTTTTGCCATCTATCAATAAATAGCAGAACTTTTAATGACTTTTTGAAATATCACGCTTGTCGCTTTAGTTCAGCAACTCGCCTCTAGGTGGCATAAATAATTATAATTGCATAATTTGTAAAAAATGTTATGCAATAGCTTTAACGCGGCAGTCTCTGAGTGCCACACGTCTTTTTTTTGTAACATCTTCCAGACTGGCTTGGCTGAATGGTTAAATCCCGAGACATTCGTTTCGCAAATTAACAGAAAAAGCATCACATGTCTGTTTATTCATTCGGTAAGACAAAGCTATTCTACTTGCATATCATATCAAGTCTATTCACAATTTCACATACAGCTACTTCAACTCCAGTGCTAGGTTAGTATACATAAACATCACCCATTTACAAAAGCACTAAAGACGTTTGATGGCAATGGGCAGATGATGAATTGAAGGCATTCACCATTAGAGGGCGTATTTTAAGAAGTAGATCGGTTTTAGCAGCTTCAAAATAAGATATAAATTTGATAATCATAGATATCAAATCGCAAATGTGTTTGGATTTTCATAGGCAAAGAAGTGCTGTTTTGAAATGTCTGCCAACAGAATACGACAACGCATTAATGTTAAAGCTCTCAGTGTTATGAATGATTCCGAAAAAAGTGTAATACCAAATAAAGCTTCATCATCAGAACCCAACAATTTTTTAAATATAATAAAATCAATTTATTTGCCTCAAATTCGAGTAAATTAGATGTTATAAATAAATCGAACTAACACATTTTTCTAAATTATTAATTTGTGTAAATAAAGTATTTCATTACAAGAATAATTCTTATGAATGTACAAAGTAATGTCTCAAACCTAATACAAAACATGAAAGTATGTTATTTATCAGTGAAATATTCATGGAGCGAGTAAAGGCATGATTTAACAACCAGACATTTAATTTATACCTATTTATGTTAAATGGCTATTATTTAATGTCTACTGGTAATTTATTTAATAATTGAATCAACGTGAAGTAACTCCTTTTCCGGTAGCGTGCCGTTTTGAGAGCGTACTTATATACGCTCGTAATCTTTGACTATTTTTGATTAAATTAAAATCTTATTCTTATCAATATTGCCAAATTTGTTAAGACGTTAATGTATATTAAAGTAACAGTGGCCCCAACAACCTTGAGACACCGAATTTGTTTATTTTCTATTCTGATCTTGAATTTTGTTTAGATTTCTTCTCATTTATTGTCGACATCTTTACGTGCCATTTTCTATTTGCAATATATGATTTAATCCAATTGATAACGGTTTCTTAAATGCCATATTGATGTAGTTTATGAAATTCATGAGATACACAATCAAATACCTTTGTCATGTATAAAATCAAACTGTCGTTACAAGATTTCTATCTAAGTTTTCTATATATAAGTTAAAATAATATAGTGTTCACTAAATGATAAGATGCATTTCTTTTTTTTATACTTTACGCGCTTGTGTTGTATTTTGACCTCAAAATGCTTCAATTTTACACAAAGAATCAAATGAAACGTCAAATCAACTTATAAAGTTACTTAATTATTGTTTTCATACGGGTTCAGAAAAGGCCTATTGTTATGTTCAGTTGTTGTTTTTTTTTGCATAGATGGATTATATAAACAAATAATATGTACCTGTAGGTACACCAAACACATAATCAATGAATATGAAATGGCAAAAATCAATGATTAAAATAAAATTCAATAACAAAATTAAGGTAATGATAAATAACAGTTGGACATCATTATCTTTTTGACTCATCCATCAACAACCTTCGTCCTTGTTAGTCTCCCTTTATTGTATATTATTTTCTTCTATTTAACAATCTAGCTTAGGTGCCTTTTTTTCGTGCGCCGGAGTCTGCACGATGTCCGATGGCCGAATGTTATGTTTTCATTCGATATTATGGTGTTATTGAACGGAAATAAATATTTAATACTGATCAGTTGGCGGATGTTGGTAATGGCAACACCAAAGCGACAGTAGCGCCACCATTTGATGGGATAAAACATACGACACGCTCTGTGATTGGCAGAGTGATTTCCCGCTAAAACGAGTGTTGACACGAAGTGAAGAGCGGAGGAGTGGGGCATTCTTGAGACGACCACCAGACTGGAAACATCGGAGCCGAAGTACTGTTCTGTTCATTACAATCACTATAACGTACGATTTAATCAGCCTCATCGAAAAGTCAATTTTTAAGAAAGACCACAAAGTACACCTTAAATGAAGACGAAAAGAAACATTCGCCTTCACTGTACCTCGTTTAACGCCTTCTAGTTAGAAGGCGTTTTTATACGTATTTACGTTTGGTCGGTTTTTTACCTTCATACAATATAAATTGGCCGTCATTAGGGCGCTTTTGACTTTAGGTTTTTCTCAGGGCACTTAAACATTAGGTGGCCCTCGAGCTTGTTCTGTCACAATTTCACAAAGAATTCTCTTTTTTCGACACGTTAAGTTCGAAATGTAGATATCATATCTACAAAAACATGTTTTGTATGTTCTGCCCAATTAAACGTAAATCCAGGACTGGTTCTCTCAATTTCATGGGTTATAGCTTTGAGCGACGCTCGTTGACTGCCATTGCTCGTTATTCCTTTTGGTAAAAGGAATTGGGAATTAAATGTACCAACAATAATTTGTATTTCGGCTTTTTGTAGTTAAAAGTTGCTATATAATATATATATGTAACTTGCCTCAATACAAAGCTGTCATACCAACTAAATTGTAGTAATATAAAATATACATCTTATTTGAATGTTAGTATTCATGGCCTGATGGGAAAGGTCAACGGTAAAAGACCTCGTGGACGATCACCACAAAATTAACATACCAATTTAAGACATGAAGCGCTCGTAGCGAAGCTTACTTAGCTGTTCTTAACCGATCAGCAAAGTTAAGCAACGTCGCCCGCGGTCATAAGTTGGATGGGTGACCGCTAGTGACATTACTACTGAGCGCTTCCGTGCTTCGGAGGGCACGTTAAGCCGTCGTTCCCGGTTGTATCTTAGGATGGCAGTCGTTACAGCATGGTGGTAGGGCATTTTGCGAATGCCCGCCTAGTTAGCTACCACCCTCAAGTAGAAAATCTGTCGCCCAGCACCTAACGGTGTGTTCCGGCAGCTGTCCTTGAGAGCCAGTACTTCTAGGTTAGCCTGTAAAACATCTTCGACCACATCATCACTTACCATCAGGTGAGATAGTGGTCAAAGGCTAACCTATCAGGCATAAAAAAAAAACATGCCTATAAATCTGAATCTTTAATATCAGCCCAAAAAAGACGAACATGGTAAGGGATTGTACGAGAAGCATCGCGAGAAACCTAATACTAGACACGACCTTCGTTAGAGAAGATAGCAACCTAGAAAAAGAAATATGGCCCGAAGCTAATGCGATGCCTTGCGATCATCGGATTTCTAAACTGACATGGCTCCCAGAAGGTAAACTTAATATAAAAATAAAATATTGCTATAAATCAAGCCAAATTGTATATTTTCCTAGATCAGAAACCCGACGTCCATATTAGGACATGTGTGGGTGTATATATTAGTATTTATTTTACTAGTTCATTATTTCGCTTAACTGCACCCCGTCACCATCGGTTTTACAAATCTCCATCCAAAGGTTGCCTGGAAGAGATTACTTTTAGTAATAAGGCCACCCATTGTAACACAATCACTGTAAATTGTAATTTTACCTCTTATTTATTGTCTTGTGTGGTGTAACAATAAAGCATTATCTATCTATTTTTTTTTATGTTATTGTAACGGAACAATCTCGAGGCCCACCTGATGTTAAATGGACTAACCTCTGCCTATAACAGTTTCAATTTATCACAAGTGACGAATTGCACTGCGCCCGTCACATTGAGACATAGTTGTTAAATCTCACTATGCCTGTCATTTCACTGGCTCTCAAGGACTACAGCCGGAACACACCGTTCGGTGCTTGGCGCCAGACTTTCTAGCTACCACAGCTATTCAGGCGGGCAATCGCAAAATGCCCTTCCACCATGCGGTGAAGCTCAAGCCGGCTGTAGGGATCGAACCAGGGTACTGCGGCACGCAAGTCCATAGCTATTACCGCTCGGCCAACATTGCTATCTATTAGGTGGCCGTGAACACACTCAATTTGAATTTCATTCACAACAATTGATAGTAGGGACTCGTTATTTTGCTGCTCAAATCTATAGTTTATAAACATATTGGCCCGGTAGATACCTACCTACATCTTGCTAGCTTCAATACTATTAATATTAATGGAGTTAAATTAAATTTAACCGAAGCCTCGTTCCAGCACCGATATATTTTCCATCGTGTAATTTCGCCTGTTTGGTTTTCGCTGATTTGATTGCACCCGTTGTGTGGGAGCCATGTCCAACATGTTTGCTGATTGGTTAAGTTAGCAGTTCATATCAGACTAGCTGTTACACGCGGGTTCGATCGCATAGGTAATAGTCGTACAAAATTGTGTTAAATTGTTACATATGTTCGAGCATACAAAGCTATTGCCGTTTACCGGAAAGGTACAGACGCTACCACATTACAGCTTCAAGAGATATTTTCAATATTGTTATGTTTGAAATAACGCCTGCTATGCGGATTACATTACAAAATCACAAATATACGATAGGAAAAATTTAAGTCATGTGCGGGATTCGAAACCGCGTCCATCCACCTCTTTAGCCGGGGTATGCTCTAACCAATGGAGCTAACATGACTATGACGTCATACTCAAATTTTTCATATCGTTCTCTAACCATCGTATTGGGACGGAGCGACATCTATAGTACAACTTACATTGTACTACAAACAAGACCAATTTTGCAATTGGTTATATTGAAAATGATGACGCAACCTTATAATTTTTAAAATTGTTATGTTTGCAATAACGCCTGCTATGCGGATTACATTACAAAATTACAAATATACGATAGGAAAAATTTAGGTCATGTGCGGGATTCAAACCCGCGTCCATCCACCCCTTTAGGTAGGTAGTTCTTCATTCTTTATTTTAAGCATTTAGGTACTAAGAATGTAAAAGTATCTGATGGAATTTTTAAGCTATTGCATAGCTTCTATCGCGGGCCTTGAGCGTGGAGACCGAATCCAGAAATTCCGTAACGAAAATAACCTAACACCCCCCCACTCCGACCGGCACAGCGGTGATAGTTTTTAGTTTTGCCATCTATCAATAAATAGCAGAACTTTTAATGACTTTTTGAAATATCACGCTTGTCGCTTTAGTTCAGCAACTCGCCTCTAGGTGGCATAAATAATTATAATTGCATAATTTGTAAAAAATGTTATGCAATAGCTTTAACGCGGCAGTCTCTGAGTGCCACACGTCTTTTTTTTGTAACATCTTCCAGACTGGCTTGGCTGAATGGTTAAATCCCGAGACATTCGCTTCGCAAATTAACAGAAAAAGCATCACATGTCTGTTTATTCATTCGGTAAGACAAAGCTATTCTACTTGCATATCATATCAAGTCTATTCACAATTTCACATACAGCTACTTCAACTCCAGTGCTAGGTTAGTATACATAAACACTACCTACGTCCCGGTGTTAGTTTCCGCAGCAGCAATATCCTCCGGAAGCTCTCGCCGGGATGCCACCGTGGGGGATATCCTCGATTGCACGATAATAAGGAAGCCATTGTATATGTGGAACTTTATACAGAGGAAATTGTCTGAGACAGACTTTGATCTCACACAAGTAGTTGCGGGGAAATGAAAGATTTCGTGAAAAGTCAAACCTGTAAATCCCCGAAGGCGTCGTCAATTTATGTTAGCAAGCTCCCAAATTTTACCTTGTATTTGTTTGGGTCGCATATATATAGGTCGATCCTATTGACAGTTACAGGGTCAATGGGATCAAAATAAACTAATCAGACCCGCGAACCGCGAGCTTGCTGTTTTTTCGTGATGCCTTTGTGCCACACGAAACGTGTGTCTCGTATACATACATAGGTACTATAGTATAACGTTACTTGAACTACTTATATATATGTATATGTAGGTGTCGCTTCAGCTCCATACGATGTTTAAGAACGAGAGGACAAACTACATTTCTGAGTCATATGTCATGTTGGCTTAGCGGTTAGAGCATACCCTGGGTATAGGGGTGGATGGCGCGGGTTCGTATCCTGCACATGACTTTAATTTTACCTCGCGTTGTAATTTTATCATACACAAAATTGAGTTTCCCGCAACAGACGTAAGCTTCCACCTAAAGAATATTACTATCTTCGACCAATTCATCACCTACCAACGGGTAAGATTGTTGCCAAGGCTAGAAAACGGCAATAAATAAAAATACTTATGCACTATGAATATTGAAGTAAATATAACACTCAGAAAGTGCCTTTTGTAAAATTATTTTATAGTATATTTTTTCCTATTGTATACTTATTATGCCTGTAGGCTCAGTCTCAGACGAACCTATGGCACAGTACCAAACAAAAGGTCGTAGCCGCCACGCGCAGCGCACGTTGTGACTGGCATTGTTTTATTTTCCGTTAAAGGCTCCTAATTGATCTGCACCGTAGACACTCGACAAAAAGTTTGTGTGGTCCGAATACACGAGCGCCTCCATTATCACTCTCACACACTCATTCGCTTCGCCACTTATCACTAACAGTCAAAAAGTGAGTTGTCCCAATTTCAGAGAGCCGAAAACCTAATTGTACCTAGCTTAAAAAGGATTCGTAAAAGGGATACCCTTAGATAAGTTAATTGAATATAACATACGATATTTGATGTTTACGAGTTTTTATTTATTCAGAAATACCTTCACATAGCCTTTGACCACTATCACACCAGATGGTAAGTGATTGTGATCGAAGATGTTGTTCAGGCTAACCTAAAATTACTGGCTATCAAGGACACCTGTCGGAACATAACTTTAGGTGCTTGGCGACAGGTTTTCTACTTGAGGGTGGTCTTACCACCATGCTGCAACAACTGCTGTCCTAAGACGACAACCGGGACCGACGGCTTAACGTGCCCTCCGAAGCACGGAAGCGCTCAGTAGTAATGTTAATGCAAGGCTCAAAAGCATCATGACGGCCAGTTTTCAGTTTGTGAATGACTGTTCTCTTGTTAGAAAGTTAGTAAAAGCCAATAGGGGAAAATAATTAGACCAAAAGAGCAAATTTCAATATCGTATGTACAGATTAAAGTTATTGAGTTTATCTATATATTCACATGGTTTAGGAGAAACTCGCCAATGCGGTTTGTAAGGAGATACTAATTTAATTTCATAAAAAAAAAATTACCACAATTTCTGCCGCTAATACAAAGTATATGATGGAATATATATTTTGTATAATTTTTTACATATTTTTGTAATACCCTCTGTGGAACAAGAACGCTTTTAAAATCAAGTCGGATTCTACTTTGGCTCTTGTATACCTTTGCGTATACTTATATGGATATTTCCATAGTTGTAGAAATAAAACTGAGAAACACTGTCTTAGGTAATACTTTATTACTAATATGTACATGTGCGTTATATCTAGTTTAGAAGTGAGCGGTCAGTCTGTCTATCTCGTAGAGGTCGGCGAGTATCTCCTCTACTTTGCTCCCGATTTTCTTTGCGATCTGGAACAAGGGAAAGCATCTCACTTAAAGTAATTATTACAATAAGAAGTAGTACAGAGTGAAGAGTTATCTTCCAGGGAGACATTTCGACTGCCAAAGGCGTCGTCACTTTCCATTGGCTAATACTGCTGTCAGATATTTGTCTATCACCATCGAGTATATTTTTTTCTTATTTGTGATCTAATTGTAATACCAGACCTGGCTGACTTAGGTACAAAGCTACAGGTACCGTCCGGGCGGGATTATTGTAAGGTGCGTGCCGCGTCAGAAGAGATCAGAACTATGCGTGGTTATACGATAGAAAGATAGACGCCTTTTAGGTATATTAAAATATTAGGTACTCCGTGCTTTGCTTGCTAAAGTGGACTTCATTGCTTCATAGCTAGAGTCGCTTATTTATTGGAATGGCTTAGCGGAGTGATCCTTCTGGTATTTTTTTATTCTGTGGTGACACTAAGATAAGTACCTTTTTAGGGTTCCGTACCTTTTGGTACGTAAGTATTTGGGCAAAACAGAACCTTATTAACGAGACTACGCTGTCTTTTTATCTGTTCCATCTGTATGGGGTCACGGCGCGGGTCTCTAGTTCGTAAACGGAAAGAGTTAAAAAACAGAAATTATAATATTTGTTGTATAATTTTGACCCAACGACGACTGATGGAATTGAGTATGGGGCTATCTATACTTTTGCATCCCAGGACGTTTATATATATATTATTTTATACAATACTGTATGAATTTCGTATAAGTAATAAATAAATGGGAGCTGTTAAATTTGTTAATTCAGACAATCGCTGTTACTGGGTCTATCTCAAAAAAAAAAAATAAGAAAAAAATCTTCGTTATTCCGTCCTTACTATATCTTCTATTTAAGCTTAATCGTATAAAGTTCAGGTACGACTGTACTTACTAAAGTAAGTATTACGTAAGTGAGTAAGTGGTAAGTGGGTAAGTAAATAGTAAGTGGTAAGAGAGTAGTCCTCCTCGCGTCGTTTTCCCCATTACTGAGGGTCGTGATTACCCCGTTTTTGGAGCACTTTTGTCTTGACGGTGTCCCGCCACTTATGCCTTATATATCTTTGGCGTCATGGAGTGCGTCGTGTAAATTGGAGTCCAAAGCTGTGCGGATTTGGTCAGACCAAGAGAGTAGTAAGTAAGTGGTAAGTTAGTAGTAGTAATTAAGTAGTAGTAAGTGCTAAGTAAGTAGTAAGTAGTAAGTAAGTGCTAAGTAAGTAGTAAGTAAGTAAGTGCTAAGTAAGTAGTAAGTAAGTAAGTGCTAAGTAAGTAGTAAGTAAGTAAGTGCTAAGTAAGTAGTAAGTAAGTAAGTACTAAGTAAGTAGTAAGTAAGTGCTAAGTAAGTAGTAAGTAAGTAAGTGCTAAGTAAGTAGTAAGTAAGTAAGTACTAAGTAAGTAGTAAGTAAGTGCTAAGTAAGTAGTAAGTAAGTAAGTGCTAAGTAAGTAGTAAGTAAGTGCTAAGTAAGTAGTAAGTAAGTAAGTTCTAAGTAAGTAGTAAGTGAGTAGACTCACGTCCAGTTTGTCCGAGTTGGGCATGCAACAGAAGGTAGAGACGAGATCTCCGTCGAGCACCCCGCGCGCCGCCCCGCCGCCCACTGTGCGTCGGGAGCTCTTGTACATCCTGCAATACAATATCTACTATACTCTACTCTACTACAATACATAACAATACAATACAATAATAGGAAATACATACATTACAAATAAAGATGACTATCGCCGACTTATCACTATGTCGAAACAGGTGTTAGTTTAATTAGCAATTTTGCATGTTGTTTACACGGGCCACAGTGAGTATTTTTAGAAAAATATAAAAAATTCATTGATTTTCAGATATAAACTTTGCTTATACAGTTTATAGTGAAAGTAGTTAAACATTTTAATATTATTAGGTTTTCAATAACGCCTGCTATGCTGATTACATTACAAAACCACTAATATACGATAGGAAATTTTTTTAAGTTTCAAAAAACTCAAATCTTTCCTATCGTTCTTTAACCATCGTATTAGGATTAAAGAACGATAGGAATGATTTGAGTTATGACGTCATGCCATGTTAGCTCAATTGGTTAGAGCATAACTCAAGGGGTGGATGGACGCGGGTTCGAATCCCGCACATGACTTAATTTTTTCCTATCGTATATTTGTGATTTTGTGATGTAATCCGCATAGCAGGCGTTATTGTAAACCAAACAATATTAAAAATATATTACTTATATACAAACCAATATATTAAATGTTTATATAAACAGTGTTTTATACAGACTAAGTAGTGATTTACCATTCTTTTAAAAATGTCAATCGAGTTGGCACGCCTCTTGTGGCAAAGCATTCAATAGTCGTGCAGCCTTGTAGGCTGCCTGTAGGCAGTGCAGAGTTATTTTTTTTGTTTTCCACAATACGGGTAAAGTAAAAAGTTGAACTTGAACGATACCTGTGCGCCCTGGGGTTCAATCCCGCTATGTGGCAGCAGTAGTTGTTCATCACATTCTGCAACATCAGCAGCCGACGGTACATCTTCTCGGATAAGGGCAGGATGTAGCCCAGTCCACCGTCCAAAGTAGCTGGAATATAGGTAACGTTTTAAATAAATCACTGATAAGTTTTAATTGTTCAAATACCGAAATTGAAAATCTTTGATATTGTTTAATGTATAATAAAGGTGAAGCCGTTGCTTGTTCGTGAATGTGTGTAAAAGGTATATGTATCAGAACTTAAATATTAAGAATGTCCCTTATGATTATTTAATATGTATACTGTTGGTGTTTCTTAAATAAATAAATGTGCACGATTGTTCAATAGCAAGCAATATTACGAACTTTAAGACTTTCGCGACTTGAACACAATATTTATAAGTTTTTAACGGGACTTAATCGCGATTAATAAATAATTTATAAATGTTTTTATCGCGATTAAGTCCCGTTAAATACTTATAAATATAATATCACGAACGTTTTGCATGGTGGTAGGGCATATGCCCGCCTGGCTAGCTACCGCCCTCAAGTAGATAATCTGTCACCAATCACCTAACGATATGTTCCGACAGCTATCCTGAGCCTGAACCACATCATCACTTATCATCAGGAGAAATAGAGGCCAATGGGTAACCTATAAAAAAAGTGAGCATCATGTAAAAAAAAACCCTATTTTTTTAAATCCAAGATAGACAATGATTTAATTGCGATATCAAAGACAATATTGTCGAAGATGAAACATGGTTGCCTAATAGGTACGCGATGTTGGCGGTGTTGGCATTAATGTGAGGGGCGGTGCCTTTGTATCATTTTGGCGGCATGACCTTTGATTGAATTCCGACGGTATATTATTCCAATCATTAAGTTGCTCTCGTCTATATTCAACCATATAGTAGGAACAAACAACCAAAAAAAAAACCGACTGCTGAGGTGCAAAACATAAAATTTTCCATGATTTCTCACTCCAATTTTTTTTCTACTTTCGTACTTTATTTGTTACTTTGGCCTGTGGGTGTTGTAAGAGGCGACGCACAGTAGATCGAAAATCGTCTTTCATAGACATAGAATCTGGAATTATTAAAGCTAAATTTTTTTGCTTGGGACGAGTTCTGTTAATCATTGTTATACTATAAAATGGGATGTGCGACAATTGTGAGTACAAATAGGCAAGATATAATTTTTTTTTGAAAAATTTGTATGGGACTAACGTATAAAATGTCAATATCTCCGTAATCACAAGTTTGGCCGTTATATTCTTGCACACGTAATAAGTACTAATTATTTATGATTTTTTGACATACTTTGTTTTGCGGCACCACTTGCGATTTTTTTTTTTAAAATCGTCAAAGTTATCAATTTTTTTTATATTGAAAACTGTTTGTAATGCTTAAAATATGCGATTATTAGTTCTAGTTTAGGGTATTTTATAAATCCTAATGCAAAACTTTCTAAGAAATCACAAAAGACTGTTAACCAAAACATTTTCACCTCTGAATACAACTTGCATGGTAATAATAAATTATCTTTTGAATCTAATCTAGTCACCTGTAATGGTATGGTAATCAATAACAAATGAGTACTGTAAAAGTACTCATTTGTTAATGACCTCCGTTAGGTGATCAGATAGACTAAATACCTAATAAAGCAATTAGCGAAAGGATACACTCAAAAGAATATGTATTAAGTTTAAGAGCTCCGTAATTTAATAATTAGTGTCATTAACAAATGAGTACTTAACCATAAGAAGTAACGGAGGTCATAAACAAATGACTACTTAACCATTAGAAGTAACGGAGGTCATTAACAAATGACTACTTAACCATTAGAAGTAACGGAGGTCATTAAGTTAGTTATTAGTCACCATTACTGGTGACTAGATTAGATTCAAAAATATATAATTTATTATTACCGTGCAAGTTGTATTGAGACGTGAAAATGTTTTGGTTAACAGTCTTGTGATTTCTTAGAAAGTTTTCTGTTAAGATTTATAAAATACCCTAAACTAGAACTAATAATCGCATATTTTAGCATTACAAACAGTCATCAATATAAAAAAAAATTAATAACTTTGACGATTTTTAAAAAAAAAATCGCAAGTGGTGCCGCAAAACAAAGTATATCAAAAAATCATAAATAATTAGTACTATATACGTGTGCAAGGATATAACGGCCAAACTTGTGATTACGGAGATATTGACATTTTATATGTTAGTCCCATACAAATTTTTCAAAAAAAAATTATATCTTGCCTATTTGTGCTCACAATTGTCGCACATCCCATTTTATAGTATAACAATGATTAACAGAACTCGTCCCAAGCAAAAAAATTGACCTTTAATAATTCAAGATTCTATGTCTATGAAAGACGAGTTTCGATCTACTGTGCGACGGGGGGAAAAATACTGGGAGTTGGGCAGCAGCGCCTTCTAAAGAACTGCCATTTAAACTGCGATCCCCAAGACGCCTGCCAAGCGTGGGGATTATGGAAAACCCCCTACATAGGGGAGGCTGTGTTCAGCAGTGGACGATCCGGCTGATACAGTACTCGACCTCAAAGCTCTTTATTTTGATAACTCACTCGAGGACACTAAAAAATATTTATTTTTACCTGAATTCTGCCATTTTGATTTTTTTAGCATTTTATGTATATTGACACTTGCACCATTAGGAATATAATGACGTAGCATTTATCACAAAGTTATGAGCGGAAATAGAAACTGACATACGAACATAATGGTCAAATACATCCCTTCCTTTGGGCTTCGTCGCAATCAGGCGAAAATCTGTCAAGGTTGGTTTTCATAGAGTTTGAAGCACTTGAAGTATATATCTGGATATAAGTATGTGATCCCATAGTTAGAGAAGGTACTTACTAAACATAGTGACGTGCCGCTTGTGGTTGACGTCAGGCAGGCTCCTTGCCGCTATACGGAACATGGCGTTCACCTGCTGACCGAGGTGGTAGTCGCATTTCTTTATTAGACGTTGGCCTGGAACAAAACAACATACAGTCACCGCTGTACATTCAACAAAAGGTACCTATTTTTATGCCTCATAGGCTGTTCGGTAAACAAAGGTAAACAATGCAATCTGTTATCGAACGCGCTCACGCGAATCTCGTCCGTGTTATCTGTGATGGATTTTGTAAATGTGTGCGTGCGGCCGAGCGGGCGGCGGCCGCCTTGTTTGGTTTTTGTACGACTTCGAGCCGTAGGCTATTCGCGTTGGGACGTGTGTCAAAATCGAATAATGCGGGGTGCATCAAACTGAGGTCGCGGCGACCTGGTGGATTAGAGCAGCGGACTGCTATGTGTTAGTGACGATAAACATTGGTGTTTTATGTGTGACTGTTATTTGGGACGCCAGGCGTTCAGTGTTATAGAAAGAGCGAGCAACGGAATGCTGTCGGCGGGTCACTACTTCACCATCGAGATCAGGGAACGTACCCTAATCGTAATTCCGTATTGTTAGCTGATTGATCTATTATCTAGCTTTAGGGTGTTTAGCGATAATCGCGAAAAGTTAGTAATATGTGCGTATAGTGGGTAATGCAAGTATATACCTCCGTAGCTCTCCCTGGCGTGCGGCTGGTACATGAACAGTGCGAAGTTCCCCTCCGCCTCGCTCACCAGGAACCCGAGGCTCGTGTTGTAATATGTGAGTTAGTAATATGTGAGTTAGTAATATGTGAGTATAGTGGGTAATGCAAGTATATACCTCCGTAGCTCTCCCTGGCGTGCGGCTGGTACATGAACAGTGCGAAGTTCCCCTCCGCCTCGCTCACCAGGAACCCGAGGCTCGTGTTGTAATATGTGAGTTAGTAATATGTGAGTTAGTAATATGTGAGTATAGTGGGTAATGCAAGTATATACCTCCGTAGCTCTCCCTGGCGTGCGGCTGGTACATGAACAGTGCGAAGTTCCCCTCCGCCTCGCTCACCAGGAACCCGAGGCTCGTGTTGTAATATGTGAGTTAGTAATATGTGAGTTAGTAATATGTGAGTATAGTGGGTAATGCAAGTATATACCTCCGTAGCTCTCCCTGGCGTGCGGCTGGTACATGAACAGTGCGAAGTTCCCCTCCGCCTCGCTCACCAGGAACCCGAGGCTCGTGTTGTAATATGTGAGTTAGTAATATGTGAGTTAGTAATATGTGAGTATAGTGGGTAATGCAAGTATATACCTCCGTAGCTCTCCCTGGCGTGCGGCTGGTACATGAACAGTGCGAAGTTCCCCTCCGCCTCGCTCACCAGGAACCCGAGGCTCGTGTTGTAATATGTGAGTTAGTAATATGTGAGTTAGTAATATGTGAGTATAGTGGGTAATGCAAGTATATACCTCCGTAGCTCTCCCTGGCGTGCGGCTGGTACATGAACAGTGCGAAGTTCCCCTCCGCCTCGCTCACCAGGAACCCGAGGCTCGTGTTGTAATATGTGAGTTAGTAATATGTGAGTATAGTGGGTAATGCAAGTATATACCTCCGTAGCTCTCCCTGGCGTGCGGCTGGTACATGAACAGTGCGAAGTTCCCCTCCGCCTCGCTCACCAGGAACCCGAGGCTCGTGTTGTAATATGTGAGTTAGTAATATGTGAGTTAGTAATATGTGAGTATAGTGGGTAATGCAAGTATATACCTCCGTAGCTCTCCCTGGCGTGCGGCTGGTACATGAACAGTGCGAAGTTCCCCTCCGCCTCGCTCACCAGGAACCCGAGGCTCGTGTTGTAATATGTGAGTTAGTAATATGTGAGTATAGTGGGTAATGCAAGTATATACCTCCGTAGCTCTCCCTGGCGTGCGGCTGGTACATGAACAGTGCGAAGTTCCCCTCCGCCTCGCTCACCAGGAACCCGAGGCTCGTGTTGTAATATGTGAGTTAGTAATATGTGAGTATAGTGGGTAATGCAAGTATATACCTCCGTAGCTCTCCCTGGCGTGCGGCTGGTACATGAACAGTGCGAAGTTCCCCTCCGCCTCGCTCACCAGGAACCCGAGGCTCGTGTTGTAATATGTGAGTTAGTAATATGTGAGTTAGTAATATGTGAGTATAGTGGGTAATGCAAGTATATACCTCCGTAGCTCTCCCTGGCGTGCGGCTGGTACATGAACAGTGCGAAGTTCCCCTCCGCCTCGCTCACCAGGAACCCGAGGCTCGTGTTGTAATATGTGAGTTAGTAATATGTGAGTTAGTAATATGTGAGTATAGTGGGTAATGCAAGTATATACCTCCGTAGCTCTCCCTGGCGTGCGGCTGGTACATGAACAGTGCGAAGTTCCCCTCCGCCTCGCTCACCAGGAACCCGAGGCTCGTGTTGTCTACCACGAACTCGATCTCGTATATCTGTCAACAATACACAAAACTCACGTTGAAACTCACGTCTCTACAAGGAAATGCTAGATTAACAGTTTTAATCGCGTTCGTAGCTATAGTACAACATTGTGTCATTCGCGAGGTTAAAATAATATTGCTCGTATTATCTTCATAGTACCTTGTGTATTTTTATTTTTATTCCTGATAGGTTAGCCTTTGACCACTATCTCACCTGATGGTAAGTGATGATGTGGTCAAAGACGTTATTCAGGCTAACCTAGAAGTTGACGAATTAATATGTTGGCATCGTCAGGACCACTACGTCCTAGTTATGAATGAAATTTTATTGTTATCATTATCGCCGATGCCAATGGGTTAAGGGCGGTAAGTAAGGAATTACGATCGAGGCTCTAATAGAAGTCGAAGACTGAGGGCTTTCTGAGTTGAGGATCGTAATTCCCGTACCGCCCGTAAAACATACAATGTTTCTCATCACATTTGCGAGTAAATAAATATGAAAATCAGCACAACTATTATTACGAAATACGTGAACTTCTTTTAAGTGGATGGCGGGCACAGATTATACAAATGTAAAGTTCAGAAACGTGTAAAAAAATTTAAAATTTCGACGTTTTGATGAAAAAGCCTATTAAAATCGATTATTAAGAACATTCGTTGTATATTTAAGTAACATGTAGCGAGATTGCAATGAAATTCCTGTTTATTTAACATTTTAAGACAATTTTTCAAATGCGTGTAAACTCCCTGCTTGAACTTGCAGGACCTGTGGGCTGTGCTATAAATTTAAAAAATGTACTTACCGACCTTGGGTTTCATAACAAAAAGAAAGCTCGAGGGTTTTATATGTGGCATTACGACCAAGTTAATCTATATGTTTAGATACTGTTTACGTGTGATAAAAAGGTTTTATTTGCAGTTTCTGCCATAGGTTTTATCTTTCTTTTATACAAAGTTGGAGTAAAACATTGGATATTTTGGGACGTTTATCACGTTCCAAGAAAGTATTATACCTACACGTTCAACAGATTTTCAGTTATATATGAAAAACTCCAAAATACGTGAATACCGGCAGCTAACTCACACGATGACACCATCTTGTTGTTTTGGATAGCAAAACTTTCTGTCGAATAATCTATCTTATATACATTACAAGTAGTACTATATACAAGTAGACTATACTGTCTACTTGTCTGTATACATTTGAATAACGTGTGGCCCGGTACATACAATATTCAAGCCTGGTACCCCACTGGGTACAGGAACATGAACCCAACCCTGTCGCTACCGCAAACCGGAAGAATTTTCGACGTGTTTCATTTCTACACGAACCATCTTCAGGAGGTCTAGACTGGTGGATCGCACAAAAGATATTATTTAAGTGTTTTATTAGAATATTAATTTAATGTTTGTTTAAAACACTAGTTATTATGGTTCAAATAGTGTTTGAACTAAGTATATTTATATTCAATACCTTCTTTAAACGAAAGTTGAATGCGAATAAATGATAATCTTATATAGAGTAATGGTATAGAGACCTGAGCATTTCTGAGGTCCCTGGAGACGAGCGACAGTATATTATACAGAGTAATGGTATAGAGACCTGAGCATTCCTGAGGTCCCTGGAGACGAGCGACAGTATATTATACAGAGTAATGGTATAGAGACCTGAGCATTCCTGAGGTCCCTGGAGACGAGCGACAGTATATTATACAGAGTAATGGTATAGAGACCTGAGCATTCCTGAGGTCCCTGGAGACGAGCGACAGTATATTATACAGAGTAATGGTATAGAGACCTGAGCATTCCTGAGGTCCCTGGAGACGAGCGACAGTATATTATACAGAGTAATGGTATAGAGACCTGAGCATTCCTGAGGTCCCTGGAGACGAGCGACAGTATATTATACAGAGTAATGGTATAGAGACCTGAGCATTCCTGAGGTCCCTGGAGACGAGCGACAGTATATTATACAGAGTAATGGTATAGAGACCTGAGCATTCCTGAGGTCCCTGGAGACGAGCGACAGTATATTATACAGAGTAATGGTATAGAGACCTGAGCATTCCTGAGGTCCCTGGAGACGAGCGACAGTATATTATACAGAGTAATGGTATAGAGACCTGAGCATTCCTGAGGTCCCTGGAGACGAGCGACAGTATATTATACAGAGTAATGGTATAGAGACCTGAGCATTCCTGAGGTCCCTGGAGACGAGCGACAGTATATTATACAGAGTAATGGTATAGAGACCTGAGCATTCCTGAGGTCCCTGGAGACGAGCGACAGTATATTATACAGAGTAATGGTATAGAGACCTGAGCATTCCTGAGGTCCCTGGAGACGAGCGACAGTATATTATACAGAGTAATGGTATAGAGACCTGAGCATTCCTGAGGTCCCTGGAGACGAGCGACAGAGTCCTGTGCTGCGCCTGGTACCGCAGCAGCGATACCGACTTGTACACGTCACACACCACGATCAGGTTCTTGACGGCGAGCAGCCGATGCACGTAGATACCCGTGTCTATGAACGCGATGCCCACCAGGTCGTTGTCTTTCAGTTGCCATATGTATATCTGGAATTAAGTCAACATTCTAATTATCTGACATGCATTCTGTGCAGCCAAAGACACATGAGATATGAATTCTAGTGCAGAACATCTACATATTTTGTTTGTACTTTTGACCGGCAACGGCCGTAGCTTCACACCAGCCTAATTGCACCTTAGCATGTTGCATTTTTTGCTGCCTGTGTGATGTCAAGCTAGAATGTCATCCCCCATCTTTACTCGTGGGTGTCGTAAGAGGCGACTAAAGGTAATACACCAGAAGGAAGCAGCACTTTCTGAAGAACTGATATCTCACACTGCGATCTCCAAGCCGCGTGCCAAGCTTGGGGATTATGGCAAACTTCCCATATTGGGGAGACTGTGTTCAGCAGTGGACTATCCGGCTGATATGGTACAGTATGTTGCATTATGCTTAGCATGTTGGGTTTGGGAAGTTACGCGACTTCTTCTCGTCGAAAAACCCGCAGAGCCTGAAGACCAAAGTCTTCAACCAGTGTGTATTGCCAGTGATGACTTATGGCACTGAGACGTGGTCCTTAACTGTGGCCCTTATGGACAAGCTCAGGGTCGCTCAACGAGCTATAGTTTCTTTGCGCGATAAAATCCGGAACGTGGATATTCGGCAAAGAACCAAAGTCACCGACATAGCTCTCAGAATTTGCAAATTGAAGTAGCAATGGGCCACATTGCACGACGAACTGATAACCGATGGGGAAGAAAGGTTCTCGAGTGGTTACCACAATACACCGGAAGACGTAGAGTTGGTAGGCCCACTACTAGTTGGACTGAGGACATCGTTGAAGTCGCGGGTAGCCAATGGTAATAGCCAATATACAAGTGGCTAATAGCCGCTCTTTGTGGCGCTATATGGCGGAGGCTATGTTCAACAGTGGACGTCTTCCGGCTGATGTTGCAAATACATGGTCGAACCCTATCTACCGTGGGTTAAAGTGAGGAAACAGAAACACTATTTACTGAAGGTACCTTTTGTCCAACAGCGGAGATGAGAAAGCCCAGCACCTGTGTGAGCGCCGTGACGGGCCCCTTCTGTTCCTTCGCGTAGAGCTCCTTGAACCTGTTCTTAGTGAGCGGCTGCCCGGGCTCCGGGACCACGTCGATAATGTCGTATATTATTATCTGAAATTAGACGACTCTATACTATTGTAAGTAATAACTATATTTGAAGCGCTCGTGGCGGAGTTCGCTTGACCGTACTTAACTGATCAGCTAAGTTAAGCAACGTCCGCCGCGGGCATGACTTGTCCCATCGGATGATGGGAAGACATGATGTGTGACCGCTAGTGACATTAATACTGAGCATGCACGTGTTTCGGAGGGCACGTTCAACGTAGGTCCCGGTTGTTATCTCACGATAGCAGTCGATACAGCAAGGTGGTAGGACATTTTGCGAATGGCCACCTTGCTACCTAACACTCTCAAGTATAAAATCTGACGCCAAGTACCTAACGGTATGTTCCAGAAGCTGTCCTTGAGAGCCAGTAAGTCTATGTTAGCCTGAACAATATCTTCAACCACAACATCACTTACCATCAAGTGGTCAAAGGCTAGCTGATCAAGTATATAAAAAAAAAGTTGATATTTATGGCGAGGTTCAAATATTATAAATTCTGCTTTTCACTTAAACTGCGAGGAAATGAAGGAATGATATCGTAAATAATATATATTTAATTAAAACATAAAATGTTCTGTTTTTAGTGTTAGTTTGGCGTAAATTTTGCAATCCAGCAGTCTGGTTCATCATCTCCTATGACGGCTAAATCATTCAATGTGGCAAACTCGCGCCTCTGCTATCGGTCTCTGTAATGGAAATGCTTGCTTGAAACCAACGCGAAAATGTTATTTCAGTATTTGTTGATGTAAATATTAATTTATAATACTGTAGGTGTATTTTTAAGATTATATACCAAGGTAAATATATAATATACCTTAAATTAGACACTGTATTTGTACGGTTACAATTAAAACTCAATGATAAGTACCTCAGAAACTTACCCTTCCCCTAGAAGTAATGTCTTCGCTGTAATTGTAATTAGTTCCTATCGCGATGTACCCTCTCAAACCGGACCTGGAAATAGTTAAACATTATTATTCAAACACACGTAATGGCTGTTCATAGACTATCTTTATTTTTTAAATTTCATATGAATATCGCACATGTGGGCTCAAACCTTAACTACGGACAGAAGAGATGACGCTAGTAGTATTCAAATGTCCATTCATTAATTATTTTGGTACTATTTATAACAATTATCTTATCACTGTTACAAGTGCTTCCTTGAGTGGCCTAAAATAAAATTATTATACATTACCTTAGCAAAAAAAGTACCTTTTCCTAATATATATTCTTTTGGTTTGCCAGTTTTTCATATTTTATTTTTATTTTACCCCTACATTATATATAATTCCCAAACAAAACGAGTTTTTAATCATCTTTTTAATAGTATTTAATGGAAAATACTTAAATTAACTGGCAAATCAAGAACATGTGTGCAGTATGTCATCGAGTTTGAATCCTTGGTATTTAAAATATGGCGTTACTACGTTTGTATGAAAAGAGATTCGAATACACTAACATTCGGTAGGATAGAGATGGATAATATTTAGTAACTGTTCAAAATCTTTTATTGTTTATATTGTGAAGTCTGGAATTATGAGAATCTGGTATTATTATAATCACTGGAATCAGTTACAAAATTACACATATATGATACGAAAAATTTAAGCCATGTGCGGGATCCGAACCCGCGTCCATCCACCCCTTCAGCCGGGGTATGCTCTAACCAATTGAGCTAACATGACATGACGCCATAACTCAAATCTTTCCTATCGTTCTTTAACCATCGTATTGAGATGGAGCGACATCTATAGTACCACTTGCGTTGTACTACTAACAAGACCAATTTTGCAATTGGTTTTATACTTGTAAATTATGACGCAACCTTATAATTTTAATATTGTTATGTTTGCAATAATGCCTGCTATGCGGATTAATTTACAAAATTACAAATATACTAAACTAAATTATAAAGATTTCAGTTATGACGTCATGTCATGTTAGCTCAATTGGTTAGAGCATACCCCGGCTAAAGGGGTGGACGCGTCCATCCATCCTGGGTTCGAATCCCGCACATGGCTTAACTTTTTCTATCGTATATTTATAATTTTTTAATGTTATCCGCATAGCAGGCATTATTGAAAACATAACAATATTAAAAGTGGAATCAGTTGTTTTATGTCAATTAAAATTTTGCATGTTACTGTACAAACTCTGTTTATTATTTTTCTAATCAGGTTTTTAAAGGATTTGCTTTTATGATAAACTGGCGTTTTTTGAATCTAGTAAAATGATCTGTAGCCTTTTCAAAACTAATGGAATGTACCAAATGTTCAAAATGCTATCTTTGTCCACAACGACCAAAACGGAATGCGTAACATGATATTATAAAAAACTTACGCTCATATTTATATTTTATGTTTGAAAACACGGGTGTTTTTTCAGTATGAAACGTGACGCGACCGCGGCGGACGTACCACACTCAATATCCTGAGGAAGGCTTCCGGTAGAAGCAGAAACATTGTCGATCGTCATATCGACTCACAGTAAGTTGTTTCACGCTCAAACACCCGTGTTTTCAAACATAAAAGCCTAACATGATATTAATAAATAAATAGATTCAGGCGTTACTTTGCGGAAATCCATATTTAATAATAACAAATATTTTTAAAATATTTTATGAAAACATCAAATTAATATTTTAATAAAACACTTATACAAAAATATATCTAGTGACATTTCCGCCTAATTTTCCTGTTAAGTTACTCTACGAGCGCACGATCGAGAAATTGATTCTCGATCGTGCGCTCGTAGAGTCAAGACCTCCTGAGGATGCTTCGTGTAGAAGCGAAACGCGTCGAAAATTCTTCCGGTTTGGCTGCGTGGCGTTTGTGACGTCACGTCGGCTTAACAGGAAAATTAGGCGGAATTGTCACTAAATATATTTTTGTATTTTTAACGTGTTTTATTAAAATATTAATTTGATGTTTTTATAAAATATTTAAAAAATATTTGTTATTATTAACATGATATTATTTTTGCATCTGTGGATGTTATTTTTGATACCAGTAGGCTATCCATTACCATTATACTTAGACAATAAAGCTATTACTCACGTTGTCCCTTCGTAGGAAAGCGCCACGTTCTTGAGACAGGTGACGTGCTCCCACTCCTCCAGCTCTATCTTCGTGTTGGGGATGATCTCCCACGAGACCGGCGAGAACAGCATCACTGAGAACCGGTCTTGCATCGGGTACGGGAACCTGGGGCACAATCGACACTTATTTGAGACAAACAATGAATAATAATTAATAAATGTCATATAATTTATTACAATTTACTCATTAATTACTCACAAGTTCATTTTATTAGTTACAGTTACATAGAAATGAATAACTAACATTATTTGATTATTTATTGAAGCGCTCGTAGCGAAGTTTACTTAGCTGTTCTTAACCGATCAGCAAAGTTAAGCAACGTCGCGCGCGGTCATAAGTTGGATGGGTGACCGCTAGTGACATTACTACTGACCGCTTCCGTGCTTCGGAGGGCACGTTAAACCGTCGGTCCCGGTTGTTATCTTAGGATGGCAGTCGTTATAGCATGGTGGTAGGGCAATTTGCGAATGCCCGCCTGGCTAGCTACCACCCTCAAGTAGAAAATCTGTCGCCAAACACCTAACGGTGTGTTCCGGCAGCTGTCCTTGAGAGCCAGTAATTCTAGGTTAGTCTGAACAACATCTTCGACCACATCATCACTTACCATCAGGTGAGATAGTGGTCAAAAGCTAACCTATCAGGCATAAAAAAAAAGCGAATACCATAGTAGAAAGTTTACGAATCAGAGTGCAGTGCTCTACACAGTCGAAAGCCTTGGAAAGATCACAAAATACGCCAATAGCATCATGTGAACTCTCCCAGGCTTCCAGTATATGCGACATCAATTGAACATTTGCATCCGTTGTGGATTTGCTCTAGGGTAAGGTAAGGTAGGCTTATTTATTCTATTAAGGTGATATCATTTTCAACATGACAACAATTTGTGTCATCGATAGTTTACGAAGTGCGCTTAGACATTGTGACAGGCTTGAATCTTGTTATAGAAAATAAATTGAGTGTTACAAAATTACAAATGTACGAATCCCGCACAAGACTATACTATTTTCTCTCGTTTTGTAATTTTGTAACGTAATGCGCCGAGCTAGAAGGCATGATTGGAAACATAACAATATTAAAAAATAACTTAAGTGTGTTAGTTTAGCCTCATGCAACGTTGGTTCATCAACCGTTTGTTTACCACGTGCGATCCCAAAATGAAAAGATTGACACCCTACATTGTGACTTGACTAATGATGACCAAATCAACGAATTGAAAATGTTGGTGAACAAGTTTAAACACTTTATTACTCATCCTCTCACGGGTCAATACCGGTGAACGCGAATCACGCTCAACAGATGATAACAAGTGCGTCGAACGCAGGCCTTACCCATTTGAGCCCAGTTGAACGGAAAAATGTTCGAGATATAGTCAAACTAGAGACTAGAGCATAAAATTAAAAAGTGAATCTCCTTTTTTCGAGAGCTAAACAGGAAAAGCGAGTGACCACTATCCGTTAACGATCATTTCAGATCCAATAGACTTGGCGGGGTGGACATTATTCCTATCAAATACCTGTCGGAGGGCTCCATTGAACTACCTTTGTTACGCCGGATGGTCTATATGAATATTTGATTATGCTGTTTGGACTCAGTAACGCGGTGTTAATTTATCAGCGTTATATAAATAGGGGTTTATCTCACCTGAGCTCGCGAGACCTAGTTTGGCAGGTGTATGTTGAAGACAGTGGTATAGAGTAATACTCACCGATCCCCTTTGTTCTCCTGCGACTTCTCCTTGTCCTCCCCGTTGAACTTGTAGTAGTCGGTGGAGGGCTGCGCGACGGAGGCGACGAGGCAGTACGTCTTGGACTCGACGTGGTAGACGACGTAGTGCGGCGTCATGCGGATGGGCACCTTGCGCACCGCCCACGCCGCGTCGTACGACAAGTGCGTCGGCAACACGCAGATGCGCAGCTCGCACTGGACACAATGTATGCACACTACTCGCATCTCTCTCTCTCTCATTCTGTTCTACTCTACTCACCCTCAAACATATTCAATATCATAAATAAATAGGTACCCGGCTGGGACTCGCGTTATATTTACCGGATAGATTTCGACCAGATTCAGTTTCAGAATCCATCCGGTAAATATAACGCGAGTCCCAGCCGGGTACCTATTTATTTACAATGGACAAAACTCGCGGTAGTTTTCTAAGTAAAATATTAAATATCATAAATAAAATTGTAGACTTTCTCACATATTTATATGTTTACAATTAACCGGCAAAACACTTACGTTATGTATCGAATGTGCCGACCCGTGTTTCGCGAATATCATAGCGAAGTAACTGTTACGGCACGGAATGACTTCACATACTCTACAGAGTAAAAAAAAAATCTCGGAATACCCGCCGGGAACACGCAGACTGCTGTACACTCGCCCTAACGATGAGCATCGGATATACCCGAAACTCGCATGACGTATTCGATCCCTAACGTGGGTGTTTCTGCGATTAAATTAAAAACGTTTAACTTTTATTATTGAAATTAACGTGGTTTTAGTACATTTGGAATATTTTTTATGTTGCTCATTCTCATTTTTATGTTGTGTGGGGGTGTTAAATCCTGCACTGCAGGTGGTGTTTTTTTTTTAAGCGTCATAGGTTAGCCTTTGACCACTATCTCACCTGATGATAAGTGACAAAGTTGTCGAAGATTTTGTTCAGGCTCACCTGCTTACAATAATAATATCGTGCGAGGCAAGAGAAAGAACGACCTCGAAAAAGACCATCGCCTTTTACGAAATCCAGATTCAGTAGCGTCAAACTAGGCACAGACTCTCTAGGACAGTAGCATTATCCCACCATTAAGTACATCGCTTGGCAGGTGCGCAATGGCAAAATGTTCTACCAGTATACAGACAAACGCAATCCAGTGACCAAATTGCGGTCTGTTAGAAATCGGAAAGAATTGACGTAGCTTAGCATTAAAACACAATTAAATTGAGACCTGCAAAAAAAGGCCTGGGCCCATAACCTGTTAAAATATTAACGATCCTTTAGTATATATTAATAAGGTACCTTAGCGTTGAAATACAAGAACCCGTGGCTACAGTTGGTGTTGTTGAAGGGCGCGAAGGCGTAGGCGGGCGGCAGGTCGCAGCGCAGCGGGTGCACGCGCAGCTCGCCGCGGCTCGACACGAACAGGAAGTACGGCGTCTCGCCGCACACGAACACGCCGCTGTACCCGCCTACGTTTGCTGCAACACACACACACACACACACATCTACACATACCCTCACTGCACTACTCACACTCACATGTTTTAGTCTAATGTAATAGGAAGTGCGCCTATTGCCATCTTATCTGCGCCTAAAACGACACGACTTCGAAGTCTTCGAGAAGAGAGCATATTTTTCCCACCTCAAAGACCGGCCACGCATCCTAAGACCTGTGATGTTGTGGATGTCCGTGGGCGACGGTGATCACTTATAACCAAATGAGCGGCCGACGGCTCGTTTGAGAAAACTACGGGGTCAGTTCCAAGGTCGAGATTCCCAAGCAGCTGTTTCACACACACCAACGAGGTAACGCCGAAACATACGATATTTCTTGTAGAGGTAAGGTTTGGTTAGCTTACATGCAGGAAAGTTCTTATACTCTTATACCGCCTCTGGCCCACACAAGCTGGATATTTCTTATTACTGATGATAACCCAGCCTTTGACCAGTATATCATCTAATGGTAAATGATGACACGATCGAAGCAGTTGTACAGGCTATCCTAGAACTACCAGATTAACATAGCAAACTTTACAAAAATAGCCTGCAATGACTCACCAAAGTATATGAACTCTTGCAATGACTCACCAAAGTATATGAACTCTTGCCACGACTCACCAAAGTATCTGAACTCTTGCAATGACTCGCCCATGTACATATGTGAGTTAGACAGATTGACTCACCAAAGTACCTGAGCTGCCTGACAGCTTCCAGTTCGTAGTTGTTGCTCATTGGGCGAATGACGCCGTTGTAACCGAACGGGAAGGTGACCTGCATGCGCGAGAAGCGCACGCGCAGGTTGCCTCGCGGGTAGCGGTACGCCTGTAACAATAATTAGCACATTAATTTACTAGCAGTAGAAATCTATGTGGACGAACACATTCCAGAGTCATCATTAACAAGTTAAAAGCTAATTGCAAAATTAGTCTTGTTTGTAGTAAAACGTAAGTTGAACTTGTCGCTCCATCCCCATACGATGGTTAAAGAACGAAAGCAAAAATTTGAATTATGATTCATTGTCATGTTAGCTCAGTCGGTCAGAGCATACCCCGGCTATAGAGGTGGATAGCGGATTCGAATCCCGCACATAACTATAATTTTTTCCTTTCGTAAATTTGTAATTTTGTAATAAAAAACAATTTATTGAGTAAGTACAGCTCGTGCCTCCACGAAGATGCACCCTACTTTATTTAGTTCGAGAATAACTTCTTCAATATCTTCGCATACCTAGCAATTCAAAATAAATGAACCAATTTGGAATTTCCAATTTACGAGAGCTCCCTGGGGTGATTTGGTACCTCCCGTGGTCTACAAAATTAAATTTATCTCACACATTTTATGTTATATATTAACACATTTACCGAGCATAAGTAATGGAAAAATTCATTTGTATGGTTATTAAGACCCTTACCTGATACAACATAAGTTCCTGTTCAGTGGCCATCATCAGTATAGCACCGCTACCCTTGTGACCGAGCCCGGCTACCAGTATTTCCCTCACGTTGGCAGAGTTGGGGCAGATCTTATTGGTGTCCGCTTCCGTGTCCTCATCGGTTTGCACCACCGGGACTGTCTCTAAACTGTCCGATAAAACCTGTAGTAAATCATATTTCAAATCAAATATATTATTAGAAGCCGTTTTAAAAAAACTGGCCTAATGCTTGGGTGTATTCCGTTTCGGGCTTACAATGCATAAGATTGTAAGAAAATAGCTGCTCCGGATGAAAAATGTACCGATAATACTGATGCCATTCGGAATGATTAGGAAAGTGTCAAAGCGCGCGAATGAAACGTCAGTGCATGTGTGCATGTTTTCAATGAGTAATATTTTTAAACCTATATGACTAAACTTTCTGTCTTACTTAAATCTCGGTGGAATAATGCACATTTTTTAAGTACAGAAGAAGAAGAGAGGCAACTTTTGTTGTTAGACAATGCTCACACTGCTCTACCTTCGAAGCCGCGAACGTTTTAAGTACCGGTTGATGACGTCACCGATGACATCACATGTATTTTGTGTGTAGCTGTCAGCGCATCTCGGAAAGATTTTAGGCACGCTTACACTGTTCAATGCCGCCAAGATCGCAAAACGGAACGTGCCTTAGTCGCTATTTTAGGGTAACCCATTGCAATATCCCATACAAAAAAGGGCAAGCGGTTTCGATCTCAGTATAAACTGCATTAAAAATTGGCGTATTCAGTATTATTTGGTTAAATATAGGATACAGCACATAAATTTGAGATTACTAGCTAGCTTAACATGCGAGATAGATCCCGATCAGAACAAAAATGGTCTAAAACTAACAAATTGACGGTGTTCATTGATTTAATTATTTTAGATTACTAAATATTCAAAATGTTTTAATGATCTCTAAATCTAGAGGCAGACAAACAGTAGTCTCATTAATAGGGCTTCGTTTTGCTCTTTGAGTACAGATCCCTAATAACATGTCAAATCATTTTTATCCCGACATTATTCTTTGAAGATTTCCGATCTGATGGTTAGTGATGATCGAAAATGGTAAATAGCCAGTCCCAACGTAGGTTGACTAGATAAGATATGTCACCATCACGTTCGGATTTTTTTCTCGTATAGCGATCACCTTACTCGCACATCTCTGGTGGATCCCAGCCTATGTGGGCAGCCGAAGCAGCATGACCGTATAGTAGAGGTATGTATTTCGAATGTTGAATAATGTTTAATACTTATAAAAATGCCAAATCAGAAAAATACTAAACAGATAGAACAGGTACGAGTCAATAACGAGGATGACTTAGAAAAGTTAAAAAGTTGACTCAATGTTTTTATTTGTTCTGCGGACTCACACCGTTTACCTAAAATTCATAGTCCATGTTTACTATCTGTTTTAAAACTAATATTAAGTTTTGCATGTCAGACATATAATAAAATACACACAAACTCATGTCAATATCACAAAATATACACACCACAAAATATACACAAACATCACATATAAATAGTAACTAACTTTAAACAATCACAATGTCGCTTTCGCAATAGAACCATATTTTTATCCCTACACACTATAATACTAAATACTTCATTAATACAAAAAAAATAACAATATTACACAAGAACTTAATTACTTTCTATACATACTCATTTTTGATGCACCCGGTTACCTTGCTATTTAATCATGGATAATGTTAATAATTTTTTACTGACAGAAGTAGACAATACAGGAAACCCGGAATGTATAACAATAAGCGATCCTAGCCAATGTTTTCAAGCCCTTAACCTTACTCACCACAGGAATGATAACTGTCTTTCGATAATTTCCGTGAACATACGCAGTATTAATCGTAATTTAGATATATTTTTGGTTTTTTTATCCAGCATTGATATTAAAATTGACATTATTATTTGCACTGAATGCTGGACTAGCAAGAATAACCCCCCACCATCTATTGATAATTATAACATGTCTATTACAAAAAAATATCTAAATCAAAATGACGGTGTTGTAGCATACGTTCATGAAGATATTGCAGCTACATTTTCAGAACCAAACGTAGAAGAGGGTAATTGGCTACTCATATCCATTGACAATCAATATTTAATAATTTGTTCCTATAGACCACCGTGTTTCCGAAATCCTACCAATTATTTAAATTCTATCGAATATGTTCTTCAAAATATCTCGTGTCAAAATATAATTTTAACAGGAGACATTAATTTGGATTTAATGCCCAATAATCTTACGGACAATTCACTAAGGTACCTTAACTTGATGGCTATGTATGGTTTGAGACAAGGCATGAACCGACCTACAAGAGTAACTACATGTATAGATCATTTTATGGTTAAATGTTGTAATAATTGGAAAACTATTGTGTTTGAGCAATTAGTCACAGATCATTCACCCATTATGTTATTTATAGATAAAACTAAATTAGAAAGGAAACAAATAATTTACAATAAAATTAAGATAAATTATGAAACATTAAAAACTCAACTAGGTAAAGAGACTTGGTCTGACTTGTATCAATTAAAAAATGTGAATATTGCTATGGAACTCTTTGTTTCTCGTCTCATAACATACATAGGCATTAATTCACATATATCTCAATTGCCGAAAAAAAATAGACCACTAAAGCCCTGGATTACAACAGGAGTAGTTAGGTCCCTTAGAAAAAGGGATAAACTATATAAAAAAGTAAAACAGAACCCTGATAATGAAGCTATAAGAAAAAGATATATAGACTACAGAAAGATTTGTAATACGATAGTTAAAAAATTAAAGAAACAATACTACCAATCTAAACTAATTCAACACATTGGTAATATTAAGGAAACGTGGAAAATAATTAAAGAAGTTTGTAATTTCAAAAAAAGTAATGTACCATCTTCTGAACTTTTGAGTATCCATTCTGATCCTAAAAAATCACTAAATGAAGTAAATACCTTTTTTATGTCTATTGGACACAACTTAGCTAGAGTAATTCTTAACAAAGTTGATAAAAGTGAGCAAGATTTAGCACACAAATCTGAATCTAATAATAAGCCACTTAATTCTCTATCTCTATTTCTCACCGATGCTTATGAAGTAAGATCTGTTATAAATAATTTGAGAACAGCTAGTGCGCCGGGCTGGGATGAAGTAACCACAACTACTCTTAAAGAAATTACTGCATATATCACTGATCCAATTACTTACCTTTGCAACCTCAGCTTCGAAACAGGAACCTTTCCTGAGTTTTGTAAGAAATCGATAATATGTCCTATTCATAAAACTGGTGACAAAAGTAATCCAACAAATTATCGACCAATTTCTCTGCTCAGTACACTGTCTAAGATATTTGAAAAAATTGTCAATAAACGCCTCACAAAATTTCTTGAGAAAAATAATATACTTCACACAAATCAGTATGGATTTAGAGATAAAAAATCAACTGAGGACGCTGTCCTAAAGCTAACTAGTATAATTAAGGACCATCTAGATAATGGAGAGTGCTGCGTAGGAGTTTTCCTTGACTTGCAAAAAGCCTTTGATTCTGTGTCAATTGCTATCCTTTTAACAAGGCTTAACAACGCTGGCATTAGAGGTGTAGCTTTGGAATGGTTTGTGGATTACCTAACCTGCCGAGAACAAAGGGTAAGAGTTAATGACTTTGAGAGTGACGTCGGATTCAGCAGATATGGTGTTCCACAAGGCAGCACGTTAGGACCAACTCTATTTCTCATTTACATCAATGAGCTCTGTAAAACATGTATGCCTGGAATGGAGCTCCTCATGTTTGCTGATGACACGGTCCTCTTATTCCATGAAAAGTCGTGGGAAACGGTTGTTGCATTAGCTGAAGCCGGTCTTTCTAAGGTTACCTCCTGGCTGGAAGATAGTCTGTTGTCTCTTAACACCAGTAAGACAAAATATATCTGCTTTAGTAAAACAGCCTCAACTTCTCCAGACCCTGACTTCCAACTAACGATTCATACGTATCCCTGTAATCGTCGAAATATAAATGTAGACAGCGTCTGTACCTGTGAAAAATTGAATAGAGTAGAATATCTCAAATATTTGGGTGTTACTGTAGATTGTAATCTAAACTGGAAATATCATATAACTACATTATCAGCAAGAATTAGAAAACTTATTTATATCTTTAAAAACTTAAGAGCAGTTGCTAACTTTAAATTACTTATTCAAACATACAAAGCACTCTGTGAAAGCATTATAAGTTACTGCATCTGTGTCTGGGGATTTGCTGCCAAAACATACTTTATAAATGTTGAACGAGCTCAAAGAGCCGTTTTAAAAGTTCTTATGTACTTACCCTGCAGACATCCTACCACAGAGGTGTACAGCAAAGCACAGGTCCTATCAGTTAGAAAACTTTATATCTATCAAGTGCTAAGACGGTACCACGCAAATATAGTGCCACATTTACCTACATCAAATAAACGCGTCGAGCGTTGTCCAGTGCCTTTCGCCCGCAGTAAATTTGCTCAGAGATACTTTGATTATAATATATAACACCTCACCTGTACAATAAGCTGAATAAACTAAATCGCAAATGTAGCATAAAAAAATACTCTAATAATAATAATATCAAAAAAGTAATACTCACATGGCTCAATCAACTGGACTATGATGATGTGGAAGGTATACTAGATAATCTTTAAACGATAATAACTCACCATACTTACATAACACATCACACTCACATATACGCAACACTCCACACTCACATAACACAATGCACTCACATAACACACCACACCCACATAACACACCACACCCACATAACACACCACACCCACATAACACACCACACCCACATAACACACCACACCCACATAACACACCACACCCACATAACACCCCACACAAATCCACATCCACATACATACAAAACATCCATAAAAGTTTATATGAAAAAAATCAAAATCATTGTATAATGGCATAATTTATGTTAAATATAGTCCTATATTGGAGAAGGATCTGGTCTTCGAAACACAGTTTTAAGCTACGTCGAGGACCAGAGGCTTCAAAATTAACCTTGTACACATTTTAATTGTCAATAAATGATTTTTATGTTTTTATGTTTATGTATGTTTAGATGTAAAAGCGAAGAGAAGAAAGAAGAAGACACGTATATTTTTATTTTTATATTTTTTATTTGTATATTTATTTTTGATGTAATGTGATTTGATTTAATATTAATGTATATATGAACAAAACAAATAATAAGATCTCTAATTGTAATAATGATTAATAAGTTGTTTATCTGTTTATCTGAAGAAAGATTATTCTAAATATCATCACAAGCACTATCGCGTACTGATCGAAAATCACATTTACAAATTTCGACGGCTAAAGTAATACTATTGTAACACAAAGTATCGGCTCATAAGAGTCAGGTTCCGGTGGCCGAGTGGAATAGGCATCCGGCACGAAATCGGAGGACGCGGGTTCAATTGCCGGCCGGAACAAAAAAATGGGCTCCAATAAATTATAAATGTCTGAAATTACCAACGCGAAGTATATTCGACTCACCCTGGCTCCAGTGCAAGCGTCCCTGATGAGCATGCTGAGCCTCATCTCCGGCAGCGAGTATATCTCCAAGTTCCCGTTACATCGCAGCACGAACAGCCAATACGTCGGCTTGGCGTCGGTCAAGTACTTCCGCCACCACCGGGACATGCGCCGGGGCACGCCAGGGTTCTTAGATTGTTCCGCTAACATTATCTAATAACAAATTTAATTATATTTTAATATTGTTACGTTTTTTGCAATAACGCCTCCTCGGCGGATTACATTACAAAGTTACAAATATACGAGAAAACAAATTTAAGTCATCTGCGGAATTCGAACCCGCGTCTATCCACCCTTATAGCCAGGGTATGCTCAAAGCAAATTACATTTATACTAAAATATTACATAAAAATCTTTTGAAGCACTCGTAGAGAAGTTTGCTTAGCTGTTCTTAACCGATTGGCTAAGTTAAGCAACGTCCCCCGCGGTCGGATTTGGATGAGTGACCGCTAGTGACATTACTACTGAGCGCGCACGTGCTTCGGAGGGCACGTTAAGTCATCGGTCCCGGTTGTTGTCTTACGATGGCAGTCGTTACAGCATGGTGGAAGGGCATTTTGCGATTGCCCGCCTAGCTAGCCTCCACCACCCTCAAGTTGAAAATCTGTCGCCAAGCACCTAGCAATGTGTTCCGGCAGCAGTCCTTGAGAGCTAGTGAAATTACAGGCACATGAGACTTAATAACTATGTCTTAAAGTGACGAGCGCAAAGCAATTCGTGACTTGTGTTGAAATGCGTCTGTAATAGGCAGAGGTATGTCCGCTTAACGTCAGGAGGGACTCGAACTTGTTCCGTCCGTTCCGTTTTTTTGGTCCCATGTAATAGGGAACCAATCTATTGCCAACTCCAACACAGAATCCGTGTTACTGAGAATTTGGTAAGAATGAAAAAAAGGCGAGTTCTTGATACTCACACTGGCCATAGAGGCGGGAGTCTGGTCTCCTCCATAGAGCAGTTCATCTTCATCGTTCAGTTCGTACACCATGCCCGGCTTGAAGCCTTCTGCCTTCACTTTAGCACCTTTCATTTTCTTTCCGGTGAACTCTCCTTTCACCTATAAATTGTCTATAGTAAATAAGAAGCACAAACTATGCGTGAACCTAAAACAAATAAGTAATATGTGGTACCTATTTCATTAGCATTTTCTGTCTCTTTATGAGCAAGCTACAAACATTTTATGTCCACCATGAACCATCTCGATCATTACCAAGTTTTATAAATTTATAAAATTCCTGAGGATGTTGGTGTTTCGTATTCCAGACCAGACATATTTCTATACTCGAAAAATCTAAAACGCATAGTACTTATAGAACTCACTGTGTCGTGGGAAACAAATATACCTAAAGACCACACATTAAACACAAACAAATATTATGACCTAACAAATGAATTACTTAACCAAAAACGGTTATGTGGTTAATTTATATGCTGTAGAAGTTGGAGCAAGGGTTATACCAGCGAAATCCCTGTATAACCTACTTAAAGATCTTGGCCTACCAAGAACAACAGTAATTTCCATCCTCGAACGTGTATCTAAGGTAGCATTAGTAGGATCTTACCAAATTTGGTTAGGTACGGGAGGAGGCTCGAGCGGTGAAGAGGAGCATTGATATATCGTAAAGGGGCCCCTTAACCCTACTCCTGGGTTGCAAGTCCCAGGCCCCTCTGGCCTCTTCCTCTGCAACGCGATGGACCCAGCACCCGCACGGTGAATCCATCCAATGCTAAGTAATTCGTCTCTATTCATCATATAGTTTCAGCGCAGGCCCAATAGTCTAATTTTGAGAACTAAAATGTTTTACTTCAAAAGTTTAATGAAAAACTTCAAAGGGGTTAGTTAGCCTTCAAGGTTTTGAAGGGCTTCAAAAATATACATAATGTTTATAGGGTTCCATACCTAAAGGCAAAACCAGAGCCTTATTAGTTGACAATTCGCTGTCTGTCTGTGCCCCGGAGTGAGTCACAAATCTGAGATATTGCTGTAGAATGTTCAGCCAAATATTGGATTAGAAATTGCTATGTTTATTAACTTAAGTTAGTAACAATATCTAAGGTACAAAATCATAAAATTAATGAACTATCAAACAACTCAACTCTGATCGATTCCCGGTACAATGGTGTCCATCACATTCGCTGTGCACTAGGAACGAACGAGAGAGCAAGCCACGCGTCTTTCTCCTGATTACAAATTAGATTAAAAATAAAAAATAAATATTAAAATAAATTATCATCATTAAATTACATATAGCCTATAGTGAGACGAATTCATGATAAATTTTAATTTGTTATTTATTACTTTATTATAATTATTATTTATAATTATATAATATATTTATTATAAATTAATTTGAATTATGTTACTTTTGATCATTATTACTATTATTATTTCTTATATATTTGACGATGATTGTACTGTAGAGTTAAATTTAATTGTAACATGTACTTTGTAGGTGCTTTGTGACATAATATTATGATTTGACCTTTTTATATCAATAATGTGTTATTGTAATTATCTAATTAGCGTAATTGGTTTATCCGTGTTAATTAAGTAAATACATAATTTATGTTTAGATACATAGAAAGAAAGTAGAAAATATTTAAAAAACTGACGATTTACAGAGAGAAGTTAGGTTTAAAGATATTTATTCCCATAACAAGACAGTACAGTCACTTACATGAGAACATTAATTAAAAAATAATATAAGGTTTGTCGTAATTGGGAAGGTACTCATTCAACATATTTATTTTGTTGTGCTAAAATGTAGTCGTGCAATTTAGATTTAAACACGTTGAATGATTTTAATATTGTTAGGTTTGCAATAACGCCTGCTATGCGGATTACATTACAAAATCACAAATATACGAGATTGTGGGGAGTGGATGGACGCGGGTTCGAATCCCGCACATGACTTAAATTTTTCCTATCGTATATTTGTGATTTTGTACGTTGAATGAGTTTACTTTTTTAATGTGAGTGGGTATTTTATTGTAAAGTTTTGCTCCATCGTACGTTATTGTTTTCCGACCATAGTTAGTACGGATACTTGGCAAAACTAAAAAACTAGCTCTTCGGGAACTACGTTTGGTTATATTTTTTTTCTTTATGAAATTTGTATCCGTTGTATGGTTTTGTCTAAAATTTTCCTGATTAAAATGCAAGTGTTATAAGTATATAATTGGTTTATGTTCATTATTTTAGTGTCGGTAAATATTTTATGTGTCGGTGTTAGATACGGATAGTTGAAAAGCATCTTTATTCATTTGTTTTGTTTTATTTGGAGCTTTGCTAGATTTGTTTTTGCGGCATTACCCCAAAAATAAAGCAAGTGTGGTTTGACTAGAGTGTTCTAATGATTAATCGTAAACTTCGCGGTATGGATTGGACTACGTGGCGGAGTGAGCCTATGGCTGATGACAGTTTGCTTTTTATGTGTTCCAGGTGAGTGTGCCATGTTAATTTCGAGTGTATATGTAAGCCCAGATGTTTTTCGCTATTCTTCTCTTCTAGTGGAACGTTATTTATTGTAAGGGATGATGTGTGGCGTAATTTGCTTGTTTTTTTAATTAAATATTATGTAGCATGTTTTAGAAATATTAATAGTAAGTAGGTTGTATAGAAACCTTATAAATAAGCTATTAAGGTCGTGTTGTGCTTGTGAAATAAGATCGTTTATTGATGGCCCAAAGTAAAATAGACATGTATCATCCGCGTATATTGTAAGATGGCCTTAGTGTTCTATGTCTTGTATGTTGTTGATATATATTAAAAAAAAGTAATGGGCCCAATATGGATCCCTGCGGGACACCACATTTTATTGGTAAAGGTTCGCTTTTCTGATTATTATTTTATTTGACAGCTCTATTGGACAAATAGGATTTTAATATATTGGTGATATTTATAGTCTCTAATTTTTTATATGAATAGTTTATGTGAAACTGTATCGAACGCTTTTTTTAAGTCTATAAAAACACCCAGAGTTACATTCTTTTGATCAATATTTTGTTTTATTTTAGTTACTAGGTCTATGGTCGCTGTTAGGGAATTGCTTTTTTTGTCTAAATCCATGTTGTCGCTGTGAGAGAAAGTTGAAAGAGTTCAAACATTTTTCTAATCTGTAGTGAATATTTTTTTCAAGTATTTTGGACAAAACTGGCAAAACTGAAATAGGCCTATAGTTACTTGGAATCAATGTTGATCCCGACTTGTGGATTGCAGAAACTTTTGCTATTTTTAGAGTGTCTAGAAAGTCACCATTCGAAAGTAGTTGGTTTAAACATTTAGTTAAACTATTATAAATGCTGTGTTTTATGCATTCGATTGCTTTGGTATTTATTCCGTCGAGTCCCGTACTGCAATTACTATCTAAATTATTTATAATTTACAAAATTTCAGTAGATGTACATGGCTCAAGTAGTTGAGTTCCATTAGAAGGTTTTTTTGGTAATGCTAAAATAGAGTTATCATGGTATATTTTGGGAATTAATTTGCTAGGCAAGACCCAATAGTGGCAAAGTATTCATTTAATTTATGGCAGACATCACTTGGATCTACAACAATGGTTGAGTTTATTAGAACTTTGTTTGGATTTATTATTTGCTAGTGTATTTATAAGATTCCACATTCGTTTTGGTTTATTGTTGCAATTTGTCAATTCTTTGTTGTAGAAGGAGTTCTTAGTATCTTGGATTAATTTCGCAACATTAATTCTTTTCATAATAAAGTTAGTTTCCAAGGTTTGGTCGTTTGGGTCCGTTTTGTGTTGAGTCCACAAGGTATTTCTCTCATTTATTTCTGTGATGATATTTTTGTTTATCCATTCCTGTTGTGGTGTGTTAAGGATTTTGGTTTTTATGACTTTGGTATCAATAATCAGAGACTTTTCTAACTATGAGTAATTATTAACCAAGTCGTCAAATGGTTTGTCCTCTGAGCGTTTCAATAGGGTTTCATAATTTATGGTTTCAAATAGAGTTTCCTTCTTAGGAGGCTTTGTTTTTTTCAGTTCTTTTTATTATGTCTGTATCTGTTCTCTATCTGTATCTCAGTATGTATTTATTTATGGTCGGACGTAGATGAATTTATAATGGCCATATGAAATTTGTCATTTTTAAGGTTAGTGCTAACATGATCTATAATAGATATCTTTGTGGATGAATCTCGAGTGCAATATTTTTTGTTGATTCTGTTTAGAAGTACATGTTCCGTTTCTTTCGTCATCTCCTTACATTGCTTTGATTTTGTAGCTGTTCTTTGTATATTTACCTAAAAATATGAAAGTAAACTGTAAGCAGTATAATATAAAGAAGTGAGCATTACCTGCACATTGTCTGCGTCCTGCTGCGCGAAGAGTCCGCTGGTGTCCTTGTATGGCGTGGCGCGCAGCAGCGCGGGCCGCGCGGGGACGCACGCGCGCGTGGGGGCCAGCCGCCCCACCTGCACAAGTGTACTATACGTGCATCATCACAACACTTCATGGATTTCAAGCGCTCCTAGCGAAGTTTGCTTAGCCGTTCTTAACCGAGCAGCTAAGTTAAGCAACATCCGCCGAGGTCGTGTTTTGGATAACTAACCGCTAATGACATTACTACTGAGCGTGCACTTGCTTCTAAGAGCACTTTAAGCCGTCGGTTATTGTCTTAGGATGGCAGTCGTTATAGCATGTTGGTAGGGCATTTTGCGAATGTCCGCCTGGCTCACACCGCCCTCAAGTAGAAAATCTGTCGTAAAGCACCTAAAGGTTTTTTTTTTTTTTTTTTTTTTTTTTTTTTTTTTTTTTTTTTTTATAATAATGGTGTGCTCCGGCAGCTGTCCTTGAGAGCCAGTAATTCTAGGTTAGCTTGAACTACATCTTCGACCACATATCACTCACCATCAGGTGAGATAGTGGTCAAAATCTAAGTTATCAAGCAAAACCAAAAAAATGCCGCAATGTCCACTGCTAAACACAGCCTCTCCCCCACGTGAGGATTATGGATATGCCATAATCCCCACGGTTGGCCGGCGGCTTGAGGATCGCAGTTTGAAACATCAGTTCCCTAAAAAGACCCGAGGGTGTCGTAAGAGGCGACAAAGGTTCACACCAGAAGGTGAGCAGCACCGCTTTTGTGAGGGGTGACATTCTAGCCCGGCACCCCACGGCCACACAACACTTCCTACATCAAATTATTTTTTTGTAATGATACTATATTAATTCAAATTATTCAACGCTCACATTTTTATGGTCCGACTTCCACAAGTTACTTCATATACTTATCGTCTTCGAAACTTTCAGACAATAAGCAGCGAAATCTTAATCATTCGATATTGAACTTCGTATAACACGAATATAATTATACATGCAAGAACTCGGTACAAAGCTGATTCCTAACAAAATAAGTTCAGATGTTTTTGCTTGTGACATGATAATTTGATTGCACGCCAAAACACCGTAACAAAACTTTTCAAGAACTTTTCATCTTACTTAGATCTTATATAGGCTTAAATGCCTTTGAAAATATGTTTGACCTAAATCCAGTTTTCCCACAAGTTCTAACTTACTATTCAAACCATGAATAAAATAATTAATTTTATACATATTTTATAATGTACAACATTTTAAACTTAAGTCATTACTTACCATGCCATCCTTCCCTCGGAACTCTCTCAGCGCGAGCACCAAAGCTTTCCCACAAGTGGACACGACGCATAGATACGGATCGGCTGTGTTGGCATACACTGCAGTCCATTCTAACTGTATTGATTGTAGTTGCACTCCATCTGTTGGATAAATATTATAACTAACCAAAAAGCTACATTGAAAGAATTTAAAGTCTTTCTTAACTGGACCCGATAACATTTTCTACCTCATCTTTAAAAAATAGGACACCTACATTTAAAAAAAATATATTGTCCTCAAGAACAGTTGCTCCCTGAGAGGAATACGGATGTTATGCAATGAAGCGATCCAATCATCATAAATAGACTATAAGATTCTATCTAAAACATGTTTGTTTCTGATGTCTGTAATTCTAAAATATTATTACGTAATTTATACATTATTTTCATATGTGTAAAATAACATATTCTTCCGATTTACGGTAAAATACGAGAGATTATTGTCATACGAGAAGCAGTGAGTATCTCGATAGCTAGAGCAAAAAAAAAGGTTTGACCACGAACAAACGACACGTTGTCATCTACAAAATCTAAATCTTACTCTATCTTAGGCGCAGCTCCCGATTGGACTCTTTTTATGGACACGTATGAAAAACACTACAGAAATCCTGAGGATGTTGGTGTTTCATCATCCAGACCAGATATATTTTTATACTCAAAAAATCTAAAACGCATAGTACTTATAGATTTTACTGTGCCGTGGGAAACAAACATACCTTAAGACCGCACAATAAAAACTAACAAATATTATGACTTAACAAATGAATTAACCAAAAACGGTTATGTGGTTAATTTATATGCTGTAGAAGTCGGAGCAAGGGGTATACCAGCGAAATCCCTATATAACCTACAAAAAGACCTTGGCCTGTCAAGAACAACCGTAACTTCCATCCTAGAACGTGTATCCAAGGCGGGATTAGTAGGATCTTACCAAATTTGGTTAGGCAGGGGAGGAGGCTCGAGCGGTGAAAGGGAGCATTGATGCATCATAAAGGGGCCCCTTAACCTTACTCATTGGGTTGCAAGTCCCAGGCACCTTGACTTGGGCCTCTTCCTCTGCAACACTATGGACCCGGCACCCGCACGGTGAATCCATGGAATGCTAAGTAATTCGTCTCTCTATGAATTCTACATGTATTATAAAGGGAACTTACTCTTAACAAGTCTAATGCCGGTGGTGGTGACTTGAACCATAAACTTGTTGTTCCCGAGGTTGCCCGCGAATATTGTCGGAGAGCCAACCGCGAAACCGGAGTTATCCACCTCGTTTATCTCCTGACCAGTCTGCAGTATCTGAAATATCGCGATAGGACCACTACAACAATTACTCACATTATATTGGCAGAATTGTACTTCAAGAGATATTCACTTCTAAACCATCCAAACGTGCTAGAGACGTGGGATATTTTATGTATAGCTGATCGGCTAGCTTTTGACCACTATTTCACTTGATGGTAAGTGATGATGTGGTCGAAGATGTTGTTGAGGCTAGGCTAGATTTAATGGTTCTCAAGGACAGCTGCCGTTACACACCGTTAGATGCTTGGAGACTGATTTTCTACTTGAGGGTGGTATCTAACCGGCGGGCTTTCGCAAAATGCCCTTCGACCATGCTATAACGACTGCCATCCTCAGACAACAACCGGGACCGACGGCTTAACGAGCACTCAGAAGCACGGAAGCGCTCAGTAGTAATGTCACTAGCGGTCACACAGCCAAGTCATGACCGCGGCGGACGTTGCTTAACATAGCTGATCGGTTAAGAACGGTTTAGCAAACTACGCTACGAGCGCTTCAAAATCGGTATTTCAATCGTGAAACCATTCATTCAAAGTTCGACAACCTAAAGTATTACGATTTTTAATCAGAGGTTGCTTCGTTTACAGATAAAACAACATACCAACAAGTGTAGTATTAGATAGGCGTGAGACTCCTCCGGGTCCCTCGACCCCTCCACACAGATATTGCCGCAAACCTACCGTAATCTACATGCCGTATACAACCCACACGTGTATGCAGCGTGCAATGATGTCGATACGTACTGTTCGGTAAACTATGCCTTTTTGAAGCGCTCGTAGCGAAGTTTACTTAGCTGTTCTCAACCGATCAGCAAAGTTAAGCAACGTCGCGCGCGGTCATGAGTTGGATGGATGACCGCTAGTGACATTACTACTGAGCGTTTCCGTGCTTCGGAGGGCACGTTAAGCCGTCGGTCCCGGTTGTTGTCTTAGGATGGCAGTCGTTATAGCATGGTGGTAGGGCATTTTGCGAATGCCCGCCTGGCTAGCTACCACCCTTAAGTTGGAAAGATCTGTCGCCAAGCACCTAACGGTGTGTTCGGCAGCTGTCCTTGAGAGCCAGTACTTCTAGGTTAGCCTGAACGACATCTTCGACCACATCATCACTTACCATCAGGTGAGATAGTGGCCAAAGGCTAAGCTATCAAGCATAAAAAAAATATAAAATATAAAAAAAAAATGCATTCGGGTTGAAGCTTTTCTCTAGGCGTATAGGGTTCATATTCGTGCGGACACGGATATGTTTACAATGTAATTTCTGGAACGTTCTGATTTCGACAGGGTAGGCCAGATATAATTTATTTCAATTAGTACGCTCTTGACCTAGTTGACGCGAGGTCGCGTGTTGCTTTCCAATTCGAGGGATTTATGCGCGCGGACGTGCCTATAACTGTATGCCTTTGCTATAGCTGACGTGAGGACGCGTCAAAAATTCCTGTTCCGTCATACTGTGCGCGTGTTCGATTATCAGTGATTTGAATTTTGATTGTGATATACTGAACGTAACAAAACGTAAACGTAATAAAACCTCGTTCGTGTTGTGGATGCATCAAGACTTGCATAGTGGATTTTTTGGTGAACTTTGAGCCTACTGCACAGCTACGAGTTGCCGGCGGAGTCAGCCTTTTGGATAAAGGGAAGTGTTATCTAAATAAACCATACCAAGTAGTACTGCAGTCGTAGGAGGTTAGGGGTTTTAGTATAATACTCCCTTTGAGAACACGGGCCACTAATAGGTGAGTGGATTATAAGTGTTCCCCGTATTTACCTATATAAATCGGCTAGTTTCTTCCTTTGACTTCCAGGAACTCAGCCGAATACGCTACGATGTACGTGGTTAAGTTTGAGACCAAGGAGATTCTGGGAAAACCCCGTTTCTAGTAGCAGTTAACGGCTTACTCAAACACGTACCATGGTGGAGTCCTCCTGCGTGAGCAGTAGATATGCGTGCGACCCCTCCGCGTCACGTGACCCCTCCGCACTATCGCTGCCGTACACCGTCCACATGTCGATGCAGCCTGCAACCAACACACTCTGTTAGCAATAACACCCCCCACCCTATATTGTCAAACAGTCACTCAACGTCATGTGAAATAGTGTCCAACGCAAGCCAATTACTTGTAAAATATTTGTATTGCAATTACATGTAAAGTATAATATTGTTTGGCAGTCTTTTGAAATAATCACGTTAAGGTTGAACTGGCCGTTTAGTTCTCCATATAAACGCCGTAGGGTGATCACTCCCTTATTTGAGATTTTAGGTATAGAATTAAGGTTGAAATGGCCGGTCGCTTCTCCATACAAACGCCGTAGGGTGATCACTCCCTTATTTGAGGTTTTAGGTCCAGAATTAAGCATAATACCGATTGATCTCGTCATTATCTAGGCTTGTATGATGACGAAATTTATGAGCCTCGAAAATGTTGTATGAAAATGTTTCGAAGCTCATAACTCTCAAATTAATTATCTTATTCAAATTTCGGCATCATACAAGCCCAGATAATGACGAGATCAATCGGTATTATTTTGGACCTAAATTCTCAATTAAGGGAGTGATCACCCTACCGCGTTTGTATGGAGAACGGGCCGGCCAGTTCACCCTTAAGCATAATAACGATTGAACTCGTCCTTATCTACGTTTGAATCGTAACGAAATTTCAAAAAGATAATTATGGTGAAAGTTATGTTCTTTGAAAACTTTATATGAAAATGTTTCGAGGCTCATAACTCTCAACTTAATTATCTTTTTAAAAATTCGTTACGATACGAACCTAGATAATGACGAATTCAATCGATATACCCTACGACGCTTGTATAGAGAACTGACCGGCCAGTTCACCCTTAAGAGCGTTTGACCAGCAAATGGCAGCTTTATTATTTAACTAGAAAGTTATTGCGAGATGAACTCCATTTTAATTTGCACTTTTTAAACACGATGGACATTGTGCGCTACGTATAAATATATAGGTGCCTATAAATCATGATATTTGCTTGTTTTTTTAGTCTAATTATCACCAAATTCGTACACAATTCTTCTGAAAACAATAACATTCGAGAATTCAAATATCAATGTGAATGTGATCTTCATTCTACTATGACAAAACGAGCAAGTCCGGCAGTGGGATCTTTTAGCGAAGATACCATGATTGGCAAGTATCAAATTCAATGTCATGGGCAGTATTTATCAATTTGTTACAAAATATATTACTGCCGATGAGTATATGTACTCTAAGAGAAATTATGACACTTAATATAACTATATCAGCCAGGAAAATAGATACAAGAATAGGGAACGCGTAGAACTACTATTAAGTACTGGTCTTATAAATATAATAAAATATAAAAATATCGGTCCCTCCGTCAAACGCAAACTTTTTAACATAAATATGCCTCCTTCCAATACTGATATTCGGGAGCCAGACTTGGGCACACACTTTAGCACATCAAGCCAAATTACTAAAATGCCAGCAAAGTATGTAGAGAAGTAAGATGGGTAAAAGAAGGTCAGATATGGTGAAACACAATATCATCAGACAATCTACATGAGCTCAAGACGTTCTGGTAAAGATAAAGAGGCTGAAGTGGCAGTGGGCTGGACACACATAGAGAGGAGAAGACAAGTGGAGCAAATCAGTAACCATTTGGTATCCCAGAAACGGAAAAAGAAAAATGGAAAGACAACCTAAAAGATAGGATAGTGAGATTAGGGAAATAGCAGGAAAAACTTGGATGAGACTTGCTAGAGAGAGAGAACGGTGGAAGAGGTTGGAGGAGGGCTGTTTTTTTTTTTTTTTTTTTTTTTTTTTTTTACATTAGATGGGTTTGCGTTTGACTCCATCTCACCTGATGGTAAGCGACGATGAAGTCGAAGATGAATCACGCTTGCCCAGAAGAAACCTATTTACTCTTTTTTTGAAAACACCAGGATTATACGCACCTGGAAAGACTGACGATGGGAGAGAGTTCCACTGCTTCGCTGTTCGCATGATAAAAGAGCTCTGAAATCGCTTTGAACGAACATGCGGCAAATTGACAGTGAAGGGATGAAAGCTCACTCCGCGTCTGGTAGTCTTATAGTGAAATGGAGAAGATGGTATGAGATCATGTAGCTCTTGAGCACATTCACCGAAGTGAATGCGGTAGAAAACCGACAGACAAGCTACTTGGCGTCTATGCGACAGACTTTGAAGTTTTCTCTCAACTAGCTTGCTGTCGCCAATTAGCTTAGTGGCACGCTTTTCTACTGAGTCCAAAGCCGCAAGCCGGTACTTTGCTGAACCATCCCAGAGGTGGCTGCAGTACTCTATGCAAGAGCGCACTTGGGCCTGGTAAAGAGTGAGCAGTTGCGATGGAGTAAAGTAGCGCCTCACTTTGTTCAGTATGCCAAGTTTTTTGGCTGCGGTCTTGGCTTTGGACTCTATAGATTGGCCATAGTTGAGGTTGGGAGATATTTGCATGCCGAGCAACTCAATGCCATTTCCGAACGGTATCGGTTCACCTTGGAAAGACGGCGGAACAACAATACAGTCCCGTTTGGCAGAGAAAAGACACACTTGCGTCTTTTTGGTGTTAAAAGAAACCAAATTGACTGCACCCCAATCAGACACCGCTTGTAAAGTGGTGTTTGCTCTCTCGATCATGGCAGCTCTTGAGGACTGGATCTCAGATTTCTTGGCTCTAGGATTAGGAATGTATCTCTCCACTACTGTACTATCATCTGCATACCCAACAATACCCGGTGTAAGGAGGTCGTTTATATGCAGAAGAAATAAAGTAGCAGAGAGAACAGATCCCTGGGGTACTCCGGCATTAATACTCATCTTTTCTGATGAGCAGCCATCTAGGACCACACGAATAAATCTGTCGCTCAAGAAATCGGCGATCCAGTTACAAAAATCTGGTGGGAGGCCATATCTGGGAGGCTTGCTTAATAGGCTGGCGTGCCAAACTCTATCAAATGCTTTTGATATATCAAGAGACACTGCCAGAGCCTCACCTTGCCGCTCGATAGCCTCTCCCCAGTAATGAGTGACGTACACCAGAAGGTCGCCAGCAGACCGGTCTCGGCGAAAGCCGTATTGGCGGTCACTGAGCAAGTCGTTTGCTTCTAGGTAGTCAAGTAACCTGGTGTTTAGTACGCGTTCCATAACTTTGCAGAAAATGGAAGTGATCGCTATCGGTCTGTAATTACTGGGATCTGTTCGAGAGCCTTTCTTGGGTACAGGCTGCACATTAGCAAGCTTCCATCCTTTTGGCACCTTGCCGGTCCTTAAAGAGAGGCGATACAAGCGCGTCAACACGGGAGCCAGCTCAGGCGCACACACTTTTAAAACTATAGCGGGAATACCATCCGGTCCAGAAGCTTTGTTGACGTCCAGACTCCGCAGCACTTTGAGCACTTCTTTCTGGTGGATTGAGATTTTGCTCATTTCGTGTTCGCATGGAGGAACGAGAGTAGGAGTGCTTTTACCGGAGTCCATCCGTGAGTTTTCTGCAAAAAGGTTAGCAAAGAGATTTGCCTTATCCATTGCAGTGTGAGCTAATGACCAATCTGGTTTCAAGAGCGGAGGGAGAGAGCTGTGACAAAAATTAGCTTCGATCGATTTAGCCAAACTCCAAAAAGCTCTGCTTCCAGAGGGGTGGGATGCTAATTTGGCTCCAATGCGGCTAACTCGATCAAAACTAGCCTGGCGCAATGCTTTCTTATACAGCTTGGTTGCAGCGTTGTAGTCCCGTTTTTTGTCACTGAGGGTTGCTGATTTGGAGACACGCGCTTCAGCCCACGCCTTGTACTTTTCGTGCTTAAGCCTTTCGGCTTTAGCACAGTCAGAGTTGTACCAAGGACGCGCCGCGGAATTGGGTACCTGGTCACGAAACGGGATAAAATATTCCATTCCTTGGTTTATAACATCGCAAATGGCATCAGCGCAAATGGATGGGTCCTCAGAAGGAAAACAGACCTGCTTCCAAGGGTAAGCTGCATAAAAGTGTCGCATCTCATCCCAGTCCGCTGAAGTAAAGCGCCACAGCCGTCTGCATTTTCTAGAACTATAATCTGGGGGAGAAAATGTGGCCACAGCATTAATTAGACAGTGATCAGAATTTCCTATGGGAGCAGATACAGAGACTGAGTATCTATCCGGATCATTGGTTAAGATTAAGTCTAAGCAGTTAGCTGTGTGGCCTTCCACATCGGGTATTCTTGTGGACTGGTTAACAAGTTGAGTAAGGTCGTGTGATAGTGCAAAATTAAGCGTTTCACGGCCAGCATGGTCAGTTTTCTGAAAGGGAAACAACCATTCTTGATGGTGAGCGTTAAATTCCCCTAGGATCATGACTTTGGCTTGAGGATATCTCTGCTGCACAGTGTCGACCGAGTCGCTCAGGTATTCAAGAAGTCGCGAAGTTTCCAGATCGCCGCTGTGTGATCTGTAAATGCAGGCGTACACGATTTGTTCTTGACCTGTATCCACCAAAGTCCACAGGACGGAAAAATCTGGTGTGTCCAAATTACAGAGACGTTTGCAACAGATATCATCACGAACGTAGGAGCACACGCCAGCGCGAGGCTTAAAATTGGTCTCCAGGGTATAACCTGGGTAGTGGAGGTATGTCGTGTCAGCTGGATTTTTTATCTGAGTCTCCGTTAAAAAGAGCAGGTGGGGTTTGTTAGTCTCGAGATGATGAAAGACAGAATCGAGATTTGAGTGGAGTCCTCGTATGTTTGAGAGCTGCACTTTTAGTGTGAGGACGTGCATCTGCCGTTTAAACTTTCTCTTTTTATATTTGTTTTTCATGGTTGGTGAAGGTAAATAGGTTTACAGGCTTAATGTGCACGAGATGTTAGGAACTTAATCAATCGACTCACAAGCACAAGACTGCGAAACTGAAAGACTTGCGCGGAGACCGCGGGGACGCCCGAACCCCCCTGAAACTCTTCATCGGTTCCTCACAACCGGTCGCCAATCGGCCCGATGATGAGTCCCAGGATTTTACACAAGCGGCGGGACAGCCTTTCATAGTTGGCTAGGCTATTATATGGGTCCCCTACAACTTGCGGTCGGCCAGCAGAGATCACCGTGCTTCGGATCCCGCTACCCTCCGAAACAAGCCTCCCGTCACAGCAATACGAGTTAGTCGAAGCCAATCTTATTCCCAAACACAACTGCACACAAAAAGCCCGTCGAAACGGTGATACTGGCCATCACGGTGGAACACGAGGCTTTGACCAGGAGGTGGTAACTAACCGACGGCCTAAGCCTACCACCAGTTTTGTTCAAGTGGAGTTGCAGTTCTGAAAGCACAGGCACCACTAATGTTGGGGCATGTGTTAACCGGACTGGCAAGGGATGCGACGAGCACGCCTCCACGCTTATCCCTCAAAAACTGTGCCAAGATAGTGGTGAATAGTAGTAAAATTAGTATTAAGATAATTTATTAAATATGTTGCTGTCTGAAATACAGGTTGTAAATAAATATTACTGTTATTCAGTTATCAGCAGGATTGTCCAGTGCCTCCCATCCAAGGGGGGTTTGCCATAATCCCACGCTTGGCAGGCGTCTTTGGGATCGCAGTAAAAGATATCAGTTCCACAGAAGGCGCTGCTGCTCACCTTCCGGTATTTTACCTTTAATCGCCTCTTACGACACCTACAGGTAGCAGTGGGGGGGAGGGGGGTGACATTCTGGCCCGGCACCCCACTGGGATTGGCTTATATTGGTATATAATTCGTTACAAATTAAAATGCCAAATTTAAGAAGGCCGCCATACCAAGTACTCAGTACTAATTGGAAAAACCATGTTAATCAAGTGTGCCAAAAACTGAATCGTGTCGTCTTTGTCCTGTAGAAAATGAGGAATAAAATGTCAATGGAAGCAGCACTAACAGCTTATCATGGCTTTGTGGCATCGATCCTCAACTATGGACTAATAATGTGGGGAGATAAGGTCAATATAAATAGAGCTTTTAAAATTCAGAAGCGTTGCATTCGTGCTATAAACAAAGCTTGGTTTCTGGATAGTTGCAGACCACTCTTCAAAGCATGTAACATTCTCCCGCTACCATGCATGTATATTAGACACAACTGTCTGTTTGTAAAAGACCAACCAGAATATTACCAAATGCGAAACGAGGTCTTTTCATGACAAAAGATAATAAAATTCACCCACCTATTGCATCAACTTCTTTGTCATACAGTTATATACAAAAAAAAAAACCTATAATTGTTTTACGGATTATAACAGGATTCTTAAGTCCGGTTTCAGAATGTTCTAGTAAGTTCCGGTTATACTACCCAGAACATAATAAATAAAACACTATCTTTGCGTTTCACAGTCATCGATTTAGCCTATCCATCGGTTAAAGCTTGAAACGCGCTGCATCTTAACTGTAATTTTTATCATTCAGTTATTTTATGTTCTGGATAGTATAACCGGAACTTACTCGAACATTCTGAAACATGCCCCTAATGTAATAAAAAGTTAAATGGTAATTTATTCAAAATTTGATTATGTGACTGGCTTTTATCTGAATGTTGTTAAAGCTTAAGAGAATTCATAAATAATAATTAAGTGAAATTAATATATTTAATAAAGTTTGCACGTCTGCGCTTGCAGGCAGAATACACAGAACTTACACCTACATTTATGACCTTTTATGACTGTATTCTTGCAAATAAACCATTGATTTGATTGGATTCAGAAGCTCGGCCAGATAGACTTTTTTTAATGAATAGATTCAGGCGTTACTTTGAGGAAATCTGTATTTAATAATAACAATTATTTTCAAAAAATTTAAACTATACATTAAAATAACATTTTAATAAAATAGTTAAAAATATAGTAAATATATCTAGTGAAAATTCCGCCTAATTTACCTGTTAAGCCGACGTGACGTCACAAATGCCACGCAGCCAAACCGGAAGAATTTTCGACGCGTTTCGCTTCTACACGAATCCTCAGGAGATCTTGACTCTACGAGCGCACGATCGAGAATATCACTACATATATTTTCTATATGTTATTAAAATGATAATTTAATGTTTGCTTAAAATATTTTAAAAATATTTGTTGTTATTAGACTTTTATTATTGTTAACTCAGTTCATTCTTGTCAGTAAGAGTGAGAGATGCACAATAGAAAGATGAAGGAGTGATTGTGAAGTATGTAGGATGGGTAAGTATTGTTGTAGACCTGGCAGATCGAAGGCAGTGACTAGTTGCGGCGTGACGCTGCGCTGCAGCACGGTGAGCGCGCCGTTCTTGCCGCGCCCGCTGCACGCCACCAGCTCCACGCGGGGGGCCCCCTCGCCCCCGCCCCCGCCGGGGGGGGCCCCCTCGCGGCCCCCGCCCAGCTGCGGCTCGCCCATCGACACCGACCCGATCGGGCAGATGTTCAGCAGGGAGTCACATACCTAGCAAAATACTCTATTGAAAAAATAATAAGGTCTTGACTCTTTATAAATAATAATAAAGAGTCAAGCCCTACTGAGGATGCTTCGTGTAGAAGCGAAACGCGTCGAAAACTCTTCCGGTTTGGCTTCGTGGCGTTTGTGACGTCACGTTGGCTTAACAGGAAAATAAGGCGAAATTGTCACTAGATATATTTTTAAGTGTTTTATTAAAATATTTTTTGTTAAACAAACATTTTAAAAGTATTTTAAGAAAACATCAAATTAATATATTCATTATTAATTTAATGTTTTCTTAAAATATTTTAAAAATATTTGTTATTCTTGAAAAATAGTTATATTATTTTTATTCCTTATATGTTATCTTTTTGACCACTATCTCATCTGATGGTAAGTAATGATGTGGTTGAAGATGTTGCTCAGACTAACATAGAATCACTGGCTCTCATGAACAGCTGCCGGAATACTTAGTTGCTTAGCGACAGATTTTCTAGTTGAGGGTGGTATCCAGGCGAGCATTCCGAAAATGCCCTACCACCATGCAAAATATAGATAATTCAATAAGAGAATGTTTTTTTTCTGTTATCATTGGTGACACCTATATAATACAGTTATGATTATTTCATATCACACAACTGTGGAGCTATACCTTCCAACGTTGAAGCGAGGACTCCCCATTTCAAGGATTTACCATAATCCCATGACAGGTGATTTGGAGATCATAGTGTACAGTTCCTTCCTCTCCTCTAACAACTCCCATAGAAGACTATGAAGATGCAATTATAGCACAGCAAATCACAAGCGATTCTTTCTTATTATGATTTGAAAAATGAAGAAGATCTTTTTCTAAGAAGCGTATAAGCTTCTACTGAATTTCTCCGTTACGAAAACATTTGAATCTAAAGTCAATATTTAAAAAAAATATATTGTTGTGCGGACTAGCAGCTTATATAGAGACCATCTTTATTTTGCACAAGAGGGCAATTCGTACAATAAATGGATTGGATTCTAGCGAATCAATGAGGGAGTTTTTTTTAAAGAAATGACGTATTATTAACTTTGTCTTATATTCTTGAAAATATACTGTATACTCCAAAGACCTTAGGTAAATTTAAATTAAACGGCGAGCACTGCAATCACAACACAAGGAATAAAACTAAACTAGCGGTGTTAGGTTTAAGATTAGCAAAGACTAATAAAAAGGTCTTTAATTGATCATTGTGTGCGATTTCATAATAAAATTCCTAAAGATTCTAAGAGAAAATTATCATGGAAAGAAACTTTAAGCTTCACGTAAAAAACATTTTAATTATACATACATAAAATCACGCCTCTTTCCCGTAGGGGTAGGAAGAGACCACGGATTTCCACTTACTACGATCCTTACATATCTCTTTCGCTTCATCTACACTCATCAATCCTTTCATATTTTCATAATTGCAAAATCATATTATTAAATTAGTGATTATTTAAGACAAAAATGCTTGGGATATAGTACAAAACTACAGACATATATCATTGCTAGCTAGAGACATTATCCAGGAAGTAAATAGTGAATGCATTTGTATGTATATATATAGAATCGCACGCATCTCTTAATGACTAAAAGCGTATGTTATATGACAAAGACCAGGCATTGCTTATGTCAAGGTGAAGATACTTATAATTGTATACTAACTTCAAACACATAGCTGGTGAGTTGTGTAGAAGTCCTAATGTCGCTGCCGTACACCTCCAGCTCGTCGCGATCACTGATCTCTATAACGTTAGAGGCGACGCAGTCGTTAAGGGACTCCATTCGACGTTTCTTTGCAGCAGACTCCGAATCTTTTTGTTGCTGTTCTGTGGACAGAAATACTACTTGTCATCTACCATACACTAATTACTAATCTATGCTTCTATGAAAATCTATTTGATTATGTTATTATTAAGCAAACAAATTTTGATATAAAGATATAAAGAAGTTTTATTAGCCCTTCAGTATTTTTTTTTACAGGCAAGTCCAAATTACATTTTACACCATTGGCTTAGGATGTACAAGACCATGAAATGTAAATGTGTGAGTGACATAGTGTTGTAATGACGCGAGCGTAATACTATCGACAGTTTTACTGGTTGAATCTTAGGACACATTCGTTTGAAATTATGCCCTATAAAGTTCATTGAGACTATTTTAATGATCGTAAACAACCCTGAAATCACAGAAATGCAAAACATGCAATTTCATTAACTTGAAACACTTAACTTGAATGGGATAAATCTTACTCCATTGGCATCGGCGATAATAATAACAATAGAATTTCATTCATAACTAGGACAACGTGGTCCTGACGATGCCAACTTATTTAAAGTATATCCTTTCAAACAAAATACGATGTTTTCAAATGAAAATCAAACCTTATATATAACCATAACATGAATACAACCTTATTGAGAACCTGCTCCCTTTTTTGATCGGTTAAAAATAAAACTCACTCAAAGTTGAAGTCAAATGCATCTATTGTAGGTCTAAAATGGTACAGCACTTTTAAAAGTCAAACTACTATAACTTCATCGTAACAAGATGAAATAAAACTTACCATTACTGAATATTATGATTACCATTAACAAAATCATTAAGCTGCAAATATACAGATGCTGTAAATTATTAAATTACATTTATCTGAATACCATTTGCGTAAAGCATTCACATGTGGTAAGCAAAGGTCGAATTTGTCCTTTGTGTAAACATAGCTCCTTGGGCTGTAGAAATGACGATGTGTACATAATTTCGATGATCTTTACTAACTGGCCTACTAAACATATAATTCTTTAAAGTCTGCTTTTAAGTCTAAAAGCCGTTTTATCATTATTTTTGTTTCAGCTTTTATTCTTAAGATCAAATTTTTTTTCTTTAATTTTTGTCGCAACTTAGAACAATAATTAATAAGTTTTTTTTCCTTGGAGACAGTACATACTTGATTTAAAGGACCAGGTAATGGCTAACGGTGGTGATATATGTAAGGACAGGGCCGCCTTATATTCAATTTGATTTGAAAGGAAAAATAAAAAATATTTTGTGTCAGGATAGCCATAGCTATCCAGCGCTGCAATGAAGCGAGTATTGTAGATTTTATTGCACCAGGGACGCTAAGGGAAGGGTTATTAGATTGAATCTACATATTCTACAGTCTTTACATTAAAAAAAAATTATTTGACCATGTGTTTTACTACAAATTAAACTATTACTTGTGTCATCATTTCCTAAAGCCTTATAGACTACCATTTCCACAGCTTCATGCAGTTCATCAAGTTGGTAAAATACCTTCCGGTATTTTACCTTTAGTCGCCTCTTACGACACTCGCTTATGCAGTATTAGAAATGGGGGGTGACATTCTATCCCGGCACCCCACGGGACCACATTATCACTTACCACCAAATGAGATAGTGGTTAAAGGCTAGCGTATCAGTCATAAATAAAAAACTTGCATGAAATGTATGCTCTCCGAAGTCTACATTCTTCTTCTTCTTCTTGTTTTGGCTTTTATCGTTGTTTGACGATATTCTGCCAATGTCAAAGTATGACCAGTGTATGTTTATTCAGATAAGTTCGGTATAGACAACTATCTACATTGCTCAGCTTTGAACCTGAATCACTCAAAACTCACCTTCGCTAACAGTGAGGTCGACAGTATCCTCCAGAGGTTTGTCCACCGAGAACACCATCCTGTTCTCCCGTTCCGTCACACGCAGCAGGAGAGAGTTGCCGAGTCGGGACCCGAGGAAGAGGAAGTCCTCTTCTATTACGCACATCTGGAAGATAACCATTTACACATCCCCATGGTGTGGCGGCTAGAATAGCATATTATGGGTGACCGTTAGTGACATTACTACAGAGCTCTTCCGTGCCTCGGAGGGCACGTTAAGCCATCGGTCCCGGTTGTCGTCTTAGGATAGCAATCGTTATAGCAGTGGTAGGGCATTTTGTGAATGCCCGCCTGGCTAGCTACCACCTTCAACACTAGTAAATCTGTCGCCAAGCACCTAGCGGTGTGTTCCGGCAGCTGTCCTAGACAGCCAGTAATTCTAGGTTAGCCTGAACCGCATCTTCGACCATATCATCACTTACCAACAAGTGAGATAGTGGTGAAAGACTAACCTATCAAGCATAAAAAAGACCCTTCACATCTTTTGGGATTCGTAAGAGGCGGGGCAAGTAAATATACCAGAAGGTGGACAGCAGCGCCTTCTGAAGAACTACCTTACACTGCGATCTCCAAGACGCCTGGTAAGCGTGTTTTTTTTTTTTATGCTTTATAGGTTAGCCTTTGACCACTATCTCACCTGATGGTAAGTGATGATGTGGTCGAAGATGTTGTTCAGGCTAACCTAGAATTAGTGGCTCTCAAGGACAGCTGCCGGAACACACCGTTAGGTGCTTGGCGACAGATTTTCTACTTGAGGGTGGTAGCTAGCCAGGCGGGCATTCGCAAAATGCCCTACCACCATGCTATAACGAATGCCATCCTAAGACAACAACCGGGACCGACGGCTTAACGTGCCCTCCGAAGCACGGAAACGCTCAGTAGTAATGTCACTAGCGGTCACCCATCCAACTCATGACCGCGCACGACGTAGCTTAACTTTGCTGATCGTATAAGAACAGCTAGGTAAACTTCGCTACGAGCGCTTCACTGCATTATGGCAAAACCCTCCCTTGATGGGGGAGACTGTGTTCAGCAGTGGACAATCGGTTAATACAGTAAGCAAGCCCCCTTCTTTCTATATCCCAGCGAGTAACTTTTGCTCGCAATCACTAAAATTAGAGAGACGAAACTTGGAATTGAATTCTATTCACTTGAGTTCAGGTTTTGCCTGAAGCCAGATGATATAAAGGATAATGAGAGAAAGCCCGCGAGAGAGGTACGCTCGCTGCAACTTCATTGGAAAGGAGGTATATGGTTGAGTGCAGTTATGGTATAGGGAAGTATTTGTATGGGGGCACGTAAGGAACTCCCATGTCATTGAGCATGTGTCACTAACAGCGGCATATGTTTTTTTTTATATTGTTCGGTTTGCAATAACACCTGCTATGCGGATTACAAAATCACAAATATACGATAGGAAAAATTTAAGTATGTGTGGGATTCGAACCCGCGTCCATCCACCCCTTGAGCCGGGGTATGCTCTAACCAATTGAGCTAACATGACATGACGTCATAACTCAAATCTTTCCTATCGTTATTTTTATCATGGTATTGGATTGGAGCTGGTGACGATGGTTAAAGAACGATAGGAAAGATTTGAGTTATGACGTCATGTCATGTTAGCTCAATTAGTTAGAGCATACGCCGGCTCAAGGGGTGGATGGACGCGGGTTCGAATCCCGCACATGACTTAAATTTTTCCTATCGTATATTTATGATATGTTACTGAGGTTATAGAAGAAATTGTAGTGCCCTTTGCCTCATCATGAGGCACATTTCTTCTTTGTTTGTTTTATGCATGATACTACACGCTCCCATACTGTCCGCCACCCGACTTAATCCAATACCGCACGTGTGGGACAATCTTGGAAGACAAATGAGAAAAATAAATTCTCCCCTCGATAATTTCAGAAAACTTAAAAACGCATTACAGGTATAAGCTCTCGGAAATAAACAGAATAAAGTATTAGGTGCAAAATGGGTCACGGCTGTAAATTTTATCTTTTTCTATTAATTAGTTTGATATTTTCCATTCAATTATTATTTTTTGGACGTTTGCAAATCTAAAAACACGTATAATAAGCAAAATCTCATTTTAAAAATTGTGCAAAATGTCAAAAATAACCATGATTAAAAAATTACAAATATACGATAGAAAAAAATTAAGTCATTTTGCGGGAAATTTTTCCTATCGTATATTTGTAATTTTGTAATGTAATCCGCATAGCAGATGTTATTGCAAACATAATATATTAAAATAACCATATTTGTTTTAACACATTAGTTTTTGCGATTCCTCTATGACCATATGTGTTTAATATCTTATGTTGTTAGAAGACATATTGTAACAACCCCACATGGGTGGGATAAGCATAAGATGATGATGATTTAATTATAAGTAATATAATGTAGAGTAAACAATATAATTACACAGGTAGTAAGCACGGATGCCGCGGCACGGTCGAGATGGAAGCTCCGCACGGAGCGCACGGAGTCGGAGAGTAGCGTGAGCACGTAAAGCTGGCCGCCACGCAGGGACAGCGCCAGCCTCCCCTCCGCCAGTGGCACCACGCAAGCGCCGTCTAGCGTTATGCACACGCCTTCTTGTATCCCTGGAGATATTATATGGACAATCAATACATCGCGTTTAATAATACAATAATAAATACTGGTCATAATACTGATAAAAATATACAAAAAATAAATGCATTTACTTCTATAATCTGACATTATTTTTCAAATTTTGTAACTATCTACAGTGGTGGTCATATATGTAGTTAGAAACACTTCTTTGAAACTTTCTTATCAATTCTAAATATATTAATTTTAATTTAACCATCAATAATTCGACTGACCAGCCCCCGTTTCCATAGCATAATTGGAAATGCACCAGGACAGTATTCTGGGGTTGCGGGTTCAAGTCCCGCTGGAAATTATTTTTTTCCATACCAAGTTATTTCTATGTATTCGCTTAGCATGCCTCAATGCTCTTTTAAATAATAGTAGTGAAATTAAAAAATGTCTTTATTGATTTGGTGTTCAGTGTTGATGGTATATCAACCTACCGGTGTGTTCCGGTAGCTGTCCTTGAGAGCCAGTAATTCTAGGCTACATGATCACTTACCATGAGATAGTGGTAAAAGCTAACCTATCAGATATTTAAAATAATAAACTATTGAAAAAATTCGACTGGTCAGCACCCGTTTCCTTTGCATAGTTGGTAAAGCACCAGGATGTTCTACTGGGATTGCCGTTTCAAGTCCCGCTCAAAAAGGTCATACATCCAAAATAATTTCTATCATTAATATTGCTGATATTATTATAATATATATATTAATATTGTTTACACGATTATTAATTTACAACAGTATATTTTACAAATAACTCTAGTATGAAACTCATCAGTATCTTTAGTACTGGCAGTTGGTCACCTAACAAAATATAACATATACTCTAAAATTTGATGTTACAACTAAAACATAACTTATTTAGCTTCACATTAGGAAGTTCGTCGCTTTTTCTTCATTGGGTTATATGGCCTTCTGTCCCATTTAATTATTAAATCATATACACCAACTGTCAAAATTAAAGATGCAGTATAAATACTTACTCAGAGGAAAGTTGGTGGTATGCGTTGCAATACTGTTAAGTGAGACTCCGTACGGCGGCACCGACTGATTCAAGTATATTAAAGAATTCACTGCCATTATAAGGCAACCACCTGAAAATATAAGGATAGTAATCTATATTGAATTATATATAATTGAAGCGATCGTAGCGAAGTTTACTTAGCTGTTCTTAACCGATCAGCAAAGTTAAGCAACGTCGCGCGCGGTCATGAGTTGGATGGGTGACCGTTAGTGACATTACTACCGAGCGTGCACGTGCTTCGGAGGGCACGTTAAGCCGTCGGGCCCGGTTGTTATCTTAGGATGGCAGTCGTTACAGCATGGTGGTAGGGCATTTTGCGAATGCCCGCCTGGCTAGCTACCACCCTCAAGTAGAAAATTTGTTGCCAAGCACCTAACGGTGTGTTCCGGCAGCAGTCCTTGAGAGCCAGTACTTCTAGGTTAGCCTGAACAACATCTTCGACCACATCATCACATACCATCAGGTGAGATAGCGGTCAAAGGCTAAGCTATCCAGCATAAAAAAAAAAAAGAAAGGAGGTATCTCTCTTAAAAAAAACATCATGATTAGACGATCTATCAGGAGGGTCTGCGTGAACATACATGACACAGAGGTGGCATCCACTCCATGGACTCTAGCTATAAAGAGATCTGTCACAAGTATACGTAGGAAATGCTTTACCTAGAGGTTTCTGTATGGGCACCGCCTGCAGACAATCGAAGGGTAGCGCCGATATCTGCCAAATGACGGGGTGTACTCGCGCGCTCATGTTTAGCGAAACGCCCGCCATCGCGCATGTATCGTTTCGGACCGCTGTACGGCTGTTGAAGTAAACATGATTGAGCTGTATGCCTCGCGAAAAACTAATGAAATTTATTTGATACAACACATGTAATTTTTGTTTCTTCATTAATATTTGTACGACATTATGGTCTGTCTTGATAATTTTGAAAGCTTATATACGCTTCGTTCGAACATAATTCTCGCTCAATTAACTTTATGACTTATGACATCACATATGACGCTGACGCCGACGCAGAGACTCAGACTCAGAGACTCACCCCCATATTCTTAGTTGTTACTCGAAATTTACTCCACTCGACTCTACCTCAAGTTTCGATTCTGGTATTATTAGACAGTGAATACTCCTCCACTCAAACTCCCCTCAAGAAAACTCCTCATACGAGGGAATTATCCATCTGTTAACTCAAGGTACCTCGCGACGTACCTTGAAGATTCCTCGTAACTTATTTGATGGTTTATTTGTGCTGAAAGAGCCGTAGAATATGATTTCGAAGAACTTATATATTACATTAACTATGATTAAAATTGTGAGTGTGCCTTTTGACTTTTTTTTTACTTTTAGCGAAGTTAATTTCTCAGATTTTCAGAACTGGTAGTTGGTTTTATTTTTGAAAGTAGGTAAATAAATACCTATGTACCAAGGTATGTAGTACTCATATTACCCACCTGTAATGTTGTAATCTGTGTATATGTACCTTCTTGATGTTTTTTTATGACATTATTTTCCGTAAATTAAAGTTTTTGGCGCGCGCTGGATTTCGGAACCCGTTATGGATAGACAGGCTGTAGTGCCTATTAGTGTTCCTGTAGCTCATTAACGCCACGTAGCCCAACTGGAAGAGTTTTCGATGCGTTTCGCTTCTACACGAACATCATCAAGAGGTGTATACATTTTAGCTTATATTAAAACAATAATCATGGGTATAAAAGTATATATTAATTATGATTTTAGAAAAAAAATTGAACTAAGCTAATATCTTATAAAGAATATCCTTCTTTGAGTCAGAGTACCTCGAAAATTTCATTTAAAAATAGCAATCTGGAGGTAGTTTTCAAGGAGCCTCGAAAATACCTAAGTCGAGTTCGAGTGGAGTAATATTTGGAGTTACATTTAACGATATGGGGGTCAGACTCAGAGACTCAGGCTGACATTCAGAGACAGTGGGTCGAGTTTACTTCGACCGGTCTCACAGGAGTTCGAACTCCAGGTTTGACGAGTTTACTCCGCCTTTTTAAATTCACAGTTGCGAACAAACGACAGCTCCATACCTACTCCATCGAGTTTGCCTCCAGCCATAGACAAATATTGTTTAACTTCTTTGTTTTAACTTTCTTTATTCCTGTCTGGTATCATTATGTTAGAAAGGGACAAACATAGAAAAAAAGTTATGAGAGTAAGTGAAGCAGCATTATGAAAGGGTGCGAATTGAGGTTTTGAGTTTGAATCTCTGTGGCATACCTACCTAATTAACCAGAATTAAAGATGTTGCATTTGAGAAAATCTGATATTAAAGAAATGATATTCAAGAGAAAATTCTGTTAATTGAAATATAGTACAAACAAAGATTACTGGATAAAGCTGAGGAAGAACATATGAAACTTAGCAAATTATAAAACAATAATGCTAGTCTATCTAATCTAGTATATAATAGTTTCCCAACCGGAAGCCCGATAGGGCTGTTTTCTGTCCCAACCCCCCAGATTTTGGAAGTTACTAAATACCTCTAATAAGTTTGCAGGAAATTTTAAAATTGATCTGCTAATCCAGCAAGTTTGGCAGGTCTATTTTTAATTATTCGGCTGACTGGGCTGAATTATGCAGTGTAGGTCACCAAAAACAAATTAGAAAATTAAATTTGATACATGTTAAAAAATATGACATTGGCACCTAGGTACTTACTACCAATACATTACCATAAAACCCAAAGAAAAAAGGAGTTGTGTGAATAAACAGTATTACAGCGCAGGTATTGTGTAAAGTGTATTACATTCCGAAAGGAAGCCTTTGAGAACCTGTAACGGTTTTTGAACACCGCATCGTCTTAATATATGAAGGGATCCTTTATAGTGCGAATGCACATGTTGGAAAGTCTTGGCAGGTTATACTGTTCATCAATAACATCAAAATGATCGAAATTATCTATTTGCTCTAAATCCGGAAATACTTCATCGCTATTATTCATTTTCGTAAAAATATTAAATACAAAACATCTCAGTTCCAACTATATAGCAAAGATGACGGCGTTCTGGCGCCGCTCGATGTTTGAGTTCGGCTGGAGTCACCGATTTCGCGACTCAGCCCGTCTCATTCTCCGCTGAGCATATACTCGTACTCCATTAGGGCGAACTCGACTGTGTATAATAAACTGCTTGGAGTTTGAGTCTAGACTCATATTATGACATAAAAAAGTTTGAGTTAAAACTCGAACTCGTCTGTGAATGTCAGCCTCAGACTCAGAGACTCAGACACAGAGACTCAGACTTAGAGACTCAGACTTAGAGACTCAGACTCAGAGACTCAGACTCAGAGACTCAGACTCAGAGACTCAAACTCAGAGACTCAGACTCAGAGACTCTGACTCAGAGACTCGGACTCAGAGACTCAGACTCAGAGACTCAGACTCAGAGACTCAGACTCAGAGACCCAGACTCAGAGACTCAGACTCAGAGACCCAGACTCAGAGACTCAGACTCAGAGACCCAGAGACGCCGCTGACATGTTTTTTAACCTCAATCCGCTAATGATTCTGGTACAAATGATACAGCCCTTTCAAGATCGGGAGATCAGCAAGCGTAGGTTAAATAATTTGTTTCCAATTTCTGGTCCACAACTTTCAAAACAAGGTGATAGCGGTTTAACTTACCCAGCAAAAGTCCTCACAGGTTCATATAAAAGCAGCAGAGTGGGTTCGTAGTATCCATGCAGGAATTGTATATCTAGGATATTGTCTATCTTTTCATCAAGATCTTTCAGCACTATGACATAGGACGCTAAAGTAGGAGCACGTGTTATTGGTTGAGCTGGTTGCTGAAACAATTATAAAGTTTTAGTTATATTAAATCTGCACTAATATTATAAAGGGGAAAGATTTGTACTTTTGTATTTTAGTATGCAACGAACGAAAAAACTACTGGACCGATTTGCATGAAAATTGGTATGGAAATAGTTGCAGATCCAGGGAAGGACATGGAATAGTTTTTATCCAACTGCGCCAAAAGAGGCTAATGGTTTTGCGCGATAACTGACCCACGCGCGGGCGGTGCCGCGGCCGGAAAGCTAATGTTTAAGGTTGAACTGGCCGGTAACTTTTCCATACAAACGCCGTAGGATGATCACTCCCTTATTTGAGGTTTTAGGTCCACAACTAAGCATGATATCGATTTATCTCTTCATTATCTAGGCTTGTCTTGGCACTGATTTGTAAAAAAAAACTTCACATGATAGTTATAAGCCTCGAAACATCCCTGTAATATCACGAATTTTAGCGCATGTTTAGTCGTAAATAAACGACTTATAGAGCATGAAATCCCTAAAATTATTTACATAGAAGCATAGCTCAGTTCATGATCATTTTAGATAACATTTTGGAAAACAAATACATCCAGTAGTATAATCATAAACATCCTAGAGCCAAAGGTCGGCACACATAGTTTTGCGCGCTAGTTTTTCGTTCAAAATATTGGGCATCTCATGTCAATACTTCCATTCCGCGGTGAGGGAAGCGGGCGGGCGGGTCTCATGCGCAGCACACTAATATATAATTAACAAAACGCACACTACCACGTGCACCGCGCCGCGATCTTAGAACATAATATTATATTGTAGGAATGCCTGTTGCTTTTTGGTGTGCACGTATGTATACACTACCAATATGTAGTGCCTATGCCTACTTACGTACTTATATATATATTTACATATGTTGGGAGTTGGGGACCGGATTTTCTTTCGCATTTGATTAGTTTGTTCGTGATAGTAAGTGTCGGACGCCATAATCCATATAGATAGGTACTTGGGTAATATAAATACGTAACTATGTCTAGGTACTCACCTACTCTCACCTAAGTTAGTACCTAGTAGGTGTTAGTCAATACGCAGGTCATGATAGCTATGGTGAGTACCTAATCATTTTAGCAACACTTAGACAATATAAAAAGCTGCATTTGGTTAGATACGGTATGGACGTAGGTAGTCCGCATTCTTTTTAGAATATAGTCTAAGCAGTAATATAACTTCGAGAAAGTACCTACCTAACACAAAGTAGTAAAGGGTTAGAATTAGAAGCTCAATGGAAGATACCTACCTATCTACGATATAATTATCATTTATCATATAGGCCTGCCTAGGCACGCAACTGCCAGCGATGTCAAATCGACATTCGCGGGCGCGCATTACATTGCATACCTATCTACATAGCTATAAGATCACAACAAATAATAAAGTTAGTAGGTACTATGTATCTACCTACGTAAATTAGTAGAATAAGTATGTATATTTGTAGTAGGTACTTATACCTAAGGTAGTACGAAAGTTTATATGGTAAACTTAGCGATGATTGTAGGCACTTACCTAATCAAAAATAACCTATGATTAGTTATTGATTTTTATTGGAAATAATTTAAATCAGTTACGGGTAGGTAGAGAATTTTTATTCCAAATGTGTTCTACCAGGATTGGTAGATCCATGATGCCATCGTAGGTACATTACCGCTTAGAGACAGATTTTGAAATCGGTACGACACACTCTCATCTCAAAGCTCGCTAGCCGGGCGAGCATTCGCAAAACAACCTTCCACCATGCGGTGAAGTTCATGCCCGCGGCGGGATTCGACCCATAGACCTGTTGCGCGGCAGTCCATTGCTAAGAGCCATCTCTGCTTCCCGTTTAAGTGTTTAGTGACAGAATTTCTACTTGAGGGTGGTAGCTAGCCAAGCGAGCATTCGCAAAATGCCCTTCTACCAAGCGGTGAATTTCAAGCCCGCGGCGGGATTCTAACCATAGACCTGCTGCGTGGCAGTCCAAAGCTAATGCCACTGAGCCATCACTGCTTCCCGTTAGGTGCTTTCTGACAGATTTTCTACTTGAGGGTGGTAGCTATCCAGGCGAGCATTCGCAAAATGCTCTTCACCAACGCGGGGAAGCTCAATATCGCGGCTGGATTCGAACCATGGACCTGCTGCCCGGCAGTCACTAGCTAATGCCACTGGCCCATCACTGCTTCCCGTTAGGCGCTTACTGACAGATTTTCTGCTTGAGGATGGTGGCTAGCCAGGCGAACATTCGCAAAATGCCCTATGACCTTCCACCAAGCGGTGAAGCTCGAGCCCGCAGCGGGATTCGAACCATAAACATGCTGCGAGGCAGTCCATAGCTAATGCCACTGAGTTCACATTAGTTGCATGGTGACAGATTTTCTACTTGGGTAGCTATCCCGGCGAGCATTCGCAAAATGCTCTTTTTTTTATGCCTGATAGGTTAGCCTTTGACCACTATCTCACCTGATGGTAAGTGATGATGTGGTCGAAGATGTTGTTCAGGCTAACCTAGAAGTACTGGCTCTCAAGGACAGCTGCCGGAACACACCGTTAGGTGCTTGGCGACAGATTTTCTACTTGAGGGTGGTAGCTATACAGGCGGGCATTCGCAAAATGCCCTACCACCATGCTATAACGGCTTAACGTGCCCTCCGAAGCACGGAAGCGCTCAGTAGTATTGTCCTAGCGGTCACCCATCCAACTCATGACCGCGCGCGACGGTGCTAAACTTTGCTGATCGGTTGAGAACAGCTAAGTAAACTTCGCTACGAACTCTCCACCACGCGGTGAAGCTCAATATCGCGGCGGGATTCAAACTATGGACTTGATGCGCAGCCAGTCCATAACCAATGCCACTGAGCCATCACTGCTTCCCTTTAGGTGCTTGGCGACCGATTTTTTACTTGAGGGTAGTAGCTATCCAGGCGGGCATTCGTATAATGCTCTTCTACCACGCGGTGAAGATTAAGCCCGCGACGGGATTCGAACCATGGACCTGCTGCGCGGAAGTCCATAACCTATGCCACTGAGCCGTCACTGCTTTACAAAATATGTTGTAGTAAAAGCAGTAACTTGCTAATTATGTAATAAATAATTATTGTAGGTAAATATTTACTACATCAATATGAAAAGAACAAACTAATACATTTACTATGTACCTACAAATCATTGTACCTACTTACTAAATATTTACCTACTATAGGTGAAATAACATCAGTATGTTATTATAAAACGAACGAAAATTATAACAACAGGTACCTACTGTCCGAACCAAAATGTATTCCTCTGTGAATATATAATATTATTTTATAAGAAATACCTACACACGTCGTGACGTAGCTTGAGACACTATCTCCGTCCGTCGTCAAACATCGTAATTCGTTCGGCATGGTTCGGCTTTCATTGATATATCGCAAACAAGTGTGCGTAATTAGCGTAGATGCAATACGGGTGTGTGATGCGCGATCACTATCTTCGTACTACTCATCACGGAGTCTTACCCTTTCCCACAAAGGTATAGGTGAAATAGCATGCTTTGTTCCCTCGCCCGCTGATAAGTTCGAGCCGTCGCACAGTAGATCGAAACTCGTCTTTCATAGACATAGAATCTTGAATTATTAAAGGTCAATTTTTTTGCTTGGGACGAGTTCTGTTAATCATTGTTATACTATAAAATGGGATGTGCGACAATTGTGAGCACAAATAGGCAAGATATAATTTTTTTTTGAAAAATTTGTATGGGACTAACATATAAAATGTCAATATCTCCGTAATCACAAGTTTGGCCGTTATATCCTTGCACACGTATATAGTACTAATTATTTATGATTTTTTGATATACTTTGTTTTGCGGCACCACTTGCGATTTTTTTTTTAAAAATCGTCAAAGTTATTAATTTTTTTTTATATTGATGACTGTTTGTAATGCTAAAATATGCGATTATTAGTTCTAGTTTAGGGTATTTTATAAATCTTAACAGAAAACTTTCTAAGAAATCACAAGACTGTTAACCAAAACATTTTCACGTCTCAATACAACTTGCACGGTAATAATAAATTATATATTTTTGAATCTAATCTAGTCACCTGTAATGGTATGGTAATCAATAACAAATGAGTACTGTAAAAGTACTCATTTGTTAATGACCTCCGTTAGGTGATCAGATAGACTAAATACCTAATAAAGCAATTAGCGAAAGGATACACTCAAAAGAATATGTATTAAGTTTAAGAGCTCCGTAATTTAATAATTAGTGCAGAATTATCATTCTTTTTTATAGGCTATATTTAATGCTTCAAATATACGTAATTTATCAGTTTTATACTATGCAGATCCATAGTATAAAACTATCATTAAATTAAGATAAAAACTTTTATCTTATATGAGATTTAAACTATCTAGTATTAGATACTTAGATAAGTTGGGTTATAAAATTAAAAAAGAAGTTTAGAAAGAATTGATTTTTTTATTAATGTAAAAAACATAATAAAATCATGAATATCAAATATAAATATCAGAAATCATAAAATTCTTCAAAATAAATTAAATTAAATACTTAAATCTAACAAAAGATGAAATCAACTGAAATTTAAAATAAATTGAAATTATTACACACAATAAATATTAAATTGGAATCAAATAAAATGATTTAGGTAAGTACAATTAATATAAGTAAAATAAATAAATAAATAAGTCAAATACAAGTGAAAATAAAATTACAATAATTAAGTAACTACTTATAATATTAAAAGTTAAATTATTCTAATACTTCACCACCATCAGAATCCACTTCAGAATCTGACTCTACAGTTCCCATTACATCCAAGAACTCTATCGGAGGTTCCTGAAGTTTGAGTAGATCTAAAGCTTCTCTAAAGTATACCTGCTTCTTATGGGCATCCAGTTTTGGTCTTATTGAAGAAATCAGAGGATCAGATGAGAGAAGAAGCATGTTGAGGATGTCTTCGTTAGATGTTTGTCTACTCTTCTTCCTTGAATGATGTTCCCTGAATCTTCTGAAGTCTTTATTGCGGGCCTCTGAAGCTTCTTCTGATAGACTCCCAATTGGCACAATAGCATTTTCGGCTATTATATCACCTCCGTGGATTAATAATTTGTGGACAGTTGAGGACATGTAATACCAATTATAAAGTTCTACATATCTTTCGGCAGTTAATTTGGTATACTCTTTAAACTTAGGCACATCAATTATCTCACCAGAAGTGATTGCCTGCAGAATCACGGCAAACCTGTAGATAAGGTTTTCATCCAGTCCTGTTATTGCTGCAGTTTTCTCAGGAAACTCGAAAAACCTTCTCGCAGTATTACCATCGTTAGTTGTGCCTGACCCTTGTTTAACGATGTCGATCAAGAGATTAAGATCATCTCTGAATCGATCTTGGATAAGCTTTTTTCTGGTCTGTAACAGTATCTTGTGAGATTCCTCCCTCGCAGACCACTTCTTAAAATCGAGGCGATAAGCTATGTGTAAAAGACATTCCATTACATTAATACGGGCATGTAGTGGTGACAATCCAAATTCATAGGAACCAGTAGAAACGGTCTTTGACGTTACATTATCTAACTGATTCATTTCGGTTGGCTTAGCCAAACACAGGTAGCAGGCCGCATTTGATTTAGCTTCCGAGAGATATGTACAAATTTTGCCATCGATCATTGTTAATAACAATTGATGACTAATCTCATTTGCTTGGTATTTTGTGGAAATCAAAGCCTGGATTTCATTATCCATTCTAGTTTTTTCATTCATGACAACTTCTTTGCTCTCCTTCAAAAAACTGAACTGCACTGGGCGGCAATATGTAGAAGAGCAGGGTTTTGGATTTATCCAAATAGTATCACCTTCTCCTGTTGTTAACTTTAGAGGAACCAAAGAGGTCATAAATATGCTGGAATCATCTTGCTCACTGTCTATTTTCTGCTTATATCTACTTTGGTTGGATGCACCGTCAAATCCCCACTTCGATATTAAAATCAATTGCTTGCCTTGTATTTCACTAGTACTAGGAAGACTTTCAATAATCCTGGTCACTGTTAAATCTAGTAATGCTTGGAGTGCAATCGAAGCTGAGCTATCCGTTATGGTCACAAATGTCTCCGGAGGGTAACACTGAAGCTTAGCCTTTTGAAGTTTATAATACGACGGATATATATCTTTCGAACCTTCTCGAGTTGTTGTTTCCCTCAAAGTGATGTATTGCCATTTTGATAATTTTAATGAAAGCAACAAACCCAGTGCTTTCTCTGGTGAAAATAATACTTTAGGGACTGGTTTTTTGATCATTTCCTTAATTCTTGCTGTTGCATCTGGATTTTTTAACATGTATTCAATAACGTATGCAATATCCTCACGACCATCTTGTTTTAAAAGTGCTGCAGCTGAATATGCTAATTCAACAGGTTCTTCATCTTTATGTTCATTTGATCTCCTCTTCTTCTGCTTGTTGCTTAAATCTTCAAAGGGCTTTCGCGACCTTTTTGTCATTGTTGAAGCCGATATCATCGTTGACGTTGATGGTAAGGGTTCAGCATAAGTACTTTCATTTACCGATTCTTGTATGAGCAAATTTGTTTGTACGCAGCTTGGCCAGTCAATATTTGCCTCAAGCCAATTGGAATAATCACGTCTAAAAATATCAGGTTTGCGGTGGGATCTTATCCATCTCTTCTGAACAGCCCGTGTGAATTTCCGACAAAATTCCTTGAGGGTAACACGGTCTTCATCGGAAAGGCTAGAATCTAGTCGATTAACAAGCGTGTTAAATAATATTTCGTGATCGAATTTAGTATTCTGACTACTCAGAATAACAAACAAGTCCAAGTTTGAAATTACACTTTCCATTATTCACAATCACGGGGTAAGCGGGTAGGTAGATACTATTAGTTGTTAGCAGTAGAAGTACTCAAAATGAACTGAAGCTACATAATTTGATTTTTGACTATTTATAGGTATTGACTAATTATGAGGGTACTATTTTTTCTTAATTTATAATTAGTTTTGGTAATGAGGGTATCATTATCACAACTAATTTTGAAATTAAGCAGCATTTGTCACTTTAGATGTTATATTCATTTACTTAATTAGGTACAATATTAATTAGTATTAACGGAAGTAACGGAGGTCATTAACAAATGAGTACTTAACCATAAGAAGTAACGGAGGTCATAAACAAATGACTACTTAACCATTAGAAGTAACGGAGGTCATTAACAAATGACTACTTAACCATTAGAAGTAACGGAGGTCATTAAGTTAGTTATTAGTCACCATTACTGGTGACTAGATTAGATTCAAAAATATATAATTTATTATTACCGTGCAAGTTGTATTGAGACGTGAAAATGTTTTGGTTAACAGTCTTGTGATTTCTTAGAAAGTTTTCTGTTAAGATTTATAAAATACCCTAAACTAGAACTAATAATCGCATATTTTAGCATTACAAACAGTCATCAATATAAAAAAAAATTAATAACTTTGACGATTTTTAAAAAAAAAATCGCAAGTGGTGCCGCAAAACAAAGTATATCAAAAAATCATAAATAATTAGTACTATATACGTGTGCAAGGATATAACGGCCAAACTTGTGATTACGGAGATATTGACATTTTATATGTTAGTCCCATACAAATTTTTCAAAAAAAAATTATATCTTGCCTATTTGTGCTCACAATTGTCGCACATCCCATTTTATAGTATAACAATGATTAACAGAACTCGTCCCAAGCAAAAAAATTGACCTTTAATAATTCAAGATTCTATATCTATGAAAGACGAGTTTCGATCTACTGTGCGTCGGCAAGTGCATCCTTAATACATTGAATTAATGTTAAACCTATAGAACTACCACCCGTTTCGCAGACATTTACGACATTTAAGTTGTCAATATTTCAGGAAATATGCATGGTATGAAATTGTACGTTCCTGCATCATTTCCATTTACCCCACCCTTCAATTTTGGGAGACTGCTTGTTGGGGTCCGAAGTACGCGGGTTTTCCTAGCACATCTCTGGTGTATACACAGCCTAAGTCGGTGCAACACACTTGAGCACATTATTAGACACATACCGTCAAGTTAGTAAGTAGCCAAAGGCTAAATCTCTAAAATTTCAACTTGAACCTCTACCTGATCCCGAGGAAAAAGTTTTTTACAGTCAATTAATAATTTTTAAGGCTGCAGTCTTAACAATGTACGCGTGGCAAATTATTATCCATACATTGGTATATTTTCAATATATTTTATGTTATATTTTTTGTTGAAAAAGGATTGCTTGAAAATAAAAGAAAACAGTAAAACTGCTCAGCACATAAATAGACCCCAACTTCGTCATTAAAATACAATGATTATTGTTTATCTAAAAAAAAATTTTTTTTTTATGGTATAGTGACGGAACAAGCCCGAGGCCCACCTGATGTTAAGTGGACTAACCTCTGCCTATAACAGACGCATTTCGTCAGCGACGAATTGCACTGTGCCCGTCACGCTGAGACGTCCAGTTGTTAGGTCTCATTAGCCTGTAATTTTTCTGGCTCTCAAGGACTGCTGCCGGAACACACTGTTAGGTGCTTGGCGACAGATTTTCTACTTGAGGGTGGTCGCTAGCCAGGCGGGCAATCACAAAATGCCCTTCCACCATGCGATGAAGCTCAAGCTCTGGGCGGGACTCGAACCATGGACCTGCTGCACGGCAGTCCATAGCCAATGCCACTGAGCTATCACTGCATAAAAACTTACATATTTGCTTTAGCGCAACCCACTTTATATATAAGAATCACACTACATACTGCTATTACGAAACTGCAAAAATTCCTGCTAGCCTGTCGTGCGTCGCCATCACAGGTTGTATGAAAACCACGCCTACCATTCCGATTTAAGCTCTCCTCGGTCTAACACGATTACTGCTGTATATACAGCAGGAAGCAGCGGCATCAGCACTAAATCTATGGGATCTCAGTAGTAGTCTGGGCGTACACATACTCGTCAAGTGTGTCGTCCCAAAGAAGAGAGCAACCTTGTTACATACAACTCCATATTCCCTCCTCCCAGGGAATGTATGGGAGGCCTACACCGTCATGAGGGAGCTGCTTGCTTTCCTCCCCAATACTGAATGGTTGGGCTAACACTAGCCACTAAACTCTACGCAAAACAGACTACAAAAGCCACAAAATTGCCTAAAAGAACCTGCACACCAACTACCAACAGACCCAGTTTATTCTCTTCTTTTATATAATATTCTCTCCCTCTACTTACGTTTTTTTTATTATCTGCAAACGGTTTCGCCTCTAGAGGGTCACCCTCCTCAGACGTGAGATCTTTCCTAAAGGGCAGTACAGCAAGCTTCTTGCCGTAAAGGAGCATTACAGCACATCTACATTCAGGGTCTACTCGAATCCATGGTATGTGTGGATGCACGGTCCAGCCACCCTGGAATAAGAATTAAAAATGCAAATGGTAATAAATATATTGATAGTGTAATTTATAAAAAAATAATACTAAATTCATTGTTTCTATTGTTCATATTAAGAATATATTAGATTATTTATTTTTATAGAAAATTACGATGTTCCGTTATAAATGAACTGTTTGCACAATAAATCAGCAGCACACAGTGTATGGCCAAGTATTTACAGGTATTTCCTATAGGTCCACTCAAAACTTTAACTTTTTAACTGTCCAATAGTCAACAGAGCCCACAGCCCGTTTAACCTGCGGGCTGAATAGATAATATAGAAATCCTATGGCTACCTTACCGCTCCAACTTTAGAGCTTGGCAACCAGTTAGGTCTAAAGCAGTTGTCAAAGCAAATTCATTGAGTAATGAGTGAACACAACCATGCTCTCTTTGTGAAGATCTTTACAGAGTAAAAATACATGATTTGTCATTCTAATTAATAAGATACAGACTCATACAAGCCAGATATGATTTTGAAAATTGCAGCATTCATAACTAGGATCTCTATCATGACCGATTGCAGGCCAACCATTAACCCTGCTAAAGACAGATGAGGGGCTAATTCATACATTAACTAGTTACTAATTTCATATTGTACTGCATGGTAAGATAATTGATCCAACTGTATTAAGCTCTATTAAATTATTTGTTCTGGACACTATATCAGCTCTGGTGAATGCCGTAGGCATAATTTGTTTCTTTGTCCTGTCTCAAGAACAAGCTATGCCAGGAATTCACCTACACAATGCGCACTGGCTCTTCTTAACACTACCACACAGATCCAGGATGTGAATGTGTTTTTTGACACAATATGGACCATCGCAAATGTGTTTAAAGTTCATTTTTATTAATCTAAAATAGTTAGCACTTAGTTTAATACTGTAATTAAGCTATTGTTACTAATAGATAAATAAATAAAATAAATAAATAATGCACTGAGACAAATTTCTCAGCATTCCATGCATTCAATGTGCGGGTGCCGGGTCCACAGAGTTGCAGAGGAAGAGGCCTGAGGGGCCTGGGACTTGCAATGCAGGACTAGGGTTAAGGGGCCCTTTTATGATGTATCAATGCTCCCCTTCACTGCTCAAGCCTCCTCCCCTGCCTAACCAAATTTGGTAGGATCTTACTAATGCCGCCTTAGACACATTCACATTTCAGGATGGAAGTTACGGTTGTTCTTGACATGCCAAGGTCTTTAAGTAGGTTATACAGGGATTTTGCTGATATACCCCTTGCTCCAACTTCTACAGCAAGTAGATTAACCACATAACCGTTTTTGGTTAATTCATTTGTGAGGTTATAACACTTTTGTTTTTATTGTGTGATCTTTAGGTATGTTTGTTTCCCACTGCACAGTAAGTTCTATACGTACTATGCATTTTAGATTTATTTGAGTACAGAAATATATCTGGTCTGGAAGACAAAACACCAACATCCTCAGGAATTTTGTAGTGTTTTTCATACATGTCTGCCCATTTGCTAATATGTAATAAAAGTGCTTATAAGGATACTTACCTTCATATCATCTTCTTCGAAGTAATGCATACTCAAAGTGATCAAGTTATTTGTGTGTGGATCATACTGCAACACTGATAACTTTGCTTCTTTGAACGACACTAGCAACAGGTCTCGTCCAGCACTGGGACATTTTACTGAGGCCATAGACATTACATTGCCCCATAGTGTGTATGTGGCTAAGCATTCTAACTTCATTTTTGGTGGAATTGGTTGGCCAGCTAGAATGAAAAATACCATGTACAAATAGTCAGTAGTGTGAGATGGTTACTTGTAAGGAAGCAATGAATGAGAAGTGCATTTATTTGCATACTAGTAAACACCATTGACTTGTCCCCGTTGCTTTGGAATTTGATGTTTAATATGGTGTTTGTCCTCAGCCTTCTGAAACCTAGCATAACATTCAGGAAATTCAACTAAGGTGGGGTCTTGTATCTATTCACCTGAATTTGAGTAATCTGTACAGATAAGTGCCATAAGCATAGTACACCAATTATAACTGCGGATGATGTACCAAAATATCTAATATATATTTTGTATTGTATTTTCAACCTATTAAATAACATGTGAATGCATGAAATGGGACACAAGCTTGAAGCGCTCGTAGCGAAGTTTACTTAGCTATTATCAACCGATCAGCAAAGTTAAGCAACGTCGCGCGCGGTCATGTGTTGGATGGGTGACCGCTAGTGACATTACTACTGAGCGTTTCCGTGCTTCGGAGGGCACTTTAAGCCGTCGGTCCCGGTTGTTGTCTTAGGATGGCAGTCGTTATAGCATGGTGGTAGGGCATTTTACGAATGCCCGTCTGGCTAGCTACCACCCTCAAGTAGAAAATCTGTCGCCAAGCACCTAACGGTGTGTTCCGGCAGCTGTCCTTGAGAGCCAGTACTTCTAGGTTAGCCTGAATAACATCTTCGACCACATCATCACTTACCATCAGGTGAGATAGTGGTCAAAGGCTAACCTATCATGCATATAAAAAAAAAATTAAAAAAAAAAACAATTGACATTATTATGATATTCAGTGTCTGTCAAACTGTGTGAAATGAAATGGTGGAAACTATTCTACTTTAGGTATGATGACTAGTCTATAGCAAATTCATATGGAGTAAAGTAATGAGCAAAGCATGGAGGAGCGTTATTATGTTACAAGTGATCACAATGTGCAAGCTGAGCAAGCAATGCAAGTGTCGCAACATCATGATTTGGAGGCCATGATAACCCATCAGTTCCAGTTGTTTTATTAGGATGGCAATAGTTATACCATGGTGGTAAGGCATTTTGTTAAAGTGCAACCAGCTAGCTACCAAAGCCAAGTAGAAAATCAGTCGCCAAGGACTTCTTGATAGCCAGTAATTCTAAGATAGCTTAAAAAACATTTTCGACTACAACATCACTTACCATCAGTTGAGATAGTGGTCAAAAGAAATAAATGAATAAATATTTTGATATTAAATAACATAACATCTCCAGCAGGGGAGTAAGTAGGGGCTAACTCTTCTACCAACTTCCTCCTATAATTCTGGGATGTAACCTGTCAGCGATTCAGCAGGTATGTTTAGGACAAGTCTTACCGGCATTGACTTCTTTCGTATGCCCTTCCGGTAGAAGTCGAAAAACCTTGATGATGTTGGCTCCAGCGGTGATAAGACACACATCCTCATTGTTGAAAAAGCAGGAGCTGACAGCATGCTCGATGCCCGTGGCTGGATGCGTCTGACGGCAAATTGAAAACATTTTCGCCGACCGAGCGACGCTTACGCTTTGAGGTTATATTATATATTCTAAATACCATACGTATTATGTTATATAAAATATATATGGGTAGAAAGTCAAGCACTCATTATTTATCACAACATGTTATGTATGATATTCTTCGTTACAGTTAAACAATTAAATCCACACAACACAATACAACACGTAAAATGGAGTGATTACTTGCTCAGTGGCACGATCAACAAAAACAAACTGCCCAACTTTTTTTATTCATGCCTAGCGATGGGCGATTCGAACCATTTGAGGGTATATTCCATTTGTCGCTAAGAACGTTATTTTCGATAATTTTGATCACATTGCGTCTATGGTTGTGATCACTGTGATCGTTTGTAACTGTCATCCCCTGTTCCATTTAGGATAAGAACGCTAAGAATGCCACTAAAATTTGCTACATCTGTCACTTTTGACATAAGGTGTAGCGTTTATGGCGAAAACAACGCCAAGACCCATGTGGAACAACTTTTTGGGAGGGTGATCGTTTTTAGCGAATCTAACTTCAAATGGTAAGTACCCTGACTCGAATAGCTCATAGGTACGAGTCTCTGAACTCGCTTGGGGTCTATTCCTTTTAACGCCAATTTCGTTATTTTCGATAATTTTGACCACATTGCGTCTATGGTTGTGATCACTGTGATCGTTTGTAGAGCCCTCTGCACACCAGACGTGGGGCGTGCGCGGTTGGCGGTCCCGCACAATCTGTAATGTTAGGGATTGTATGGAGGCCTTCACACCGAGCACCCGCGCTGGACCCGAGCCACGCGCGACCCGCGCACGCCACCCGAGCTGACAAGAGCGCTGCACCCGCGCGGGTCACATGCTCCTTCGGATGCTATCTGTGTTATTAATTTTGTTTATGGTTCTGGTGTTTTCATTTGATAAAGTCAAAGAACTACAATTTAATGAATAAGTAGCTTCTTCGATACCCCTCGTATGTCCCCTTGTTCTCCTCTAAAGGGTAAGCATTTCTCACCGATTCTCATGAACAAAACCAAAATTATCGGCTTTTCACAAAAATGGTATTCTCGCGAGTGGTAGATATAAGAATATGTCCACAGATGAATACTAGTGACCCACATGACTAGTGTTGATGTGTATAGAAAGTATTATGATAATCCCGATATCGCAATGTTGCGTGTCAATCGCTAGGTCCTGATATTTATCGATAATTGATGTTGCGAGAATAACACAAAACTACACGACTCGATATTCGCCATGTTTTCTCGATATTTAGCTAATATGATATTCATATCACTACACGAGAATTGCCGCCCTGTAGTACTTATTACTGCCATGACTATAGTCAAATCGTATTATATTTTGATCGATGAAATAGTGACCATAGTGAAAAAAGCTATTCAAGAAATCCTAAATGATCAATTAAGGTTAAAATGAGACATCTATATCATATTAACTAAACATAATAAAGATATCTGTTTCGCAAAATAATGAACAAAGATAATTAGAAATGTATGTATTTTATATTAATTGCTGCATGATCGAATGTAGCATTCTATTATATACAATATATGTATATGTCACGTCCATCTAAATATATATATTTAAAAACTTAAATATTAGGTCCTTACATATGAAATTGGCGTTTTTCGTACTGGCCACTTTAATCACGAATTTCTCCTCTTTGGTAAGGAATTCCAAATTCAAATTTGTACAGCTATAGACTCATGTATTTGTGCTTCGATGATCGTCATTCATTTGTTTTTTTTCTTCTGTTTTTTTCTGTTTGCGTCCCTCATTTTACAAAATGGAAAACCTTAAATATCGCATTATTTACGAGTACGAGTTCCGCCGTGGCACTAAGGCTGCGGAAACAACTCGAAGGGTGAATGATGTGTATGGCGGTCGTGTTGCAAAAGAAAACACAGTTCGTTTTTGGTTCCAACGTTTTCGTTCTGGAAATTTCGACCTGCAGAACAAGCCCCGTGGACGGCCTGAGACTCAAGTTGATAATGAAGAGTTGAAGGCTATTGTGGAAGCGGATCCATCGCAAACCACGTCCGAGTTAGCTGCAGGCTGCAATGTTAGTGATAAAACTGTTTTAATTCACTTGAAGCAAATTGGGAAGATTAAAAAGCTTGAAAGGTGGGTACCTCACGAATTGACTGAAACAAACCGGCAAACGCGCGTCGACTGCTGCGTTACATTACTAAACCGGCACAATAATGAAGGTATTTTAAACCGAATCATTACCTGTGATGAAAAATGGGTTCTTTACGATAATCGGAAGCGCTCAGCGCAATGGTTAGATCCTGGCCAGCCAGCCAAATCCTGCCCCAACCGAAAATTAACCCCAAAAAAGTTACTTGTAAGCGTTTGGTGGACTAGTGCCGGTATTGTTCATTACAGTTTTTTCAAATCTGGCCAGACTATTACGGCTGATGTCTATTGTCAGGAATTGCAAACCATGATGGAAAAGCTAGCGGCTAAACAACCTAGGCTGGTCAATCGCTCCACGCCACTGCTGCTTCACGACAACGCTAGACCACACACTGCGCTACAGACGGCTACTAAATTAGAAGAGCTTCAATTGGAAAGTCTAAGACATCCTCCGTACTCCCCGGACCTTGCTCCAACAGATTACCATTTTTTTCGAAATTTGGATAACTTCTTGCAAGGGAAAAAATTCAACTCCGATGGGGCAGTCCAAATCGCCTTCAAAGATTTTATTGATTCCCGTCCGACTGGTTTTTTTAGTAAAGGGATCAATGAACTACCTATGAGATGGCAAAAGTGCATAGAAAATAATGGTTCATACTTTGATTAATTAAATATATTATATTAAAAAATATTCGACTTTATGTTCCTCCCATACAAAACGCCAATTTCATATGTAAGGACCTAATATATATCAACATATTTCACGGTATCGATATTTGTATTAGGTATTTAACAATTCATTGTGTTACATTTATTTTTTATTTCGTTATCTATGTAAATACCTTAGGTGGCTTAGTGTTTAAGGCACCCAGTGCGTAAAATTGGGAGACGAGGGTTCGATTCCCACACGAGCTGAGAAGTTTTCTGGCTCTCAAAGACAGCTGCAGCAACATACAGTTAGGAGCATGGTGCCAGATGTTCTATATGAGGGTGGTAGTAAGCTATGCGTGCTCTCTGTCTCAAGGCAAAATGCCCTACCACCATAGTAATTAAACAACTTTAAACGGTTTAAATCAGTCACCCCGTGACCACGATCACTGCAAAGTGTTTGAAACGTCGGGATAAAAATAATGATAAATATACGCGATTTAAACCGTTTCAAGTTGTTTAATTACTATGTGTAATAATCGCGAAAACCCTACCACCATTTTGAAATTATTGTTGAAGATGACATTCTAAGATAACAACCGATACTGACGTTTCAATCTGCCCTCCGAAGCACAGAAGCGCTTGAAAATGCCACTAGCAGCCATCCTTCCTAACAACTCAACCGCTGGACTCAGTTTAATGTGTCAGAAAGAATAACTTGGCAAGCTCTACTACGACCTTTAATTATGTAATTATCTACTAACATACATATAGATATTTTTGGCGTTTTGTGCATGCACTCCTTGATGGCTGTCACTCTTATCTAGGAATGAGTCACAAAGCACGTAACAATGTATTACAAAAGCTATCTCTGATATCTAGTTCATATATGAATATGAACAAAAGAAAAACCTATGACTGCGATCATTATGGGTGCCTACCATTTGAAGTTAGATTCGCTAAAAACACTAAAAACGATCACACTCCCAAAAAGTTGTTCCAAATGGGTCTTGGCGTTATTTACGCTATGAGGCTACTGGAACAGTTTGAATTCCCTACATCTAATGTCAAAAGTGACAGAAGTGGCAAATTTTAGTGGCATTCTTAGCGTTCTTATCCTAAATGGAACAGGGGATGACAGTTACAAATGATCACAGTGATCACAACCACAGACGCAGAATGTGATCAAAATTATCGAAATTAACGTTCTTAGCGACTAATGGAACATACCTTATATGCGATTCGATTCAACGCTCATCGATTATTCTCTAGAGTATCTCTGGTACATTAAACAAGAAAGTTACGGTACACGGGCACTAACTAGTCCCTGATTTCAATCTTGGCGATTCAAAATTAAAAATTTAAGTTCTCAAAGATTTGGTTAAGTTAAATTACAGAGAGGCGAAAATTGTTTTAACAAGTTGGCTACAAAAAATTACCTACGCTGAAACAGAGAATCTACTCAAAACAGTAGAATGATATTATGTATTTCTGCGCTTGGTTGTTCCACACTCCACACTCTACAACCTTACATCTACTTACATTGAAACATTCTATTACACACATTTACTTTACAAAAAAAACTAACACTATACTCAAATTACACTAAATTACTTTTTATACACAACATTCTCATCAGTAGGTACTCACACACATCATTTTAAGTAAGTTATTATAACAAAAAACAATTAGTTTAATAATTTTGTTCTATTTACTTTTCGCTATAATTTATTAATTTTATTTATAAGGCTACGTATAGTAATGTTATTGTACATTGAAGGGTATGCAGAATCTACGACACAAGATTATTCTTAGTGTAGGTTCTGTACGTCAATACAGGAACAATTACAAGCCACTTTATGTTATGCTTAGTTATAATATAATAACAAGTGTGAATATCTTTAGTGTTTAGGTGCAACTGTACCAAAATTTGTGAAATAAATATATTAGGTCCTTACATATGAAATTGGCGTTTTGTATGGGAGGAACAAAAAGTCGAATATTTTTTAATATAATATATTTAATTAATCAAAGTATGAACCATTATTTTCTATGCACTTTTGCCATCTCATAGGTAGTTCATTGATCCCTTTACTAAAAAAACCAGTCGGACGGGAATCAATAAAATCTTTGAAGGCGATTTGGACTGCCCCATCGGAGTTGAATTTTTTCCCTTGCAAGAAGTTATCCAAATTTCGAAAAAAATGGTAATCTGTTGGAGCAAGGTCCGGGGAGTACGGAGGATGTCTTAGACTTTCCAATTGAAGCTCTTCTAATTTAGTAGCCGTCTGTAGCGCAGTGTGTGGTCTAGCGTTGTCGTGAAGCAGCAGTGGCGTGGAGCGATTGACCAGCCTAGGTTGTTTAGCCGCTAGCTTTTCCATCATGGTTTGCAATTCCTGACAATAGACATCAGCCGTAATAGTCTGGCCAGATTTGAAAAAACTGTAATGAACAATACCGGCACTAGTCCACCAAACGCTTACAAGTAACTTTTTTGGGGTTAATTTTCGGTTGGGGCAGGATTTGGCTGGCTGGCCAGGATCTAACCATTGCGCTGAGCGCTTCCGATTATCGTAAAGAACCCATTTTTCATCACAGGTAATGATTCGGTTTAAAATACCTTCATTATTGTGCCGGTTTAGTAATGTAACGCAGCAGTCGACGCGCGTTTGCCGGTTTGTTTCAGTCAATTCGTGAGGTACCCACCTTTCAAGCTTTTTAATCTTCCCAATTTGCTTCAAGTGAATTAAAACAGTTTTATCACTAACATTGCAGCCTGCAGCTAACTCGGACGTGGTTTGCGATGGATCCGCTTCCACAATAGCCTTCAACTCTTCATTATCAACTTGAGTCTCAGGCCGTCCACGGGGCTTGTTCTGCAGGTCGAAATTTCCAGAACGAAAACGTTGGAACCAAAAACGAACTGTGTTTTCTTTTGCAACACGACCGCCATACACATCATTCACCCTTCGAGTTGTTTCCGCAGCACTAGTGCCACGGCGGAACTCGTACTCGTAAATAATGCGATATTTAAGGTTTTCCATTTTGTAAAATGAGTGACGCAAACAGAAAAAAACAGAAGAAAAAAAACAAATGAATGACGATCATCGAAGCACAAATACATGAGTCTATAGCTGTACAAATTTGAATTTGGAATTCCTTACCAAAGAGGAGAAATTCGTGATTAAAGTGGCCAGTACGAAAAACGCCAATTTCATATGTAAGGACCTAATATTATTATTATATTATTAATATAATTCACTTTATTTATTACCCAACATAGTTTATTATTATTATTAAAATTATATTAGTTCAACTTATTCCGAATACCAAATTATACATCTGACAGGACTAAGACCAATTTAAATCACTACGTTTTAGAGGACGAAGATAGCGAGTGACGCGAGGCGAGGTACACCAATAGTAACTATTACTTTTCTACGACCTGCCTTACCTACGTATACATGGACGTGCAGTTGTAGATAGGTACATACTTATAATAATAATAATAATAATAAATAATAAATCTTTATTTCAGGTAACTGACACAATAAATAAATTTAAAAATGTACGGACCCATAGAACATAAATACCTTATTCTAAAATATATATATATATATAAAACAAATTTGAATTATTCCGTGACACTACATAACAGGTGGACTCTGCTTCCTCTCCCTGAACAAACGGTATACCACCCTGCAGGCCAAAAGTCCGGTGTCAGGAACATCTTGGATTGAGCTGCTGGGACCTGAAGGGTATAAGACTTAATGTCCGTGGCCCTAATCTGCTCCAACCGCATCAAATTCAGTGATATTTGCTCCTCACACCGGCCCTTCAGTCTCTCCCGGACGTAACGCAGGATATCTTCTCCTTTTGTCTTCTTGTCCAGTCGAGAAAAGTATATTTTAACGGTTGGTGCTACGACCCGTAGTGTAAAGGTCGTAGCAATAGCTGTGCCGCGATGATCGCGGTTCTGCCGAGGTTGACGGCTCTTTTTTTTCAGAAGGGTGAATCCATTGTCATCCTGAACGGCACAGGGTACAGCACGCTGTACATCCACAATCCGTCTCTGTGTTTTTATATGAGTTTGACACGTTTTCGATACTTGTGCATACGCACACTGCTTTTGATGCCGTGCCGTAGGTGGTCGTACAGTTGCAGTCGGAGTTGACGTCATAGGCTGTGACGATGGCGTGACGTCAGCTGCAGGTCGAGTTACTTCGGCTTGAGCCCGTGGTGACTCAGTAGGCGATGTTGTCGCTGAACTGCAGAGTGGCGATATTTGTTGTCGAGTGCCGCCTCGATGTAGGTTAACGTTTTGCAGACTAGGCGAATGTGAAAACGTTTTACTACGTAGATCACATATTCCCTTTCTCAACTGGTCAACTGTTTGCTCTGAAATTTCCAGCTTAGTGCGAATTTACATAATACTGGACTTCAATATAAGGATGTCCTTCAGGAGCGCACTGGCATCAACGTGGTCGAAAGTGATGCTTGGAATCACATTGAGGTCCTTTATTACGTAGGTGGGCAGATTATCTTCGTCAGTTTCCTTAAAAACTCGGAAAATGTCGTAAAGATCCTTTTTTCTTCGGCCGCCCCTTGTCGTACTGTGAAACGAACACTGGTCACAGCAGTATCGGCAAGTATTTTTTTGGCGTCTAGAATCTGAGTCTCCGTAAAATGGGATGAACAGATCTGCTCCGGGCTAACTTCATCCATCACATCCAGTTTTTGCTGGATGAAAGCAAGTGCTTCATGAACGATGACAGTGTCCGAACGTTTTGATTGCGCCATTTCGCAATAACTTCAACACGTGTACAAAAACTGGGTCAAGCATCGAGAAGTCGCTGTACACGACTCCTCTAGCCGGCTATCGAAACGACACTGAAGCGACACTTATGAATACTTCAGTGCTATACTGAACGTATTATGTACTCGTATTGTTAAATAGTGATATAGTTGTTATAGTTCATACCTACCTACTTAAGTATTTTGTCTGTTCGTGTGTAATTGTGTTTGTACTGATGTTGTTATAAATGTGTACTGGAACAAAGGACACATATGAATTCATGAATCTTAAGTTAAGTGAATAAAATACTTTCTTAGAATATAATATATGTTAAACAATGTTAAATTTTCATAAATAGGTATCTATTTTTTTAAAAGGCTTTAATAAGGTGATGTTAACCTGCCAAGCTAATGTAAAAATTGTTGAAATAAATACTTGACCGTGTCTTGTAATTATTGTAAATAATATTTTAAAATAATAAAATATTATTAGTATATAACTAATATATTTTTATTTATTTATTCAAATTCAAATTAGTACCGCATTTACACACGAATTACACTAATGATATATAGATATAATACAATAATAATATGTCAAAATATATTAGTAGTCAAAATATTTATTAGGGTTCCGTAGTACCTACAAGGAACCCTTATAGTTTCGTCATGTCCGTCTGTCTGTCCGTCTGTCCGAGGTTTTGCTAAGAGACCGTTTGTGCTAGAAAGCTGCAATTTTGTACGGGTATGTATACTTACTACGCCGAAAAAGTGGTAGAATAAAATTTAGAAAAAAAATTTTTTTTGGTGTAGCTCCCATACAAGTGTTGTGGGTATGAATTTTCGTCGTCTATCCCATCGTGTGGGTTATCATTGAATAGGTATTTTAAAATGAATGAAGGGTTGCTAATACTATTTTTCGATTTAATGCTCCATTTACGAAATATTTAAATTTAAAGTGCAAATTTTTGTTCCAGTAGGGCGCCCCCCCCCCCTCTAAAAGCTAAACTGCTGGCTTGAAAAGTCTGAAAAAATTCATAATAATAGTGCAATTTATGAACTTTCAAGGAAAATTATAGCGGTTAAGATAACTTTTTTACTTTAGCAGTAATAGTCGTTGAACTTGGGTATTAGATAATTTTGCACCAAATACAAAATCCTTAGAATAAATCCTTTAATGTTACTAAGATGAAGTACTGGAACGACTAGAATCGGTATAGATAGTTATGTACTATAGGAAGGGGTGGAGGAGGGAGAGGGAGGGTTGTAGCATCCCCCCAGAGGGGTGGGGGATTAAGGAAACTATTTATTTTTAAATAATAATAATAAAAAAACTGTATCTACATACATTAGATGCACTTTAGGTATGGTATATATGTATATATTTTGTGCAATGGGGAGGGGCAAAGAGGGCGGAATATTCCCAATTGATGTGAGGGAACCCCCTCACATCAATTGGGAATATTCCGCCCTCTTATAGTTTTCTTGACCTTATAGTTTTCTCACCTATAGTTTTTTTTAATACTAATGAAATTTCTCAAAATTAGCTTCTTCATGAAAATAATTAATAATAAAACACAGGCGCGAAAACATCAAAAAAAATTGGTTAGGTTTAGAGACAAATGTATTATAAGAAGTGAAGTAATTCTATGACACCTCCAGCGCTGTGGGTACGCAGCTTTAGTCTTCTCGCAACCTTATCGCAGCGTACTTGCTACACCTTCGCAGTATACTTTTCGCCGCTCCCTCTCCGCGTCTCTGCCTTATAAAAAACACTCTAGGGGTAGGGCAGCCAAGACTGCTTAGAAGATGGGTGCTCCAAAAACAGCAAGTAACTCAGTAGATATAACTAACATTTACTCGAATCACTTCCAATCAGTATTACAACCCTCAACTGTTACCTACGGTTATAATGCAGATAATAAATTTTATATTTCTGAAGATTTGTTTTACTATAATCAAATGTATATCAAATCGGAACTACGTAGGCTCGATCCAACTAAGGGCGCTGGAGTTAATAATGTTTCACCATAAGTTCTTAAATACACCGCTGACACCATTTGTTTTCCAGTCCACCATATATTCAACCTAAGGATTATTTAAAGTTGTAGCCAATTATCGCCCAATCTAAATTATGCCCACCTAATCGAAGCTTTACTGAAATATTTAAAAAATATTTAAAAAGTAGAAAGTCTGTCGCCAAGCACCGAAAGGTGTGTTCCGGCAGTAGTCCTTGAGAGCCAGTGAAATTACAGGCACAATGAGACTCAACAACTATGTCTCAATGTGACGGGCGCAGTGCAATTCGTGAGTTGTCATGAATTGCAACTGTTATAGGCAGAGGTTAGTCCACTTAACATCAGGTGGGCCTCGAGCTTGTTCCGTCACAATAACATAAAAAATATACATATATATTTAAAACGTAGACAATAACAAACAAACAGTGTGTTTACTGATTTTCAAAAGTGGTTTATATTATATAATGGATCACAGGATTTCACTATACAAAAGAGCTTATAACGCTATTCGAGGTAATTTATGGCGCTGGTTCAAATCATATATCACGAAACATTGCCAGAAAGTTGGCTTTGATTCAGATGTGGTTCCAATTAGTTCTGGGGTCCCCCAAGGGTAAATATTAGGCCCGTTACTTTTTATCGTCAAATGATATTAAAAATAATTTAAGTTTTTTAAATTGCTACTACATATCGATGACCTGAAAATGTATCATTCTATAAATACTTATCAAGACCACTTAAAATTCCAAAAGGATCTGGGCAGATTTTTAGTGTATTTTATTAAAAATAATTTTACTCCTAGGACAAATAATTTTATACAAATACAAATCAATGTTATTCCTCCTTATTGTGATACATTTATGATGAGTCTATGACTCTAAAACTCAGCTGGTGGCCTGTATCTCAAGAGCCAGGTCCTTCCTGGCTTTAGAGAATCTGTAACACATCCATATTTTTTCTTTTATACACCGTGTCCCAAAATTCAACGATAAGCCGGCATCGGTGCATGGACCTACTCATGACTACTCGGGAAAAAATAAAAAAAAAATTATAACTCTTTTTTTTTTTAATTACAGAGACTTATAAAGTTGCGCCAACTTTTAATAAAACTTGCCATGGTAGTGTCCATACTTTTTTTTTTAACCCAGACTATAGAAAGTGCATAGAATGTTAAAATCTATGAAAATTATAAGAAAATTTTTTTTTTTACTTATTTTTGTAAAATAACTACATATTTTCTGTAATTTTAAAGGATTGTGGTAGATAGCCGTCCTTCTTAGGTTGCTAATGCACAAAAAATATCAAAAATATGTCAAAAATTGTGGTCATGGTAGTTGAAAATAGCATAATGGGTATCGAATATCGATGAAATTTATAAAAGTCTCTGTAATTAATAAAAAAAAACAGTTATAATTTTTATTTTATTTTTTTCCGAGGAGTCATGAGTAGGTCCATGCTCCGATGCCGGCTTATCGTTGAATTTTGGGACACGGTGTATATACTATTAAGTAACTATTCAAAATTGAACCAATACATTGAAACATATATACATATAGGAAAAATATTTAACGAAATTGTTTTTATTCGAATTAACATCATTTTGTATATTTTTAATAATTAATATTTACGTGTAGTCATTGTTCTGTGGTGTAGTATTGGTGTACAAGTTTAAGTGAATGTTTGTGAGGAATTCGAAAGGTGTATGTGTCGGTGCGTGTTTCAGTATGTTTGAGTATACGTGCATGTGAAGGGTATGTGATTTGTAATGTGTAATTTTACATATGCGTTATGGGATTCTAACTTTGATGAAGTTCAAGTCATAAAGGATTAAGGAATAATATTAGGTAATAAATTAATCGTTCATGTAAATATTCAAAATATAATAATAGCACGTGGTTTAAAAATATTTAATTTTGTAATAAGGTCCTCTAGTAACTTCACCAACAAATTAACGTATTTATTGCATAATATTAAACCATTTTGAAGAGCTGCTTAACAAATATAAATTATTGCAATTAAACTCTAGGAGGCAACAATTAGATATTATGATTCTGTATGACCCATATCATAAGTCATAACAGATATGACTGTACAGAGGTGATTAATTAGCTTCAGTATAAGGTACTTTTTAGACCTCATCCTCACCGTCTCATAATTATTAATATAAATAAGAATATTTTTTCATTAGGAAAATATTGTGACTCTGTTTGTTGGTTCTTGAAAATATATATATATGCACAGTCCTTTCAGTGTCGTTATATAGTTTACACTATATATAGATATATATACATATACAGTGTAAACTCAAGGGACTGTGCATTTTATGGCGTTATAGAGAGATGTCGTTAAATTGAGAGAAGAAAAAAGTTTGTGAGCAACTAAGAAACGTATAGATAATCCATGATTCCTACTTAATAGTCACGGTCAACAACAGTCTACACGTGCAAGCAATCACAATTTATAAACAAAAAAACAAAATGCTTAGAAAGTTATAGGTAGAGATAAAAAGAAAAAGAACAACAGAATTATTCTATATTATGATAACGGGCTACTACGGAACCCTACATTGCGCGTGGCCCGACGCCCGCTTGACTGTTTATCTTTTGTTCATATTCATATATGAACTAGATATCAGAGATAGCTTTTGTAATACATTGTTACGTACTTTGTGACTGATTACTAGATAAGAGTGACAGCCATCAAGTCAACAGTCAAGCGCGCGTCGGGCCACGCGCAATGTAGGGTTCCGTAGTAGCCCGTTATCATAATATAGAATAATTCTGTTGTTCGTTTTCTTATTATCTCTACCTATAACTTTCTAAGCATTTTGTTTTTTTGTTTTGTACAAAGCGGAACAGTCCCCCTCTACTGTCTACTAGCGAGTCAATTGACTGTGTTTAAATAACATAAATTGAAGAACTTTAATATAGATTAAATACAAATACATACATTACACATTTAATAATTTTATATTATAATTATTACTATAAATATTTTTACATATTGCAAGTGTAACAATGCATTATTACATAATAATATAAAACTTAAATAAATTATAACAAATACAGTGTCTCACAATAACTTTTTGAGTGTATTATGATAACATACGGAACCCTAAAAAATGTAATGTTTGTGACGAATGTAACAGTGTTTATATTGGTCAAACTGGCCGTAGTTTTGATATTATAATTTAAAATTATTATTTGTAATTAATTTATTGCCATTATGATGTAATTGTCACTTTAAAAACGTATCACTTACCAATTGTTAGCTACAACAAAGAGCAGTGACTCACGCTCGAGTCTAGACAAAGGCGTGCTGAATCAGCCCGAGTCTATATAAAGGCGGGCTGAGCGCCGGCCGCTCATTCACGATCGTGCGCTCGTAGAGTCAAGATCTCCTGAGGATGCTTCGTGTAGAAGCAAAACGCGTCGAAAATTCTTCCGGTTTGGCTGCGAGGAGTTTGTGACGTCACGTCGGCTTAACAGGAAAATTAGGAGGAATTGTCACTAGATATACCTATTTTTGTATTATTGAAGTGTTTTATTAAAATATTAATTTGATGTTTTCATAAAATATTTTAAATATATTTGTTATCATTGTTTGCCACTTGTTTCATCTCTCCATTTTAATGATACAGTGAAGTTATAATTGTTATTTTATGTTTTTCAGGTTGGATATGATGAAAATTCTAATAAACTATCTAAACCCATGCCATGTACATCCACCACAAATAGTCACCATGTGAATGAAATGAAGCCTGCAATGATACCTGAAATCACGATACTAATAAATATTTTTGAGTTAGACGTTATGGAAAATCTAAATGAACGCATGACATCTGCATCCACTGTGATACCGATGGAATTCATGACAGAAAGTTGCCCTGCGACTACTGATGTGATGCAATGCTGTACGAAATCTTTGCCTGTAACTTAAAAATATGGGGCACTTTGAGAAAAATTGCGAAGGTTGAATAAGAAAGTGGATAATTTAGAAAATATTTTACCAAAATTAAAATCAAGATCACTTGTTAGTGAAGAAGATTGCGTTTTAACTGGAACAGTTGAATCCGTGAACAAAGACTTCTTAAAAAAGTTATAGTTTTGTAGGTAGCCCAAAATTTACTGATGAATCACTTGAATGTATAAAGTTATTAGTTAAGCGTGCTAAAGGTAAATATATTTTTGATAATTAATATCTTATTATAGTAAATATATGATTGAATAATAAAATAGTAAAAATAAAATATTATCTCTGTTCTCTTTGATCAAGTATATAATGTTTATCTTAGTACATGTTGATTGTGTTTAAGTTGATGTTTATATTTTTGAACCCTTGATCTGTTGTAGCCTTCGGGGAACTAAAATATTAAGCTGTTGATATAATGAACCATAATATATGCATATATAAAATAATTATGTTACCGCAGTTTGGTAGCTACGTTGAAGTATATTTATATCTCAATCGAATATAATATATATATTACTATATTAACGGTTCTTGCCCTATAATCTGAGGTCCACTCCGCGGTGGAACTGCGTGGTACTTAAATCTCCCTGTTGCTGGGTAAAGGGTAAGGTTTATGGTATCACTGAGGTCTTTGTACCTATGGTTATGTCTATAATATTTTGTCTCATGTGGCCACGCTACCTGTCACTCTATAGCTTTCTTTCTCTAAGCTGTAATCTTTGCCGTAGTATATCTTTATCCTGGCATCTTTGGGTACGCAGACGATAGCACAGTTGTCGAGCGATATATATCCGACCACTGCTCAACTGCTCTGACGTACCAGCTGGTTATGCAAGTCAGTATATTACTTTTCTCTATGATGCAAGTCCAGTTTGAAAGAGACGCGACGTTTGGACGATTAATCTCGAGCTTGTTGGCCATGTCCAATTAAGGCGATGCCAATTTAGTAAGTTTTAATGCGTCCAAAACACAAGCGTGTCATTTTCTACGCTAAACGGAGAGCATTTCATCTTTCTCCGACTTTCCGAAATGTATACCGGTGGTGAATCGGTTAGAGCTTCTTGGTGTTACCTTAACTTCGAATTTTAACTTTGGGTCTTACATCGAATCCAGAGCACAACTGGCCGCTAAGAAGCTTGGTATCCTCGCAAAGGTGAAGCAGTACTTCACACCGGGGGAGCTTCGTAGCACAAGTCCATTCGTGTATGGAGCACTGCAGCCACCTCTGGGATGGATCTGCGAAATACCAACTGGAGGCTCTCGACTCCATTGACCGACTAGCAACAAGACTTATAGGTGATGATAAGCTGGTTGAGTCTAAACTACAGAGTCTACAATCGTCGCAGGGTCGCTTGCCCATCGGTATCCTATCGCATACATTTCGGAGAGAGTGCGCAGGAATGACATGGGCTAATTACTCCATGCCCCTATTATCATCGGACAATAAGACGCTCTGATGGCCGTCATCCTTTCATGGTTGACATGCATCCAGTTCGTTTGAAACGTTTCGCTTCGATATTTATCATCCGTACAGCGAAGGAGTGGAACTCATTGCCCGCGTCTTTGTTTCCAGAATAGTATAATTTGGGAGTCTTCAAGTCTAGAGTGAATAGGTATCTTCTAGGCAAGCATGCTACATCTTCGGCCGCATCATCACTTTTTATCAGGAGACATAGGGGCCATATGTTTGCCTATCTTGCATAAAAAAAGTATATATTCTATGGGCGTACTCCATTGGACGCTAATTTCGTTATTTTCGATAATTTTGATCACATTCTGCGTCTATGGTTGTGATCACAGTGAATATTTGTAATTGTTCTCCCCTGTTCCATTTAGGATAAGAACGCTAAGAATGCCACTAAAATTTGCCACTTCCGTCTCTTTTGACATTAGATATAGGTAATTAAAACTGTTCCAGTAGCTTCATAGCGTTTATGGCGAAAATAATACCAAGACCCATGTGGAACAACTTTATGGGAGAGGATCGTTTTTGGCGAATTTAACTTCAAATGGTACGCACCCTATATGATCTATGTACTTTGCTAAGCATGCGTGATTAGTAGTCTGTGGACAAACATGTCCGACTTGTGATTACGATTACAAAACAAATTTACGATATGATATCATTTTTTTCGAAGCTTTCTTTGAATAATACCCAGAAGCAACTCGTAGAAGTCGCTCAGCCAGCTTATATGGACAAAAGTGCAACATTACAAGAGCTCGGATACAACGATGAGAATGACCTGAGGGAAACGATCTACGGTTTGTTATGATTGAATTTTGGGTTCTAATGAACAGTTTTGTTGGCTGCTTTGTGAATTAACGTGTGATGTGATGTGTTTTAGACTTTTTACGGACGATTCGGGATCCGGAAAAGCCAAGTACGCTTGAAGATCTGAAGGTAGTTTACGAGGAAGGTATCTTTGTGAAAGAGCCCACCGCGGACAAAGTCCCCGTGATCCGAGTTGAATATAATCCTACGGTTCCACATTGCTCACTGGCGACGCTTATTGGACTTTGTATACGGATTAAAATCCTACGTTCAATACACCACCCTGTCAAACTTGATATTTATATCAAGAAAGGAGCACATACCACTGAAGATGAAAGTAAGTATCAAAACAATCAACACACTCTCGTTGATAAATATGCTGACCTTCAAGGCATTCATACATGTTGACATTGGTTGATAAATATTGGTCACATAAATGGGTTTATTTCACTGACCTCTGATAATTACATAGGTACTTGACTTGCAACAATGCAGGTGACAAATAATATTGTGCATGTAAGCCTGGTTTAATCCTTGCGCTTTCCAGATAATGATAACAATTGAATTTCATACATAAATACCTGAATTCAGGTGCATTTGTTGCTAATGAGTTGAGCAGTATTATGTATATACATACTTTCAAATGTTTCATATTTCACTTGTAAGTTAAGATAAGGTCATTTTAATGTTGCATCAATTTTAATGTAATATCAGTTTTTCTATGGCAAGGGAGATATTTAATTGGATATACTACAAATGTTTCAATTTCTGGCACTATATGGTCATCATTCTCAATTAATTTAGATATATGTAGTTTGTAGTATTTTGTTATTACTTTTGGAAATGATTAAGTTTACATATTTCATTACACAAACTTATTGACCGACAAGTGTTACACTGCTGAGAAATGACTTGTTTCCGAATTCAGCCTAAGAAAACTGTAACCTATGATATGGGTTGATAATGCTCAATCAAAGTTGAACATCACAACTTTAATTGAGCATTATACACAAATATAAGTTATAAGTATATATTAACAAAAGATAATGATGTAAACCCAAGTACTAGGTTCTAACTATTAACAAAGGATTGCAAAAACACAATTATTTTTATTATTGACCTTTTTTCTTAATGTGAAGTTTTTGACAAGAATGTGGAACAATAATGCTGGAATATTTATTATTTAATTATAATATGATCTTGGACCTTTACTATGAACTGTTGAGATATCTATAACTTTGTATTACTCATATGGACCCTGTTTTAATTCACATAATTTTTATATATCAAACAACAATCAAGATAATTACTGTTGTCCATGTAGTTGGAAGTCAGTTCCTTTTATATTTATATATTTTTAGGGTTCTGTACCCAAAGGGTAAAAACGGTACCTTAAGTTATTACTGATACTTTGCTTTCCGTCACCAGGCTGTATCTCAAGAACGGTGATAGTTAGACAGTTGAAATTTTCACAGATGGTGTATTTCTATTGCCGCTATAACAACATATACTATAAACAAAATAAATATTTATACAACAAACTTGACTTTTTACCGTTTCTTGCTCGATACTAATAACGGTGACAAGTAGATGCTTTAACTATTCACAGAATATTTAGTTTTATGTTCTATTTGAATTTAATTAATTAAAATAAACAATTAAGAGGGCTCCCATACAATAAAAGAGGTTTATTTGCTAAAAATAATAATTATTAAAATGCTAAAAATAATGGTATGGAACACTTCGTGCGAGAGTCCCACTCGCACTTGACCAGTTTTATTTTTTAGTTATAGCAATATAACACTTAAACAAGTTCTTAACCGCGTGGAGGTATTGGGACACAGTCTACACAAATACCTAGTAAACAAACAATCAGAAAGGCATCTTATCTTTTCTGTAAATTTACAGAAGTCAGCAGTTGTTGTAATAATATGTTTTTGTTTGTAAATGGTCAGATAGATAAAGATAAATCTAAGAATCAGATACAAATTAATTTTCAGTGTTGTGATATTTTATAGCTTGCTTAGGGGTTTTGTATAAGCCTCTAAAATTTTATGAATATAGGAACCATAATACCTCAGAACTGAAGAGGATGTTCAACTTCTTGATATAATAGTGACTAATTAGCTCAACAAATAAGTATTCCAATTCAATGGGGGCAATGTTGCCAAAATGCTGGGCACGCTACCAACTGGTAGAGGGCTGGAACATTTGTACTGTCTGTAGATCTGCAATTGTTGCCTATGCTTTCATTGTAATAGCAGTAGTGCTGTATATAGTTTGTAGTGTTTTGTTGTTAAATGGGCCAGATTATAGTGAGCATACCTGCCCATGCTCAGGACTTTGAATATAGATTATAGTTACTTGAAGAAAAACAGAGAGTCTTATTACTTAGCGTGGATTAACTGTGAAATAGTCCATAGAACTGTAGAGGAGGAGGCCCAAGTCACAGGTGCCTGGGACTTGCTACCCTAAAGAAGTAGAAGGAAGTAGGGCTAAGGGGCCTCTTTTTGTTTTGTTTACGGTGTAAATAATGCAGGGTGCATTCCACCCACTCTAAGTCACCCCCTCTTCCCCTGCCTAACCAATTTTGCTAAGATCCTACTAATGCTGTCTCTTGACAGGCCAAGGTCTTTGAAGTTGTTAAAAAAGAGATTTCTACAGCATATAAATGACCTACATTAAGTCCGTAATATTTGTTTGTTTTTGTTGTGTGGTACTTGGTACTTGGTGTGCGGGCTCTTTTCCGCAATTTTGCCGCTCTTGTGCAGCCTATTTTGCGTCGAGTTTGGAGGCTGTCGTTAATCCAGCCATCCAATATCGGGCAGGAAGGCCAGCAGCTCGCTGACGCCGGCGCAGGCCTCCCGGACGGTCCCTGGCGTACCAAGGTGCTTTGCTCTTTGGGACGCCACACTGCTGCACTCAACGAGCACATGTGCGGCTGTCTCCTCTGCTTCCATACAGCCTCTGCACAGGAGGCTGTCTGTGACACCTATAATTTGTTGTGTGGTCTTCAGATATGTTTGTTTCTATGTCACAGTAAGTTTTTTGAGTATGGATATACTATATTTACATACACATTATAATTTTTTTGAGTACCGAAAATTTTCCAGTCTGGACGAATCACCAATACAACATTCTCAGGATTCGGAAACTGCGCATAAGATGGAGCTTGCAATAAGATTTTAAAGATGACCCTTCTTTTACAAAATTAGCATCTATTGTTCGTGGTCAAACCTTTTTTTGCTCTAGTCATCTAGAGACTCGCCGCTTTTCGTATAATTTCGAGTACTCTATCATGGCGACGTGAATAATGACCCCTATCTAGGAGCACCTTCTATCCTACAAGTAAATGCCTTGCTGTACTTATCGCCTCCCGACAAATACTGCAAGACTTTTCGTTGACTTTCCACTATCTAACTAAATTACTTTGGTTTGAGAGGGTCATCTGGAAGGAGTTGAGGTAGAATTTTAATAAGGCAGGTGGCGAATCGTATATCGAGGTGCGCCACTTTAGCGCCAGAGGGATACAAAATTCACCTATATGGTTAGCCATTCGCTTTGAATTTCTAAGCTCATAGCATGCACTTTATAGCTGTCGTTTTCGTCTTGTTTTAACAGAGATTTTACAACGTCTTTATCTTCAATTTACTTTCTCGACCCTAACCCCGCCCTGCTGGACTGTGCACCTATCATAAATTATGTAGGGAAATATATAGGGTTGTTTTCAACTTGTAAAAACTTTCCTATATGAAGTAAATATTTATCGTAATGACCATTGAACTAGTAACCATTTTATCTAAATAGCCAGTTTACTCTCCGTACGCTATGTTGACCTATCTTTAGTTAGATAAATGATTATGTCATAAAATATACAGCATAGTCACATTTACTCTGCTTTTGGCCTTGATGACGTCATATCGACGCTTTGTACATTATAAGTCAGCGTATTCAGTATTTGTTCGTAAAATTGGCCCTCATTTATTGCAGCCCCCCAAAATATGTTTTAATTGATTTTCTAGTTCAACAGTCGTCTTTGGGTCAACATTAACACAAAATTTCTAAATATCAGGTTAATCAATATCATCACACCACAGGCTTTGAATGAGTTACAACTCATTCAAAGCCTGTGGTGTGAACATACCATGGAGTCTCAATAACCTTAATATATTATATATAAAATTGAATAATGACAAATATTTTATTTGTATATAATGTATATAAAATACTTTAGAAAAACACTTTAAAACCATTAATTTTCCTGTTAAGCCTGCAAAACAAAACCGACGTGTGAAACTTGTCGCTTCACTTAAAATTTCTAGACTGTAATGGCGAAGAGAATAATGACCCCTGTCATGGAGCACCTAGCGTCCTACCAATAACTGCCCGACTACATATTGCAAGCAGGATTTGTCAGTGCCTTTCGAAATATGAATCGTACTTGCTCGGATTTTGAAATATCTGTTACAAATATAGTATCGTTCAACAAAAATGTTTAACTGTCTTCCAAAAAAATGGAGGAAGGTTCTCAAGTAGGCGCGTATTTTTCTTTGTTTTACGACGCATAACTTTTTACTGAATATCTAATCTTGATGATTATTTTTTAGTGGGATAGAGTTGGTCTGACGTCGGTCCTGGAGACCGATTGCGTATTTTCCATGTTTAATAACCATTATACAGGGTGGAAACATTCAGCGGGACGGTAAGGGGAAGTACCTTATCCGTTGCAGCTACTCGGAAATAGTCTTAGGAGACTATCCATAATTTTTTGATGGAATTTTGATCCCCATTCACAGATTAAAAAAATATACAGTTAGCAAGAAAATAGCCATTTTACACAAAAACATTTTTGATGCCTATCGATCCTGTTTCTAAAACTGATCAAAAACTTCTATGGGACCAATCATCGTTGGAGTACTCAAAAAGTCACAAATTGCAAAAAACTTTTCCCTTACATTTTGTAAAGAATTTGTGTAACTGAAATACAAAAAATAAAATAAAAGACAAATGATCACGTATAATTTGACAGATATCAAAAAGAAGGCGTATTAAATATTGTAGCACGATTAAGGCAAAATTAAAACTCCCTAACCAAGTTTCAGCAACAATTAACGCACATTTTTTTGCTGCATTCAAAGCAAATCGGACTCTTATGTATATGATTTTGTATAAAAAACATACATGTGTTTTTTTATTTGTTGGATGTTAGAGTTGATATATTAAACTTTTCTTAAATAGGTAAAAACTATTTAATATATTATAATAATAGTAATATTCCCTACTTAGACATGAAATTTTGGAAGTTCCTAGATTATAATATAAGCTGTTTTACGTTTATTTTAGGGTCACAGGTTGAAAATGTATTGCGATTGCTTAATTTTTTGGAATGTTAATTTGTTGAGGTGCTGGGTATTTAATCTATATTTAGGATTCAACGAATGGTGCACTGAAGGTCCGTTTGCTACTCACAGCTGCATGCGACGTTCCATATGAGGTCTAATAAAATCTTCTGCAATTTTTTGTTTAATTCAGTCTTTGCACCTTTGAGGGGTGCCGAGCTAGAATGTCATCCCCTATTCTACCCGTGGTTGTCGTAAGAGATAACCTTTAACCTTTCAAGAGTAACCTGTAAAGAAAACATGTTTGTATTATCGAATGACAAAAAAGCTGTGAACGTTGTATATAAAGACATTCTGCAGTATATTTAATATCAACATTGCACCCGTGCGAAGCCGGGGCGGGTCGCTAGTAATGTATAGTGGCATAATACGATGGCTGTCCACGAACTCTTTCGTTGCCGTCGTTCTGACACCCAACGCACCACATCTTAGGCAATAGTACTGATATTATGTTAATAAATATAGCGTACCAAAAACATCATACAATATTGAAACCACCAATAGAAACGCAAACAAGGCCTAACCTCATTGACTGCGTGATATATCCTATTCATAACAACATTTAATGATGCAAAGCGATATTCTAATTAACATTAATTTGTTTCAGTCAACAAACAAATCAACGACAAAGAGCGCATTGCAGCAGCGATGGAGAATCCCAATCTAAGGAATCTCGTCGAGAACTGCATCGCCGACGAAGAATAAACTTAACAAACTTTACACAACCAGTGATTATGGCACCGGAAGTTACGTTTACGAACATCAGTGACAAAAACGAATTCACTAAATTCACAAAGTTCTTAGCATACAAGGGCGTTCAAGTAATCGTCGAATCGCGGAAAGGAGTCAAAATCGAACCGTACAGCAAACCAAAAACTTCAGATACTGACTGGTTCAACTTACAAATACCAGACTCTTCAGAAGTCAACCAAGCTACTAAAAACGCTCTCCCATCCGACAGAGTACTTGAAACTATCAGATCGCAGTTGCACGTGGAGATATCTGTACAAACTGAAGATGGAGACGAAATGGTACTGGAATTGTGGACACTGGAACTCGATGAAACCCAGTTTGATACTTCATTGAAAGCTATGAACACAGTATACTTTAGAATGGGCATACTTTTGAAATCGCTTATCACGATTACGAGAATAACACCAGCATATCACTTGTCCAGGAAACAGAGGACAGAATCCTTCACAATATTTTATAGGGTGTATAACGGCGAACCGAAGCTTAAATCTTTAGGAGAATCCGTTAAGAAACAACAAGCCGGCATGTTAAAAACTCCCTTAGGAGGTATCGGTTTCTCCGTCGCATACAGAACTAACTTCTCGATATCACCAAACAGGACGGACAAGAACAAAATACTCTTGCTCAAAAGTGATCACTTTGAGCTAAGTCCAAAGCATGTCATATTTGAATCCAAAAAGAAGAAAGAGCCAAAGGAAACGAAACCAACGAGACCTGTGGATTTGAACAGACCATTGCGTTTAGCCGCATTTGTCGACGAGCTAGTTGTAAAGAAAGTATTTGATGATTTCTTCGCTAAACTACCGGTTCCCAAATGTAGGTTTCGGCCTATAAGTCCTGTAAAGGAAGTACATATACAAACGAAAAGCACACAGGAGCTAGACGTGACAAGTCTTTCGAAAAGTCCGACATCGTTAAACGAAATGCCCCCGAAGAAATTCACCGGTTTCAGACACGAAAATGAACCGCCTTTGGAGTTACTCCACTTTCCTTTTGCCGATAATCATCCTATAAGAGAGCTGGCGGAATTTTATAAGGAGTTTTTCAATGCCCCGCATTTGAAGCTTCCAGATGGTATGGTCAGAACTGCAGAGTCGGTGAAGGAAGACGTAGAATCGGCGACTAATGACCTGTCCAAAGATCTCGTTCTATACGAAAATTCCGTCTTGGAATTTGATCAACTTATAGAGGACATGTGCAGATCTGCTGAGTGGAGCGGCAACTGAATGAGGGAACAAAACAAGTACTAACTTGGGTAAAGACTGATTTGCTTGTTGGATGTTTGGCGATAATTGAACTGAACACAAATAATGTTTTGTTATTAATACTGAAATATATCTTTTTGTTAATATATGGTTTTAGCCAGAGTGAGTTACAGATTGGTTAGACTCTGATTTGTAACATAGCAACATCACTATTGTAATAATATTGTCCTAAATAAGAAATTGGTTAATTTAGAAATAATTATATTTTTACTGCACATAAGTATGAACTTATTTAAGTCTCCACATGAATTATAAAATTTACAATAGCGAGCGTTTTTGATGCTGATTAAATTTGAATTACGTCAATAAATTTTTATATGACGTAAATTAATTATGATTTAACAAATTATATATCTTGCCAATATATTACACATTAAAATAACTGAGGACCCATGGTCATAGCTCTCTTAGAAGACACTTGCACAGCAAAAGAATGAACATTTAAATATGGGTGTGGAAGGCTATGCGTTGTCGCTGTGTAGCGGCAATCATCAATCAACAAGTGGACTCTTCACTGACTGCGCATGGATAGCGAAGGTTCTCCTATAATGGTGGAGATCTGCGTTTTAAACGCCATGCTCAGCAGAGAAAGATCGTGGCAGGCGGTAGTCTCCTTCTGCGAAGCGGTGATGGCGCAGGAAGCCGCGGTGCAGGTCAGGGAGGGCGATGTCCAAGCTGCCCCGCTCCGGCGCAGACGAACGGGGGCGAGGAGGCGGCGGTTCGCCCGCCTCCTGCCTTCTCCGTAGTGGGGTCGCTGGTGGAGATTCGGGGGATTCTCCACTGGCTTGCACGGCCCCTCACGTTTAGGGGCGGCCTTGGTGAGCAGGGTCGCCCCTCCAGAATCCCAGAGGCCCAATTAAATTCGGGCCTACCGCGGGGCAAGATGGTGAATGCTAACGCGACCCTATCTTGCTCCACCTCGGCGGAGGACTACTCTACGGGGGGTTTTAGTGGGTTCAAGTCCTACACATCCCCCTCCACTAACCCCGTGGCGGAGGGGCAACTCTAAGGCATTTTCCCCCATCAAAAAAAATGGTTCTCCTATAATGATGCATTATGTTGTCGCCGCATGAACAGTTAAAATTGTTCTCTCTTCGACTACGAATAGACTAGGCGGCCCCGTGAGCTGAAAGGGGATTGATGTTCTAAGTGTGCTATGACCTTAACACCATTTATTGATTGATTCAAATATTGGAATTCTGATGTGTATCTTTTTTTCTCATGTTATTCCTATTTATTGTACAAATTTATTACAACTTATTTTCCCTACCTTAAAAATGAACTGTAGATTAATTTTAACTTGTATAATTTATAGGAATGTATTTTAGTTGTAGATTATTATATTTTGCTCACTTTTTTTTATAGTGATAAAGGTCGGAATATAGTTATTTTATAATAATTTCATAGTTTTATTTATTTTAAATATGACTAGCTGCCGCTATGCGTTACGCGCGCAATATCAAAGAACTCGGTGGCGATTATTCTATGTGCGAAGCGGTAGTGTCACCACACGAAAAAGAGGGATATACGGACGCAAGCACAAGAGTCGCTGCTTGTTTACCATGGGAACTCTGGAGGTAACTCCTGGATGGAGTATATAGAGTCCTGGCGTGGTAACAAGCTACGCAAGATGAAAACTTCGGTTCGGCTTTTGAAGCGCTCGTAGCGAAGTTCACTTAGCTGTTCTTAACCGATCAGCAAAGTTAAGCAACGTCGCTCGCGGTCATGAGTTGGATGGGTGACCGTTAGTGACATTACTACTGAGCGCTTCCGTGCTTCGGAGGGCACGTTAAGCCGTCGGTCCCGGTTATTGTCTTAGGATGGCAGTCGTTATAGCATGATGGTAGGGTATTTTGCGAATGCCCGCCTGGCTAGCTACCACCCTCAAGTAGATAATCTGTCGCCAAGCACATAACGGTGTGTTCCGGCAGCGGTCCTTGAGAGCCAGTACTTCTAGGTTAGCCTGTACAACATCTTCGACCACATCATCACTTACCATCAGGTGCGATAGTGGTCAAAGGCTAACTTATCAGGCATAAAAAAATAAAAAAAAAAAAAACATTTTTTAATACTGATGAGTAACAAAAATTTTAAATACATGCTACCTAATAGCTCAAACCCTGCCGCGGGTTTTTATATGGGCTTGGCACTTTTTTTATATTATGGTGACGGAACAAGCACGAAGCCTACCTGATGTTAAGCGGAATAACCTCTGCCTATAACAGATGCATTTCGTCACAAGTAATGAATTGCACTGCGCCCGTCACCTTGACACATAGTTGTAGTCTCATGTGCCTGTAATTTCACTGGCTCTCAAGGACTGCTACCTTTATTTTCTACTTGAGGGTGGTAGCTAGCCAGGTGGGAAATCGCAAATTGCCCTTCCACCATACGGTGAAGCTCAAGCCGGCGGTGGGTATCGAACCAGGTACCTGCGGCACGGCAGTCCATAGCTATTACCGCTCGGCCATCATTGCTTCAAAAGTTTTGCAAGCTGGCTAAGATAAGTCTAAAATCTGGAACATTCGCCACAATTAGTTTTTTTAACTATCTTTCTTTTGTCGGATATATTTTGGAGACTGCGCAATGGAATTGCACGATTCAATATATTTTAGTTCTGCCGTCAAACAAGGAGAACCTCGGTAAAAAGAGGCCGTTTTAAAATCTAAATTACAAAGAAACGCAAAAAGTACTTTGCTTCAACATTTATTGTGCGAATTGCAGAAACTCTCTGAGTTACTTAACTACTGCCTTCTGGAAAATACAATCCGGGAGTTTTCAAACCCAACGCAAAAAGTTCCATTCTGAGCTATGCTTTACTAATTACCTACCATATTTGCCTGTCTCAGGGTTGTTACTTCTTTATAATGTATGTACTCGAACCTATATGCTAAATTTTAATTAAGTACCTAGAAATAGGCAAGGGCCGGGACGTTGTATTTTTTACTTGTGTTGTCTGGGTTCAGGGTTTGTGAGGTCGGTTTTATACCTAAACGATGATAACACCTTTCACGATGAAAAAAATACCGACTGGCGATACCTATGTGGTTGCGGGGCCAGAAACGTGGGGCATACCTAATAAAAAAAAAAATAAGTAAGCATCAAGTAAAAATCATAGGTATGCTAGAATAAGTGACTTGCTTACCTTTCCTGTTCAGTAGGTAATCTGAACAAAGACAACTCTGGAATCTATGTTATTTAGACAGCCGAACACACAACAATAAGTTCTCATGCGATTATCAAACATTTTTCATTTATTTAGCGGTGCCAAAAAGCCGTGACGCGCGAACCTTGTTCGGTGTTAACCCCGGCTGGCGCACTGAGAAACGGGTCAAGATTGCGTTAGTGTGCGTGCGGGACGCATAGATACTATGGCACACACAGACAAGCCGCGCTCGGTGCGTTTGTATGAAGATAACTTACTTCCCCACTCCTACTATGGCGTTGCTATGAGATAAACAGTGCTCAAATGTGAATAACTAGTCTGCAGGTACGGCGGTGGTTGCGTGTGTTGTTATATTGTAGAGCTTAATTTGTGCCAGTGGCACAAAAACATTACGCCTTACTTAAAAGTTGTAGTAGTAATGACCCAATTACGTGTAAGCTGGAGACCACCTTTCTACAGCTGCTCATATGTATCTTCTGAAAGAATGGACCTACGACTTCGTTTAATGTCTTTAGAGCATAACTTGTGCCATAGGCACTTCACTTGACTCACAGTGGACTCGGATCTATGGTGCTCAACAGCAGACGGGAGTACGCTCACGAGTCGCCCAAGTGGCGCTAGCGCGGCGTCATCACATTCTTCATATGTTTTTTTTAATTGGTTCAATTGGGGGGTACTCATGATATTTCTGTAGAATGCCTCATACATCCGTCATTTGTTAAACCTCTTATTGCTTCACTCTAATCACACTTCATGCCCGCCAGTTGGTTTACATTGCAATATGAAAGAAATATCATGAGTGCCCCAATGCATTGGAGATTCTTTAGAATGCCTCTTATCCGTCACATGTTAAATTTTCCAATCAAGCTGGCCTAAGTAGTTTTAATCTTTCTATTTTTCCTGTATCCATCAACATGCATCATAACTCTTCTAGAGCAGATGTGGTGATCCTCAAACTGACACTAACATCCTTATGAAATACCTATATGAAAAATGCAATAAAACAACAGCATACTTATACCATAAGTTTATTTAGAATTTTCTGAAGGACTTTTTGGAACCCTTGCCTTTTGAAACCTTCAATACGTTGAATCTGACTGTCTTTGATAGGGGCCGGCATTCTCCGATGGTAACAATATCTCCCAATTCAACGTCCCTGAAAATAAACACATAAATATTAAAATAGGTTCATTTTAGCAGGAAATCTTATTTTCAGTGCTATCAATCAGAATTTGGGTTAGAAAACACGGTTTTCGTCAATTGGTTATTCGGAAGACCGTCGTGTGAGTATCATCATTTAAACATAAATAGCCTAGTTCACTGTAGTCGGTAAATGGTAAAACACTAGTTCACTGTAGTGGGTAAATGGTAAAACAGGTTACTTCTAACTTAGGACTTCAGAGGGCCAACTCCCATCACTTAATTCAGTCTTATTTTAACCTTACATTAACAATTTTAATTTACGCTACCACATGTCACTATAGTAAACTTACATAAGAACTTCAACGTGAGAGCGGGCTGCATGCATTGAATCAAGACATTTGTGCGATAGAGATAGCGCTATATGAACGTTACGGCCACCGTACGAATCTTAGTATAAATATTTTAAGTGTGAAATAATGATGTTGATTTCCATGATAGTTTTTAAAAGGTGGCATAACTGTCGAAATTTAGGTGTTTGTCAATCTTAACCGTAAATATTTTGTTTGTGACATAAAAACGCGAAGTATCTATTAAGATTTCAATATAAAAATGCTCTTTATCTAAGACTAGCTTTCAGGCCGCGGCTCTGCCTGCACGTATGTCGGTTATCGCGCAAAACCATTAACCTCTTTTTGCACAGTTGGATAAATACTATCCTATGTCCTTCCCCGGGTCTCAAACTATTTCCATACCAAATTGGTCCAGTATTTTTAAAGTTTATTCATTGCATACAAAAATATAAATCTTTCCTCTTTATAAAATTAGTATAGAAATGTAATTAATAGACCCCTTCAAGCAAAAACCAGCAACATCTCTCGGATCTTGTGAGAAGTAACTAATCATTGGGAATGTTCTCAATAGTAATAACTACATTGAGCACCTAAGCAGTGTCTCTTTATTAATACGGGATGTGAATGGCGTATGTTAGCTAAACCTTCAAAACGAAACGGCTGAGTCATGATTTGGATACTTTTCATTATCACTTTTTCTTTTGAACCGCGGTTTCACTCGGGTAAAAGAGTGGGGTCACCTATGTTATGATTTTTATATGGTGTGCCCATGAGATATGCAAAAAATTAGCCAATAGCAGAACAGTCCCAAAAGTTCTTTGTCCTACAAAAGTATACATGAGAATTACATATAATAGCAATAATGAAGGTAAAAATGACAAAAGTTCACCTGAAGCAAGGCGACAGATGCACAGACATGTTCCTGTGCCTCTTCTCGAATCTGTTGTACTTTGGCAGGTAATGCAGGTAGTCGCGTCTGATCACGATTGTGCGCTGCATTTTCATCTTCTGCACCACCCCAGTGAGGATCCGGCCTCGGATGGACACGTTGCCAGTAAACGGGCACTTCTTGTCGATGTATGTGCCTTCAATGGCCTGGAATTGTTGTGAAAAAAGGAATTAAGAGATATATTTACAATCATCTAATTAAGTACAGTGTCAAATCCTACTTTCAGGCCTTTATAAGAGCCTTTATTAACAAAGGAAATTAGGTATTCTAAAACTAGAAATGTAGATAAATATTTCTCTACAATGCAAATGATAAATTGGACTGTAATCAGAAATTGGGTTAGAAAACACTGTCTTCTTCATTTAGTAAGTCAGAAGACCGTCGTGTGGATTTCATCATGTTACAGTTATCTTAGAATTTTATCCAAAAGCAGTCAGTCGCAATTAGACTCATATAAAATTAATACTTATTAGGCTCATGGCATAACTGAAAGTAATGATATCTCAGTGACCCATACTAAGGGTTTTGCTGAAACATTCAACTTCCTTAAGAGTGAGTGAGAACTTTCATGAATGTGTATAAACAGGGTTATTGGTAACATGCTAACAACCTCTTAGGGTTGACTTCATTTAGTCCTAAGAAACATTCCGAGATCTTAATATGTAGCAAGAAAGAGTGAACTGTCCTTATAGGTAGAATTCCAGAAATTTAAGTCTTAAGATGGAATTATTTATTTTGTAGCAAGCCAGACTCCTTCAAAGGCCTATGATATAAGTACATGGTTATTGGTAAAATGCTAACAACATCTTAGAGTTGACTTCTGCTAGTTCTAACAAACATTTTGAGATGTTTTTTTTATGTGTATTTCACGGAATAAACACGAGGACCACCTGATGTTAAGTATCTTGTGCATGTAATTTAATATTTCATATTTTTTTTATTACTTTGTTCGATGTAAATATTCAAAGGGAGCGCGGCGCGGTCCAGTGTTGCCGCGGCGGGCGTTCTTAGGTCGGAGTAGACATTGTCTTTTACTACGAGACTCAGAATTTAAAAGTGTCCGAAAGTACTAGAAAATCTTATTGTTTAAGTTTTGAGTGTCTTCGAGCCAAGAGCACCCGCCGCGGCAACACTGGACCGCGCCGCGCTCCCTTTGAATAGTTTTGAATATTTACATCGAGCTAGGTAATAAAATATATGAAATATTTAACATTACAGGCACAAGAGACTTTTAACATCAGGTGGTCCTCATGCTTATTCCGTCAAATACACATAATAAAAAACATTTTAATAATATGTTTCTTAGGACTAGCAGAAGTCAAATCTAAGAGGTTGTTAGCATTTTACCAATAACCATGTATATCATAGGCCAATGCATCACAGTTGGACAAAAATAATTCTGTGTTACTTGTTAATTTAATGAATTTTTGAAGCGCTCGTAGCGAAATTTACTTAGCTGTTCTTAACCGATCAGCAAAGTTAAGCAACGTCGCCCGCGGTCATGAGTTGGATGGGTGACCGCTATTGACATTACTACTGAGCGTGCACGTGCTTCGGAAGGCACGTTAAGCCGTCGATCCCGGTTGTTGTCTAAGGATGGCAGTCGTTATAGCATAGTGGTAGGGCATTTTGCGAATGCTACCACACTTAAGTAGAAAATCTGTAGCCAAGCACCTAACGGTGTATTCCGGCAGCTGTCCTTGAGAGCCAGTAATTCTAGATTAGCCTGAAAAACATATTCGACCACATCATCACTTACCATCAGGTGAGATAGTGGTCAGAGGATTTATACAGAATAAAAAAAACGTTTCATTCAATTATTCTTCATGGGTTAGAATTACTGACAACAAGCTTACCACACATAATTATAACTTCCTTCTGCAGATAGACTATAATAAGAATCAAGCTTGGTTATTTACAACTAAATTTAGTATTTTAGCATAATATTGACTTACCAGTTGAAGATTAATTGATTAGTGACAAGTTACATGCAGTATAGCATACATACCTTGTAGCATAAAGCTGGATGGGCTTTCAAGATTACATTGTGAATCCTAGCTTGTTATTTTTGAATGTATCAAATTTATATCAAGGCCATTAAGCATTTTATTCAAGCAAATTAGATTTTTAGAACTTCAATCAATTTTTATTGGTTTAGTACAAAACATATTTTTCCTCATATATTCCTGTTAATATAACATGGTTATGTTCAAAGGAAAGTGTTAAATTTTGTTCCCATGAAAATTTACCGATATCATTTGGATGGTAGCTATAGTAATTTTATGTGTAAATACTTAATGCCTTCATGATTCTCAAGAAGTGATATGATTAATCCATGCTGCAGTAAAATTAATATGATTTTCAAATATTTAACAGGAGTATCCACTTTCTGTTTGAAAATTATAGTATTTATTTAATTTCATGCACATTGTAGCTTGAATGAAACCCTTTGGATATGACAACATAATGTAAGCTGTGGACTATTTGAACCAATAACTTTAAATATTTTATGATGTATTTAGTATTGGCAACCAAATAATAATAACTAGGATGCTGTGTCTCAGGGCTGATTGCTTTATTATATTTACAATTTCAGTACAAATCAGCATAATCTCGTTCAGATATTTAGCAGGATTCATGGCCTATTACATTTTCATCAAATATTAGTTGCATTATAAAAAAAACATGAAATTAATTGAACATTTAAAACATCACACACAATGATTCGCATGCAGACGGCATGGGTGTGGAAAACAATCTATCAAGTACAATCTGAGAAATACACATTAAAAATCTCTGAAGTAGTTAGTGTCATAGACAAACTTTAATGTTACTTAGATTAGTATCTTTTACAAACATTTAATAACTGAGACAAGCACCAAACTATTATTTGTTTATGGTGGTTTATTCTTATATAAAATTATTCTCAAATAGTCCAGCACATTGATGACAACATAGTGCGTCCACCACCGCCAGCAGCCCTTCACCATCCCAGTATCAATATCTGAAAAAACCGACCTCTCTCGGCGTCTTGAAACCTAGACCGACATTCTTATGATGCCGCATGTCCTTCCGTTTCATAACTCCCTTCTTGTTAAGGAAGACAGTCGCCTGTTTCTGAAACGCTTTCTCTGTCTACGGAAACAAAAAATAAAAACGTTAGATCACACCATGCGTTACCTCTCGCGGCGTCTTGAACCCGAGGCCCACATCTTTGTGGTACCTCAATGGTTTACGACTACGCTTCACACCGATACCCTTCTTACGGTTGAGAAATACAGTTGGTTGCCTTTGAAATGAACGTTCAGTCTGCAATTTCAATTAAATTAGTTTAAATGCTACGATTATACAGCTATGTTCTACAAAGGCAATAAATAAAAGAATAAATTGTGAAGTTGGTCAGGCCTATTCCTTAGTGAGCCAAATTTGCCAAAAAGCTGAAGATATAATATGTCGAACACTTATAATTTAGACCTTAGTTGCCTGTCTCCTAGTTAGCTCAGATACCATTGTTTTATATGTGCAAACAAAAACAATTTTCTGTTCATTTTGTCAGTACAGACAACATATAATTATGTGCTAGCAAAATCACTGTACAGATTTTTTTTTCTTTTTCTTAGAAATATTTTTGGCTTATTTTTTTTTTATATCTGTTAGGTTAGCCTTTGACCACTATCTCACCTGATGGTAAGTGACGATGTGGTCGAAGATGTTGTTCAGGCTAACCTAGAAGTACTGGCTCTCAAGGACAGCTGCCGGAACACCGTTAGGTGCTTGGTGACAGATTTTCTACTTGAGGGTGGTAGCTAGCCAGGCGGGCATTCGCAAAATGCCCTACCACCATGCAAATTATTCCAGAAATCCCCTGCGGGCTTGTTGATTGAGATGTCTTTTCATTTTTGATAGCAACCATTGATAAGAATATTTTGAAATGTGTTGATAATCATGTTCATAGCTGCTTCTTCAAAATAGCACAGAAAAAGCATTTTGTATGCTTGCTGACTTATGTGATTTATTATTAGCACATATACCAATGTTTAAATCACATATTATTTCTACAAATATTGTGAAAATAATGTGTCATGATATTATGTTTTAATGGGAGAACTGTAAATTTATATTTTAATTAGTGATAAATACCTAGTTTATTTATTAAGATATATGCTATATTTTTTAAAAATATACCTAGTGTATGAGACTTTACTTTTACACTGAGTGTTTTTTAAGTACATAAATAATAATTATTTTAAGCAAGTGATTGTTCTGTAATCATAGGTAGTATACTATGGTATCTTTGATGTTACTAATATAGATTATACATTAAATAAGCAATCAAAACGATATTAATTACAAATAATCTGTGATTATAGACCTTGTTTGTATAAGAATTACTGTAAAATGTGAGTTTCTGTGATATATTAATTACCATTTGAAAAATTATTGTAAATATATGAGAGATTTTATGGAAGTGCAAATATGCTAGGATTTTTTTTTTGTTTTGATTCAGAATAAAATTATATACTGAATCAAAAGCAAAAAAATAAAGACTGATTACCTAATCAATTGTTTTTATTTAATATAATGCAAATAATTAAGGGGATGGCTGGTTAATTTGTCCAGTTAAATGGTTAAGGAGATTTTTGTCCAATTATCCCCTTCCAACACTCAAAGACAATGTGCAAGGGATTTCCTAAGGGGATGTCTGGAATAAGCCACATCTACGGATACATCATAATTATTATGTTAAAAATTTCAAAACAATAATTATTACAGATGAAGGTTGCATCTAAAGCAATAATTGTCAAATTTAATGTAGAGAGTTCAAGGATGTTAGAAAGAACAATAATAGCCCAACCACTCACAACACAGAATGTACAGATTGTTTGCCGTTTAGTTTTTATTTGAAAACACATCACAATTTGTGTTCTGCCACTTTTAGGCCCTAAACTACAATTCTATTTGCTTCCATTCCATTCTAAGACAATATATATTGAGACTAGCTTTTTTGATGGAATAGCCCCAACCAGTAACATAATCAGGAATATATATTAGATATACACAAATTCTTTGCTGCTTAATCTGTTCCTTACAGTTGTATTCATTTATTAGATCTTTTGGCGAAAACCTCTATAAGTATTTAAACATTATTACAATGGCACATACAGCATGCAATGGTAGGTACATACAAGTTTATTTTCAGAACTATTATTAACACACTGAACATATGAAGATATTATCTATACAAATGTTGACACATTTTTTTTCACAACTGTTAATATTATGTCAAAATAAAGCTTGCATTTAAAAATTACAATTTTAATTATTTAAGGTCTGTAATATAAACAACAAAAGGAGCATATTAGAATGGCCCACTCAGCGTTTTATAAAATGGCATAAAATAATTATTTAAAAATATCTAGATGTAGATAGATTTCCGCAAATGGGAATTATTATTGTATGGGTAAGGACTAGGGAGTTAAGTTAGCAATCCTTTACTTAACCATAGTAGTTCACTGAATATGGTGACTACAATTATGTAGGTTTATATTAGGTCTTACCAATTTTCCATATTTGTAATTATTATATATTCAATAATATTATTTTGTTGATAGCAGATTCATAAAAGCAAAGCATGTAAAAAAAAAAATCGTTTTGGTGTCTCGTCATAAATTCTTAATGGAAAGTACCTAATCTCTGAACCGATAATAGAGAAGCATCAACCAACCTATATTGGTAGGTTTCATTATGACAGAGATTGGGTTTAGATTCTGAGAGAGGAAGGGGGCAACAGATTTTATTGTCCGAAGAAGGAAACTAACCTATCATCATGAATATGGTCACGCTGCGAAAACACATTTTGGTAATATATTGAATAAAACATTATAGTTTAGATGTCGAAAAACAGACAATTAACACTGCTAGACCACTTTTAGGACTAATAAGACACTTCCATTCCGGTGTTGTCGAACTTCCACGTGCGCGAACTCTGAGACCACATCATGACTGATATCACTTTACTATGCAGTGAAATAATTTTGTAGCGGTGGGAGAATGGAAAGAATATAATATACTGATATACATTCCGAAATTACACGGACATTTTAATTAAATTTTATTAAAATCGGCACGTACCTGGTCCGCCATCTTGATTGTTAGCGAAAAGAAAAGAATCTGTCAATGTTGCCAGATCAGATATGACAGACCAGGGGGGCGCGCCCCCCGGGCGTTCCAAGCCTCCGAGTTTAGTTGTTTGGTTGTTTTACAGTTTTTTACATTGTTGAACAGTTTTGGTAAGTATTGTCATCGGTTTGATTAGAATGGTATATACCTATCACAAGTAATTTTTCTACGACAATTTATTTATTATTCAATTAGTACCGCTTACACGAATTACACTAATGACAATGATAATTATCAAAGAATTATATAAAATATAAATATGTCAAAAATAATATTATCAAAATGAAGAAAAAAATCATAAATAATAGTAATATATACAAATGTCAATTATAAAGAAAAATAATAGTAATAATACAATTATATATAATTACTATGTCACGACCTACCTAAATATACTAGATTGTTTCTGTGATGCGACAGACTCACAGTAATTTAAACAATCTCTCATTACAACGTTCCACTCGCCCGCTAGCACATCATAATCGAGTTGAGCGTCAAGTAAAGTAAGTGCTGCAAGGGATCGCGGTATCGGGGTGGCCGCATGCGCCACCGTTCTACAGCGTGGTACATCAAACAATTTATGTTTCCTAGCCCGAAGGTAGTTGTCGGGAGTATAGAGGCGACATAACTGCTCGCTGAGCTCCGGTACATCAACCTTACCGCGCAAGCTGAACGGCGCACACGTCAAATACTTGCTCCTGTGACAAGTTACAGTAATTTTGCATGTTTATGACCTTTATGCCCACACGGACATATAGGTATGCAATTTCCACCATGGCCCCTAGGCCTACAATAATTAGGTATCCAGTCAAAATTATTAATAGTGACAGACATTATTCATGGTTTTTCTTGGTGTATATTGATTTGGACATTCTGATATTAAAACTCATATTAAGGTGAATAAGGTGTTACCGTAACACACATGCTTATGTACTGTACGTAATTTAGGGGTATTTTGCTTTGATTTACAAAGACTTTTGAGCTGGTCAGGCTTGAGTATCATACGATGAAATTTGTTTTGCGAAGGTATGAGTCTCCGATAATAAATTACAAATTTCATTTCCAGCAATTAACAATTTTTCTGTCAATACTGAGAGTCTGATTGATGTGTTGGTTACAACTTTAGGTAACCTTAGTTTCTTGATCATTGAAATTAATTAGAAACATTCTGTTACCAATAACTTTCTGAATAATACAATCGAAATACTTTTCCTTGCAATAAACACTTAATCCATACATTATCACTTAGTTCATACTTTGAAACATCTGTTACATTTCTTTTCATTATAAAATTCATAAAATTATAAATGTTTAATTGCATGTTGTTCGGAGTAAAAGGGCTATATTATTAATTGAAAAACTGCAGCTACGTAACTCCTAATTTTACGATTTGAAAGCTGACTGATTCTGTATAACCTTTAAACTTGAAGAATAATTGGAGATGGTAACATAGGTAGATAATGTCAATTGTCAAAATTTGACAAAAACAGTCAGAAACAGAAAGTGAGAAAATTGTTATGAAAATAGTTGTCGATGCAGATTTTTAATTTTGCGTGTTTGACCGTATTTTATTAATTTTTCAAGTAAATTTAAAATTTCAATCATATATATTTTCTGATATATAGTTCTTATGTCATGAAATAAGTGTTTAGTTACGTTTTATTTCATTAGATTGAGGAATGAGATCAGACCTGAGGCTTTGTCATGGGCAAAAATTAAGTTTATTTGTTTGATTTGAGATGGAAGATGTTCGGCAGCTGGTTCAGGAAGAAGGCAGGGAGGCGCGGAACCTTGTCGCGTTTCATGTAGCCGTCGATACTCCAGGTAATAAGTAGATATATTGCCAATTGTTATTGACGTTGAGTAATTTTTGTTTTATGGATTATTTGTTTTTGTTCGTGGGCGGTAACATGTCGTACCTACCACAATCTTTAATTACTCACTAAATATTTATTCCAGTCGACTTCATGATAACAATAGATCTAGGTACCCATACTGGAATGAAACATCGAACATTGAGATAGAAATAGAGTTCATTGACTGAACAGCTGTATATGTAGAAGCTGATGTCGCTCTGCCGTGGGTCTTCCAAGTATTGATTTAGTGAGAATTCCTTGGACTCTGTGAAAGTTGCTGAGCAAATTTATTAGCTTGGTACAAACACAGATAATATGTATAAGTTCATGTAAATTTTCAATTTTTTATTGCTTAGCAACAGAAATATCATCTTGTAATGACTATTTTCCACTAAAGCAATACCATATAAAATTTCTAAGAGTTATGAAACATAGTGACATCTTTCGATATGGCAGGCTGCCGTGACATGCAGCACCCTGTATCCAAACTGAACCCAGTGCATTCCATGTGGAGTTTAGATGCATCAAGACACATTATGGATTATGTTTACATGAATTATTGATAGTTTTAATAATGTACTGCTTAAATGACTATTTTTCTAATTTTATAATCATGTTAACTTGGATGAGATATATATAGATTGGGTATAAATAAATACAACTGAATCTATTGTTATTCTGTGCGAATTCACATTCACCTTTTAACTGCTACAGATTGGTAATTAATTTAAACAATTATTTCTATTTTTTCTATGTTAAGTTAGTCTTGGGTCGCTCGTGTAGCTGCTCCAGTGACGTGTGTGATGGTGGTGAGGATGTTGTCCATGAAAATGACACATCCAGGTGCAAATCTTATTTGTTCTGTAGCTTTACAGTTCAATACACACAGTACATGCTCTACATTCTTTTTGCATACAGCCTCTACATAGAGGAGTATGTTGGTCCAGTTTTGTGCAGAAAGTAATTCAGGTTACTGTTACCTGTAAAGAGGCCTGCTTCAATCTGCAGTTCCTCACACTTTAGTTTCAGCAGGTTATTTACAAGGTTTTTGTTTAAAGTGTCAGACATGGCCTTTGTTTCTTTAAAATTCTCTGTCTTACTCCACAGGTTTTGTTGTTCTATTGCAGTGTGACAATGCAAGTAGTCCCTGTACTTCCATTGCTGATGGCTAGCAAAGGTACTTTATGTCATAACATACCAGTTTTTTGCTCCAGTTTTGGCATGAGTATCTGCCATTGTGTTACTTGAGCATACACTATGTCCCTTTGTCCATGTTATCATTATTCTGTAATTGTGTTGACAGTTTTTATGATGATGCTCAGCTATGACTCCAGACCTGGTTACTAGTCTTCTGAGTGCATATATTATGTCCACACTGTCCATAGTAAAAAAATGACCTTTAAATTTTTTTTTATTATTGATATAATTTATTTTAGAAAGGACAAACCCAAGATATAGTATAAATTAGAAACCTTTTGTAAATATTTATTCATTTTAAACAGGATATTTTTTATAAGCCTTATACCATTAGTAGCTAGTATAGTTAATATAAAAGAGAAAATAAAATTTGGTGGGTAATATATTTTTTTTTTATTTGTTTTAGGAGCAACAAAGAATCACAAAAATGTAATCTCTAGTATAAAGCTAGTATATATTCCAACATTGTCAACCACAATTTATCATAATTTAATTGAACACAACAAGTGAAATAATAAATAGGTATACTTAAGTGGTTCTACTTACAATAATTAATTACTAATTATTGTATGAATAGATACATTTTTGTACTTTAGCTAGATAAATTTAATAACTGCTCTGAAAGCAGCCAAGTATAAGTGGGAGTAAAAGTCAATCAAGCAACAATGGATAGTGATTAATCATACATTATATTTTGACAGTACAAAAATAATACCATAATATTTTATGAAACTTAATCAATAGGAATTACTGCCACTTTTACCACTCAATGCCTTCAATACTGATAACCACGTAACCAATAAAATGTTCATGAAATATAACGATGTTATTGCAATGATTGTTATAAGGTTTAGAAATGCGAAACATTGGTGATTGCTTACCAGACTTGGTGCAACAGGCTATGGTAGCATAGGTTTTGTTATTTGTTCTTGAGTGTGTTCATGAAGGAACTTTGTAACAAATTCTATCCACCAACTCAGGGCAGTCACAGAGATTGTGACAAATGTCATATAAAAGCCATAGTTGCAATCTAGTAGAATTTAAATATGTTAAGTTATATTTTTTAAGTAGATCGCCATGTGACATATAACCGTGATTACATTTATAGTGCTACATTGTAAAAGGTTATTTTAAACCATTTTCTAAGTCTTCAGTATAATATTTTTTTGTCAGTTGTATATTTTGAAACCACATGCTGTAATATTATGTACATATGAGGGCGACACTGAAAGTTTTTAGAACTCGCCACTTGTAAACAACAATACAAAATAATATAAAATTTTGAAAATAGATATCTTTGCCAATATTATTGACTATTATTTAATTTATTTGTCATTTGTTTTACGATTTGGCGGCAAATTGAAAATTGTCTGTGACACGTCAGCATGAATTTAACGCGAGAACATTTTCGTACAATGATTTTTTATGATGTCATTTAAGTCAACAAGAAAGTTATGATAGACTACGATTGGCCTTTCACGATGAAGCCGCGTCTGGTGCCACTGTTTCTTGTAACTATGTTTAAACTCACTAAACCAATTGTTGGTTTAATGAGTTTTATTTTTTTTATGCTTGATAGGTAAGCTTTTGACCACTTTCCCACCTGATGGTAAGGGATGGTGTGGTCGAAGATGTTGTTCAGGCTAACCTAGAATTACTGGCTCACAAGGACAGCTGCCGAAACACACCCTTAGGTGCTTGTACTTGAGGGTGGCTAACTTACTACCAGGCGGGCATTTGCAAAATGCCCTACCACCATGCTATAACGACGGCCATCTAGCTAAGACAACCACCGGGACCGATGGCTTAACGTGCCCTCCGAAGCAAGGAAGCGCTCAGTAGTAATGTCACTAGCGGTCACCCATCCAACTCATGTCCGCGGTGGACGTTGCTTAACTTTGGTGATCGTTTCAGAACGGCTAAACAAAATTCGCTACGAGCGCTTCAAACGTAGTCACACTAATCTCAGCGATGATTTGGGCGAGGGACGCCCTTCTACGGCGACGACTGAAGATAACATAGACCAGATTCGGTTCAGTATGAGTCCATGAACATTTAGCGGTCAGGAAGCTTTGTGCCCGGTGGATACTTCATAATTGGACCGAGGTCCAAAAACTCCGTCGTGTTGATTAGTGCCATGAAATGGTTGAAAGATTTAACGGAGGTGACTCAAATGCTGTGTTTGACATAGGTACTGGTGACGAAAACTGGATTTACTTTTATGATCCCGAAACCAAAAGACAGTCTGCTCAGTGCGTGTATCCTTCTGAGGAGTTGCCAACTAGGAACTAAGTGAAGAGAGGTCGAAGCGTGATAAAAATAAGTAGGTGGCCACGTTCTTCGGAAGGATGACAGGTCATTACGCGACAGTTGTTTTAGAAGATCGAAAATCAGTTACTGCAGTACTAACAATTGATTGCCACTGGTCTTACGAAAAGGTCGCTAGAAACGACCTCGCAGTAGGATTCTCCTTCACCACGAGAACGCCTCGTCGCACACCGCCAGGCGAAATGTCTGACGTGGCAGTAATTCCACGTCCCAAGGTATAGCCCCGACCCTTGTGAATGACCTTGTGATTTTTATTTATTCCCGAAAATGAAAGAAAAACTTCGAGGAAAACGTTTTATGGACGCCGAGGAAGCTGTGGCTGCGTTTCAAAAGGCCGTCGAAGAGATCCCCAAAGACGAGTTCGGGAAGTGCTTTTCTCAGTGGTTCCATCGGATGCAGCGATGTATTGTCGCGAATGGAGACTATTTTGAAAATATATAATAAAAGTAATAACTTGCTATTTTAATCAGTTTTTGATTATCTAAGAACTTTCAGTTTTACCCTTGTACGTTTATTAAAGATTTTACTATCCTAAGTTATACCAAAATCTTTGATGAGTTCAACTTTATCTAGATTCAATATACAGACAATAACTAAAATTACTTGCGTTTTTCGTGTGAAGAGAATAGATTTTCATAATTATTTTGTTGAGCAAAGTTTAAAGCTCCAAGGTGGTCCATTTAAATTTAAATTTGCGGCATAATCTTTTGATCGCGTTGGCTTAGAAGTTTGAATTTGTCACAGCTCCAAGGGACAGTAGACCTGAGTATTTGATATGAATTTCAGCTTGATACCTCGAACGCGATCTTAAGAAAAAGGGTCTTGACAGACAGTCAGACGGACAAAAAGGTGATCCTAAAAGGGTTCCGTTTTTTTCCTTTTTAGGTACGGAACCCTAATAATATATTTATTCAAAATAAGGTCTTGACTTAATTATGATAACTTCATTTTGATGTCAGGATGGGCAAACCTTATGAGAATGATCATGTAGGTGCTGGTCCATCTAGCATCATTTTAATATTGACGTTCAGCACATTACTACACATAAGTATATTGCAATGTTGCAGCTGTTCTCGAACCGAATGGTCTGATGCGTGACGATGGTAAATACCTGACGGCATGACTCTGGTTCCGTTGAAGTTAGGACGGCACTTAGTGTGGGACGCTACATGCGTACACTGAGAAAAATGACTTCCGTCCTTCATTACTTATTGACGTGTAGAATAATTTATAATGCTGATGCCTGTAATAATATCAAGAGTATGATGAAATAGCATGAAGGCAGATATACTTCAGGTTTCGCCACTACAAGTTTCAATTCAGATAACAACCAAAAGTCATGACAACCTTTCATATACAAATAAAGTAACTAAATGCTAAATTATTACGATATACCTTCTTTTTAACAGGAATTTCATAACTAATTGCAAGTTTGTCGTAAGCAAAATTTCTCAATGACAATGACAATTTATCAAGAATTAGTGCGTACTTAACCGAAAATAAAATATCAAGACGGAGCATGACAAAAAAACATAATTTTCTACGCAAAAAATTGCAATTTAATCATAAGCAGTAATAAGTTTTTACCAATAATTTCCTATGAATTAACGTTCTAAATAATTATTAAAATAATTATTTGTTGGGAAAAAATAAAAGATTGTAATGTCATGTTCAACTTTTGTGACCGACATGATGTCCCTAGAAGTCGCAGTACATTACGCGAATGCTTGCCTGACTGGCTACCACCCTCAAGTAGAAAATATGTCTCTAAGCGAACCTAATATCCTTGTATGTTAGCTCAAGTTGAAGCCAATATCCATTCTGCCCATTCTAGCGTTAGCTTGTTGGTAAAAAAATGTCAACCAGTGAGTCACCTTCAGAGATTCGTCTCCTTTGTCGTATTGAGTAATTCAATATTAAATGAACCAATTTTATTAAAAGATATTTATTCATAATGACACACTATTCACTCCTTGTAATTTCATCAAGATCTGTTCAGCCATATTAATATCAAACGATTCAAATTTGCAGTTCCTTTTGCAGTACATAGATGGCGCTATCACTATTTACGCTCTTTCCTATACAAAATGCATCCGAATGTATAAAATCCTGCATCGCGCTAACGAAATTAACCGACGGTTCCGAAAGATATTCAGCTAACATTATATATTGACATCGGCAGCAATCGGCAACACTCGGCAGTCTAGTGCAGCAAAATCAAAAAATACGCATTAAAAGTTATTAGTCATCGATTATATACGTGAAAGCTCTTTAAAACTGCTATGATAATGTCGAAAAGATATCAAAACATTCCCGTTAGGTTGTTAGGAAAATGTATTCTTATTTTCGTGAATTTTACAATAATTTATCATTTCATTATTGAAACTATACCATTAATTCTTAAGTTTTCATGATTCCCTTCACGACTTTTTGTCATTACTGTTAGGGGTAATTCAGAGTTCGTCATGATATTTTGTCATGATGCGTACTGACAAAATATGAGTAATCAGCAGTAAGAAATCTTGTGTTGTTGCCTTATGTTTTATCGTAACACTAATTCATGGCATATTCTTGTGATTTACGAGCAAATTATAATTAAATACTCTTGGTCCGTTTTTATTGGGAATACGGATATTTATTTCAAAATTCCATTACAATTATCATGAATCATGACAGTAATTTTTCTCAGTGTAGACACTTTAGCGCCGTCACACCTTTCTGAAACCAACGTGAGGGCGCCGCGGCTACTTCGGCGGAGCAACTCAAGCGGCGCAAGTATGCTATCCTCGGTATGGGTTACATATTTGAGCCGTTTGGTGTAGAGACGTTGGGTCCGTGAGGACCGGGAGCTCATCGTATTTTCCAAAACCTATCAGAGCGCTTGGTTGATGCGATGCGTGGTCAAAATGCTGGCACCTATTTGGCTCAAAGAATAAGCATTGCAATTCAACGGGGCAATGCTGCCAGCATGCTGTGCACGCTGCCAACTGGTAGTGGGCTGGAGCATTTGGACTGCCTGTGAGTCTGAAATGACTTATGGGAATCTAAATGCTTTTATTGTAGTGTTGTATATAGTTCGTAGTACTTTGTTAAAGGCTAAGCGGGTAAAAAAAAACAAAAAAAGTAAATTGTATCTCATTGTAGTTAGGAATTATATGTGTTCTTCTTTGTACATGTTCTTTCTTCTACCGATACTTCGTTAAAAATTTATGTTTTGTTACTAAACATTAATTAAAAACATTGACTATGCCGACATAAGGCAGTTCTCTATGTTTAATTCTGTGACAAGGCTATGTCAACGGCAATAGATAATTATACTGATATTGTATTCTGTAAGTTAGGAAAATTGCTACTATCCTTGGGCCCCTTCGCTTGCCATCTGTTAGTTTCCCATAATTTCTGTCCATTTTAAATATTACATTACTTTGTGTTTACTTTTTAAACTTGTATGAACTATCGCAAGTTTTATCCTTATTAACTTATTAAAAGGCTTATTAAAGGGAAACGGCTAGGACCTGTGTTATATAAAGCGTAAAGATTCCGACGAGTTTCGAACTTTTTTGAAGCGTCACGATTGCGCGAAGCGTCGAACGAGCACCGGCTTCAGCGCGTAACCTCAACTCCTTATAAGTTATTACTCTTTATTTAATTATCGAAATATGTTTGTTATTAAAATGTACACTGGAGAATTTTCTACACAAAAAATGAAATATATCAAAGTACTTTAGTATATAATCATCACACGCTTAGCAAATATCACAGCCACAAATTTATAGCGAATAATGTTCGATTATATTAAATATTCGGATCGGATGAAATAATAGTAACAACGTAACATAAAGTATGAAAACTTGAAGATCATTTATTCTATTCTACGAAGACGCGCCCCACTAAAACGTTGTTTAACTTGGTCAGTGCCAATATAAAAATCTAACAAATACCGTTGAAATAAGGCTTTATATCAGCGCGCGCTGCTTTGTGGCGGTAACGTAACGATAATCGCAGCGTCAGACATGCAATGGAGATTAAAGTCTTTTTATATTGGTGACATTTCATATCCTTCCTAAGGAAAGATTAAATACCGTTCTTTTATAATTTCAATTGCCATGGTTGTGAAGAAAAACCAGATGAAAAATAATTGAACAAAACATATTTAATTGAAAGAATTGGTATATGTAAAAATTTTGGCACGGATATAACGATTCTTTTAAATTGTCACGAAAGTGTAAATAAAATCTTTTAAATCAAGTCTATTTCAAATTTTGAGCAGGTTGTACCCTCGTTTTTCTACTTCCAAATTGACACCCCAAACGGACCCGTACATTAACTTAAAGCATAAAAGTAACAACAGATTTGAACTATTTTATAAGTGAAAATAACGTATTTCAATGCCTATTGCATTCAGAAACATTCTGTTGTAGCACGTTAAGGGCAAAACTAGGGCATTCTAGGAAGCAAAAAAGGTCCGCAAGATGGAGTGGGAGACAAACGCAGACGAGGTCATTGTAGTCGGATAAGTTCCATAGACATAGCTAGGGATACTGTCCCCATTCAAGTAATGTACGCTGCGGATGTCGCTTTGTTGAACGGTTAAGAATCACTAGGCCAACGTTCCCCATCCACTTTTATAAAGCGACCAGCCTTTGCTGTTTTCTTCCTTTGAATGGAACAACTTGCCAGCATCATTGTTTGTGATACATATCAAAACTAAGTAAGAACGTGTAATAATAAGAAAACACACATTTATAAACTCAATAGTCAAACAACCTTCGTAAATTTTCCACCTTTGAGAACGACTATGCTGTTTTGCCTTTGCTGTTTTCTTCCTTTGCATGGAACTACTTGTCAGCGTCATTATTTCCTGATACATGTCAAAACTAAGTAAGAACGTATAATCATAAGAAAACACATTTATAAACTCAATGGACAAACAACCTTCGTAAATCTTCCACCTTTGAGAACGACTATCAATAGAGTGCCTTTGCTGTTTTCTTCCTTTGAATGGAACAACTTGCCAGCTTTATTATTTCCTGATACATGTCAAAACTAAGTAAGAACGTATAATCATAAGAAAACACATTTATAAACTCAATGGTCAAACAATCTTCGTATACCTTACACCTTTGAGAACGACTCCCAATAGAATTCACGACACGTATGCTACTTCCACGATAGTTCATTTGTTCAAAGGTTTTGTTTTTATATATTCAATACATCGCTTTTTATTGTTGTCACAGTATAAATTTAATCACCACGCTGGAAATATCTTCTTATTGATGATTACCAGCGTAACAGCTCCTCTTCTATCCCGTTGACACCAGTTGCTCGGCAATGAAAAGCGCGAGTGAGCGATGCCTCCAAGTCCAACGCTCACCCCAGGTATAAGTACTTCCTCGGACGGTGTCCTGCCAACTTCGAGTGAAAGGTAAAAGTATCTGCTGGCCCAACCTGGAGGACACTTCGACAGAACTGGTACCTCAGATGTATCTGACTCCATATAGATAGCATAGGCTGCTTGAAAATATTGCATAGCATTTTTACCTTGAGCGGTTTCCTTTTGTAGCCACTCAACCCTATGGCTCTACTATATGCGCGTCACTTTAAACAATGTCTTCAACAAATATGTTCTGCGTCGCAGACGAGTGTGATGATCTTCACTGACTTCATATGTACTAATTCTTCTTGTCTTGTCCAAAAATTAAGTTATATTATAGTAGGTAGGTGTGGTTCCTTTGCGAGTGCCGTCACTTCAGTTTTGTGAATTGCCCCATAATTCACATAAGATCACAGTTTCAAAATTAAAGTTGAAATCTTCGATGACTCAGTAGACGGATCACGTCGGGGTCACCACTGTAAGGTTCTATGAAATGTCTGCTATCGTGGGTGCACGTCACCAATCAAGGTTTATGTGTGCGTCCTTATTCCTTCCATATGCGTGTTTTTGACTGTCTATTGGGAAGGGTAAATCAAATACTACAATTCGGTGATCACCGTTAATTATTGTTCGTTAGTTTTTTTTTTTTTAATGGTTTTAAAATGGTTTCACTAAAGAGATGGGCTGAATTACGGATACTTGGTACAAATGTACGGCGCGGTGGTGAGACAACTGAGCGTATGATGCTTTGCAATGTTACCTGGGAGTCTAAAATTTAGAGTGAACGGGTACCTCATATTAGGTATACACCATTTACGACTACATCACTATATCAGGTGTGATCGTGGTAAAATACTTGTCTATTTTGGATAAGTTAGCGATGAACTATGGTGCGGAGAAGTAACATGCGTTATTCTGTTCAGGGCGTGTGGGCCGCAAGCTGCCCCGAGCAGGCTTGGGCGCCCCGCCGCCGGCGCCGCGGCGGGTAGCCCCGCGGTCGGCGGCCCGGCTGCGCTCGGCCTCCGCCGGCCGCGACAAGCGCTCCGAGCTGCGCGCGCGCTACTGGGCGCTGCTGTTTGGTGATCTTCAGCGAGCTGTGAGTATACATGAACTCTCAATTGTGTATTTTTATATAGCTTTTGGCTGGTGTGTTCCGGCAGCTGTCTTTGAGAGCCAGTTGACATTCTAGCTTAAGCCTATTTACCAACGTCGACCATTTATTTACTGTGTTATTCGAATGGTAATGAAAATGATCTATATTTTGAAATTAGAACTCCATAATGGGCATCATTGTCAAAGGAAAATGTCACAATTTAGTTCATATCCGTTACTAGATTGTTGAACAATCAGGCCCCAAGTTACATTGTGGCCAAAAGCTAATCTACCGGCGGAAAAAAAACAGTGATGAAGGAGTCAAAAGAGGTTTGAGGTGGATCGAGAAACTGTTACACTGTAAAACAGGTCTTGTGCATAAGACAATGCCGCTTTTCTAGAACTCGTATTGAATGTGATCGAGCACGCGATTTTTCTGGTCATTGATATTTCCTTATATTCTTATTACAATAATTGTTTTTCAGCCAAAAATATCTTAGTTAGTCTAGAACTTTGCCCGCTAGGTGGCCATAATCTCGTCCCCTAATCTGACCAAACGTATCTAACAAAATGCGGATATAAGACATACGTACCTTTAGGAATGCAAGATATGTTTTATGTCTTTTAAGAATGGGTTAATAAGAAGGTTCTATGCTATGTAGCTGTAAGAATACCTTTACACGAGAGTTCCTTATCCGCCCTTTAAATTATTTTTGTGCCATACCTACTATTTGTTGTATTATCCCGCAATAATTTTGTAAAACGGCAAAGTGTCATTGGTTCGTTTTCAAGATGTAAAATATAAAAATAAGAAGGGGCAGGAAGATCTGTGAATTTTTGGCTATTGCCTCTACTTTTGACTAGTATATCAAACATTCTGTCTAGTTCATAGATCTAAATCAACAAACTGTCATATCTAGTTGCATATTGCGATTGTTGACATAAACAATTCATCGTATAATACTTGGAAAATGTCTCAGCTCCACCCTTTGCCTATTTTTAGTCCAAGGTTTCTCGGTGCCTTTGGTATCGACGTATCGAAAACTGCACCCGATAGTTCTGTACTAACTTACAAGACGTGCGGTTCTGTGTTTTATATCATTGTGTTTCTTGTAGCTGGTTGTGAAATGAGGCTTTTTTTTGTACCTATTTGAAAGATTTGAAGCGTGATTTTAGATCTTTGGAATAATTGTCATTTTCTTCGAGACTTTCGGGTACTCTTAGTCATAATATATGTCATTTATTTAAATCATTTGACGAGTGTCTTAAAGATTTGCTTTGGAATCCCGAGTTCCCGGGTTTGATCTCCGGGACAGGCAGTTATTCATATCTCCTTAAAAATAAATGTTCGGTAACGGTCAGTCGTGTCGTTGCCCGGTGACGGCAATAACCTCGTCCTCTATGACATGAAACGTGTTTTTTTTCGCCGGCCTGATTGTTAGCAGTGCCGCTATCATGCCTGTTAATTACATGTTGCAGTGTTATCGTGCTCGTTCTGCCTACCTACAATATAACAAATCTTGATTGAAATCAAACTATATCACAATAATTATAATCCCATATTTTATTGGTAGAATTGTTTTCAGCATTTAATTGTTCTTCCTGTAGCACGAGATGCTCGTGCTGTGTGGGACTAGAGTCCCCCCCCCCCATCTCTTCCAGTGTCGTGAGAGGCGACTGAGTGAAATTTTACGTTCCTGGAGGAACTGTTATCTTAAACTGCGATTCCCAAGACGCTTGCCAAGCATGGCGATTATGGCACATACCCCCTTAATGGGGAAGGATGTGTTCAGCAGTGAGCGATCTGGCTGATTACAGAACATTACAGTAATTGATGTCCCATATCAAAGCAAGTCATATATTATATTTAAAAAAAATTAAGGACCTAATTGTATTTACAGGTTGGTGAGATCTACAACACGGTTGAAGCTCACGAGAATTTAAACGAGTGCCAAGAAGTAATTTTAGTGTTAGAAAATTACACGCGAGATTTCAAAGCTTTAGGCGAGTGGTTCAGACTGAAATGGGAATATGATAATACCCCTCCACCCCAGAGACCGCAAAGCCTTGCCTGGGAGATCAGAAAGACTGACTTTGTAAGACCTGAATCGCGTCGAACTCATTCAGTGAAAAGCTCACCTTCCGTATCAGGCAAAAACAGCCCTTGCTTATCTGGACACAATACTCCAAGCGGCAAAAACAGCCCCAACTTAACGGGCAAAGCAAGCCCTGGTAGTGGTAAGATCAGTCCTAGAATACCGGGACATTCGAGTACTAGTCCTAAAGGCAACATAGAGTTTTTCAGCAACAAAATCGCGTCTAAAATTGCTACTAAACCCGAGCCAAAAGTCGCCAAAGAATCCCGGCTTTTCGATATAAAGGAGAAAGACTCAATCATTGAAGACGAAAGGAGTAAAGATACAGAGGATGCAACTAAAGAGAAAGAAACTATGGAAAAATGTAAGCCAATAGTCGAGATTGGGAAAGCTAAGGAATACCCGAATATTACACCAGCACTGGTTGTTATTAAAACACCAAAACGCAATAGACCTGTTACTGAGGATAGGAAAGTTGCACTGGATTCTGAACTTTCAAGCCAGGCTCAAGCAACCATTGCTCAGTTAGACGCTATGGAAAACGAGTTCCTAGTAAAGCAACTATCTAATAATGCAGCTAAAAACGAAAATATTGTGAACGAAGACACCGAGAGAGATAAAGCAGCAAGAGCACAGAATTCGAATGAGTTCAGTCCTTCAATTGTTGACTCCATAGATAAAGCCAACACTTCAACAATATCACCGGCCAAGTCTGAAGATAATTTTGGTGATATATCCAATGAAAGTTCCAAATCTGAAGAAAAACCGTCTAAAATTATAACAACAGAAGAACAGGTCAAACCCTCCAATGAATCTATTGTAGAGTTAACTACAGCCTCTCTGTCCAAGAACACATTAGCTACAAGAGAAGGTACTAACGCAGTATCCAAAAAAAAACCAGCAACTAAAGCAGCCAAAGACAAAAATTCAAAAGAAATAAAAGCTACAGACACTAAAGAAAAAAATATTAAAAATGAACCTAATAAAAAACTGATTAAAGAAAACAAAGCTAAATCAATTAAGAAAGACGACTTCCTCGTAGAGAAATGTGATGTTCAGAAAATGTGGTCAGAACATTGTGGAACTGAAATAAATAAAAGCCTAAATAGGAAGAGTGTTGATAAACATGAAACTAAAAATGACAGTAACATAACAATATCACCAGAGTTGAACAATACTGATGCTAAACGCAATAAAATGGCTGCTAAGGATAATGCAAAAGAGGATACTATTGCTTTAAAGAGAAATGAAAATAAAAAGCGTAACTCCAAAGTATCAGAACCTAGTATAATTAATGCTAATGATAGCAAAATTAATGGTATGGAAGAAACAAATGTAGATGCCATCGTTCCAGAATTTCCGAAACTTAACTCGAAACCCTCCGTATTAAGCAATGTTGATGTTAATGACAGCAAAATGAATACCAAAAATAACAGAAAAGTAAAAGCAGATATAATATCATTAGAATCTACAAGTACAGAAGCTAATAATTGCAGAAAAAAATATCCTAAATATTTGAAAAGGGCTGAAAGTAAGGAATTAGAACTTATATTACCCGAAGTTATTATTATCGACGCCCAAGATGAAATAAAAATAGAATGTAAAGATGACATCAAGAAACCAGATACTGAATTACTGGAAACAACTAATGCATCTGCGGATGTGAAAGGTATCAAAATTGATGGCGACAATGGAAAAAAAGATGATCCTAAAGATTTAAAGAAGGGTGAGAATAAGCCAGCTGAAACTAAGCCACCCGCCAGACCAGCTTATTCCCAAGCTGCGGCTAAACCTAAAATGGTGACAGCTAAAGCAGAAGTCAAAACACCTATGAGACCCACCTTGTACAGGAGCAAAACTGTCGTAGAAATACATCCGCGTCCCGCTTCAAACCGCCAGGTAAGAAATATACCAAACAAAAATCAGAAGAACAAATGCAGTTACCCGTTCAATTTAACCACTGGAAGAACGAGTCTTTTCGATACTCCTGGCACTTCTAAAGCTACACCAATGAAAAGGCCGATCGGTCGACCAGAACTAGCAGCTGGCGATGCAAGAAATCAGATCAAACCAGATCTTAAAACCAGACCACCTCGACCTAATTCTCTTAAAATAAACGGCCAAGGAGATAAACAAGAAAATATAAACGAAAAGTTCAAAGATTGTGACGAATATAGCAGCTCTGACACAGTAGTGCCGCAGATTGATATGTCAAGAATTGAATCTAGCGAAAGTCTGAAGACCATTGTTCCAGACGGATCCGACGTGGCTAATTCTATTGAAGTGTTAAACGTAGATGGAGATAGTTCTGACAATGAAGGATGGCTCACTGTAAAATCACGTCGTTTTAATCGAGAATCCAAGAAGTCTAAAATATGTATTTGGGACAATCGTTTCAACCAACCGTCGGCTACAACCAGTCTTCCCACTCTGAACATAATTGAATCGCCCATATCTGAAACTAACCCAATAGTTGAACCGAAATTAGATCGTGCCAAATCTGAACAGCCACAAAATAAACCTGAGAAAGTGGTTAAGTTGACCGCTAAGAAAGAAACTAAAACAAAAACCACATCTATGATCCGTCAGAAGTCTGATGTGACTGGGTTGAAAACTAAATCGTCACGTAACAGGGCTTTGAAAAAAGAAAAAAATAGAGATAAGAAAGATTCAGAACTAACGAAGAATCGCCTGCATTCATCGTTGGAAAGCCTGACTACAGGACTGGCCCGGTCCCAAGAAAGCACTGAAGACGATGCTTTCGATTTCGACAAATGGAAGGCAGAGTTCATGACTACCTTCAAATATTTAGAAGACGATGATCAAATGACTGATCATAACGAGATTTTGAAAAGCGCTGATCCTTCTGAGATGTCTGAAATAGCAGAAATGACGTCACAGATAGAAGAAAACGAGCGTAAAATCAGCTTAGCTCTGGATTTTCAATCGGAGGCTGATCAGAAGAAATTGTGCCAGGAAGAAGACTTGTTGAACAGACAGATAATGGAGCTACAACAAGTTTCAGATATAGATATTGACACCGAAACTGACGATACTGAGGTGAGAATTGATTAGTATTTTATTCTACTTGTCTTTTCTTTCTATATTATTTCAAAATCAAAGTAATAACATGGAGCTTCAAGTATATGAAATATATTATTGAGTGCTTATTTTTTGAGAATTCCAATCAATAACCTTTATAATAATATGATTAAATTTATAATTCAATGACAATATCTATACCTAATATCTATATAAATGAAAATAACCTTTAGACTATAGTTTAAAATTAAATTACTAATCATAAATTTATTACTAATTACTTTCATACACCTTTATTTTAATATAACTCAATCAAAACATCGTATACCAATTTTAGTCCGGCTAATCTGAAACTGACCGCTTCTACAATGTGTGTAACTTCACATGCTCAGTTACCGACTACATCCATGAAACCGCGACAGTCCTGAACTGAAAGACCAAAGGCCGGATCTGTTGACCAACTGATAAATTACCCGAACGTGATAGACTTAGTTGACCTCTACGTTTGTGGGCGAGTCTAATACATAGTTAAATCTCCACACGCACACATGTGTGGCAATTAGTATTTTCTATCCTATATTGAACCTATACCGTTGTAACACTTTTTTAAACCTTCACGGTAATTCTTATTTATATTAATCAACATTATTGATTACTAAAACCACAGACTTTAAGTTCACTTACGGGATAATGTCTGTGATTTTGTTTTCTATGAGGTTTGAGCATGAACACCAACTTTCTTGCCGTATTCGCTCTGTACAAGAAACATGTGCAGTATACGTTCTCCAAAGGACAGACCTATATCAACACTTGGACAACAAAACGGATTGTCTCCTGGTGCATCAAAGAACACTTTAAAGCTCTAAAGAACATATATCTTCATAAATGAGCCACATCCATGCTTCTGCTGGAATCAGGCTCGAGCTTTAAGTATGTTTCTGTATAGGCTAGTCAAAGAAGCTTTTGAAATCATCAAATATAAAAATGTGAATTATAATGATGGCTCTTAGGTAGACCACATGGAACCCAGTCCTGAGATTAATAAAGAATAATGCGAGGACTGAAAAATATGTTTATGTGGTAAGGTGGACAGTGAGTGTCTTTTGTTGTGTCGCGACTACTAATTGAGTTCCAGTAGAGCGCCTATTAAAAGAATAAAGAAGAGGGTAGACTGTCTGCTTAATCATTTTCATCCACCCACATTCTCAAGTCTTCTCGCGATCATGTCGCTTGCAACAGCGCCGAAATATCGGTAGCTCATAGAACAAAAAATCACGGACTTTATCCCGTAAGTGAAATTAATTACAGTAAATTATGTAGTTGCGGGGCGTACAGTTTCAGATAAGACGACTTTAGAGAACGTTGGTGTATAATTTGTATTTGTTACTCTGAATTCTAAATATTTCTTTAGCATATTTCTGGATATCTTCACTAGTTGATTTTGAAGGTTCTCTTTCATAAATCATATTTCAAAGAATCATATCCACATCCTTAACTTACCTATGGCATATTAAAAAGAAAACACTATGAAACTCACTTCCTATGTTTTTTATCGTGACAGTTGGCTATGTTCACACTATAATAACCTTAGATTGATTGTAAATAAAGGATGTACCATCCATTTTATTTTCTCTATGGGAAACTTGAAAAATACTAACTGTGTCATATCTGCTTTGATTCTTCACAAACAGCTCTGATTTTTGTATGGAGTCCGTCGGCAAACAAACACACTAATGGTTTCATTGATTTATTACAAACAGACGGACGCGGAAATCCTCTGCGAGGACGCACCGATGGCTACGTTCAAGGAGATAGATAGCAGGATGTGTCGCGACATCGCGTCTTGTCTAGAGCATCACTACGAGTCGGCACTGGAGGGCATGTCCTGGGCAGAGAGAATCGACATGTTGGGTGCTCTGGAGGAATTAGTCGCTAGGGACCCAGGTATGCATTAAATGTGATACCTACCGTACTATCATTTTAAAGGAAAACTGATCCAAACACTAAAAGAAAACTTCACTACCGTCATTTGCTTTGCTTGCTTACATTTTAACAGCTGTCTAAAAGATACATGTTTTGTATTTTAATATTCCAGGACTAGTGAAGAATTTAATATCTATTTATTACAGTAACATTTGTTGATATTGTGTATTGCTAACAATAAAACATCTGAACAGTTGTGTCTAAATAACTTTGGTCGGGACTGTCCAAAACAAAGGCTTTTGAAAATATTGAGAGAAGGTATGACTAACTTTGAAATTGCTCGCGGTAGTGTCTGCATGTTTTTACAATTTCTTCTTGTAATATAATTTATATACTCTTTACCTCTAAGTCTAATATTTTCTTTGTGAACACATGTTTTGGATTATGATGTAGTTCTTTACCTTAAGTATGTTTCTGTATAATTATGTCTTATGATTATAATTTGTGTTGTGTATGAAATCTATATTAATATTATAAAGAGGAAAGATTTGTGTTTCCGTATGTAACGAATAAACTTAAAAACTACTGGACCGATTTGAAGAATTCTGTCACTATTAGAATCCTACACTATCCCTGATGAACGTAGGCTATGGACAATTTTCAGAAATTAAAGGGATCCGTATGAAAATTTGATAATGTAACCATGTGAAATAAATACCAAAAAAATCGTTATATCGCGTTGTTTGCGGAAATTGTTGACAATAGAACAAACTGATGTACTAAAATTTTATAGAGAAAATCAATATCTACAAAAAAGTTCGCATTACCATATGTCTAACTATTACCAGTTATGTCACAATAACTACTTTTTATGTGGTCCAATTTATAATTTTTGTAAAATACCCGTGCAATGCATGGGCGGGCCGCTAGTAAATAAATAAATAACTAAAGGTCTGAAAACACTTTGCTTTTTGTTTATGTCACTAAATCAGGTAATATTAACTGTAACAAATATTAGAATAGTTGACTTTGCAAAATGTATCTTAATCTATCATCGTGAAATTAAATACTTGAAGTTGGCACGAGTATTTGAACGTGTTATATATACCGTCACTTCACCAAAGACGAGCTTTGTATCTTACCTCGCACATTAACTCCACAAAGTCCATACCAAAGAAGTATTTATCATTGTGCCACGTTATTTTGAAAATTCGAAACACGCATATAACGTGCTCGTAACGCGCCGGAAAAGTTGAAGGTGGTATGCAGAATATACGTTCACGACCATTTCATATAGATAAACGTAACGCATCGCGTTATATACTATTCAAATATACTTATATTATTTCCAGGTCAGTTTATACCTTACCTCTTTGTTCAAAATATCTTCATAAATAACTTTACTCGCAGGTCTCAGTCAAACATAAAGTAATAGATATTCTATGTACATTCTAAATTTGTTATAAGAACAAAGTACCTACATAATTTTAATATAGTTTTAACTGTCCGGACTGTCTTTTGAGTCTAGGCGGTTTATAAATGAATCTTCAGAGGCTGTACAATTTCTGATCCAAGGTCGGGCGCAGCAACTTCACGCCAAGCTGTCCCAGGGGATGAAGCGACGCGGCAGCTTGCAAGACGTGTTGAGGAAGCTGCAAGCAAAACAAGCAAGAGCAGAAAAACAAAGGATGCAGCTGCATACCGAGCGCGCGAAGAAGATACATCAACTGTTAGCCCGAGTTGAAGAAGTCAAAGTGAGAAATACTTTTAATATTTTGGTCTTTTAGATTTGGGAGATCACAACAAGTCACTTGCTTGATCATAGTTACGGAAATTAAGAGTAAGAAATAGGTACCGTTAATAATTGTTTTTTAGGCAGTCACCTGGTCTGATCAAAGCTCAGGACGGCGATTCTCGTGCAGTGATATGAATATCATAGTAGATAAATATCGAGAAAACATGGCGAATATCGAGTCGTGTACTTTTGTGATATTCTCGCAATATCACTATCGATAAATATCAAGCCCTAGCGATCGACACGCAACATTGTGATATCGGGATTGTCATTATACTTTCTATACACATGAACACAAGTTCATCTGTTGTCATATTTTTATATCTACCACACGCGAGAATAGCATTTTTGTGAAAAGTCGATATTTTTGGGATATTAATAGTCTATAGGAGACACGGGATAAATATCGGGAATCGATAAATTTATCCCAATTTTGAGAATTGCCCCCCTGAAAGGTAATAAAGCACATTTTAATCTATTATGATAAGCAGGACCTTAATATCAAGTTAAGACTGACAACTAAAGTTACCTTACTTCAAGTTTCCTGAGGCCTTGAAGTGGGACAGTTACTTTTTATCCCGATGGAAAATATGATCAATGTTATGGTTTCAGATGGCCAAGGATCAGCTGATAGACGAGAAGAGAAACAGAATGGAGAGGCGCCTGCAGAAAGCAGCGGAGAACCGAGATCAACATCTTAAGGTACCAAATTTGCTAATGACATGTAATCATTTGATATTTAGTTATAAGTTTTCTTCTTGTATTTACAAAGGATGTCCAAAGTATTCTCGGTATCAGAACTTTTTTGTTAGTGATGAGGGTAGTTTTGGAATATAGTTCCCTTATGACATTATCCAAGGTGATACATAGAAAGTTTCGTCGGTTTCCATCATTAGTTTTTTCAAAATCGTGTTGTGAGTGCCACAAATTACGTAGGTGACAGGTAGGTAGAGGAACACAGATCGAGTATGTGTGTAAGTAAGCACCTAACTATGTGTTCCGGCAGCAGTCTTTGAGAGCCAGGAAAATTGCAGGCACATGAGACTTAACAACTGTGTGTCTCAGGGGGACGGGCGCAGTGCAATTGGTCAGTTGTGGCGAAGTGCATCTGTTATAGGCAGAGGTTGTTGTTGAGAGGCTGTTGAAGCAGTGATGGCTCAGTGGCATTGGCTATGGACTGCCGTGCAGCAGGTCCATGTTTCGAATACCGCCGCGGGCTTGAGCTTCACCGCATGGTGGAAGGGCATTTTGTGAATGCCCGCCTGGCTAGCGACCACCCTCAAGTAGAAATCTGTCACCCAAGCACCCAACAGTGTGTTCCGGCAGCAGTCCTTGAGAGCCAGAAAAATTACAAGCTAATGAGACCTAACAACTGTACGTCTCAGTGTGATGGGCACAGTGCAATTCGTCGTTGACGAAATGCGTCTGTTATAGGCAGAGGTTTGTCCACTTAACATCAGGTGGGCCTCGGGCTTGTTCCGTCACAATAACATAAGAAAAAAAAAAGGTTACCGCTTAACATCTGGTGGGATTAGTGCTTGTTACGGAACAAGCTCAATCCCATAAAAAAGAAGGCATGGGTGGACTGTGTAAAGTATGATGTGTGTACCAATACCATAGGCTTAGGTATCACTGTTGGTCTTGTACATACAAGACCAACAGTGATAGATTAACGTGTGACAAAAAAATAAATGTAAATGTGTGGGTAACATATTGTTGTCATGACTCGGGCGTAATATTATCGACAGATTTACTGGTTGAATCTAAAAAAGGACACTTTAGTGTGAAATCATGCCCTAACTATTTCATTGAGACTATTGTAATGACCGTAAACAACACTGAAATCACAGAAATGCAAAATATGCCATTTTATTCACTTAGATATCTTATTTGTCCATTTATTATGATTGAAAAACGAACTACTTCACTGATTATGATGAAATTTCACTAGGATTAATCTAAAAGTTAATTTCTAACAAAATAAGATATTTTCTCTAAACTGTTGAGTTTTTATTTGGGGTCCAGCTGCCCTTATCTAAAATCCGAACCCTTTTGTCGCATAATAGAAATTTGTTAGAAATCTGTTAGAACACAACGCGCGTGCATATAGTTATTTTAAATTCCGCTCTGTAGCCATTTGTATAAAGATACCAATATTTTATGACAGAAGTAAGATATATTTCCAATTATTTATTAAGTGTTAAGGGAACTTTTCACAGAAACCATCATAATAAATTTTGAATAATATATCTTGTGAAAATATATACTCCCTTATTCATAAACGCTCAATAAGTTATAGACTGATCTGTCAACTTCTCGCTGATTATTATATAATTATATTATTTTTTAAACTAATTTATGATAAAACTAACTAGCGGTTATTTTTGAGGTTCAAATATGTACCTGACCTGACCAAATATGTCACGTCGAACCTACAGGTCAGACACGAACTATCGACTTTATCGATACTCGTGACGTCAGAACTTTGTCAAGCCCTATCGTAAACAAATGTTTTATAGAATTTCGCAAAATACCAACCAATTCTTCATTTAGCAATGTAATTTGATGATAAGTTTGAAGAGAAACCTATTATTTAATATTTCCATAGTTGTTATAACTCATTTTAAAACAAAATGACGAAATAATGATAATCATAAAAGTAGTAAAAATAAACATAAATTACCTGTGAAACGTGTATTTATTCGGGTTATTACGTCTTGTAACATCGCATTTACTCACTGAACAAGACATCAAGTTTTCAGAATAAATATTTTATAACGGAACAACCTGCCTAAGTCTGTGTTTCCGGTTAAGTACAATATGGGGGGTCTTCAAAATGCGAGTGAATAGGTATCTTCTGGGTAAGCACGCACTCTGAAGCAATCATGGCTCAGTGGCATTGGCTATAGACTGCCGCGCAGCAGGTCCATGGTTCGAATCCCGCCGCGAGCTTGAGCTTCACCGCATGGCGGAAGGGCATTTTATGAATGCCCGCTTGGCTAGTGACCACTCTCAAGTAGAAAATCTGTCGCCAAGCACCTAACGGTGTGTTCCGGCAGCTGTCCTTGAGAGCCAGTAATTCTAGGTCAGCCTGAACAGCATCTTCAACCACATCATCACTTACCATCAGATGAGATAGTGGTCAAAGGCTAACCTATCAGGAATAAAAAAAAAGGCGTGGATGGCCTGTACAAGGGAGAGTTTGTATATCAGTACTACAGTGGAGCAACAGGTGCTTATTAGCTTTGAAATTTAAACGCATCTTGTAACTTTAGATTGAGTATCGTAATTTGTGTGGCAGGATATAGTTCGCAAAGCTCACGACGAAGAGGAGAAGCTGCGTGAGATCGCGTTCATCAAGCAGCTGGAGGCGGAGAACAGACGGCATGAGTTCTTGGAGCAGTGCCGCTCGCTCACCACGCGCCTCAGGGAAATGAGGAAGGACAGGCTGGACAAACTAGTGAGTACTTATATGTACCTACATCGTTATTATTGTTTTGCTCTCTAATATGCCTTTCCTGTAATGTTATTCACTTGTCTTTATGTTTTATCTAATTTTCACCGGGTAGAAATTGAAATACTGTCTCCCGGGCATACGTACCGGATGCTTTAACCCCTTGGCCACCGAGGCCGTTGAATGAGATGCAGAATTTGTGTCCTAATTTATAATTTTTGATTTTACAGAATTCGATTGAGCCATACGAAATTTATGGCTAAAATTTACTGCTCTACAAAATTTTTAATTATTGAACTTGTGGTACATTATAGGAACAGAAAGCGGCTCGCGAGGCAGCTGTGGGAGCGAGACGGCAAGCTCTAGAAGCCGCTAGAAAGCAACACGTTGAAAGCTTAATTGAGAAGAGGAAAGAACGAGACGCTAGAAGAGAGGAGTTGAAGGAATTGAAGAAGCAGGAGAGAGATGATGCCGCTAGGGAAAAGGTAGATATATTTTATTATACTAGTAGTAGTAGCGTCGATTGGCGTCGGAAGGTTGTAGGTTCGAATCCTACCGTGTGAAAGGTAATGTTTGTGAGCGTATCCACTTAGACCACATTGCATGTGATCTTATCCACTTAGACCACAACAATGCTTAACATCAGGCAGGGTGTGGTCACATTCTTTAAGTGATAATTCGTAAAATACCGTGGGTTTCGTCTGTACTTGGCAGTCAGTTCAATTCCAGTACTGGTTTTTATGAATTTTGGTGCACATTGTTCCTTAGATTCTGGATTACCACTTAAAGTACACTGTTTACTCATGAAGGCGCGCCCCTTCACGGTAAATTGTTGATACGATACAGGGCCTAGTAGGCCTCGTTTGTACTCGGTCGTAGTGTGGCGACATCTAATTAATACTTATCGTTATTCCAATAGGCGGAAGGTGTTAAATCCCGTCTGTCCGCACTGGCGGCGTTAGCGGAACTGGAAGCGGACGCGCTCCGGTCCCGCATCAGAGACAAACAGGACGCGAGCCAACAGCGGCTCGAGTCGCATCTACAGGCTATCAGAGAGAAGGCCACCGGCCCGAGGCAACCGGTTAGTCTACCCTATATTAATATACAAACAAATCGTAGCGGAAATGACGCCGCTAACCTCAAAACAACCTAAAAGTAACTTGCTAACTATAAATTAAAATTTATTTTATTTAGGGCCTGTTTCAGAATTATCGAGTAAGTTCCGGTTATACTACCCAGAACATAGTTAATAAATAAAACACTATCCTTGCGTTTCACAGTCATCGATTTAGCCTATCCATCGGTTTATTTTATGTTCTGGGTAGTATAACTGGAACTTACTCGAACATTCTGAAACAGGCTCTAAGTGTAACAATAATTGTGTAGATTTAATAAGATTTTATTGTTAGATGATGGTGTGGAAAATTATGTTTAATATGGATGATTTCTGAAATAAATGATTTGATAAACAGCAATAGTGTGCAAGTGAGAGTTTTAGCAACGTCATTTTCTCTTCTATTCGTGTCTATATAGATATTGTATAAAATTATATGCAAGGAACTTGCGAGGTCTTTCTAATAATAACTCTTGGTGTATGCTATGTTTTTTTTGCTATGATCCCGGCTTACTATTTGTAAAAGGTCTGGCTAACTTTTTGCAATGGTATTGGATATTTTTTTGCAATAGGGCTGGCTAACATTTTGCAATTCTACTGGCTACTTTCTTGCAATGGGACTGGCATACTTTTTGAAACGGGACTGGCTAACATTTTAGAACATGACTGGCTTACTTCTTACAAAGGCACTGGCTAACTTTTGCAATGTCAATGGCTAACCATATGAACAGGGACTGGGTTACTTTTTGCAGAAGGGCTAGCTAACTTTATGCAAAGGACTGGCTAAATTTGTGCAATATTATTAACTAACTTGCTGCTATGGTACTGGCAAATTTCTTGCGATGGGACTAAATAACTTTTTAATATGGGACTCTGAACTTTTTAGGAAATGACTGGCTAATATTTTGTAACGGAACTGGCTAAGTCCTTACAATGGGACTGACTTACTTTTTGCAATGTTACTGGCTACTTATTTTAAATGGAAGTGGTTACATTTTTTCAATAGGATTTCAACCTTTTTGCAAATGGCATTCACAGACCCTTAATCAAAGTTGTGTATGGACAGGGGCCCTTGTTAATCCCCGTAGTCCCACACTTTACCACTGTGTCGTGGCGTATTCGACTGGGCTCCTGGAATGTCACAGGAAGACACCAGCCTATATATGTGCTACTAGGCTCGTGGGTATAAAACGGCGGGAACGACCTACCTTCGTGCTAGTCGCTCCGTCGAAAGGGGATTATCGCTAAACACCCTAAAGCTAGATAATTGATCAATCAGCTAACAATACGGTTTTCTATTAGGATACTTCCCTTGTTCTTGTTCTCCTGCCGAACAGCAATCCTTGCTGACACTGAACGCCTGGCGTCACAAATAACAATCCCTCAATTTATCACACACATCACCAATGTTTATCGTCACAAAAAATAACTAGCAAACCGTTGCTTTATCAGTAGGTCGCCGCGACCTCGTCCTGTATCACGCACACCCGAAAAACGTGTTCCAAATTCCAAAAACTCTGCGGCCGCTTCGGCCGATAGCAAGCAATGGAATGACGCGACGCCGGCGCCGCGCTCGGCCGCACGCACCTATTCAATTAGAATGCGCGTCCGCGCGCACTCAGAAACAGAATTCATTGTTTACCTTTATTTACCGAACACAAGTGATAAGGGTAGAAGAAGAAGAAGATTATGTGTTTGTTTATAATATGTTGTATTTTTTGTTATTGCAGACTACATCAGAAAGCCAAGAGCAGAGTTCTCAAACGACTAAAGAGCAGGATGAAGAGATAGCGAGAGTGGAACAGGAGAGAAAGGAACGGGAGAAACAGAAAGTGTTGCGGAAGAAGGCGAGGAAACTAAAGCAAAAGATAATAGCTTCGTGAGTATTATCTATTTATTTGAGGTATAACTTGTCAATATGGTTGACAAATAAAGAAATACGATGGAGAAATTGCCAAAGCGAAATAAAAGAAAAGAGACTGTTTCATCTAAGCAGGTACTGCTTCGACTTGTCACTTGTGTTCGTCACTTGTGAGGAAATGCATCTGTTCTAGGCAGAGGTTAGTCCGTTTAACTCAGGTGGGCCTCGAGCTTGTTCCGCCCCAATAACATGAAAAAAACCTTCCTACCTAGTTAAGGATAGTAATGAGCATTAATGGAAGAAGAAGGAGATATATCGAAGGGTCGTGGATTAAAGACAGGTTAACGCAATGGTAGGCTTTCTTGTGGAAGGACTTATACTCTCTTATATGATATGGTCATGAGATATTTTTTTTTGTATGTTAGCTTTTGACTACTATCTCACCTCATGGTAAGTGATGATGTGGTCGAAAAGGTTGTTCAAGCTAACCTAGAATTCAAGAAATCATTCTTGAGAGCAAAATTTACTGAATTTCTTATGATACGAGTACATGCTAATAATTAGTATTAAAGATGCTGATCAGCGGCCTTATTGTCTAATAGGAATGTTAAGATTCCAGATTGCCCAGGCAGGTATTGTTCAGTGGAAGGCGTCTTCCACCTGGACAATCTGTTCTGAATGCTTAACCTTGCCGGCAGATTCACCGGGCTGAAAAGAAAGTACAAAATAAAATCAAATTAACCTACGGAGTTATGCAGTCGTGTCGACCTCGGCGCTCGCACCTAGCTGTTACAAAAATAAAATTAAGTTGGCCAACTAGAATTCTATTTAACTTACTGCCAGGGCGGCGATGATCGTGCTTCCTTCCTCTAGTCCTCCGAGACTCCAACGTTAGGAACCAGCACCGTCTCAATTGCACATCACAAAATTATCACGAGTACACAATTATAAAACAATTACGCGTAAGGCGTCCAAATCCAAATTAATATCAAAAGGATGATTAACAATCCTTGCAAACAATTCCAAAAATTTTAAGATAATCTCACGTCGCAAATCCATAGATCACAAATAGACGACTAGCAAAGCAGCGTGTTCCAGTTGCCCGCGAAATTGATCGGTCCGAACAAAGAATTATTGTAATAAATGAATAATGTTTTCGCGACTATTACACGTAGTAATTAAACAGCTTTAAACGGTTTAAATCGCGTATATTTATCATTTATTTTTGTCCCGACGTTTCAAATAATTTGCAGTGATCGTGGTCACGGGTTGACAAAATAATGATACATATACGCGATTTAAACCGTTTAATGTTGTTTAATTACTATGAATAAATAAATAATTGTTTATTTGGATCCGTAACTATATTATACAACTAACATATTATGAGAATCGATGACACTCGTAGAAGTGTAATAACTGTGTCGCAGATGTCAACGCCCTCCTCCGAAAACTAGACACGTAATGGAGATACCTTCATTTTAATATTTATCTTTGAAACATTGCCACTGTGGAGTCCTAATGTTTAAATGTCAAAATTAACTCATTTTGATTACCATTACCACCAGAAACTCGGTCTTGACACCACGACTAGGGTCGTATTAGTTCAAACCTGTGAGTTGGAAGACGATACCTCGACTTATGACTTACGTCATCTTTCTACTCCTATTGGAGTCAGCTCAATACGTCTTGCGCAAACCAAACATGCACTTTTGTACATATTGTGCTTCGGTTTTATAACTGGTCGCCTACGTGACGACGACTCACGTTAGGAATGCACTCGTTGGTATACAATACATAGTATTTAGGTTCTGCTGAATTATTATCAAGGGAAAAAATATTTTTGTTATAGAACCAGAGAGAGCCACGTAGGAGACATTGCGACTGTGCAAACATTCCTCAATCCCGCAGCCGGTAAAATGCATCGCGTCGTCAACCAACTGTCTAACCTCATCACTCCACTCATCAACCTCGATCATAGACTAACTTCCTATATAGACGGAAATAAACATACTAAAAACAAAATGGGTGACATCACAGGCGGCAACAACGTTAATAATTCTGACTTCAAATATGACTTTGAAGACAAGATTGGGAAAAAGAAAAAGAAGAGAAAGCAAGATAAACTTGATACGCAAAAGAATCGAAACAATCACGTCGAAAACGATGCAAACAAGAATCAAGAACAGAAGAAAACTCAGGATGGCTCCGAGAAAAATAACAAACAGCGGAAGACTAATGATGCCACAAATAACAACACAGTAAACAAAAAGGATTCACAAAACAATTTAACACAAAACAAAATTGTTCAATGTAATGAAGCGCTCAACAATCATGCTCACGAAAAAGACCCACAGAAAAACAAAAACGACTCACAGAAAAACAAAAACGACTCACAGAAAAATAAAAACGACTTACAGAATAACAAAAATGACACACAAATGAATGGAAATGATGCACAGATAAACAAAAACGAAAAGAAAGGCCAAGTGAATGAAACGCTGAGACTGAGCAAGTCTAACTCGATTTGCAGTTCTAACAGTGACATGAGCAAGGCCAGCGCTAAGATAGAAAAGCCGATGGTTGCCTTAGATGTACAACAGTTGGAGAAGTTGGTCGGAGAGTTGTATAGAATGACCTCTTCCAAGGATTTTAACGATAATATCGTAAGTATTTTTATATTAACTAATAATTAACCTTTACTAACAATATCCCTACAACAGTTTTGTTTTTGTTACTAGCATATACCAACGATTCCACCCGAGTCGACTTCTGTATATTCCTATATTCTAACTCACACTCTACATATACAAAAAACATAAATATACTTAACCAAATATAAAAATACAACATATATATATCTTAATTTTTAGTATTCTTTGATTGTAACTAGCATTTTTTCACATACACATTTTAATTGCTAAGTAATTCATTACTTAATCACAATTACCTTAATTCGGAAGAGCAAGACCCTGGAACACAGGTATGTCAATACTTAAAATAGAGTCTCAAATATCTAAAATGTAAATTAGATTAAGTTTACTGAAATTAATATTTTGTATTTGTATATACAGGGTTATTGGAAAAATGCTAACCTCTTAGATTTGCCATTTTTTTATTATGTGTTTGTGACGTAATAATCACGCGGACCACCTGATGATAAAAATCGATTGAATCTGTAGTTATTATGTCATTATTTCATATATGTTCTTAGCACGGGCACAGCCTGGACACTCGCCTCATTCTCTATACAAAAGCCGCGTTCTAACTACCTATTACACAGACACTACACAAATGTTGCTTTTGTACACGCGTAAATGTGTGCGTGAAGTCTAAGGTTGTCATCGTATGAATAATTGTTGTACTTACCTACCTTACAATCGTTTGATGCTTTTATTATGACTTATTAGATTTCGTAGGTTAAGCGTACCTTACCTACCTTCAGAAACATTTACAAGCACAACAATCCAACGCTATGTACGACGTAGGAATATGCAAAACACAACCGGGTACGTAACATTACTTCACATTTCACTCCATTACTTATACAATAATAGATACCTACACTTTACAAAAAGCATCATACCAAGTCATTTTATACAAGTAATGATAATAATTACAATCACAATAATAATGTATGTTCTTCTCGTATAATAAACAATTATGAAGTGTGCCGCGTGTCAACCGTAGCGAAGGTCGGTATGTGTATTGCATTTCTCTATGGTAGGTATAGGTTACAAAGACACTTGTTTCGCCGCAAACGAAGTCGACATCCACGGATATTTTTTGCAAACGAAAATCATCTAAAATAATCATTACTTTAACGGCGGTTTGAATAAACTACAAAGACAAAGTATTATGTTTGTATTTTTTTCAATACCTACTGTAAACAACCAGTTTTTATAAGTTGTCAACTGTATAACTGAAGAACGACAAATATGTGGATTAATGTAGGTTACCAAGAATGACTTACCTCGTTTTATCCTTAGGGAATCTATAAAAAAAAACTCCTATGCTTTTCTCGTTTAGTTGATAAGCAACCGTAAACTGCACCAGTACCCCATTCTCTACTTTTAAAATACTCGTACGCACGTCACGCTTCGTCGTCGCGTCATCGTGCGCGAGTTGCGCGTCCCGAACTCAAGTCAGCTCAGCGACAGCTCAGACTCAGTGGCGGGGTGAGGAAGACTCGTTTTGGTGGGGGGTGAGGAGTGTCCTTTCTATACGTAGTATTATTATACGTTCTATGGCACGGGGTAGGCATTGTTACCTTAGCATTGTTACTACGAGACTCAAAACCTAAAACTAAGTTTTTCCAGTATTATCTGACACTTTTAAGTTTTGTGTCACGTAGTAAAAGACAATTCCTAATCCGAACCAAAGGCAACACTGGACCGCGCCGCGTTCCCTTTGAATAGAGTTTTGAATATTTACATCGAGCAAAGTAATAAAAAATATGAATTAATAAATTACAGCCACAAGGGACTCGTGCTGATTCACAAATTCTATTAAAAAAATTTGTTAGGATAACAGAAGTCAACTATAAGAGATTCTTAGCATTTTTCCAATAACCCTGTATATATAAATACTTTCGATGTCTAAATCGGTACAATTATATCAGGTGAACATACTAAAAGCGCTACAACCATACTATATCCAAAACTAACAACGTTTTTCTTTACTATACCATGCTTTACAAATATAAAATATGTTTTTGAACGATCTTATTATATTTCAGCCCAAGTCCAAGTTGAAGTTACCAGATATGATGATCTTCACCAAACTCCACGCAGTCAAGACTTTCGGGAGTCTATTCTCGATACTGGCAGAGAGGGAAGATCTATTCTCACTGATATCACGCAAGTATGTTAATTTTGTCACATACACGGTACATATATATGGTTATATAGTGAATAGAGGTCTGACAAGAGCAAATAGCTCCATTTGCAATGTATACATATAAGTACGAAATGAGTCGTACGATCTATCAGTGCGAAATCATCTAGCGACCTTCTTTAGATATAACCGAACCCCGAAGTCACAAGTTAATCATTCACCGAACCAACCCCAATGCTGTGTGAGATTCTAGCCCGGCACCCCACGGGGCAAGATACATATGGCTCTCGAAAATTGATTTCATGTTGAATATTTAAGTAACATGTTTACTTAAATACTCAACTGTTTCACACAGATTGCAATGAAATTCCGGTTTAGATAACATTTCAAGGCAATTCTTTAATTGCGTGTAAAGTCCTTGCTTGAACTTGGATGACTATGATGTACTATAAATTGAAAAAAAAAACCTACCTTGGGTTTCATAACAAAAAGCAAGCTCGAGGGTTTTATATGGGGCATTACGGCCAAGTTAACCTATATGTTTGGATACTGTTTACGTGCAAGTGTGATGAAAAATAAGAAACTGCATAGGTTAGAGACGGGCCTTACTTTATTGCACGATATGTAAAGCCTATCCTATATTGCGAGTTTGCAATATCGGGATATTAGCTAGAACTCACGCATTTTTGATTCGCGGAAGATACCTACTACCTACGCAGAAGACTTTGATGTGTGTTTTTTTTTTTTTTTTTTCATTTTTTATTTTATTGTGACCGAACAAGCTCGAGGCCCACCTTATGTTAAGCGGACTAACCTCTGCCTATAACAGATGCATTTCGTCACAAGTCACGAATTGCACTGCGCCCGTCACCTTGAGACATAGTTCTTTAAGTCTCATGTGCCTGTAATTTCACTTGCTCTCAAGGACTACTGCCGGAACACACCGTCAGGTGCTTGGCGACAGATTTATACTTGAGGGTGGTTGCTAGCCAGGCGGGCATTCGCAAAATGCCCTTCCACCATGCGGTGAAGCTCAAGCCCACGGCGGGATTCGAACCATGGACCTGCTGCGCGGCAGTCCATAGCCAATGCCACTGAGCCATCACTGCTTCAAAATCTAGTAATAAATAAGTGATGGTGTGACTTAGTTAGACCCAAACTTTAAAAATTTACTCATTCGTCTACATTAAAGTTGTCGCCTTCAAAATAGTCCCCATTCGATATTATGCACTTATGCCAGCGCTTCTTTCAATCGTCGAAACATTTCTCGAACTCGATTTTTGGGATAGCCTTGAGCTCTTTCAGATATGCGCTTTAAATATCATATATGGTTGTTAAATGACGCCCTTTAAGGGTTATCTTTATTTTTGGAAATAGAAAAAGTCACACGAAGCCATGTCCGGCGAATATGGAGGCTGAGGCACCATTACAGTATTGGTTTTTGCCATAAATTCACTGTTTTTGTTCTAAATTCAGCAATTTTGGAAAAATTTTGCTGCCACGCTTTTCATATGCAAAACGTTCGGAAAAAATTCGTGGCATATGCCAACCGATATGCCAACATCATCAGCGACTTCTCTGATGTCCGATCTTGTGAACGCTTATACCACTCGTAAACTCTTGTTTTACTCATAACAGATTAACCATAGGCCTTTGTTAACATTTCACACACACTTTGTTACACTTTATTTAATTTTTTACGCAAAATTTGATACAAATTCTTTAATCCATTTCTTTTAACAAACGAAAATCGCCACGCTCATAAAACACGTCTAACCTTAGCGGCTGCTAAACACAAAGTAAGCAATGAATATAGCTGAAAATTTTACCGTACTTCAGGGGCATGTATATCAACATAACAAAAAAATATTTGACAATTGGACTCTCGAAACCTACGAAATTTTAAAATTCCCGTTATTTTTTGAACACATTTCATATGCCCTACTTATTGTTTTTATTGATGTGTGAGTGAAACGAGTGGGATAGACGTGGGGATACTTATAAAAACAGACACAGACTCTAGGCCAATCTCCCATGTGTCCATTGTGATCTGTGGGCTTCAGTAGTATCGATCTTTTTCACAATTTCAAAGCGCTCGTAGCGAAGTTTACTTAGCTGATCTGAACCGATACGAACGTTAGTGACATTACTACTGAGCGATTCCGTGCTTCGGAGGGCACAGTAAGCCGTCGGTCCCGGTTGTTGTTTAAGGATGGCACTCGTTTTAGCATGGTGGTAGGGCATTTTGCGAATGCCCGCCTGGCTAGCTACCACCCCCAAGTAGAAAATCGGTCACCAAGCACCTAATGGTGTGTTACGGCAGCTGTCCTTGAGATCCAGTACTTCTAGGTTAGCCTGAGGAACATCTTCGACCACATCATCACTTACCATCAGGTGAGATAGTGGTCAAGGGCAAATCTATCAGCATTAAAAAAAATGATATTTTTAGATGATATTAAGTGAAATGAAATCTTTCATACCTGACGAAGAGCCAGAATATATGACAAATTAAAATATGTTTTTCCAACAGAGCTCTTTGTATGAGCATAACGGTGACGAGCCGCGTGATGATATCGTGCAAGGCGACCGCCGCCTACCTGTTCAGCACTCCCGCCGCCGTGCATGTCATCACTCTACTCAACTATCAACTGGTGAGTGCATCACTCTACTCAACTATTAACTAATGAGTGTTTCGCTCTACTCAACTATCTACTGGCGAGTGCATCACTCTACTAAACTATTTACTGTTGATTGCGTCATCTTTCTCAACTATGAAGTAGTGAATGCATCACTCTACTCAACTATCAACTAGTGAGTGTGTCACTCTATTCAACTATCAATTAGTAAGTTCGTCGCTCTACTCAACTATTAACTGGTGAGTGCATCACACTGCTCAACTACCAGTTGGAAAATGCATCATTTTAAGTATCTATCATCTGGTCAGTGCATCACTCTATTCAACTATCAACTGGTGAGTGCGATACTCTATTAAACTATAAATTAGTGAGTTCATCGCTCTACTCAACTATCAACTAGTGAATGCATCATTTTCCTTAACTATCAACTGTTGATCGTATCCACTCTATTCAACTATCAACTGGTGAGTGCATTACTCTACTCAACAATGTGTTTGTTATCTTATTCGCAGGCGTAAATGCAATAAATAGCCATAATTTATAAATTATATCAAGTAGTAATGCTAGTTTTTAACATGTTATACATAGTGAATCACAGGCATAACAATGTTTAATTGCGTTTAAAATGTTACGTTTTCATTACTCCACTCCACACTATAATAAACTTGGTGAGTTTATCACTACTATCAGGTTTTGAAACAGTGATGGCTCAGTTGTATTGGCTATGGACTGCCACGCAGCAGGTCCATGGTTCGAATCCCGCCGCGGGCTTGAGCTTCAACGCATGGTGGAAGGGCATTTTGCGAATGCTCGCCTGGCTAGCCATCATTCTCAAGTAGAAAATCTGTCGCCAAGCACCTAACGGTGTGTTGCACGGACAATAACATAAAAAATGCGGGAAGACTGCGTGTGAAAAACAGGGAAAAATTTCACGAAATCGACGTTTCAAATTCCTGGTTTTTTCGCCTCCGAAACAGAGACGATTCAATAGTTTTTTCGCATAAAATAGGTTACTACGCCACTCCGTACTCCAAGTTTTTCTTACTTTTGAGATACTTTGGAAGGTGAGGTATAATATTTACAGTTTACAATTGTTGTTATTTCCCATTACTGTTATTATGGTAAGAATAGGATTATATTATTACGTACATTAGGTTTAGCATTTTGCGAATGCCCGCCTGTCTAGCGACCACCCTCAAGTAGAAAATCTGTCGCCAAGCAACGGTGCGGCAGCTGTCCTTAAGGTTGAACTGGCCGGTCGCTTCTCCATACAAACGCCGTAGGGTGATCACTCCCTTATTTGAGATTTTAGGTCCAGAATTAAGCATAATACTGATTGATCTCGTCATTATCTAGGCTTGTATGATGCCGAAATTTTAAAAAGATAATTAAGTTGAAAGTTATGAGCGTCGAAAATGTTGTATGAAAATTCGTCGAAGCTCATAACTCTCAAGTTAATTTTCTTATTAAAATTTCGGCATCATACAAGCCTAGATAATGACGAGATTAATCAGTGTTATGTTTTGTTTTGGATCTAAATCCTCAAATAAGGCAGTGATCATCCTACCACGTTTGTATGGAGAAACGGGCCGGCCAGTTCACCCTTAAGGGCCAGTAATTCTAGGTTAAGCCTGTTAACACCTTCAACCACATCATCACTTAGCATCAGGTGAGATTGTGGTCAAAGGCATACCAAAAAAAAAAAAGCTTTGCTATTTTTATACAACATATAGATAATCCTTTGGTTAGTATATCATCTGTTTTATGTTTGAAAACACGGGTGTTTGAGCGTGAAACAACTTACTGTGAGTCGATATGAGTATCGACAATGTTTCGGCTTCTACCGGAAGCCTTCCTCAGGATATTGAGTGTGTTTTTATAATATTTAGCTATTATTTATTCGTAGGTATTTAGTCGAAGGTGTTAATGAGTCTCAATCTAGAAAAATAACTGTTTCGAAGAATTACTTCTTTCCCGAAACTATCTATTACTTCCTTATGATGAATGATGGATTTTATGTGTTAGTAAATAATGAATTTTAATAATTAGTCATGCTCCTGTTGCACTTCCTGTCTCTATTATTTTTGCGCCCAACTAAATATTTGCACGTTGGGATGGCACAAGGTGTCATATTTAGAATCACATTTCCGGACTTCATTGTATTTTTTTTTTACTTCGTCGTAATCATCGATAGCGATTATGTCAAAATAAAATAAACAGTATTACATTTGGAATGTTAACTGCGCCATCTACACAAAACTGGAGGCACTAGCATGACAGCAACGTAGCGCAGTATGGTAGTTTGAATTAGAATTTTACGTACTTCCTGCCAGTGTTTGTCTTATCTGGGTCCGCTAGATATCGTTACTAAGGAGTCGTAAATTATATAGCAATCCTATTTTTTATTTTTTTATTTTATGTTAATGAAATGAAATGAATATAATTCACTAAAAATGGAGTACGACATAGGTCTTAGGTGTTTTAAATGTAGCTCTCCTATTTTGCCGTTAAATACTCGGCATGTGAATTTGGTGGCATTAATGGAATCAATCTGTTCAAAATAAAAATCAATTAGAAAAATATAAAAAGGAATGTAATATATACAATAAAAAAATTGCATTTTCAACATTAAAATAATATTAATAACGAACTATGCATTTAAACATGTCAAAAAAATGTCATCTATGTCAAACCATACAATTAGATTAGAAAAAAAATCGTCAAGAGAAAAAAAAAATGTTACAAGTATAGAAAATACGAAATATTTTTATTGTTAGGCCTTTAACCTACATTTCACCTATTAGTATCTAATTAAATTAAAAATGTGAAAGAACTTGTTGAAATACCATGGTAGTTTAAGAGTACCTGACGATTCTATATCGATCATGATATGATAAAATCTAATTTGTAAAAATAAATAACAATTTTGACCGACTTCCACAAAAAGAGGATGTTCTCAAGTCGACGCGTTTATATTTTTTTATGTATGACCACGCATAACTTTCTTACAGAGTAGTCAGAAAATCGGACTACTTAGCAATTAACATTGTAATTTTTGCCGGGGATACCTATATAAATTTCATCAAAATCGGTTGAGTAGTTTATAAGTTATAGTCAATTAACTAAAAATGTAGTCGCATATCTGATTGAGATAATGGTATATTTGCTGTTGTTGACGATGAACACTATTTGAGGCAAGTGATTGATCTTGTAAGCAGTCATATCATTAAAAAGAGAAAAAAGAAATGAAATAAAACGAAACCGACTTCCAACACTGAAAATTATGAAATAACTTATGGAAGTCGGACTATGCTAACGTGACCTCGGTGTTTACATAGTACATTATGATATAAGTGCGGTAAGTTGAAAATTACAGCTGAGGCGATATTGTTACAAGAAAGCAGAGGCTGTAATTATCAAAGCGCACGTATGTCATACGACGTTTTTCATAACACTTGCGAGGAACAAATACAAAAATTTCGATACGAAAATATTTACTTTATCTTTTTGATAACAATAATATTCTGATTAAGAAGGCTTATAATTAAATCTTCTAAAGTTCTACTTCAGCAGGTAAAAAACTCCTTGGTTTGTTTTTATTTGAAAAACTAATGAAATAAACTAGTAATCTCATTGGTGAGAAGTGAGGAAACGTTGTTTTTGTTCTATTTAAAACAAAGGCGGTAAAGTAGAAAAAAAGCACGAGTGCGTAATAGACTACATTATGACACTAAAATCGGTGCATTTAAAGGCCCGTTACGAGCGAGTGTGTTGAAAATCATATATTAAACCAACCGTTTGTAATAATTCATTTGAATTTCTAATTTAATTACAAGGTATTGCGACAAAATTCTACTCAAAAGATATAAATATCAGGTTTGAAACCCTGCACCTGCGTGCTTGAGACATGTAGCATACTCACGGATAGACATACAGATATCCCCGTCACAGTAATAGGGCTCCCCATTGCGCTTTGTGTACGGTCCCTAAAAACCCATAACCTATAAAATTATTATGATTCTCGTTACTCGTCTGGGTCAACCTGGTAATTCGAGTTTGGTTATGATTATCATTATAGCCACGTTTAAAAATGTCCATGGCGAGATTCTTGGTTTTATATAATGCTTGGAGTTCGCATAATCCCTGAATAATAAAATAAGTACCTCTAAAACAAACGGCCAAGGGTTCCTAATCAGAATAAAAAATAGATCAAAATATAAAAAAAATCATACACACCGAGTTCTTTAGGGAGCCCGACCTGCACTTTGTCCGTTTTTACACGACTGTCCAAAAAAGAAGAGTTATGTTTTCAGGGTTCATGTATGTAAAACATTTTTGAGTTTATTTATTCCACCGTAACTTCTAAACGGTCCAACCGATTTCAATGTAAGATATATAGTTAGATTTGTTTTTAAAACGTGAGTGACACTAGGTACATAAAAGTAAATAAATAAAAAAAAACTGGCGGATTTTAGTCGCCATATTGTGAGATAACATTTTTTTAGACCTATCGGAGTGGGTTATCAATATAAAGGGCATTAAAACACGATTCCATAAATATATATAACTTGCAGATTTTGGTTCAATGGAACGATAAAACGTTTAACGAAAATAAATAATATGCAGTCGTGTGTTTTACTTTTTTCATTAACTAATACTTGTTTTATATATTTGTAGTAAATCAGATATTGGAGTATAATCTCACTTAGTTTAATGTTTGTATGTATAACCGTTTTCACGATAATGCAAAAATAAACATTATTAATAATAATAATTATATATTTTTAATCATCAAAAAAGTTTACACAGGTTTTTAAGACAATATTAAGTAACTTAGACAAATATATAGGGTAGGTTACAAAACACGTTTCCTGTGTGGGGACGCCCTTTTCTTTTTACTGTTATAATTATTTGTTAGGCAATCCGCCATACATCATTTGTGTGATAATTTCAAACGGATACCAATTACCGTTCCAATAGCCTCACGATTTCTCGAACAGATCACTAATAAGTCATTAGTAACGAGCTTGTCTAGACACAAATGGCTTTGCATGGTGGAAAGGCATTTTGCGAAGGCCCGCCTGGCTAGCGACCACCCTCAAGTAGAAAATCTAACGGTGTGTTCCGGCAGCAGTCCTTGAGAGCCAGTGAAATTACAGGCACATGAGACTTAACTATGTTTCAAGGTGACGGGCGCAGTGCAATTCGTGACTTGTGACGAAATGCGTCTGTTATAGGCAGAGGTTAGTCCGGTTACTATCAGGTGGGAAACGTGCTTGTATCGTCACAATACCTTTAGACAAAAGACGTGATGATATGTAAAGGGTTTTTCAACAAGACCTTTCTTTTCAACAACAAAATAAAACAAAGAGTTTAGATGAAGATTATTTAAATTTTTATTGTATTACGAAGAGAAAAGTTTGGCAATTAATTAGTTAAAAATGATGTCTGGCAAATGACCACCACGAGCACGCTGAGAGATGTAGATTCTTGCATCAAAGTTTTTAATCAAATTTTAGCAAAATGGCGGGTCTATTTCGTTAATCACATGACGGATTTTGAGTTTTAAGGCTGCAATCAATTCGATTGGCTCCGTATAGACTGTCCTTAACATAGCCCCACAAAAAATAATCCAGTGGTGTGATCTCACAGGATCTGGCTGGCCACTGGACCGCTGAATTCTGTGAAAATAAGCGATCGGGAAATTTCGTTTGCAATAAATTGATCTTTATATAAATAAGCGCGGCGATTTCCCAACCAGTCACAACAAACGAGTCACACTGTGTGTTGGGATATTTTTCCCATCCCTGTTACTACCAACCCTATCCTACAAATAAAGAAACGCCAACCAAGAAGACGTTCTATAATCGATGTTATTTATTTCGTGGCACACTAAATTTATTTTTACTACCAATAAACAAAATGACCCTGTTAAAGGTAAAATACATCTAGGCTAACTTTTCCTATTTGCAAGAAAGGGGTTGCCAACATTTTTTCCGGCAGTTTGTTTTGATGTGTTTTATTCAATCAGCGATCTTCAACCTTTCAACCTTTGGTTCATGTTAACGGGAGTTGCCGAATCTTGTAATGTATGCCGAATTAGGTTTACAACTTTAGGGAACCAGTTTTAATTTTGTACGGACTTATTGTATTATTTACTTTGTTGCAATATTATTTAGGGAAAATAATAAAAGACGAATAAAATTAAAATGATCGTCGTATCCTTTGAAATTAAGTTTCTATGATGTGCTGGAAGACTACAAAAAAATAAATAAATAATTATAGGGCAAAAGAATTTTAATATTGTTAGGTTTGCAATAACGCCTGCTATGCGGATTACATTACAAAATCACAAATATATAAAAACGTGCAAACCTAACAATATTAAAATTCTTTTGCCCTATAATTATTTATTTATTCCTATCGTATATTTGTGATTTTGTAAGGTCAAAAGAAAAAAAAATACTAATAGATTGTCTTGCAGGTTCTTCGTCACATTTTTAGCGACACTCCTGCACTTTTATTCGTTGATTATTGTTCGTTAACACGCTATCCTAGAGATCGAAGTCCATTTTTGAAACCAAAGTAAGTTGAAGCATGTCGATTTTAAGCGTTTTACCCTCTGGCCATTGCAGAGGTTGCTTTTATGATTCGGTAAACGTTTTAAATAGATGTACGTCATATTACGAGATACCATGAAATAGACTTGATAACAAATATCCTAGAGTTGAGTCCTGCAGACGTAAATATGATATATGTAATATAAACAAACGGTATAGCGGTGACATATAGAGTTTCAGTGTCGACCCTGCGTGCTCCTGACAAATGTGCCCGCTAGGGATGTCACAGCGCTAAAATAAACAAGTTTTTATACGTATGCATTATAATTACTTTGTGCATTTTAAAGTATATATATGTTACCGGCATCTGTTTAATCCGGTATTCTGTACAATACCTAGGTAATGTATAGAATACCTAAAACGTGTAGGTAATGTATGAATTATGATTTATTGTATACTTTGCCTAGGTATTCTATACAATACCGATTGTGCAGCCGGTAATGTATGTAAAAGACGAAATCAAGGAAGGCCCTTCCTTACGTGTGGGCGGCTGACAACAATGGTTAGGTTATAATTTTAAGTTTCACGTTAATTTCAGGCTTATTTTTAACTTGCCACCAGATATAGTAACGTATAACAGACAAAAATAGTAAATTATCACCAAAATTAAACTTGCTATAATTCTTCTGTTCGTTGTTGTGGTCACAAGTAACCTAACGCTACTCCTCGCTTCGCTCGTCGTCGCACCTAAATATGACTTTGAGATTTAGTGATAATTTACTACATTTCGTGTTCGATTACAATTTTTAGTAAAAGTACTAAGAGTATCACAGCATTTTATGGTGGTGATTATATTAAATCCCTTAATTTTATTATGATTTTTATGAAGTAATAGAAATGTACTGTTAGTACCATTTTCATAAAGATAATTTTTAGGGAGCACCCTACTTGTTAATTTTAATAAAGTTGATTTTATGTAAAAGTAAATACATGTTTCATTTGTCTGTCATTTTGTAACTGGTTAACATTAATAAATATAGACCAAGATATATTTATTTTACACATTGCCGGTGCAACAGCAGGTACTCTATACAATCCCTAGGAGTTGTATTAATTACCTAGGTAAAGTATGTACCTAAATTTGGAGGACGCCCCAGGTATTGTATACATTGCCTAGGTATTGTATAGAATACTTGAATTATACAGATTGCCGGTAACATATCTCTATGTAATGTAGTTTCAATCTAAAATAAAAAAAAGGAACTCAAAAGTTTTGAAATTTTTGTATGAAAGTTGACATGACCTCCCCTCCTTGACTTTGTACATTTATTTATTTAGCTACATATCCAAACCCAACTGATATAGAAGTCATATACTGCTCATGTATATATATATCCAAGCCGATAGGACTGGAGTCCTAATGGCATAATACAAAATACACATATTGTTAAATTGTTATAGGTTTCAGTCCAACAACTCGACTCCTTGACGTTCTCGTCAATATTTGTCAAAAATATTTCTCGCTCTCGAAATATATGTATAAATTTAAGAAAAAAGTACCTACCCGGTTAGTACTCGTAATGCACTAAGGCAGCGTCATTATCAATATATTTACGAATATTTAAAAAAAGGTCGTCGTCGATGTTACGAACTAAAATATAAAATTAAATCAATAAGAGCTTCGCTTCCACTTTTCTCGTGCGTACTGCGTAAGAGTGGAACTCCTTACCGTCGTCAGTTTTTCCCGATGGATACAACATGGGTGTCTTCAAATCTAGAGTACATCTTAGACCACACCATTGCATAACATCAGGCAGGGTGTGGTAAAACGCAAACCTACGTTGAGTAAAAAAAAAGCTATTATCATATCGTAGAATATTTGCTTACGTGAAATAAACTTGTAATACTTATTACAAAATATGGTTCTTATACTACAACTTGTTTACAAGATTTATCATGTCTGAGCGACAGCCCTGTGAGCTATGGTCGGTAGGTACGTAAGTGGGTGGCCGCCCTAAAAGCGACGCTAATGCATCTACGCGCGTTCACACCCTCTACTGCACTGGAAGCAGTTACTGGAACGGTGGAACTACTGGAGAACCGTTACATCAAATGATCTAAATCTTGATGGTTAAATAATATAGATATCTAAGTATGCTAACATAATTTTTGCTATTGTAATAGAATAATTGTAAAAATCTTTATAAGGAACATGAACTAAACTACCTAGAACCTATTTAACGGTACCGGATAATTGTCATAGATACTGCGAGCTAAGTAAAACATGACGATTGAAAATACATTTCAAGAAAAAAGAAATCACAATACTACACCTATTTTACCAAGTATTTTAGCAAGAGTCAATTTTAGTGGGGTACCACCGCACTGTCAGATATTCTGCCTCGAAGCAATAGTGTTAGTGTGCAAACGCTGCTGAGTTAAGGCTCGAAGGCACTGCAGTAATCACAATTACTGCCAGAATTAGACATAACTGATATAACTGACTCGAAGTGTCTAGTGTAGTGCAGTGACGAGCAGAATGAAAAAGATGACACTAACTCTGTAATGTACAGATGTGACGCTCACCTTCAGGCGAGCAACTAGTGCGCCTCATTACATAAAAAAAGTTTAAAGTTAACGAGTCCACTATAACTAAAAAGTAGTAGTAGTAAAAAGTATCTACCGTTGTTTTTCTTACAACCAGGTCGACCAGTTCCCATTCTAAGGCTTTCCTGAAATGATGCTATTAAAGACCACGTCTAGACCAAGACTAGCTTATTAGCAGACCAATAGGCGCGACAAAGGACTAAGATTCTGTCCTATTAGCAATACTAACAGGTGCGATAAAGGACAGGCTCGTTACCATAAGTAAACCAATAGTCGCGATAAAGGACAAAGGCTAGCCTATTAGCAGACTATCAGGCGCGATAAAGGACTAAGATCCTAGCCTATTAGCAAAACCAACAGGCGCGATAAAGGATAAAGTCCTATTCTATTAGCAAACCAATAGGCGCGATCCAGGACAAACTCTAGCCTATTACAAACCAACAGGCGCGATAAAGGACAGTCTCGTTACCATAAGTAAACCAATAGGCGCGATAAAGGACAAAGGCTAGCCTATTAGCAGACTAACAGGCGCAATAAAGGACTAAGATTCTAGCCTATTTGCAAAACCAACAGGCGTGATAAAGGATAAAGTCCTATTCTATTAGCAAACCAATAGGCGCGATCCAGGACAAACTCTAGCCTATTACAAACCAACAGGCGCGATAAAGGACAGTCTCGTTACCATAAGTAAACCAATAGGCGCGATAAAGGACAAAGGCTAGCCTATTAGCAGACTAACAGGCGCAATAAAGGACTAAGATTCTAGCCTATTTGCAAAACCAACAGGCGCGATAAAGGACAAAATCTAGTCTATTAGCAGTCCCACAGGCGCGATAAAGGACAATGGCTAGCCTATTAACAAATAAAAATCCAAATATGCCCTTGTTAGAGTAATAAAGGAAATACAGCGATTGCGGAACTTGCACGAGATTAAAATTCCAAGTTTTATCATTACTGCATTTACAAATACCGGTGGCTTTTATTGTCTCGTTTTATTGCGAGGATTATTCTCGATATGGGCTGTTAATTCAGAATTAATCCTTTAATTTTGAAATACAGTTTGTTCGCTTTTATGTGAGAAGTCGAAGAGAAAGGATGAGTTGTATCTGACGCTCTAAAAATTGTTAATTGCTCAAACATTGAACTTGCATTATCTAAATGTCGGTTAGAATCACTGTCTTTACAAAGATTTCGCCAAAAAAATAAATTACAGGCATTTTTGACTCAAGAAGTTTAGGCTAACCATAATATTTGTTAATGTTTTTATTGAAAGGTTGTTCCGTATTAATAAGTGAACTCTCATGCCTTAATTTATAATTTCTATCTTCACTATCTATTCCTTCCTCTTCTCTATCGATCTATTCCTTACTCGCTTGATTGAAAATATTTACTTTTAACATATCCTATTCATCCATTGAGTATTCCAAACTTGATTCCGAAACTATGAATAAGCAATATATTTTTCATGTATGGTCACCCAAAAAACAGTTAAATAATAAGTAAGTGGTATCTTGAAGAGTGTTATCTAATGTGTAAGCCTACTAATAAATACATACAGAAGTATAGCTCTCATAAAGTTACTGCTTTACTAATCAAGTTCTTAATTAACAAAACAAGCACAATCTTCCAAATTCAATTCGATTGGTTAATTGATTCGAATCCCGCTAATGTTGTTGCGCCGCACGGTACACCCGCGGTAAGCTTTGCGTTCTGCTGTTTTTGAGCTTGACTTAATTTTTTTTTATTATTGTTAGGTTTGCAATAACGCCTGATATGCGGATTACATTACAAAATCACAAATATACGATAGGATCCATCCCAATACGATGGTTAAAGAAATATAGGAAAGATTTGAGTTATGACGTCATGCCATGTTAGCTCAATTGGTTAGAGCATACCCCGGCTCAAGGGGTGGATGGACGCGGGTTCGAATCCCGCACATGACTTAAATTTTTCCTATCGTATATTTGTGATTTTGACTTACATTTCTTTACATACAGATGTAAAAATTTAAACTCAATACATAATTGCAAGAGATTCATGATAGTTTTATCATGAATCTCTTGCAATTATGTTACCGCTTTATTTATTAAAGAACTAAAGTAGTTTTCACACAGTTCAGTGGATAATATAACTATATCCCGATAAGTCATGTAAATAGGTCTCATAGATCCAATTCTCTTGTAATAACTAAACAGACTGTAGTTTCGTCCACACCCGGTGGTTTTTGTCAAGGAGAGTTGCGCGTGCCCATCTGACATAATATTAAAGTAGGTTATCCTGTTATATTTTCTAAAATGTGTCCCAGATACTGTGATAACTTGTGAACTTTTTATTGTGAACCCCGTTTATCCGATGTTTAATTACTATATTATTATCCTAATATTCGACGTTCTTCGAATGGCGTTAATAGTCGCTTTGGAATCCCGAGAACCTGGTTCCATGCCTGACACAGTTACTTGACTTTTTCTGACCAATGATTTTCAGTAGTATTTCAAAGTCTAGTACTGCCTGGTAGATGGCTATACACTCCCCCCCCCCACTACATAGGACCGAACATATCAGCGAAAAGTATACAAGTGCATACATATATTTTTTATGTTTGGATGTCATCCATAATTTATTGGATTATACAATATTGATGATTATTTTTTACGTTCGGTAGAGTCTATCTCCCAGTTAGGTTAGTAATAAGTACTAACTACTTTTTATGTTACACTCAATTAACTGAAAAAAAAAATGTTTGGACCTGGATGACTTAATAATTGTACCGTTTGCCGATTAGCAGGACCTACTGTGGGCGAGTGACACAATCTGTCTTGTAAGCAATATGAAACGATAAAAGTAAAAAAGAGTGAATATAAACAAGAAAACGGAATAGACTCCAAAAATCCATGAAAACTATGAAATAACTTGAGAAAGTCGCACTATGCAAATGTGAGCTGAGAGGAGACTCAGTGTTTTTATTCAACATGGTATCGAGTCCCATAAGTTATTTTATAGCTTAGAAAACAGCTTCGCTTTTATTTTTACTAGTGATGGGTGCTTCGAAGTTCGCGTCCGAAGTAAGATTTGATAATTTTTGGTAGAATCGAAATACTTAAAAAACCTCTTTCGTATCGGCCCATCACATTCCTACTGCCTTCTGTTCGCACGGATTTTCACTCAGAGAGAGAACTATGGGCTACAATGTACATCTACGGGACAGTGCGGTACCATGTCGGATACACCTCAGCGTTGTAGTTGCTAACGACTGCTATCCTAAGATAACAACCGCGACCGAAGTCCCGAAGCGCTCAGTAGTTAATGCCAATAAAGGTCCATCCATGTGCGATCAATTTACACAACCTTATTTCCTCTTCTTTTTTTCATCTGGCAACAAGAAGCACAGGAACGCGGCATCCATACATGGTCGATATTCCGAAAATACGCTCAAAGCGTTTTAAATCTAGTTGTATAATGCATACGGCCGAATTGTGGAACACCCTACCAGCGTCTCTATTTTCCAATCAATATAATCTGGAAGTCTTCATGTAATCAGGTACCTGCTAGGCAAGCATGTTCCACCGTCGACCGCGTCGTCACTTTCCATCAGGTGAGACTGCGGTCAAATGCTTGCTTATCATAAATTAATTTATAAAAAAAGTACTGGCCGAAGAAAACGTTGCTTATACAGAGTTGTTTGATCAGTTAAGGTCAACTGGACTAGGCAATACTGTATCACCAAAAATGTCAATTAACATCACAAAAGAAACCGATCACCTAAAAAACGTAATTTAGTACCTCGACATTCGCATTGGTATCTCAAACCACATCCGCGCTGATAAACCGAGGGTCCCCCAACAGAAAATACATTTATTTATTTTTTTAATGACCCAAGAATTTGTCTCAAGGAGTCGGTTAAGACCTAATTAGACGTTTCTTTATTTCTTTTATAACTTACAATAAAGGCTTACGATGCGAATTTTTCGGAGGTTTTATTACGCGGTAGCGAGGCCGTATTAAGTATTTTTATTGTGCGTACAGAAAATGTTAATTCGAAAATAACTGGTTTAAGCGGAAATGGTTAAAATTCGCATCCTACTAAACCAGTGAAAGGATTCATTTTTTTTATATCCGAATGCCATCTGAGCAATGATTTTGGCAGGCATTGCGTAGTAGCAGTAGGTATTACAAGTTTACAGTAATTATTATTTTAAGATTTAAATTGTTAATCATATTATCAACACAAATAGTCTTGTATGTGTAGCGAAGGTTTTAATATTATTTGTAGGGTTCCGTACACAAAGGGTAAAAACGGGGCCCTATTACTGAGACCTCGCTATCCGTCCGTCTGTCACCAGGGTGTATCCCAAGAACGGTGATAGCTAGACAGTTGAAATTTTCACTGGTGATGTATTCCTATTGCCGCTGTAACAACAAATACTAAAAATTTTATAAAATTAATATTTAAGGTGGCTCCCATACAACAAACTTGATTTTTTTTTACTGTTTCTTATTCGAAACTAATAACGGTGACAGGTAGACGCATTAACTATTCACAGAATATTTAGTTTTATGTTCTCTTTCAATATAATTCAAAAATAAAATAAATAATTCAGGGGTTCCCATACAATAAAAGTTGTTTTCGCCGTACATACCCAGCTCAATCGGACACTGCGAAAAGTGTCTGTAACTTGCAAGAGTAGGTTACAGATAATGGTACTGAACCCTACGTGCGCGAGTCGCGAAGTTTACTTAGCTGTTCTCAACCGATCAGCAAAGTTAAGATACGTCGCGCGTGGTCAATAGTTGGGTGGGTGACCGCTAGTGACATTACTACTGAGCGCTTCCGTGCTTCGGAGGGCACGTTAAGCCGTCGGTCCCGGTTGTTATCTTAGGATGGCAGTCGTTATAGCATGGTGGTAGGGCATTTTGCGAATGCCCGCCTGGCTAGCTACCACCGTCAAGTAGAAAAATCTATCGTCAAGCACCTAACGGTGTGTGCCGGCAGCTGTCCTTGAGAGCCAGTACTTCTAGGTTAGCCTGAACAACATCTTCGACCACATCATCACTTACCATCAGGTGAGATAGTGGTCAAAGGCTAACCTATCAGGCATCAAAAAAAAAAAAGTTAAGAAAATAATAAAAAATATTAAAATAATGCACGCATTTATATTTCCGGAAGCGTGTAAAATAATGCACGCATTTATATTTCCGGAAGCGTAGCCAGAGGTTTCCTCGAGTTCTCTCTTTTTATTCTAGACAACTTAGGTAAGTCTAAATATAAAACAATAACCAGTTTGTAGACCATACAATAATATTGACTCTAGTAAAAAGACATAATGGTGTCGATTCTACACAAATGTTCTAAATTTAAAATTCTCTAAATTATGGTAGTTCATATTCTGTTCGCTCTATAATCCACATTCGTGTAACACCTTAAAACCATAAAAATATACATAGTAATTATAATTGAAAATAATTATAATTACATACGATTATTCTATTTAGAGCGTATTCCTTTTGACGCCTATATCGTTATTTTCGATAATTTTGGCCACATTTTGCGTCCATGCCTTTAATATGAACCATAGACACGAAATGTGGTCAAAACTATCGAAAGTAACGATAGTGGCGTAAAGTGGAATACGGCCTTAATTGTGGGTAATTTTGCAACAGTTTAAAGAGCACTAACTTACACGACGAACTATATTAGCGTAAACACATAGAATTGAACATAAGTCTAGTAATAGGACTGTCATTCGCTAGTGTTATAAGAATTTGGATTATAGCTAGAACAAAATAAGAACCACCATAACATAGAGAATTTTAAGTTTAGAACATTATTAATTATTATAGAATCGACATCAATGTCTTAACATTGATAATAATCAAATTTCTGATGAAAAACAAATTGTGAATACCTATCTTCGAAAGGTTATTTCTTACATACTTACTCATAGAAGTCACTTAGTCATTAGGCCCTTGCCACAGTGTAATAAATTCTTATAAATTAGGTACTTAACTTCGCAAAGAACCTCAATCGGAAGGTACCTGGACAGAGGTAGCTAGTTTAGGAACTTTATAATGCTAATATCATCGTTTTATTTCTCTTAGACTGTATTAAAAGACCGTATGCAACGCCGACGACACAACATGGTACAATGTTGCCCTTACCCCAATAAACAACTAGATTTACGATATAAAACACACACAAAATCGGTTCACTTTTTTTTTTCTGAGATGGCGTCGGAGATAAGCGACGTTTAACTCGCCGCCGATCGTGTACGATTCAATAAATGGTATTGTAATTGCGAATAATTTAAAGAAAGGGATGTTATAATAAAATGGTGTGAAGAATAAGGATGCTGAGTTTCTTAGTGGATATTTACTTTGTATCGTGTGTACATGAGTCTTTAATTTTATTCATTCTAGATTCTGCTTCTGTGGAACCGGTAAAGATTAATAATCAAATTTAGTTTTTCAATTTTTTTTAAGTTTTATTTTTATTTAATAGATTTCATCAATATCGAAGTTAAATTATTAGTATTTTTTCTACGTGGAGGCTTTTGTTCAAAAGTGCAAGTTTATGAAGCAGTGATGGCTCAGTGGCATTGGCTATGGACTGCCGCGCAGCAGGTCCTAGTTCGAATCCCGCCGCGGGCTTGATCTTCACCGCATGTTGGAAGGGCAATTTGCAAATGCCCGCCTGGCTAGCGACCACCCTCAAGTAGAAAATCTGTCGCCAAGCACCTAACGGTGTGTTCCGGTAGCTGTCCTTGAGAGCCAGTTAAATTACAGGCACATGAGACTTAACATATATGTCTCAAAGTGACGGGCGCAGTGCAATTCATGACTTGTGATGGAATGCATCTGTTATAGGCAAAGGTTAGTCCGCTTAACATCAGGTGGGCCTCGAGCTTGTTCCGTCACAATAACATAAAAAAAGTGCAAGTTATTCGGTTGATGGTGGTGATGATTATTTGAATGCAGTATTGTTTCTTTGATAATTGTTTGTTTTTAATTTGTAGCTGAAACATTAGCCTTTAACCACTATCTCATCTGATGGTAAGTGATGCTGTAAATAAAGAGGGTTGATATCAGCAGGCGCTAGGCGGCTGGCCAAAAAAACGAAGCCAAAAACTATCTATAATATGTTGTTGTGTATGTGTAGTCCTTTTTGTTGTAAGTGAAAAGAATTATTAACATCTGATGCGCTCGTAACGGAGCTTGCTTAGTCCTTCTTTTCCAATCAACTATGTTAGGCAATGTGCGCTGCGGTCATAACTTGGATGGGTGGCCATTAATTAATTTATAGCTGAGTGCCAGCGTGCTTCAAAGGGCAAGTTAAGACGAAGTGTTTTTTTATTTTTAAGTTGATATTTATGCTTGAAACAATAACTGTGTAATCCAGTAGCTTGCCGTATCAAACGAGCCTCTAATGGCACACCGCCTTGATATAGTTCACTACTCTTTTGCAGAGTTATGTTGTACGCTGCTTATTATATTTTTATACTACATAGTTCCATTGCATTGTTCTAGTTACTTGTTCCAGCTACTTGGCTATGCGTATAAAAGGAATAGTTGGGGTAAATATTCGATATGTCGTTAGTCTGACGGTTTTTGACGTGTCCTGAAAATGTCTCACTGGTGTTTAGCATATCGGTAGTGAATGCTCACTGCATACGCTGGGTCTGCAGTTTAAATCCTTCTGTGCCAATTCTCCACTGCCACGTATCCTAGCCGCGTTCAACGCTATCCTGGATCAAAATCCTAATAATGACTTCTTTATAGATGGATGGATGGAATTGTTGTCTGTATTTTTAAGTCCCTGTGAACTTTCTGAGTATGTAGCGTCTACTATTGCAAATTAACCGTGTGTAAATTATATAATTTTAATACCAAATGATTATTGACAAATGTTGTATTATGTTTATTTAATATTGTAATTTATAATCTTTTGTGACTATGTAAGTTTAATTATGATTAATTATTGTAAATGGTATGTCCGTTATAATTAATAAATAAAATAAATAAATTCTGTGGCTTGACCTTTACAGCACTGGTACCTAATGCTTGCCTCACTAGAAGTCTTGGTAAAATCTCTCCCCAAGCTCCTAACGATGTGTTCCGACAAAAATTCTAGGAAGCTTTCCAATTCTCCGTAATGCCTGTTAGCCATTCCACACTATCAGATGAGATTGTTGGCACATAATAGTTCATCAGCGATAAAAGGATAAAAAAGTCTTTCGTCGGCTACTTCTCTGTTAGCAAGTTACTTGCCTCATCAAACGGGCCTCTAATGGTGTCGTCTTTTGATGTACATAGTACATACATACTTTTCTAGAGTCCTAAAATGTAATTAAGTTACTCCTTTATGATCCATACTATGGGTTGTGTTCTAACGAAAATATGGAATTGATACTTTTTGTAGTTTGCGTTTACGTTAGAAAATATGGACGTCATATTTTTTGTATTTTGCGTACACTTCTAGATATAAGTCATAAAAGCGGACAAAAGAAACATGTCATCATCAAAAAACTTATTATCTTAGTAGCATTCTCCGAAAGTCTGGAATATGATTTAACCTTACATCACCTTAATAAGCATTCCTTTTTGGGAAGAAGGAAATACTTCACACTCTTGAGACGTGATTATATGGTAAAGTAATGTTCTAGTCAAAATTTATGTCCAGACCTAGAATAGTCTTCTAGTCATTTGTTTTACATTGGTACTACAACTAGCCTGAGTCACTAGACTAAGTTAAGAGATATAACCCAGTTATCCAGTTACTCGCCTCATCAAACGTGCCTCTAATGGCGCCAACCTTAGATGTAGTACATGTACTACTGAAGTAACGTACGTTACTCCATTATACTTCACACTGAGAGTGGTGTTCTAATGAAAATATGAAATACATTACCTACTGTGTCTAGAGGCTTTAGCGCGCACTTTCACACCTTGAAAACATAAGTTATATGTACAGTCGCCTGCAATAAGAAGTATACACATTGTAATTTTCAAAATAGTGGCAAACAGTTCTGTTTTTCCCTATGTAATCAGAAGTATCTTTAAATCAAAGAATAATATGAATACTTTTACTCAGGGTGATGTTTACTTCGATCAATGATAACTAAGCGACAACACATTGTTTTGAAAATTACGAAGTGTATACTTCTTATTGCAGGCGACTGTACATGCTGTGTGTAGCATGCAGCATGATCGTAAATTAGATTCCTGTACTAAAAAAACAATTTTAACTGACTGTAGTGTCCTACTAACCCTACTAACCCGTGGGGTGCCGGGTTAGAATTGCACCTCCCCATATCATCCCGTGGGTGTCGTAAGAGCCGACTAAGGGAGAAATACTGGATGGAAGGCAGCAGCGCCTTCTAAAGAACTGCTATCGCCAAGCCCCTTGCCAAGCGTGGGGATTATGGCAAATACCCCCTTAATAGGCGAGGCTGTGTTCAGCAGTAGACGATCCGGCTGATACAGTAGTGTCCTACTACCAGTTGGGCATTCTAGGTATAGGTTTCCCTGGGGTATAACTTTCCCCGGTCGAAGATCCACGCCCATCTTTACCCCATTTTCATCTTGTATCCATACTTGGCTTACGATCAAGACCCAGTCGCGCTATCAAGGTTGATAGATGCTGAAGTAACTAAGCGAGGTAGCATAATATTATTTGTGCTCCTTGACAAAATATTGTATGCCAGTTAATGGTGAAACATGTAGACCTGTTAACCTTATTAAGACCATCTTGTTATAACCATGTTTCTTGCAATAAATAAATTTCATTTCATTTCAAGCGGTAATTTTTTTGTAAAATTAGGCCCGATGTTTTTCCTTGAAGATTTATTTTTAACTCACTTCAAAAAAAAGGAGGTTCTATGATCGACTGTATCAGTTTGTTTTATGTACGTACACTGTGTTATTTGCCATTTATGTGCACCGATTCTTAATTTTTTTTTATTGGCAATGGTCTAAAATCCTCCGAGATGGTCCCATACAAATTTCATCAAAATCGGTTGAATTGTATGAAATATATTCGCCTATCTGGATGATTTAATGGTATCTGCTGTTGTCGACGATGAATACTATTTTAGGCGAGTGAATGATCTTATAAGCAGTCTTTATCTCAAAAAGGGTAAAAAAAAACGGAACCGACTTCCAACATGTTAATGTGAGGTTAGTATTTAGATCAGTATGGTACCGACTTCCACAAGTTATTTCATATTCTTCAGTGTTGGAATTCGGTTAAGTATATAAAAAAAAAAAAAAAAATTTACATTAAGTAACTTCCTAACAGCAGTAATATTAGGTTTAGTCTGTTAAAGCCTTTGACCACATGCGTATTTACCGACAATTCATATTGTATTAATGCACAAGGCGGTATGTAACCCATGGAAACTTACACCACGCAAGGTATATAGGATACCTTTAGGTGGTAGAAGTACCACTTCATGGTTACCTACGACGTATATAGGTTCTAAAATGTATATTTTGTCAACAGGGCAAAGACCTATCCGATCCAAAAGAAATGGAGCTCGCTAAGCAGTTATCGGACCTGATCTCGGTGTTACTGGACGCTGCGTTTTGCGAGACTATCCTTAAGGATTGCGATATCGACAAAACGACAGCTATGGCTGACATCCGGGCTAGAGCTCACAATCTCATCAGGTAAGTACGTAACTATAAGAGCAACTAACGACCTTAAAATAGAAATCAATTTTAACCCAGTGTAAAAAACCATTTAAAAAAAATTATAAATTAATTGCAATTCAACGGGGCAATGCTGCCAGCATACTGGGCACGCTGCCAACTGGTAGTGAGCTAGAGCATTTGGACTGCCTATGAGTCTGCAATGGCTTATAGGGATTTAAATGCTTTTATTGTAGTAGCTGTAGTGTTGTATATTGTTCGTAGTTTTTTGTTAATAAAAGCATACCGACGGTTAATTATTTTAAAAAAAATGAAGTAATAAACCCGATTGCATGTTCTTTAGGGTTCCGTACCCAAAGGGTAAAAACGGGACCCTATTACTGAGACTTCGCTGTCTGTCCGTCCGTCCGTCTGTCACCAGGCTTTATCCCAAGAACGGTGATAGCCTAGACAGTTAAAATTTTCACAGATGAAGTGTTTCTATTGCAAATACTAAAAATAAAACAAATATTTAAGGGGTTCCCATACAACAAACTTGTTTTTTTTACCGTTTCTTGCTCTATACTAATAACGGTGACAGGTAGACGCTTTAACTATTCTCTTTTATATATTTCATGAATATTTAGTTTTATGTTCTCTTTAAATATAACTAATTAAAAAAAAAAAAAAAAAAAAAGCTCTTCATTTTGATACCCAACTTGTATTTTTCTCACCACATGGCTTCTAAAATCCGCTTGTTTTTTTAAAGTTTTTTATGTACTTAGTGTTACTTGCGCTATCAAGACGAATAACAAACTAATACATTAAAATCCGTTAAGCTGTTTATATGTGTGGAGTACAGAAACTCACAAACATACATACATACATGAACCCTGAAAACATTTTATTATTTTTTTACAGCTTTATTTACAACTGATAGGCTAGCCTTTGACCACTATCTCACCGGATGGTAAGTGATGATGTGGTCGAAGATGTTGTTCAGGCTAACCTAGAAGTACTGGCTCTCAAGGACAGCTGCCGGAACACACCGTTAGGGGCTTGGCGACAGATTTTCTACTTGAGGGTGGTAGCTAGCCAGGCGGGCATTCGCAAAATGCCCTATCACCATGCAGTAACACTCTTTTTTTGGGCAATCGTGTAATTAGCCAAATTGTATTCGACACAATACCTAGTATTTATTTACAGTACTCTGCACTTCTGGTTTTGTGCCACTTCGTAGGGGAAGAGATGAGTGCCGTCTCTCGTCGTAAATCATATCTGAAAGAACTAAACTAGTTACATTAGTGTGAAAAAGCGTCTTGGTTCTTTGCCTTTTTGTTTTCAGGAATTTCAGATTTGTGAATAAATCTTATGTTTCATTATGCTAATTGTCTCAAACGGGAGCGAATATAAGTGAAAATAATACGTTTAACTACTTATTTTTTCATTTAAAAATGATGTATGTTAGAGAATTTCTGGTTATTACCTAAATGTCTACTCTTGCGGCTAGACTGCAACTATGCTTTCTCTGTACGTCTGTATCTAAATATGTGTTGCAAACATACATGATACAGACTTACACGAATTTTACAAATGTTCACATCTTACTTATGCTCAAATGTGACCAATTATACCAATTAAAAATTCGCGTTGAAAATTTTAATAAGTACATTCGGGTTTTGAAATTATCGCATCTATATGAAAAGTATTATTTCGTATTTTCTGTTACAAATTATAATAGATCATACTCGCCCCCATATTCTTTTGATCGGTTAAGAATGACTTCGCTACGAGCGCTTCGAAAACGTCTTGTTTCATCATACAATATTATCAATGTTTATGCAAAATTGAATTTCTATTGGCCCTATATTTATTTATTTATGATATTTGAACCCCAATTTCAAGACGTTGAATTTGTTACTCTATCGATCGATGAATGAAATTGAATGAATCATCTAAATTGGTTCACAGCTGACGAAGATATCAGGTACTTAACATACATAATAAAATAACATATCGTTTTATTATTGTTAGGTTTGCAATAACGCCTGCTATGCGGATTACATTACAAAATCACAAATATACGATAAGATTTTTTTTTTAAGTTATATGCGGGATCCCTCACATGACTTAACATTTTTCCTATCGTATACTTGTGATTATGTACTAACGTATCGTATTAAAAACCTCCTTAATTTTTGGTAAAAACATATGTTATAAAACATATATACGTTGGATAAAAGCAGCTACAACTACGTCCGTTTCTGTTACTACATTTTAAAAAACCATGTTCCCTGGAAGCGCATCGCTGAGTGCTTTATTTAGTTAGACCTTAACGTAATATAATTTCGTTAATGCATTTGCTACTGCCCCGCCTTTATAGGGTACACTGGGGTTATGGGGCACCTTTGAGATGTTTTGTGTAAAATGATGTAGAAGCGGCAAGGGATTCTTTTACTCATTATTTTTTTTTTTTTTTTTTTTTTTATGCATGATAGGTTAGCCTTTGACCACTATCTCACCTGATGGTAAGTGATGATGTGCTCGAAGATGTTGTTCAGGCTAACCTAGAAGTTTTTAAAGATCAATGATTATTTTACGTACATTTACGGAGTCAGTGTGCAAGCGATTTCATTATGTGCGCTTTTCAATTCTATTTCAAGTGCTTCGATGCGCTCATTCAACTTTCTGTTTCTATCCAGATCATCATCCGACATATTAGGTAAGCTAGTATATGTTGTGTAGCCAGTGTTCATATCTTCTAAAACATATTTATAATAAGAAAATACATAATAAATACTAGTGTAGTAAAACTAGACAAGTATTTTGACTTCATAGAGCTGTAGCAAACGCAAAGTTTGAAGCAGTGATGGCTCATGGGCATTGGCTATGGACTGCCGCGCAGCAGGTCCATGGATCGAATCCCGCCGTGGGCTTGAGTTTCACCGCATGGTGGAAGGGCATTTTGCGAATGCCCGTCTGGCTGGCGACTACCCTCAAGTAGAAAATCTGTCGCCAAGCACCTAACGGTGTGTTCCGGCAGCTGTCCGTGAGAGCCAGTAATTCTAGGTTAAGCCTGTTATAACACCTTCAACCACATCATCACTTAACATCAGGTGAGATTGTGGTCAGTCTTACCTAACAGCATTAAAAAAAAGCCTGTAAATGTGCGCTACTTACGCAGCAATTTAGTAGATTTAAATTACCTTGATAAATCAATTAATTATCTTTACCAAATAAGAGTATACTTAATGCACCTACAAAACCTCTTTGGAAGAGAAAATAATGATGGAGTGGCGTTATGTCGATTTCCAAAAATAGGAGTTATTCATCTTTGGTCCCACAAGCTACTGGCCCATTTGGGACCTAACAAAAATTGCAATTTTAATAATTTTCATTCGTCACGTCCAAATTGTTTTTACATGCTAAATATTACTTCATTTATTGTAAGCGACAAGAGGGGCTATATAAAAGAGAAACAGGACGTCAATAGCAATAAAAATATATAATTGAACCTATGTACAGGGCGCAAGCCCATTGCCATCTAAATTACACAAAACTCAGACTAATAATCAGGGAATCAGCATATTTATGTGTTTAGTTTGTTTTGTGTATGCGTGTAGGGTTTTCCTTATTTTCAAAACTGATATTTTTTTACATTAATATACCTAGTTCAATACAAATCATTACAAATAAACTTTTATAGTCAGGGTACAAATATTGTAATGATCATTTGCATCCCTATTTTACCTTAGAGGCTTCATTTCATATCCAGCATGTATCTTTTATACGAATTCAAGCGACTCCAGAGTCTCGAGCATCGCTGCAAAGTCGCTTGTTTATCGGTTTTTTTATCGGATACATTTCGGAGAGTGTGCCACGGAACTTCATAATTTGATTCCGGCATACCCATTCTATAATCGGACATCCAGGGATACTCAGAAGCGCCACCGCTATATAGTTGATATTCCATTTACCCGAACGAAGCGATTTGGGTCTTCGTTCATCATACGAACCGACAGGGAATGCAACAACCTGCCTGAATCTGTGTTTCCGGTTAATTACAATATAGGGAGGTCTTCAAAACGCGAGTGAATAGGTATCTTTTGGGCACGCTCCATCATCGATCGCATCATCACTTAACATCAGGGCGTCAAGTCTGCTAATCAATATGAATCTATAATGGACTCGGCCTGGTCCATTTTGACAGTTTTGGTAGTCTTCTAACTTCATATCGTTCATATTGATTCAATCTCGGTTTCATATGAAAACGAAACAAAATGATAATAAATAATAACGCAATTGTTTTCTGAATTACCTTACTCTTCTCTTTTTATTTTTTGATGGCAATATCGTCAAACCAGCCTAGATTCATCTTAGATTTATATATTCATAAGGGATCAGCAGACTACCGATTCTGTCTTGTATGAATCTTGAATGAATCTGTGCTGAATATGAACATGTAATTAGCAGACTTGGCCCCCAGGTGTAATAGTGGTCAAGTGCTACCCAGTCAGGTACAAAAAAAAAAGAATTATTGTTCCAGCTGTAGTAGAAAAACCCGTCAATAAATTCTTAACACCGTACTAGACGGAGCACAGGTTGACGACAAACAATGCGACTCAACAGATCGAGTACATTTCATAATTAAAACCTACGTAAACAATAAACAAGACCCTATAGGGTAACCGGTAGCTTTTCTATTCCAATTAACTTCAGTGCGCTTACAAATTGCCCTCCATACAATTTGAAAGCTTGGTTTGTGACGGTGCTACTAACGGGTATTCACGAGCTTGTTTATACTCCTTCCCTCATCCCACTTAATGTCGGGTCGGTACAAGTGTTTTAAAGGACAACACAACACAATGTACAGAAAACTTTCTTCGGTTTAAATTATTCACGAGCTTGTTTATACTCCTTCCCTCATCCCACTTAATGTCGGGTCGGTACAAGTGTTTTAAAGGACAACACAACACAATGTACAGAAAACTTTCTTTGGTTTAAATTATTCACGAGCTTGTTTATACTCTTTCCCTGATCCCACATAATGTCTGGTTAGTAAAACTATTTTAAAGGACGACGCAACACAATGTACAGAAAACTTTCTTTGGTTTAAATTATTCACGAGCTTGTTTATACTCCTTCCCTCATCCCACTTAATGTCGGGTTGGTAAAAGTATTTTAAAGGACGACGCAACACAATGTACAGAAAACTTTCTTTGGCTTAAATTATTTAGCCGCCTGACTGATGCGTTTTCTACGTTGGAAATGCTCTTGTAACTAGTTAGTGAAGAATCTAGCATTTAACCCGACTCTGGCTGAAGATTAATTATAGGTTTTAATAGCTACCAGAACCTTCGCATGGCTCAACGTGCTCTTGACTACTTTTCTATGTTTTTTTTTATGCCTGTTAGGTTAGCCTTTGACCACTATCTCACCTGATGGTAAGCGATGATGTGGTCGAAGATGTTGTTTAGGCTAACCTAGAATTACTGGCTCTCAAGGACAGCTGCCGGAACACACCGTTAGGTGCTTGGCGACAGATATTCTACTTGAGGGTGGTAGCTAGCTAGGCGGGCATCTGCAAAATGCCCTACCACCATGCTATAACGACTGCCATCCTAAGACAACAACCGGGACCGACAGCTTAACGTGCCTCCGAAGCACGGAAGCGCTTAGTAGTAATGTCACTAGCGGTCACCCATCCAACTCATGACCGCGGGCGACGTTGCTTAACTTTGCTGATCGGTTAAGAACAGCTAAGTAAACTTCGCTACGAGCGCTTCAATTGTGAGTGCTTTTCGTTATAGCCCTTTTCGTATAATACACCACTCTAAAAAATAAAAAACAACCCAATCTCACTCCATTTTCACAAAAGCGTGTTTCTCCTTCAATCATTGTCAAAACATCCACCATACAAATGGCGCTTACAATGAACCTGACACACTATTCACACTTTACCGCCATGTCAAAATAACTCTCCTTTCACTTTCCCAACATAAACCAGAATAGTTTGACACATTAAAAAGTATAAGGTAAAATAAAATAACGTAAAATATAAAGATAAAGTTTATTCATAATGTAATAATCATATAAAAATAACAGCAACACAAAAATAATTTAATCTGGTAACAAAATTTTAGAGATAAAAATGTGTTGATCTCCGATTCCTACCAGGAGGCAATGATTGCAAAATAGAAAACAGAGCTTAGGTAAATTCAACGAAATATATGAAAAATCTAAGTAAACACATCTTTACTGTACCCGAAAATTCGAAATTACATTATTATGTATTTAATGATTGAAGTATGTTATATGATTTTATGAGACGCCATTGCTATTTATAATTCCGACTCTATGTAATTTTTCACTATAAAACGAAGCATTATCTATATTTGAATATACTAAATATAAATTCACGGTTTATGGACTGTTACTTTTGTTCAAATAAAAATGTTAGTCTCTATTCATATTATGTTTTCTTTGTTCTGTAATTTTCAATGTGACAAAGTACTAAATGGTGCATGTTATAGAAAGAAATGTCATGTACGTTCAAGCGGGTAGATTGGGCATGTGTTAGCGCGCGACAGCTAGCATTGTGTCCATATGTGACGGTACTTGTCGCCTCTACCCTTAAATATGTGAATTGAGGAATTATTCGTCGATTTTTTTATTGTCTTTTTAATGTGTGCCCTTGCCGTTCAGTTTCCTAGTTTTTTTTTTTTTTTTTTTTTTTTTTTTTTTTTCTCAGTAATACAATGCCCTACAGACTCATGGTCCGTACTCTTTTTAGACTAAATTTTTTTTTTTCCGTTTACAGTACATTACTTATATCATACTCCATGCATCACATTATGACTTACAACTATGATGTTATGCGTTGTTAAAGTATATTGCCTTAAAAACTAAAGTGAGTCCATATTTTTTTTTTAAATTTTTTTTTTCCGCCGTATTTTATTTGTTATAAACTTAATTTTAACTTACTACTACAATTAAATTTCCTTTATGGATATATATGTACATATATATATATATATATATATATATATATATATATATATATATATATCATGCCGTTTATTATTTGTTACAATCTTACTTTTAACTTACTATGTTAATCCTATATAAATATGACACTACAATGAAAGTTGGTGCTGTTTTGTCATTTCATTGTGTTAGGTCCCTGATGGACCCGCCACTGACCCCGGGGTCCGTTGTCTGTTAAGGATTTCCTCCACGACGTTTTCGTTGCGGTCCTTCAATGCCATTTTGAGGTTGTGATTGGTTATTTCCTCTTTCGTCGCTTTTTCTGCCCGCCGCACAAATTCGCCGATGGTGTCAGAGCTGTCGTCGGTGTAGTATGTGCAGCTCTCTTTGTGACGCGACAATGCCACAACCGCATGCGGGACGCTGTCCCTGAGCCTGGTCACTTTTTCTCTCATTTGGATGATAATTACGATCTCGTATGTCAGTCCCTGTGACTCGTGCACGGTCAGAATGCGAGACCCCTGGCCACACCCATACCCTCTGCATACCAAGGTGGATTTCTCCTCCTGAGTCAGCGTCAGATATAGGGTGTTTGGGAGGTCTTTTGGTATTTTTGCACCTGTGTATCGTTGGAGTTTCAGGGAGTAAACACGAGATCTTGATGAGTAGAAGCCCGGGTACACCTCACGCAGGACATATGCCACATCCATCGGATTTCGGTGCGTGCAGAACAACTCTTGGCCGATGGTCGCCAGGACGTTTGGATTGCTGTACCTTACATTGAAAAGGTTCTCTCTCTCAATATAAGGCAGCTGGTTTACGTCTCCGATGATGACAACATCCTCAGCCTCCAGTAACCGCGCAGCCATTATGATGGCCCCGAAGTGGTTCATGTGAGCTTCGTCCATGAGAAGACGTTTTTCTCTACGCTCCATGAACCCATTGGCCAATACGGAGGCCAAGGTGCGCACTTTGGATTTAACTCCATCGCCTATGCGGTGCGCTACCTTGTCTCTCAGATCTTTGGCTGCTTCGGTTGTGGTAGTGACTATGATGTCTCTGTCAGCATCGAAGTTTTTAACTATCCAAGTTGTTTTGCCGCAACCGGGAACTCCGTTAATCCAAGTAATCCGTGGCATTGTCCAGTGGTCCCATGCTGCCGCTGGGTTGGAGTCATCCGAGATGGTTTTAGCCATCTCGATGATTTTCTCCTGCAGCATTATCTTCGTGCACCGGGCTGTGACCACAAGGGGATTGTCTGGTGGTGTGAAAAATGTAAGTTTACCAGTCCGTTCTGTCTCATCCTCATTCAGAGTAACGAAGCCCTCTGTGGAGCTGAATGCAGCCATATAACGACCCGTCCTACTTCCCTTGATGACTCGGGATCTCTCGTTATCGTATATGGCTGCTTCCGCTTCCGTGAGTCTCACATTCAACAACCCCTCGTTTTCCCAGAGATAGGCTTGCATGATGTTCTTGCAAGTGATCAGGTTGACATCTCTCGTTGCCTTCTCTATCGTTAGGAATTCGATGAATGCGTTGAATGCGTGGTCTGTTGGCTTCGTTACTTGGATGAGGTTTGGCGGGTTAACTTGCCCCTTGTCGGCTCTGGTCCGTTTAGTCTGCGGGGGGTCGGGATGTTTTGTGGAGGGTTTTGTGAATTCCTGAACGCCAGCTGATTGTCGTTCTGCCGTTCTGGAGATCATATCTCTTATGCCGTGTAATGCTGAGTTGACAACGTCTATAAAATGCTTTTTATGTCCGACTCGGCTTCCTCTTTTTTCTGGACTGGATTTTAGCCTCTGTGCTACGGATTTTTTGGCGTCGATCTTTTCTTGGAGGCGCTGAGCTCCTGTCTGCGTACTCGAGTATGGTTGGAGGCTTGTGATGTTTTTGGTTGCGGATACGGTGGGTGCTTTGAGGTAGCTAAGAGCTTCTCCTCTGTCCTCGTACGCCACTATGTTGTGGCGCGCTGAAGCTTTTATACACCCAATGTGGTCCGCAACTTCGCCTCGCGAGTACTCTATCACCATCGCGTCTACGCTGATAATGCGAGGTGTTGCGCCTTCATCCGCCTCTCTGAGTTTGGTGAGCACTACGTTTGCGAGAGAAAAGGGCGTCCGCCTACCCCAGTCGACCAGGATGATCGTTTTATTGTGCGACCTCACTATTCGACATAGGCAGCCGGCCACCCTCGTCTCCAGAAGTTCTTTGTATTTCTTCCGCTTCATGGTGGTCTTGGTAGTGCTCCCGTTTAGCAGAGATGCTAGTCCAGGTGATATTGCAACTCTGTTCTTTCCTTGTGCGTTGCAATAACTCAAGCCGAGTCTCTCGTTGTTATTGTCCATGAACATGGCCACTCCCCTTATCCTAATGCCTGGTTCGCCTCTCTCTCCGTATTCCAGAAGCTGGTTTAGTGCAGTTCTGCTTATAGAGGTTTGCCTTGCACCAGGGTCCGGGATTGTAACGATTGTAGCTGGTAGGGATGATTGGGTATCTGTGGGACGGGTTGTTGTTGTGCTGTGTCTTTTTGCCGCAATTTTGAAGATTGTATCCACATAGTCGAGGAACGGGGTCCTGCTTCCTGAGTCTGCCAGGATGTGCTGCAGACTATCTTTTGTTTCCTAGTTTGGATATCGTGCTAATCAGATCTCGTTAAAGCTGATTATTGTTTTATGATTCTAAAATCTATCCTGGATGGGATTGGGTCGTATTGTATCCTAACTGAACCCAATTCTAAACTAATGATCAATTTCACCTCTGTAACGATTAAATTTGATGAACCTTTGTCTCCACAGAGTAGATGTTGTAGTATTACAAAATCACAACTAGAAAAAAAATTGCATAGTATGGGATATTGCAGTATTTTAAATTTTCCTTTGACTTTGACATTAGGCTGTAAGAAAAAATAAATCTAATCCAGGATTCAAAAATTGCACCTTCGATTTAAGTAATGGCGAATGCCCGCCTGGCTAGCGACCACCCTCAAGAAGAAAATCTGTCGCCAAGCACCTATCGTTGTGTTCCGGCAGCAGTACTTGAGAGCCAGCGAAATAACAGGCGAAATGAGACTTAAAAAGTATGTCTTAAAGTGATGGGGGCAGTGCAGTTCGTCACTTGTGATGAAATGCATCTGTTATAGGCAGAGGATACCGCTTAACATCAGGTGGACCTCGTGCTTGTTCCGTCAAAATAATATAAAAAAATGGCCACTTTGCAACTCCTGATAGATGTGCCCAACTTCTGTGTTCACGCTGTTGTCTCAAGTGATAACAGTCGAAACCAAGGAGGTGTCTTTTTTCCTCGACAAGAATCCAATAAATTAAAAATCTGCTACGAGGACTACGCCCTATATGTATAGCAACAGCCTATCACATTTTAATGGTTTATAGAATTAAGTATCTGCGTGTTAATCAAGCCGTAGATAGGTTAAATATAAAACATTATCTTCTCAAAATCCTTTCCTTCAATTCCTGAAGTGGGCCGATTTCTTTGTTCGTTTTTAAAACATGCCTACCATGTATGTCTACGAGTATTATTGATGACTGACTGAAACCTATATTATGGTGGTTTATGCGAGTACTATGGTTTAAAAAATATAGATGTACTTTACTCGATGACCCTTTAACGATAAATATGCTAGGTTACTATTTTTTTTATTCCTACCGTTCCTAGTAGGTATATAAAAACCCATCTGGATAAAAGAATAACTTAATTTCTAATTCAATATTTAGTTTTAGGTCCCAATACTTCACAAATAGCAATAATATATATACATTTCTGGTTACTAATGAGTAACCAATCTAGAATGTATATATTCTGGCTATATGTAAGTCTTGTAAAGACATTCCTTTTACGAGCTAGAGACATACAGGCCCACCAACTTATCTGTTCAGGTGGCAGAAAAAAGAACTACAACATTCCTTCAAATTGTGACAGTTTGTAGTTGATTTCCTTGATCAGCAGCGCCCTCGCCAACTGCACAGTTAGGTTGGTGGTACTATACAGAAAACACCGTTTCATACAAACAGACAGCACAATAGTTTGCTCTGTAATGTAAGTACGAAGTCCATAAATGCCTAAATTGGTTGTCTATTAAGCATTTTTTTTGGACCAAAAGAGTTTACATACATAAATTCATCATAATGTGTACTTATTGCTGATAGAGTAGCCCTTAACCACAATCTCACCTGTTGACAAGCGTCTATGTTATCGAAGGTGGTAACAGGATACAACTAAAATTACTATCCCTTAAGGACAGCTGCCTTTAGGTGCTTGGCATCATAGGACGAGTATCGATTCAATTAAATTCAAAATTATTTTGAAGCAGTGATGGCTCAGTGGTATCGACTATGGACTGCCGGGCAGCAGATCCATGGTTCAATCCCGCCGCGGCCTTGAGCTTCACCGCACGGTGGAAGGGCATTTTGCGAATGCCCGCCTGGCTAGCGACCACCCTCATGTAGAAAATCTGTCGCCAAGGACCTAACAGTGTGTTCCGGCAGCTGACCTTAAGAGCCAGTGGAATTACTGGCACATGTGACTTAATAAATCTCAACGTGACGGACGCAGTGCAATTCGTGACTTGTGACGAAAATGCATATGTTATAGGCAGAGTTTAGTCCACCTAACATCAGGTGGGCCTCGAGCTTGTTCCGTCGCAATAATATTAAAATAAGTACTACTGTTAGGCGGAAATTCATCAACTGTTCTGTCACAAAAACATGAAAAAAATCACCAGGCAAGCATCAAATCACTAAGTAACTTATAAAGCAAATGTTGCCAATTGAGTGGTACCACCCTTTCGGCAAATAGTCGTATCGGCGTCGGCTTAGATCGATAATCACTTGTAATCGAGAGCATCTGGCTCCCCTGCGCCCTCTGTGTGACGTCACGCAGAGGGTGACACCGAGACAGCCCTGATTACGTTGTAATTTTAGTTTAAGTGAATTAAAATGGAGTGTATGAACAGGGTGGCTATCTCTACCATGTCAATCCTACTATGCAGTTTTATATACAACAGCTAATAAAAATAATGTGTTGTTTCTAAATATTATTACAAGCACTATCGCGTGCTAAGCGAAAATATATTTAACATATTATTGGAGTGCAAAATGTCATGCCAAAGGCGGGAATCGAACCCGCGTCCTCCGATATCGCGTCGGATGCCTAAACCTCCTCGGCCATCTGGACACGTGGGGTGAGAGTGTGAGTGTCGATTCGTTTGTTTCGTGAGGTTCGATTCCCGCCTTGGGCATAAAATTTTGTACTCCCAATAATTTTTTAAATAATGTGTTGTATTTTTTTTTTTATGCCTGATAGGTTATCCTTTGCCCACTATCTCACCTGATGGTAAGTGATGATGTGGTCGAAGATGTTATTCAGGCTAACCTAGAAGTATTGTGTTGTGGACATTGTGCTTCGTAGCGGTAGTGGCTACGAAGCAGAATGTCCGACACTGCAGCGCGGACACACCAATGCGGACATTTGCAAACAGTTCTTTTGTGATTACGCGTGAGTGCATTGTAGCATGTGCAATCAAAGGCGAAAGTTACTTAGGTCCATTCTCGATCTCTGCTTTGGGTATGCTCTCTAGATACGAAGCTGAATTGAAGCGCTCGTAGCGAAGTTTACTTAGCTGTTATTAACCGATCAGCAAAGTTAAGCAACGTCGCCCGCGGTCATGAGTTGGATGGGTGACCGCTAGTGACATTACTACTGAGCGTTTTCGAGGGAAGGCACGTTAAGCCGTTGGTCCCGGTTGTCGTCTTAGGATGGCAGTCGTTATAGAAGGGTGGTAGGGCAATTCGCGAATGCCCGCCTGGCTACCTACCACCCTCAAGTAGAAAATCTGTCGCCAAGCACCTAACGGTGTGTTCCGGCAGCTGTCCTTGAGAGCCAGTACGTCTAGGTTAGCCTGAACAACATCTTCGACCACATCATCACTTACCATCAGGTGAGATAGTGGTCAAAGGCTAAGCTATCAGGCATAAAACAAAAAAAACACATATTAAGATGCTGTACTTTGAGATCTCGTTATCAGGTAAATACCATAGACCTATCTAAAGTCTAATATCGGTCTTGTGATCTGATCTTTTGGTCCTGGTTCTTGAGATCGTCGTTATATGAGATGCTGTTGATATGATTATCAATAAGAGACGGTATTGTGTAAGATACCTATAGATATATATATATATATATATATATATATAGATAAGATTGTATAAGGTGACAAAATTTTGACAGCATACCATATAAGATCGGTCTTGACACTAAGATTAAGTAAAGTTTATTAATATAGACCATAACGAATTATGTCTCGGTGAAACAAGCGCAGTGCAGTGTCACGCAGAATGGAGATACTGTAACTGTAATGGGTACAGGTGTGCCGCTTATTTTTTATTGCTTATAGGTAAGCCTTTGACTACATGGTAAGTGATGATGTGGTCGAAGGTTTTAACATGCTTAACCTAGAATTACTGGCTCTCAAGGACAGCTGCCGGAACTCACTGTTAGTTGCTTGGCGACAGATTATCTACATAAGGATGGTTGCTATCCAGGCGGTTATTCGCAAAATGTCCTTGCACCATACGGTGAAGCTCAATCAAGCTCGCGGATTCGAACCATGGACCTGCTTCGTGGCAGTCCATAACCAATGCCACTGAACCATCACTGCTGCTTATTATGAACTGTGCCCGATAATTGGCAATAGGGTAACCGTATATTAGATGAAACAAAACATATCTGGCGAGGCATACGTGTACGATATAATCTATGTAAAATTGTTATAACGTGTTCAAAATCTAAACTAGTTTCACAATAGCTGCTCGGCGGTCCAGGTGCTGAATGATATCCATTACAGAAACATGAGATTTTGATATATTGGGTCGCGAACGCAATACAATTACCCAAAAGTTTTGGAGTGGTCTGTAATTATTGTTATAGGTAACGGCCGTAGAATCAAGTAGGACTCGTGCAAGAGCGTTTCAACAATCAAGAACGTAAAAAATGACACTAAAATATGGATGTGTTTTTCTAAAAGTCGTAAGACAACTAGTTCCCAGTTTTATAATTTTCTACCTCGCAGCAACGTTCATGCATCGGCAGATAAATAATAACAAAGATAAATAATACTTAAATAAACTGGTAACGTGTGTTGGTAGAAAACACCACAAAAAATGATTTGTCAGTACCAAAGCGTGGCCAGATGTAGGAAAACATTGCCGGTAATAAAAACCAAATATTGACATTGAATATTATAGCAAATAATCAGCGGGACCCCGCGTTTTTAATAAATTAAAAATGTCCTCGACAAATTATAGGGAAGGGGGTTTGGCTGGGCTTGCAGCGGATTGGGAGTGAATAACTTTAATACCCTTTGCTCACTATAGTCTGGTTTTTAATTCGAGATCAAAAATGTAAACAAAGAAATGTCAATATATGTCATTGTCAAACTGATAGGTTAGGGTGTTCAATAGTTTTTCTTCAAAAATATTCTCACAAGTGTGGCTATTAAAAACAAAAAAATCTTACACTTATTTTTTCAGGCTTGAATATATGCGTAAATATGTACGCGCATATAAAAGTGTTTTATGGTTTCATAATAATGCAATAAATTATAGCATTAAATATATTTTTTACATTAAATGCTCCATCCGTTCCCAAAATTAGAAAAATTACCAAGTACTTGTAATTTTTTTGCACGGTTAACACCTTTGTTTACATTTTTGATCTCGAATTAAAAACCAGAGTATAAGTATATATAGTCTTAGGTATATATAGTAATCCCATAATTAAAGTCTTTGTAATCCCATAATTCCCATAACATATTTCTAAATATTATATCAAGCAATAGCGCATGATGAGCAAGAAAATTATTTGCAAAGTCAAAAAAAGAAAAATCAGTTGTGATTTAAAACTCTTTATATTCAGTTTTGGCGTCTACAACGAATCAAAATTCTACTTTACTCACCTTATGCTAAATTTACTGCCGCGTTCAGGAAAAGCCTATAGAGCCATTATTTTTTAATGTTTTTCAGCATTTATTGGTTTATGCGTTATAATTTTAAATCAATATAGCGTTCAGGGATCTTTGCTTTTTGCATTTATCTACGTTCAAACTCAATAACACAAGTTGCCAGATACTTATATCAATCTGTTATCCTGACGTTGCGTCCCTGCATTTGAGCGCCAGTTTTCACTCTAGACTATTTTGATAGAAACTAACAATAATATTCGGCTCAGCAATTACTTATTCCGATATATTACCCAGATACATAATTTTTCAAATGTTGGCCTCTACGACGCTTTTGTGAAGACCAATTACAAATTTTAGTACAGACAGTCATCGTTCAGTTACTATCTTAATTGATGAACCAGGACTTGAGTTCGTCCTCGTGAAATTTGATCTAACCTATCTCAAGCGAATTGTGTGAATCGAAACAAAATTATGTTCCTTTATGGCTAGTAGCCTGGCTATATACCAAATTAGATAGTTGATTTGAACGCGAAGAATGAACAAAGTACTGATTTATTTATTTGAATTTATAGTGTTATATAAGATCGCTGTCACTACTACCACGCCTTTATCACTTACGCCACGGGACACTGGTCGTTTTCATTTTCAAATTACTCCGCGACTTTTTAATTTTCTCATCGGTGGGCGGGACAGACATGCTGTCTAATTATAAGGCAGGCTTTACATGTCAATTGGGGATTGAGACATCGGGGACAATGTTTGAATTGATTTGGAAATTTCATGCTGATAGAGTCAATTGTTAGTCGTGGAGTCAATTTGTCCTGTATGTTTGAATGATTTTGGAACTGTGTTATGTGTTGCGGACATCATCTTATATAGTGTTTATTGTGTAGTGAAAGCTAGCCCGTTTTTGTTATAGTACTAGAGGAATATAAAACTGATACAACACACTCTCTGCTCAAAATAAAGTTCCGCTAGTCGATAAGTTTGGGTCTTAATCGATTGGCGTTTTGGTTTAAGTTTAGAAGTATGTTTTTTTATGCTACTGTATAATTGTACTGTGTTATTTGTTGACACACATTTTAATATCAAGATTTTATGTAAGTTTTTTGTTTATTGATTTTTTTGGCTCTTGTCGTCTATCTATTTTATCGACCAAGATATATAATTTTGATTAGATCGGTTGCCAAACTGACTGCTTCCTCCGTAGCTTCGTAGTAGATATATGTTTTGGCTCTGGTCACCACAGAAGTTGTGTGTGGTCTCAGACTGCTCCAGAAAACCCCAAATTGGCCATGTACTGCCTGCAGCATCGGCCAAACTGTGTTAGCCACTTGAGAGTCTTCTCAAGTGAATAGTGTAGATTCTGAATGATGTGCAATGCCGTCTAATAGTATAATCTAATCGTAATAATACACTTATGAGTTTACTCATATATACATAGTATATTCCTTATGGCATAATTTTGTATTACATCAAATGTGGAAATATCAATCGATACCATTCAATTTCCTGCAATTTCACAACCATGGAAAATATACCTTCAACCCCTTTGAAAAATCACAAAAGCGCAATCCAATCAAACACTTGGTGCAAGTATCGAGAACATAATTACTTTATCGAGTACTCGGAGAGACTGAAGGGTGATAGAGTAGAGTATTTAATTCAGTACGGAGTGATTACAGCAGCCCTAGGGGTATTGAGTGCGCTTTTTGGGAGGACTGAAATATCTATGGTATACGATAAAGGGTGCTTGAGGGATTTTTTAGTTACTAGTGGTGTTCTTTTTTGTGTGAAATTCCAGTGTTGCTGATGTCATGCGTCCAAACAAACATTGCCTTCACGGTGTTAAAAGTATATTTTGTAAAAAAATATAGTTTTGATAAAGTCCTTAACTCATATTATAGTTTATACGCACTTTGTAATAAACGCATAATGGCATGATGAATTGAACACCCTTTTATTACTTTTTTGTTTAAAATCATACAACCCTGGATGTTAGACATTTTTGTATTTAAACATCATCATCATCAGCCGGAAGACGTCCACTGCTGAACAAATGCCTCCACCATAAAACGCGGCAAAGCGCGGCTATTAGCCACTTGTAACCATTGGCTACCCGCGACTTTCACGATATCGTCAATACACCTGGTGGGTGTATTGGGGGTAAACGTAGTAGATAATTTTTTTAAAGTAGTGAAACGCTCTTGTTTTGAAGAATGGGGCATTCCTAATCTAACTTGCAAATTATTTAATATTAATTCCGCTGGTAGTGACGGTAATTTCTTTGTGTTAGTTAAAATATCGCGTTTTTTTCATACTGCTCTCATTAAACTACAATAAAAATGTGACATAATGCGAATCTTACGTTTGAAGGATGTTCCGTGAATACATTTCTGGATTACGACGATTTATTTATAGGACGTCTAGCGTCCAGGTCATTTTGATCTTAAGATATAACGCAACAAGAACATTTTAGATCCAGGTCATTTTGAGATTATGATGTTTTCCGTTAGTAAAAATATGTAATTATTCGACGCGGCAAAAATATATGTTTATATTATCTAAAGCTGATTTACAACGCTTTGCAATGCTATTCTTGACATTTTCCTTGCATATAATTTTGTGTATCGAAATCAGACCATTTCACCGTTTTTATACCTATTACTAAACAAATTTGTTTTGCATAAACGAGTTCAAAAATCGATCTTGACCTTGGTTTATGTCAATGTGATTGTTGCAATATAACGAATCTTCTGCGAGATTAGCTGCTATTTAGCGATCACAGTGGTATATCGAGGATTCGAGCAATAACGGCTCTTGAAAATTTATATAAACTAGGTACAGTTAGAAAAATCCTACGTTCAGAGGTCAAACAAAATGGGTTCACCTTAAATTTTCTGAACTCAGATAAATGCACGAATTGTGTTGAGGTTTATTGATCGTGCAGCTTCATGAAATCGGCCCTTAAGGTCTTTATATTCATCAGATTTCACGTACAGTAGAAAGGAAATCTCAGGTATCTCTCTGTAATCTCATTTCATTTGTCTATCTATAGGTTTGCTTTAGTGTTGACGTTTTAGACCAAAAAATGGAGACTGCCGATAGATGCAGCAGATATTTTTTATAACCTTAACATAACGTTAAGCCGTTGACGACAATTTCACCTTTGAGGATGTGGCCGAAGATGGAAAGATTCTGCCACGTTCAATCTTTTACTATCAAAGTCTCCTATGTTACTACAAATACTACAGTAATACAGTAGTAATACTACACCGCATTTCCTACTTCACACAGCCATAATTTAGAACCAGCTGCCTGGTGAAGTATTTCCGAACAGATACGACCTAGGGGCCTTCAAGAAGAGAGCATATTCCCTCCTCAAAGGCCGGCAACGCATCACCGAGACCTCTGGTATTGCGGATTTTCGTGGGCGACGGTGATCACTTACCACCAGGTAAGCCGCATGGTCGTTTTCCCTTCTATCCTGTATAGAAAAAAACTAAGATCCAAGCATAGGTACGAGTATCATATCTGTAGGTCTAACTAACATTCCCCTTGAAGGGCTAGGGCAATCGCGAGTTATATATATTTTATGATACAACAAAACAATCAATTTTGATCTGACATAATGATAATCAAAATACTTTAACTACACATCCGAGTCGTCTCATCATCTGTCACACATTTTTTACACAAACAAACCCTTACAATATTTATTGAGTACCCCATGGTGTCCCCCTTTTAGGGGTGACAGGCCCCTAATGTGGGGCTTGTGGGGTCGCGTCGATTTGAGTGCCAGCAATGATGCGCGCTCGATTTAATGACAGGTGACGTTTATGTGCCTTTGTCCAGTGAAACAATTGTTCAGTTCCTTTGGAGCTGTGACTGTGATACATCAGTCAATATAGGACATATTCATTAACTTTATATAAACCTTAAATCGAATTATTATAGACGTATTAAAAAACGTCCATCATACGACAGCAGGGTAGAATTGCAAAAAAAGCGCAACCTTAGATATGATTAACATCTAACAATGTTTAAAATACATTATCTATAATTTCGCTATTCAATCCCACAGCACAACAATCCTGTTTTACCGCACGATTATGGACATAACTTTTTCAAAAGCAGTGATGGCTCAGTGGCATTGGCTATGGACTGCCGCACAGCAGGCCCAAGGTTCTTATCCCGCCGCGGGCTTGAGCTTCACCGCGTGGTGGTAGGGCATTTTGCGAATTCCCGCTTGGCTAGCTACCACCCTCAAGTAGAAAATCTAACGCCAAGCACCTAACAGTGTGTTCCGGCAGCAATCCTCGAGAGCCAGTAATTCTATGTTAGCCTGAACAACATCTTCACCACATCATCACTTACCATCAGGTGAGATTGTGCTCAAAAGCATACCTATCAGCATTAAAAAAAATACTTTGTGTCTTTCTAAAGGACACTCCTAACAGTTGGTTATTCATTTGTTAAATATTTTTTTGTCCCAGCTGTGAAACATCTAAATTTTGTACGTAATAGTGCACCATTCCTCTCTGTCCTACGTTTCTTCCCACATACAAATTGGAACCGCAAAAATTTGTCCATAATCAAATTATCAAAACGGTAACAATTAACCGCAATTTCTTGACACGTGCCTCAACTGCGTCATACATTATAGCATAGACATGGAATAGAAAAAACACCCTTAGCGGCATCAGTTTAAGGAATGTTGATACAAATGTGCTAAAATATATGCCACGTGTGGTATGAATTAAGTACTACGAAGGACAGTATGACAACTCTATATCAGTGACTGAAAAATACAATCAATTTTCAACTTTCATGTCACAGATATAAGGGTGACCTAAGTCCTAGAAAAATAACAGTAGTTTCGCGTAACCGAAGCGGCTGGATTTTTCGCCAGGGATTTGGATTGGATAGATAGATATCGTAGAGTATGCTCTAGAGAGTTTGTGACAGCTACGGCGCGTGCCGTGACGGGTGCCGTGACATCTCCAAATGTAGACAAATCTGTTTTTATTTTTGTAATACGTCATCTGTTCGTTTTTCTATACGTTTACACGGACTGTGTTTGGCTACTGCCTTCATTGCATTTCAGTGAAAATGTGTTTGAAGTAGTTTGCATGGTGGTAGGGCGTTTTGCGAATGCCCGCCTGGCTAGCTACCGCCCTCAAGTAGAAAATATGCCAAGCACCTAACGGTGTGTTCCGGCAGCTGTCCTTGAGAGCCAGTACTTCTAGGTTAGCCTGAACAACATCTTCGACCACATCATCACTTACCTTCAGGTGAGATAGTAGTAAAACGCTAAATATAAGCCTAAGCCTATAATTGGAACTGGTTATCATAAACTGGTGCTAAAATACCCGTCTGACGTTTGGCTGTGAAAATCTGTACTAAGGACCTGAAAAAATATTAATATATTTATAGTAGACAATTAGATGTATTTCCTAAAGTATTGGGGTTATCACCGAGCCACTTTACAATGCCAAAACATTTTAATATCTGCGCTCAGTGGCCATATGCGAGGAGCGACGTGCTGTGAAATCAAATGAAAACATACTCGAATAAAAAATAATGTTATTTATTAGCGCTGGTCCATTTGACCCGCACCTCCCCTAAGTGACGGTTTGGTTGAGTGATTTTTATGAGTTTTTCGGCACGTTGAAAGATTCAAACGCGATACGTTGATGTCGTCAGTGAATTGTTTGGATTATTATGAAGACTAAGACCTGGACGGAGTTATCAAACTAATTGTAAAGCATTAATGCATTGTATTGTTGTAATTAATATGATTCCTAATTAGACGTTAGTGACATTTACTACAGAGCGCTTCCGTGCTTCGGAGGATACGTGATCTCGATTGTTGTCTAGTGATTCGGCATATGATATGACATTCGTGATAGCATTCTAATAGTAGAGCATTTTGAGAATGTCCGTCTGGAACTACCCTACCGCCTTCAAGAAAATATTCTGCCATAATGCAGCTAACGGTGTCCAGTAACCATTGAGAGCCAGTTATTCTAGGTTAGCCTGGACAACATTTTCGACCACATCAGCACTGACCATCAGGTGAAGTAGTGGTCAGAGATATATCAGCTGTTAAAAAAATGCATATATGTGCTAAGAAACTGACTTTCACCGACGTCATGCAACTTGGCAGCTGCGTGCAGTTCTGCTGACAGTGCAATAGTGCAGTTCCATTGGACTTATCTAGTGATGGAGTAGAAAGGAACTCCACAACGGAACGACGTATCCTTACCGTATTGTAGTTAATATTATGAAAGTGCATACTGGCCATAAGGTGTGTCGCATCGCAGATACTCGTATTCCTGGTCAAAGTGTTCCAAACGCCGTTGGGGGAATAAAACTGGCTTTTTACGTCCAATGTTTATGATTTGATTTCGCAGTGCAATGCGCCTCGCATATGGCGACTGCACAGCGATATTAAATGTTATTATCGTTGTGAAGCGAAGAGGTAATCAGGTGGAAGCGAGATGATTGGTAAACGTTAACGCAATATGTGCTATTTGGATGGTTTTTGTGCTATACATTAATTTAATTACAACTGTGTCCGTTGTACAATTTGTTCTCTCTAACAAATTAAATAAGAAAGTGAGGCTTTACTTAGCTCTGAATTACCTACGAAACCTTGACACTGAACAACTAGGAGGTCACTGTGACTTCGCTATGGTGCATATTATACATTTTAATTACCAAGTGTGTGGTTCGTCATATTTTAAATACCAAGTGTTCAAACTTGAATTGATGAGATTGATTGAAAATATGCATGCTCGTTCTTTAGCCTAAAATCTATGCTTCTAGAATCTAGATTGTCACTTTTTCGTTTTATTTTAGCTCTAAATGTGAAAATACGAATTCTCATTCAAAGCGCTTAATTTAAATAATGTTGAAAATACACATTTTTACGCAAATCTCTGAAACCAGACGCATAATTTTTGGACTCTCAAGGACAGCTGCCGGAACACACCGTTAGGTTCTCGGCGACAGATTTTCTACTTGAGGGTGGTAGCTAGCCAGGCGGGCATTCGCAAAATGCCCTACCACCATGCTATAACGACTGCCATTATAAGACAACCGGGACCGACGGCTTAACGTGCCCTCCGAAGCACGGAAACGCTCAGTAGTAGTGTCACTAGCGGCCACCCATCCAACTCATGACCGCGGGTGACGTTGCTTAACTTTGCTGATCGTTTAAGAACAGCTAAGTAAACTTCGCTACGAGCGCTTCAAAAAATAACTTGTGGGAGCCGTTACCATGTATGTACGTGTACTGATTCAAAGCTCACACTTTATTACAAATACTATTAAATGAAGTCGTCCAGGTACAGGCATATTGACAAATATTTTGGTCAGTTAATTGAGCGTAACATAAAAACTAGAAAAAATTGCCAAGTTAAATGGGAACACCCATTTAAAGAAGGTTTACTCGAATCATCAAAAAATAATCATCAACATTTGATGATTCAGTAAAAAGTTATGGTCCTATCGACTTGAAAAACTTATTTTTTTCTCAAAGTACATTAAAAACCTAAAATCAAATCAAATCAAAATGCGTTTATTTCGGACAACTCAAATCCATGTGCATGTTAGTATAGAAAAATAACTTAAAAACTATTGTTAGTAAGCTATTAATTATAAATATAGGCAGGTATAAACACCGCTACTATTGGCACGCATTAGTATGTAATGTATTATAAATGTACATGCGGACACATTGTCCGCATGAAGTGCCCTTGGACAGGTGCTCTCTGGTCATCTGCCACAGTTCTCAAGACTAACACAGACATAAATATATTATGCAAGATGAAGTTCAGACAGTTTTCGTACTTTAGAAGTATTTTCATTAAATTAGCACTTCTAAGAATATGCTTGCAAATCTTGCAAGACGCTTACCAACAGAAAAAAATACCTTAGACATTTCTCACGCCAACCGGCCGATCAACTAAAATTAAATAATAACCTCGCCCAAAACAGTAATAATTTTGGTCGCGTGCCATTAATGCGGTTCCTGTGTACCCACCAGGGATCGGGTTCGATTACCGTGCAGCTACGAGTCCCGAGTGACAGGCGGCTCTGTGACAGTTTATACGTATAGGGTAGTCGTCGTCATCTTCTTCCTGCCCTTATTTCACCTCGGAGTAGCACTGTTATAGTCAGGCGTGGCGCTTACCATCAAGGGGGTAACTTCAAAAAACCTAAGCAGTGAGCAGCAGTGGCTTAGTGGCATTGGCTATGGACTGCCGCGCAGCAGGGCCATGGTTGGAATCCCGCCGCGGGCTTGAGCTTCACCGCATGGTGAATGGGAATTTCGAAAATGCCCGCCTGGCTAGCGATCACCCTAAAGTAGGAAATCTGTCGCCAAGCACCTAACGGTGTGTTCCGGCAGCTGTCCTTGAAAGCCAGTGAAATTACAGGCACATGAGACTTAAGAACTATGTCTCAGAGCTCTCAGAGAGCGCCAGTAATTCTAGGCCTTCGACCACATCGTCACTTACCATTACGTGAAATTGTGGTCAAAGGCTTACCTAACAGCAATGAAAAAAAAATACTTTCGGCTAATAGGTTCAAAACCCTAAACTGGTGTACTCTAATAGTGGCATGCTACTCATCCATTGCTTCTTTCGCCATTTAAGACTGGTGGGTGGGGTTGTAGACAGTAGTGTTACAAATAGCCACTGTTCGTCGATGTATTTGGGATCTATGTAATGGAGTCGAGCCTAATACCATCTACCGTAAAAAGTTCAACGAGACCGATCACTATATCTGAAAGTAGCTTTCGCCTCTCGACCAAAGTGTCAGTCATTATAAGTAACCAACATATAATTGGTTAAAAGCCTATTAGCAATAAAATCATTCAAAATTAAAATACCAACCGAAACAAACCCGTGACATCTGACTCGAACTCCGACCCCTATCGTTAGCTATATCATTCCGTAGTGACAGACAAACGTCCCTGATGGATACACAGAAACCACATTTGGTATGTGACACTGTTGTTGGTTTACAATCGGCCTAGTTGTTACGTTAGTAGGTTTCCATAAATAGAAAAATGGATTCGTAATGACAAACTAGAAAATTAAAATGAGTACTATGGTTTTGTATTCGTACGTATATATGGACGTACACAAAACATGTATATGGCGTGACTTAATGCATTATGTACATAAGACTTAATATATATACTAATGGCCCGCCCGGCTTCGCACAAATATTGTACAAAAAAAATAAAAATATTAATTATTATACGCACACATAAACCCTTCTATTTGAGTCAAGCTACTAAGAAAAGAAAATAATAACGAATGTTTGAATATACTCGTAATTATTTCAATGAACTTTTTTTTGTTCTTATGTTTTTTATTATTACGTTTTTAATTTTTTGATTTATTTTAGTAATAATCTAGCTTTCTGGCCGCGGCCCGCGGGTATATCGATTATCGCGCAAAATCATCAACCTCTTTTTGCGCAGTTAGATAAAAACTATCCTATGTCCTTCCCCGTGTCTCAAACTATTTCCATGCCAAATTTCATCCTAATCGGTCCAGTAGTTTAAGAGCCTATTCGATGCAAACAAACAAACAATCAAATCTTTCCTCTTTATTATATTAGTTTAGATTCAGTCACACCTGTTTCCCGGAGAGGTAGGATGAGATCAAGGATTTCTGTGTGTGGTGCGATCTTGGCATTTCTCCCTTGCTTCACTGTCGCCACTTTCTTCATACACATAATGTATTTCACATTCATTATGCGTACGGCTTTAACCAGTGCTTTTGTGGTAGGGCATTTTGCGAATGCCAGCCTGGCTTGCTACCACTATCGCCAAGTACCTTACCGTGTGCTGCGGCAGCTGCAGCATTATCACGTTTCTACCATAGGTGACATAGTGCTTAAAAGCTAGCCTACCAGTACAAAAAAGTTCTGTTTTCGCGATAGTTATAATCTATCTTCAAGTGAAGTGAAGAGTGAATAGGTATCTTCTAGGCATGCATGTTCGCCAGGTGCGATTGCGGTCAAATGTTTGCTTTAATAAAACCCTATCTTCAAATCATTTTATATCTTCATTATGAGGTTATAAAATTTATATATGACCACGATACTGAGTACATTATTAACCAGTGTGTAGCACAGTGAGCTCAACATCCCGGCGGGACGTCTTGGCCTCCTACAGTTCGTTGCAGGAGGTCTATGTTTAGGACGTTGGCTCGACATGGAGGTGTGGATATTTTGTAGATTTCGGAGAGCAATTGAAGGATAGAATAATTAATTTAACTCGGTATGGGCAGCTTAAGAATTCATCAATAAGAAAATAGTTCCTAGTTCGTATTACATAATTTGAAGCTGCGCTTTTTCTTGTAGGAAAATAAGAACAGCGTCTTTACTTATCATCTCCTTTAAATATAAGTAAGTACTTCTTATATGCCTCCCAATATTAGAAAAATCTATTGCATTTGTTTTTAACAGATGGCGCGCTATCCTTTTCACCCGCCAGTCACTTTGTTCATTTAAACAATATACACTTCTGGACTCATCTATTGGCCCACTTTGTATTTTCAGTTTCGTTTGGTCCTAGCTAAAATTTTATATTAGGTCGAGCAAAAAGTTTTTATGCAGTTTTGAACCTGGCACATTTTACCATCTTTTTCGATCGTATTGTTTTAAATTTAAATTCAGAATACCATACGACATGGAGCTACGCCTAACAAGTCGGATATGCGCCTTGTTAAAGGCAATTGATTTTTGAATAAAAAACATGTTTTATCAAATAAATGTTTAATTTAATAACGCGTGTTGCCTCCATGGGCATCTACCACAGCTCTCATACGATTAGGCATAGAGTTTATCAACCGCTCTATGAAATTTTGAGGGATCATCTCCCATTCCTCTTCTATGGCAGTTTTCAACTCCTGCATCGTCTGGGCAACTGGCTGACGAGCCCTAACACGTCTTTTTAGCTCGTCCCACATGTGCTCAATAGGGTTCATGTCTGGGCTTCTGGCTGGCCAGTCCATAACTGTGATGTTCACATCCCGAAGATATTCCCTGATGATGCCGGCCGCATGGGCTCTTGCATTATCATGCATAAAAAGGAAATTTGGGCCCACATAGTCCGCGTATGGTATCACGTGAGGTTCTAAGCACTCACGAATGTACCTTTCAGCATTTAATGTTGGCAGCCGTGGTCCTGTAACAACCTCAAGTTGAGTTTTGCCGCTCGCGGATATACCGCCCCAGACAGTCCATGAGCCACCGCCATAAGCAACCCTCTCTTCAAAGCAGCATTGTGCGAAACGCTCCCTTACGTCGGTAGACCTTCTTCCTTCCATCATTGCCATGTAACACAATTTTAGACTCATCAGAAAAGAGTACACGGCTCCAATCTTGCTGTGTCCAATTTAAATGACTGCGTGCGAAATGAAGGCGCGCTGTTCGGTGGGCTCGCGTTAGTTTGGGCCCATCAGCTGGCTTGTGTGGTACCATATCGCGTTCTTTTAACCTTCTCCGAACAGTTCGAGCGCTCACAGATACTCCGTGGAAGTCGCGAAGTTGGTTTTGTATCTCAATGGAGGTAAGGTGACGATTTCTCAAGCTGGTCGTCACGATGAATCGATCCTGCCTTTCAGTTGTGACCCGAGATCGTGGCCTTCCTTGGCGACGAACAAAGCCGCCAGTCTCTAGGTACCTCCGATAAACATTTCGGACCGCAGATCGACTTAAATTAAGTTGAGCACTCACGTTTCTTTGGCTGTTTCCGGCCTGAATAAGTGCCACAGCTTGGGCGGCGACTTCAGGTGAAGTATCCATAGATTATTGATAGAACCTCACCTTAATGTTAAGAATAAGTAATGTTTGTTGCAAAACCAAAGATATCAATCACTTTTTCAAGAATTAAATCCAAGTAAACCAATAAAACCAAGTTTTCTTAGTATTCGATTGTTTGATATCAACAAACAGGTTTCAAATTGTCTTTTGTTTCTTTAAATTCTGTGTTCGAAATTCAAAAAAAGACTATTGAATGAAATTGTGAATGTGCCAGGTTCAAAACTGCATAAAAACTTTTTGCTCGACCTAATATAAAATTTTAGCTAGGACCAAACGAAACTGAAAATACAAGGTGGGCCAATAGATGAGTCCAGAAGTGTATTCGCTCGATATCTTTTATTTTAGGACACAGGAACAAAATTCAAGTTCCTAACTGAAAATTCATTAATGTAGTATATCGCCGTCGCTCGATTAAATAGGGTGTACATTATTCGAATGTTTATATTCGGACTTAACATTGGTACATTTTTAAAGTTATATAAGTTTGCGAGACCCTGTAACACCAATATACGTATTGGGATATATGTATATATTAGAATCAAATATGTATCGTAGTTGGGTTAACGGTATAGAAAAAAATACAGGAAAAATGGATTACGGAAACACCAAAATAAAATTAAAAAGTTTTGGTTTCGTTTTACTTATTCACTCGCCGCCTGTTCGAAACGTAGCTTTTAATATGTAGCCAGGATCTGCTATTTTAACATATAGCTCTATAAAATTTTGTCCATGTGATCCATCATTCTAAGTTGAATCTTTTCCTTATTTTCCACCAGCTTGCATCTAAAACAGCTTTAGGCGCCCTTCCAATCGTATTGTCGAGCTCACGAGGGTGCTCGGATCTCCTTCATTCGTTAAGTGCCGTGCGAATCGCCAGGTGCACGTCACACGTCCACAGTTTCAGTTATATTTACTACGTACAGACCACTATTAATTTCGGAGACCACCACGCTCTTCGTCTGTATTTTTAAAGGAGTTTAGCCACAGTGATTGCCTAGAGTTTAACATCGTCACAATCCCACCAAGATGTCCAACGTAGAACAAAAGATTCTTCAATTGAGAAGCTGATGAGGGGGCGCTTGGCTGGCGTCTTAGGTATCGCATACTAAGATCAATATGCTGCTCAATTTCTTGTATTTATCTCTTTGTCGCCTCTTGTGATTCCCACTCGAAATTTTAACTACGGCATTCACAACTTTTTTTTCATTTTTTATTATGTTATTGTGACGGAACAAACCCTGGACCACCTGCTGTTAAGTGGACTAACCTCTGCCTATAACAGACGCATTCGGTAACGACGAATCGCACTGTGCCCGTCACACTGAGACGTACAGTTGTTAGGTCTCATGTGCCTGTAATTTTACTGGCTCTCAAGGACTGCTGCCGGAACACACCGTTAGGTGCTTGGCCACAGATTTTCTACTTGAGGGTGGTCGCTAGCTAGGCGGGCATTCGCAAAATGCCCTTCCACCATGCAAAACTAAACATATATAATAAGAAAATGATTACATATAAAAAGAAAATGATTACACATAAACATACTAGCGTTGCATTAGCAATCAGCATGTACACCAGCAAGATGTGTGTACAATTTTAGCGTCACATGCTTTTTTATAAGACTTTATAAAGACATTGTGATAAGACTACTTTTAAAAATAATGTCATAGAGGCACTTCCAGGAGAATCGAACTAAATCTCCAGGCCCGTTGTTTTTAATTAACATTGTATCAGTCAATGATAGGTATAGGCTCAGATGTTTTCTCCCATTCTGGAGATAAAGCAGTTCTCGACGCCCTCGCAATCGTACCGTTGACCTCACTAGGGTGCTTGGCTCTCCTACAATCGTTAAGTGCCGTGCGAATCGTCAGGTGATCGTCACGCATCCACTGAATTGGTCATACTTTATAGATAATTTTTAGCAACTTATGCTTGGTGGAAGGGCATTTTGCGTTTGCCCGCCTGGCTAGCGCCCACCCTCAAGTAGAAGTGTTATACACATTATATTGTTATATGGTTGAGATTAAGATTTTTCTAACAACGTAATTATTTAAAGTGTTGACGTGTATAGAATAATACCAATAAATGAATATGAATATCTGTCGCAAACACCTAAAGGGATATCCGGCAGCAGTCCTTGAGAGCCAGTGAAATTACAGGCACATGAGACAATGCAATGCAATTCGTGATTTGTGATGAAATGCATCTGTTATAGGCAGAGGTTAGTCCGCTTAACATCAGGTGGGCCTCGAGCTTGTTCCATCAGAATAACATAAAAAAAAAATTAACAATCTTTTCTATTCGATTTTGTAAACTTTTCTCGTCTCGTTTTGCTTGCATTTGCCTTTTCCTATACATGTAATCCAGCTTGACGCGAGCGACGGTCCGTGAGAGCAGTCACACTTGCTCCGATGAGTCTAGGGTGAAACTCCGCTGTTTAGATTCCTTCTGTGATTGTTAGAATTAATACGGAGAGGTTTAATCAGCTGGATTGTTAGTTGCCATTTTGGGGATGCAGTGTTGGTTTATTCATACTCAAGTATAGGAGGGTGAATTCATGTTTAGTGACAAGTGCGTATGGTCGAAAAGTTCGTATTATTACGCTAGCGTCTAGCCGCGTTTTTGTTTTGATAGATTTTTGTTACTCGTATGTCGCGCTCCTTCGATATATATACAGGGTGCCCGGTAATGAATGGATAACCTTAAATTAGGTATTTGTATATCTAATGGCCATTCAGAAAAAAAAACAGAACAAAAAAAAATCAAGTAGTACCAAAGTTATGGTCTTTTTAATAAACAAACATATTCATTTTGCCAAAGTTTAAGCATCCATAGCGTAAAAAAAAAGTATGAATACACATGTGACCAATCATTTTAAAATAAAGTGTGCCTAAAGCCGGTTACAAAATGGTATTTGTTTTATTATTAATTTTTTTTTTTTTTGTTCTGTTTTTTTTTTCTGAATGGCTATTAGATATACAAATACCTAATTGCCAGTGTCGATTAGTGCGATCACGAAACAAAACGATTGTACTAATCGATTGGGGTACGAGAATTCCTTTTGCTATGGCAGATTTAGTGCTCTCGAAGCTTGGAGTGGTTGATGAAGGCGCTAGCACAACACCACGCAAAATCAGCATAGACGCAATGGTAATTGAATGTGAAAGAGGAGAGGTCGCAGATCACATAGGGTGCATAAAAGCCTCGAAATATCACGAGGTGATAGCATACGAGGATAGAGGACATGACCTTAGTTTCCTCAAAGCACACACTGCGACTTCACCTACAAACACCACGGGGATCCTCCAGCCGCATTTGATTACCCAAACTGGGTCTGAGCGCCTCCAGCAAAAACTCGAAGCCTTTAAATCCAACGCAAAGCATAAAGCAAATCCGAAAGAGAAAGCTGACCAAGCAAGACGCACAAAGACCTTTATGGATGTCGTCAGTGCTGCTGTCCACGGAATAAAGGACAAAATCTCAAGGGGGGCAGATAAACAAGCAGCCGCCCTTCAAGATTTCAATACACCTCGCCAAATACAAGTTCAGCCTCAGAAAAAACGTACAAGAGCCGACAGGGGGCAGGTCAGTCCGCCCAGCTACATTCCAACGACAAAGCCCATAGACTACGCTATTAACGCATTTCTTGAATTCTTGGCGATTGAAAAGGCCACACGTGAAGTAAATCTGGCCACTTGCAAAGACATCATGAAAGCATACCGCTGGGAAAACGAGGGATTGTTGAACGTTAGACTTGTGGAAGCGGAGGCGGCTGTATATGACAACGACACTTCTCAAATTATAAAAGGAACAATGTCAGGTCGATATATGGCCGCGTTCAGCTCCACGGGCAGCTTAGTTAACTTGAATGAAAGCGAAACACAAAGGACTGGCAGAAACATTTTCAACACGCCACCCAACGATCCTCTTGTCGTAACTGCCCGATGCACGAAGATAATGCTGCAGGAGAAAATCCTAGAAATGGCCAAAACCATTTCGGGTTCTCTCGATCCATCAGCGGCTTGCGAGCTTTGGACTATGCCAAACATAACATGGATTAATGGAGTTCCAGGATGCGGCAAAACAACTTGGATAGTTGACAACTTCGATGCTGATAAGGACATCATAGTCACCACAACAACCGAAGCAGCCAAAGATCTACGAGACAGGGTAGCGCAACGCATAGGCGGCGGAGTCAAATCCAAAGTGCGTACCCTGGCCTCCGTATTGGCCAACGGGTTCATGGGACGAAGTGAACAACGTCTTCTAATAGACGAGGCTCACATGAACCACTTCGGGGCCATCATAATGGCAGTGCGGTTGCTGGACGCTGAGGATGTCGTCATCATCGGAGATGTTAACCAACTGCCCTATATTGAAAGAGAAAATCTCTTCGATATACGATACAGTAATCCAAATATGGTGGCTTCCATCACCCAACAGTTGTTTTGCACGCACAGAAATCCCATGGATGTGGCATACGCCCTTAGCGAAGTGTATCCGGGCATATACTCATCGCGATCTCAAACTCATTCCCTGACGCTAGAACGTTACACAGGTGCAAACATTCCAACAGACCTGCAGAGTACCTTATTTCTCGCGCTGACACAGGAGGAAAAAGCCTCACTTGTCGGCAAGGGATATGGGTCTGGTACAGGGTCATGCACCTTGACAGTGCACGAAGCGCAGGGTTTGACGTACGAGACAGTAATCATAGTACAGATGAGGGAAAAAGTCACCAAGCTCCGAGACAGCGTATCACACGCAGTAGTAGCAGTGTCACGACACTCAAAGCGCTGCATTTATTACACAGACGACAGCTCGGACGCCATTGGCAGATTCATGAGGCGGGCAACAGAGGCAAATGGAAAAGTAATTTGTGACTACAACCTAAAAATGGCTATAAAAAACCGGGACGAAGGGGTCGTAAGGGCTCATCTACAATTGTCAAGGGCAACGCCGGAACCAGTGGCCGGCCCTTCAACTTAGGATAATAAATTTTAATTTTTCACCTAACAAACTAGATAATAAAAAAAAAATTATACAAATAAAAAAAAAATGGACTCACTTTAATGTTAAAACACCCTTCCCTTCAGGAAGACTGATGTATTGGAGACAACGATTACTTAATAAAATGTATTACTATGATAAGGAAAAGTAAGATCTCAAAAGAGTACGGACCCAGAGTCTGTAGCGTAAAAATATAAATAATAAAAAAAAAAAAAAAAAAATACCTAATTTAAGGTTATCCATTCATTACCGGGCACCCTGTATATTTCGATAATTCTCCTCTCACATTTTCATGGTCCGACTTCAACAACTTTAAATTCAACATTGTTTTTAGAGCAGGAAGTCTGTACCGTTTTTAAATATATTTTGGCCAAACAAAAGCACATCTTAAATTTGTAAAATATATCAATATTTTCCTTTTTCTTTACTGAAGACATTGTTTTTATCAGTGTAGACTAAGCACAATAATAAGGCTGTAGAAATAGCAAAGAGATAGACTAATTCGCACGTATTTTATTAGTTAAGGTGCCTATATCTCAAATTGTTTTATTGTGAACATTCCCTACGCTTCTACATCTGATTGAGTTATAGACTCCGACACGGCGCGCGGCGCCCCGCTGCGCTGTTGTGCCCACTGAATTTCCTCTCGTCATATAACGCTGTAGCCAAATCTATATGTACTATTAGAGAAATTCTTAATATTACGCTCAGAAATTGTGTTCTCGAGTTTGGTGTCGTTTCTGAAGAATATCCCAATTTGTTGTGATTAAATAGTTATTCAGATTAAATACGAGTAGCATATAGTACTCGAAGCGCTCGTAGCGAAGTATGCCTAGCTGTTCTTAACCGACAGCAAAGTTAAGCACCGTCCGCCGCGGACATGAGTGGGATGGGTGACCGCTAGTGACATTACTACTGAGCGTGCACGTGCTTCGGAGGGCACATTAAGCTGTCGGTCCTGGTTGTAGTCTTAGGACGGCAGTTGTTATAGCATGGGGGTAGAGCATTTGCGAATGCCCGCCTGGGTAGCTACTACACTCAAGTAGACAATCTGTCGCCAGCCAGTAATTCTAGTTTAGCCTGAACAGCATCTTCACTTACCAGATACCGTGATATAGTGATCAAAGGCTAACTTATCAGGCGTAAAAAAAATAGCGATCATCACGAAAATTTAAACTAACCAAATAATCTCTTCGCCTCTACATTAGATTGGGCTAGTATATATATTAAGATATAATCCATTAACCAACTAGTGGCACCCCACTGTGCTGTAATGCCTACGAAATTACATATTCTCTGTACTGTGGCCAGTCTATGTAAACTTTCAGGTGTTAACTCTCTCAGGTCTAAAGCTTTTTTACACTTCTTTTGTGATTGTGTGCTTGGGCTAAAGGTCCTTTTTGATAATAAATCGGTGCAACTAATCTAGAATTATTGGCTGAATTATCACTACATATAACATATTTGTCGTATTCATCATCATTTCAACCGGAATGTCCACTGTTTAACAAGGTCTCCCCTAGAGTCGTAATCCCCACGCTGGGCATACGTCTTAGAGATCGCAGTAGAAGTTGTTAGTTCTTCACAAAGCTCTACTGCAGACCTTTCAGTATTTTTCCCTTAGTCGCCTCCTACAACACCCACGGGAACAAATGGGGGTGTTATTCTAACCAGTCACTACGGGTTTGTGTTATAAGAGAGTTTTTTTTTTATGGTATTGTGATGGAACAAGCTCTAGGCCCACCTGATGTTAAGTGGACTAACCTCTGCCTATAACAGTTGCAATTCATCACAAGTCACGAATTGCACTGCGCCCGTCACATTGAGACATAGTTGTTAAGTGTTATTGTGCCTGTAATTTCACTGGCTCTCAAGGACTACTGCCGGAACACACCTTTTGGTGCTTGGCGACAGACTTTCTACTTGAGGGTGGTAGCTAGCCAGGCGGGCAATCGCAAAATACCCTTCCACCATGCGGTGAAGCTCAAGGCCGCGGTGGTGATCGAACCAGGGTACTGCGGCTCGGCAGTCCATAGCTATTACCGCTCGGCCATGATTGCTTCAAACATTATAAAAGTAAAACTAGTCTCTATATCTCTATCTAGTGATAGTTATATTAATCTAAACAGGATAATACTGAGAAATAATGAGAAAAGCTTTTTTTGTGTCAAATATGGTATCTATACAAACTCTACGCTCTACATCTAATTAAGTTATAAGACGCGGTAGCCCACGGTAGGTAAAACACCTATGTTAACTTTTCATTTCAAAGGAAGAGTTATTAATTCAGGCTCTATTAGAATAGTAAATCTAGATTGCAATAATACTGTAAACCATATCACTATTCCAATGACATAAATTTATTAAAATAAATAATAGCCACGCCCTCTACATTTGATTGAGTTGTAGAGCCACCATGCCCTGGGTGGTGCATGGCGTCCCGCTGCGCTGTTGTGCCCACTGAATTACTCTCGTTATGGTTATGGGCCGTTGTGGTCAAGCTGCGTTGTGATTATGATCGTTTTATTGTTGTTTTGAATGCCATTGAAGTGTTCTCAATAGGTTTCTGCTTTAGCGCTCCCGGTATCATTATATTTAAATTAAATATATTTAAAAATATACAGCTAATTAATCGATAGTTGTACAATATATTTTTTAATCCCTTCAAACAATACCCTGCCAAAAAGATTTTAGGACTTTTGTCTAGAAATCCCCTTCGCAGCCCCCTAAAGTGCTTGCAGGGGATTTTTAAGACAAGAAGTCTACAAATCCCTTTAACAGTTTATTTACTACGTTACCGACCTCACATGAGTGGGATAAGAGAATTAAAAACGTGATGTTGTTTAGTTTTGTAAGTTGCCGAAAAACTTCTTTGTGTTTAGCAAGATTATTATGCCCTTAGTAGATTACATCACCAGTCGGGTGCTGCGTTAGAACTGCCATATCTTCCTATGGGGGTCGTAAGATGCGACGAAGGGAAAAATACTAGAAAGAGGATAAAAGCGGCTTCCGAAGAACCCCCATTTTACACTGCTGATCTCAGAGCAAAAGGTCTTTCAAGCCTGGGTGGTCTTCTAATAGCTGTTGTTGTGAAATGACATCAGTATCATAACTCGGGACCTCAACTTTTCTGGCTATGGGGACACTTGAGGCGAGCCTATTGCTACCATCTTAGCACAGTACCAGACTTCTACTGAGAATTCGAAAATGAGAAAAGAAAGAATATAAATATGTTAAAAAACACAATAACTGATCGCTCCAGCTCGAATCCAGGAGCGCAAAATTCCAAAGAGACGCTTTCGTCACTTTACCGATGAAGCTTTGGGTGGCAAATAAACCATACATATAAAAACTTGCTTTTACAAATCAGTATTTAGTTAAGTATTAGTGCTGTGACCGATGATGGAAACGAAAGTAGGGTTTTTTTATGCCTGATAGGTTAGCCTTTAACCACTATCTCACCTGATGGTAAGTGATGATGTGGTCGAAGTTGTTATTCAGACTAACCTAAAATTTTTGACGCTCAATGACAGCTGCCGGAACACACCGTTAGGTGCTTGGTGACAAATTTTCTACTTGAGGGTGGTAGCTAGCCAGGTAGACATTCCTAAAATGGCCTACCGCCATGCTACAAGGACTGCCTAAGACGACAACCGAGACCGACGGCTTAACGTGCCCTCCGAAGCACGGAAGCGCTCAGTAGTAATATCACTAGCGGTCACCCATCCAAGTCCAGACCGCGGTGGACGTTGTTTATCTTTGCTGATCAGCTAAGCAAACTTCTACTAGCGCTTCAAAAAATTAAATGAAATTAAATCCTTACTAAAATAATAAATAAATACAAGGGAAGGGCACCCTCTATTGTAAAACATTTGTTTATAACGTAACTCTACACTAAAATAAAAGTAATTCGACCTCTGCTCCGAAATACTTATTGTTTTTTGACCGAATAATCGAATCGGACATATACGAAGCAATCCAATACACAACCGTGCTATTATCGTTTCACTATCGCTAAGTAGTCGCGACAACCCAGCTTTTGAACCGACGACGTCGAGTGGAAAATAGTCTCTACGTACATACATTCACAATATAACTTACGTCGTTCTTCCATTAGTGGTTACATTGTACTTTTATTCGTAAAAGGGCGCCTTTTCATGTTTTCTTCAAAGGACTTACGCCGTTCTTCCTATTACAACATGTTTTTGCAAAGAAACTTACGTCGTTCTATCATAAGTGGTGCGACGTGTTAGGGGTGTGGGAAAGAGTAGGATTTATGCGATAGCTGTGTGGTGCGAGAGAAATGGTAGATGTGCTCGAATGTAGTGGCGTTTCAGCGACAGATTGGCGCGCACATGTCGCGTTGCGATGTTCTTTTTGCTATGTCTCGGATAGGGTAGGGAAAGTAGTATGTCGATAAAACTATTTACATAAAGCGTATCTTAGTATTGCTTTGAATATTATTATTAATTTGTTTTATATAGTGATTTTTAACGATTAAAACTTAATTCTGTTTGCCATATTGTTATATTTTTGCACATATAATTATAGTTTGTAGAACCATTAAAAATACTATTACAGTCGACCGACTTTTACATACAGCAAAGACTGATCACATTTTGTATTCTGTCATTTTGACTCCAAATTAATGGGCGATCGTTCTGTATGGTGTCGTGACCCAGTCCCTAGGTATATAAGATAGTATATACCTACTACGGTTTGATGAGGCACCAGTACCTATTTTAATCAGTATAATATTTGTTGATTTCATATACTGAGTGTGATTGATTACATATACTGACAACCAGCTCACTAAAGAAAATACGCTTACTTCCAATACACGCCATTTTTTTTATTACCGGCGGTATGCCTTCATTAAAAAATACTTCGAAGTTTATTAAAACCAAATTGAATTTTAAAAAAATACTGCGGTGTTTTCGATATATTCATCTTAATTTTATCCCATCCCTACACTATTTCGGCAACAGCCACGCACGAAAGGGGAGCCCGGGGCAACGTAGCACTTGTTTGTGCGATTTAATTTCATTTATCAACGCATTACTTACTCGGAGGGAATTACTTATCGGGATTACCCCGACTCACCCCGCCTCCGCTATGTAAATATAATGATTTGGAGTTCCGTAGCGAGTGTATTTTAAAATGAAGTTACTAGTTAATGTTGGTATTAGTTTTCATAGATAAAATATGTGGAAGCAGTATTGGGGCAAGTGCAGTGTGCCCCCAGCTGACCTGGTGGTCCTTAGGCGTGTCATCCATTGATAAATACAAAGGCGATGGGGACAGTGGGCATAATTTTTAAATTTTTGGTCTATTACCGGTGTCCCCATGGATGGGGATTTGGGCGATGGGGACATCGGGAATGTTTTTCATATATTTTAATTCAATTACCCGCTGTCCCCATTGATGGGGATATGGTCAATGGGGACATCGGGAATACACCTGTCCAGGTGGTGCAGCGATTGTGCAGCAGTCCAGCAGTGCTACTGCCGCTCTATGATCATATACAAATACAATACACGTCCAAACCACAATCACCATTTATATTTTGTTCGGTATAGATTTTGTGCAAAAAAGCGTGGGTCCTTTTTTCATATCTATGATTCATATCTATGTCTATGTTGGATAAAAACGTCTTACTCTTGCGTGGTCTACGTTGTTTAAAATGTCTATGGTTATTTTTTTATGTACGGAAGCTTTTGTGATATAGAGTGGCGAAATGAGTGAGACTGATTTGAATAACATGATGGTTTACTGTTGCTTTTATATCGCTACGTATATGTATTAGGGATTTAACATTGATATTTATTTACACATTTTAAGGCACTAAATGTTTTACTTCGAATGGAATATCGAACCCACATTCCCCAGTTTTGCGCACCGCGTGCCTTAATTATTGGGCTATCGAGAATTGCTCGACGCCGCCGATATTTAGTGCGACGATTGTATTTCTTTAACCGTCATAGGGGACAGTGCGCGGCCATCCAACCAAGCGTTAACCAACGCAACTCTAGAAACAAAAATAGGTTGGAGCTTCCGAAGTGTAAACTGAAGATGCACAGTACGAGCACCTATACAATGTGTATAAAAAATTATAATCATTTACCTCAAGATCTAAAAGATATTGACAAATAATCCGCATTTTTCAAGCAATTAAAGTCATATCTCATAAATAAGTGCTACTATTCACTGCGAGATTGTTTGACGATAGACATAAAAAAATTATATCACTCGGTCTCTCTGCTCTCAGCTTAAATCTCAATTACTTACCAGATTATTTGTTTAATTAAGTCATTCTGTAGCGCCCACCAGGGTCCACATTGTTACCTCACAATATTGTTTATTATTAACATCTGTATTTTGTACATTGTGGAAACAGAATTAAATAAATATGAATATCAACCAGATTACTAGACTTCATCTGAAGGAAAGAAGTGCTTTTTCAAACATTTAACTCACGCAATGTTGTTCCTACCCTTTTATATTTGTAGATATCCATAAGCACTACCGCGTGCTAAGCGAAAATCACATTTATAATTTTTTTACGAAATTTCGCACTTTTAATGGGAATTGATCCCATGTTCCACGGTATCCCCTAACCTTTTCGCTTAGCATGCAATATGTGATTAAGTGAGGTTAACGTTTTGAATCAACGGTTATACCAACTTCCACAAGTTATTTCATACTTTTCAGTGTTGGAAGTCGGTTCCGATTATTTTTGAAATATTTTCATGAAAATGTGTCGATGATAATTTTAAACATTTATTTACAAATTTGTAACGATACAAGCCTAGATAATGAAATGATAAATCGATCTCATTCAAAATTTTGAACCTTAATCCTCAAATAGGGTAGTGATCACCCTTCGACATTTTTATGGACATGTGACCGGCCAGTTCGCCCTTAAGCTACTGCCCAATAGCTATCACAAGAATAAAGCCGGAACACTGAATGTCCTGACGTAACTGTGCTAGCCAATGTTCACCACACATATAATAATTTACAAATCTCATGTGTCTCTATATAATACTCATTTCTCTTATTGGTTGAATCTTGAAAATAATTAAGGTGGTGAACTGAATGAGTAGTCGTCTCCCTTATAATGAAACCCGTCGCCTTCAGTTTCGTTTTTTTTTATATTGCTGATACGTAAGCCTTTGACCACAATCGCACCGGTAAGTGATGATGTGATCGAAGGTGTGAACAGGCTTATCCTAGAATAACTGACTCTCAAGGACAGCTGCCGGAACACAAATTTAAGTGCTTGGCGACAGATTTTCTACTTCAGGCTGTTCGCTAGCCAGGCGGGCATTCGCAAAATGACCTTCTACCATGCGGTGAAGCTCAAGCCCGCGGCGGGATTCGAACCATGGACCTGCTGCGCGGCAGTCCATAGCCAAAGCCACTGAGCCATCACTGCTTCAAAATTGTTTTGCCAAAATTGTGACAGTTTAATGACGTGACGGGGCTGACAGTATTTGTGTAATTTAACACAATTTCAGGATGATTCTTGTAGGGGAAAAATACGTGGTAAAACGCTAATTAACAAACACTCGTAGGCCACCTTTTTTATTAAGTATGTAGGTATGTACCATAAGAAATTACAGGATTGGGAAACTAATAAATCAGTTGGTGAACACCTGAAAAATACGTATACTAAACGGCTTGTGCTTGTTATGATTTGGTAGTTAAACTTTTTTCGTATTAGTTTTTATTATTGCTTAAAGATATTAGCGTGTAATAGATCGTAAATCTTTTAGCTGACAAAGGTTGTCCAACATCAAAACTTTATACACTGAATTTATATTTCGTGGAAATCTCTACTGTCAGAGTAATTTCATGTCTCAATGCTTATATCTATTATAAACGTGAATCCGTCTGTCTGTCTTACAAATAGGTACAAAATGTACTACTAATTTAACTATTAGTGGTACATTTGGACTTATAAATCTTATAATACGATATCCCGCAGGTTTTATGGCAGGCCTCGCTCTATTACGGCTCTGAATGAATCTGCAACAAATTCAAATATATATTGGCTTTATAACTGAGACTGTTACATTAAGCAAGTCAAGTTTATATTATTTCAATTAATTAATTTTTTTTTTTTTTTTTTGTGCCTGATAGGTTAGCCTTTGACCACTCTCTCACCTGATGGTAAGTGATGATGTGGTCGAAGATGTTGTTCAGGCTAACCTAGAAGTACTGGCTCTCAAGGACAGCTGCCAGAACACACCGTTAGGTGCTTGGCGACAGATTTTCTACTTGAGGGTGGTAGCTAGCCAGGCGGGCATTCGCAAAATGCCCTACCACCATGCTATAACGACTGCCATCCTCAGACAACAACCGGGACCGACGGCTTAACGTGCCCTCCGAAGCACGGAAACGCTCAGTAGTAATGTAACTAGCGGTCACCCATCCAACTCATGACCGCGCGCGACGTTGCTTAACTTTGCTGATCGGTTGAGAACAACTAAGTAAACTTCGCTACGAGCGCTTCAAAATGCAATTAATACTAAGTTATAAATAATATAAAAAGTATAAAGGATATTTAAGTCAACATTAATAATCAAGATAAAAACCTCAAAAAACCTCATTACACAACAACCCGTAAAATTAAAATGTTGGTTATTATTTTTATCGCAGCTTGAAACCTACGCAACAAATCGGCTTTTTCAGTAATATATGGTCTATAATATAAGAAAATTATAAATTTCAAACTAGTTTCGTTTTTGAGGTAGACCTTGTCACAAAAATGGTCTAAAAATTTTGACGGCTCTTCATTTTACTCTACTAAAATATATTAAGACACAAAACAAATCAACTGAAATTTTAATTAAGAAATTGGTTCTGGGTCACCTTTTATCTAAGTATAAAATTAAGACGAAATTTTTTTTTAAATTTTTTTTATGTTATATTTAAGACATAGTTATTATGTCTCATGTGCCTGCCGGCTCACAGCTTTAGGTGCTTGGCGACAGATTTTCCACTTGAGGGTGGTCGCTAGCCAGGCTATTCACAAAATGCCCTTCCACCATGCAGTGAAGCTCAAGCCCGCGGCGGGATTCGAACCATGGACCTGCGGTACGGCAGTTCATAGCCATCACTGCTTCAAAATATGCAGCGTTTCCTCATCTCCCTTACATTATTTAATTTCAAGCTTAAAAATATTATTCATTCACGTAACCCTAAAAATGTAAAGACACAAGCAAAGTCGTCGGCAAAATCCTTTGAGCTGAACCATCTCGTGTATGCTTTGATCCCGTGCCAAGGGTCTCGCAGCTGATATAATTTGGACGACACTTTGCCTAATGCACTCATAATTTCAATGAGAATGGTCGAACGCTGGCAAAATCTGGTTTGCTGTGACATTGTTGTTTTATGTACGTTTTTGTGGATTGTAGGAATTGCGGCAAGAGAGTTATGTACGAAATTTATTTATGTAAAAATTCTTCAAAAATATTCTCAATTATTTTAAAGGAAACGTTTACTGTTTTTTCGAATTTGGCCTCTTTTATTGGGTAATAAAAAAGGTGTGTCTTATTATTAACGTATACTACAGTTTTAAACAAAGATAGTCTAAGGTATCCAGTGAAAGAACCGAAACATGAGACATTAGAAGTTATCTTGGGTGGCCCACGCAGTACATTGCCCATGAACACTACTAATGTTATTTTTTCGTTTAAATATAAATTCAATGGTTGGTCCCTAAATTATTAAGTCAATCATAAATATTTTTATCTGATTTCAATCACTATCGCATGTTCAGCGAATAACAATTTACAGATTCATTCATTCAGCGTCCGAGGTGAAATATGCTCTAAAATGTCTAACGTCGATCAACAAAGTTTAAAAACCATTGTGCCCAATGTAGAATCTGCTGGGCCCTTCCATACAATAACGACTCACGCCCAACTTACCCCATTGTATACTATAAAAAGGGCCGAGTTCAATGAATCTTTTTAAAACTATTTTGAATTTTATTTGCGTGCATTATAACTAAATAAATTTGACGTCTCAATTTTTATGCTGTAATATAACTGACAATACACATAATCTAATACAGTATGAGCTATTTATATTTATAGAGCTTGTAACAAATCATAGAATGAAAGAAACCTGAAGGATGAGGAAATATTTGTATTCCTTTGTGAGCGTGTAGAACTTTAATATGGAAATTATTTTTACCTCGGACGATGAAAATAACAAGAGTGGTGTTATAAGTTTCCCTATTATTCAAAGTTTACTAGTAATCGTCTTACAACTAAAATGGTGCTAAATTGTGCTGTACTGTCTAATATGTTTTATGACCGTCCTCTTGGCCAAGTCCAAACCCACTTGGAATTTCTTTTTGGTAGTATATAAACGCTACCAGACACCAAATAAAGGAGTTAAAAGATGGTAAAAACATGACATAATTATATTAGTAGGAAGTTGCATTTCTGCTAATTTGGCGCATTATTTTCTTGAGTCGGTTTTTATGTAGGAAGCGAGTATTTAAAATAGCCCTATTTCACATTCTCAAAAAACTGTGCATCTTTTTTTGAACTACCATACTGTTTGTAGTGCGTCACACTATTGCTACGTCACGCCTCATACAGACGGACGGCCTTACTGTGGGTTAAATGTAACGATTTGGACACCTGCTATAGTCACATTTGTAGCATAATTTGGTGTGATTTATTGTCTTGTGAATGGTTGGTTAATTTAATTATTTTGAACGATTTATGGCTCCATTACGTGTTACTTAAATGTTATATTTGGGAGTGAATTTTGATTTTATTTGAATGCTCTATAACTACTTATCATTTGCGAATCTATGCGTGCATTTATAAGTCTTCTAGTAGCGATAATGCCGACAGATCTATTTGCACATACAGATGGCTAGAGGTTCCGTGTTTGAGCGGATATCTGTGGTGGAAGGGCATTTTGCGAATGCCCGCTCTGGCTAGCGACCACCCTCAAGTAGAAAATCTGTCGCCAAGCACCTAACGGTGTGTTCCGGCAGCAGTCCTTTAGAGCCAGTGAAATTACAGGCACATGAGACTTAATAACTATGTCTCAAGGTGACGGGCGCAGTGCAATTCGTGACTTGTGACGAAATGCATCTGTTATAGGCAGAGGTTAGTCCGCTTAACATCAGGTGGGCCCCGAGCTTGTTCCGTCACAATAAAAAAAAAACACGAAATTAGATACTACTGCATTTTGTTTAGTCAGTACTTTCAATCTTTGTAATTTTTTTGTCGATAAATGACCTTTTTCAGATCTAATCATACATAGTTTATATCAGTAGAGCTTTGAAAAATTAGATTAACCAACTTGTTACTCTTTAATGAATGTAGGTACACGAGGGAAGGTGTATAAGTCCACGCAAATTATCCCATCAGCTGGAGGAAACCTCTTCTGGCCAAGGCTTGATTGTTGTTTCATGCATTCATTTTTCATGCCAGTTCAATAGGTGATAGCTAGAATTAGTACTTAACGTTTTATCGCCTCAATACCTTAAAAGTTTTTAACAACGTTTGGATAAATTAAACAAGACTTGGACACGAATGGGACTTATTATGCATGATTAGGAATTGACTGTGATTTATTTTTACCCAATATAACTTGTAAAAAAGATTACTTGACTAATGGCAAAGGTGCAACCCTTACGAGTGGAATTTATAACTAAAAATTTGAATGTATATATAGTAAACATTCTACAATATCTCAATTTAGCAACCACTCAAACTCGGCCAAAAAACAAACTTCCACATCAAAACATCCAAATTGAAGTTCACAGTTCAAAAACATTCCCTTATGTTTCCCGCTTCCACCCAATTAAAATAAATCCAGGATATTAACATACCTCACACACTTAAATTGTACACCAGTTTCAAACATACTCGTTTATATCCATTCATGGAAGACCTTCCTTGGTCTCCGTTTGCCAAACGAAAGTCAAACTTTTAAAACAAATCTTAGATATACGACGGGTCTTACAGAACTGGACATTTTAAGAAGCTACCATCGAGTCAAGACCTTTTATACCCATCTCTTTTCAAACAAACGTTTAACATTTTTACAAAGTTTCAAGGCGTTCGGTAGATCTTGGTTCGGTGGACATTTTAGACACAAAGTCGTTAATGGGCATGCGTATATTAGGATGTAAAAGGCGCCGAAATGCGTCCGCGCAGTTAATCTAACTGAAATTAAGAACGAAAACATTTTAAACGAGCCATAAATTTTTCCTTGGGCGGTGGAGTGCTTTCTTGTAGTATTGCCAGTCATAGTAAAATATCCCATTTTGTTGATGACTTCGTAGTCTTTGTACGTTTTATTAGTGATTGTAGGATTAGGCTTTATCATGTAAATGATAGTTGGATATGATGAGGATGACAAGGTAGAATAGAGAAATGTTAGCCAGACGTGTATTTGTAGACTAACGAAAATGATATAGATCATTTTTTTTCTCATGATCATTCATTCATCAATCACCACGCTTTTTTAGCACTAAAGAAGCAAACGGAGGTGCCTGCACCGTTTCCGATTACGAGTATATTTTGGGACATTTATTTGGCTATCTTCTAATAAGAGGATTTTGAGATTATTAAGCCACGTTTCACGTCACACATCCAAACGAAAGGGAAACTTTCGAAGTAAATCTTTATGAAAAAAAGCAGATAAAACAGCGTGATTATAATCATATCTTGCTTGATGTATTTGTGTAATTCACTCGTAAGTGAAATGACTAATGTTATAATTGACTCTCATGTTACCAATGACTTCTGTTGGTACATTTTTTAAATGGAATAAATATATTTAATTGAAATCAGCTTTTAAATTATCTGGCAAATTACAAATTATGATTAAATATACAAAATATTTGACATAAATGACTAAGTGTAAGGTAAAATTGCCAAAATTTTCTGTGCGGCCGGTGTTTTTTCCCTAAATCGTTCTGTTTAAACCCCCATTTGGAACTGCATTTATTCTGAACATGGCAACACAATACGAAATAGATGCGCAGGCGCCTCTCGTAAGCTCGCCTTCCATTAGCGCGTTTGAATATAGAACCGGCTGTGATTGGGCGACGCGGCACATGAATCATTGGCGCCAACCGCAGATAGTATACAGGGTGTGGAATGTCAGATTAGTTTTTTAGGGAAATTCTTTAAAGGTGGTCGTGTTGTTTTGTTATTTATTGATATGGGTGAGACGAGATAGAAATAGAAACGTTTATAGTTTGTTTAGTAATTTTGTTGCTATATAAATAAGAGTGAAAGCTCCTAACTTACTGGAATGAATTTGGTTACATAGTGTCTAAATATTTCAATAAATTTGGCTCTATTCCTATTGCCATATAATTATGGACATCCGCTAATTAAAAAAGTACTACAATTAAGTAGTTGAGAGCGGTAATGATCCAGGCGGGCATTCGCAAAATACCCTACCACCATGCGATGAAGCCGTGAGCGCATGGCGTTGAGATTTGAAGTTCGAATTTCCTGCGTGGCATATACAATCTAGTACATCCCTGCGTCTAATATATTTAAAAGTTTTTGCGCCTATGATTTTGAAATCCTTTGAAGAAAAACTTTTTTTTATTGCTGATAGGTAAGCCTTAGACCACAATCTCACCAGATGGTAAGTGATGGTGTGTTCGAAGGTGTTAACAGTAGAAAATTAGGCTGAATTGTCACTATATTTTTTATATACATATATATTTTCATGTTTTTAAGTGTTTTATTAAAATAGTGACTTAGTTTTTTCTTAGAATACTTATAAAATATTTTTGAAAATTAACGCCTGAATCTAATTATTAAAATGATATATATTTAAGGTATATTTATTTTCTGTAACTTTTTGTAAATAACGTAAGAAAATAAATGAGTGTAATAAATTTTTGTTACGACCATAATAAATCATTTTAAAACCATCCTGTATCTGCACCCCAGAAATAACCAGTTATTTAATTTACACGTTGCTGGGAATTGTGACGTTGCATACTCATCTATCATGTTCATGAAGTACTACTGTACAGATATTTTCATCATTAACGGTTGGAACTGAAAATCTTAGTTTGCAATCCTGCGCTACGAACCAGATGTGGCGGTAAGGAACAACAACTTAACCTACGTTCCATGTGTAATAGCTCCGAGGTCTAGTCAATATAAACCGTCTGGGATGTAAGAATGTGTACCATACCAACTAAGGGTTTAACATTGTTGTGTTAGTTTCTTATAACAGTACTAGATGACTGTTATAGCATGGCACAGAAATGCTTACAGAAAAAAACTGATAAGGTGTTACGACTCGGCCTTCTTCTGCCCTTAAGTGCGGTCTCATTGATATTCAAAACTCTTTTAGTTATTTTGAAGCGCTCGTAGCGAAGTTTGCTTAGCTGTTGTTAACCAATCAGCAAAGTTAAGCAACGTCCGCCGCGGCCATGAGTTGGATGGGTGACCGCTAGTGATATTACTACTGAGTGCTTTCGTGCTTCGGAGGGCACGTTAAGCCGTCGGTCCCGGTTGTTGTCTTACGATCGTTAGAGCATGGTGGTAGTGCATTTTGCGAGTGCCCGCTTGGCTAGTTACAACCTTTAAGTAGAAAATCTGTCGCCAAACACCTAACGGTGTCCGGCACCTGTCCTTGAGAGCCAGTAATTCTAGGTTAGCCGGACCAACATCTTCGACCACATCATCACTTACTATCAGGTGAGATAGTGGTCAAAGGCTAACCTTATCGGGTAAATAGTTATATGTTTAAGCAATGATAGCCAAGTGGTTATAGCTATGGACTGCGGTGCCGCAGCCCCTTGGTTCGATCCCCGCCGCTGGCTTGAGCTTCAACGCATAAAGGGCATTTTGCGAATGCCCGCCTGGCTAGTGGTTAGCTACCACAAGCTCTACCTCTCAACCTCAAGTAGAAAATCTGTCGCCAGATTTTTTTATTTAATTTATTTGGGTATACTAGGTATTTCTACATTGAATAACGTAGTCCAAATCAAATAGGTATTAGTTCGTTTTCTTTAAATAAAATCTAGAACACTTTTAAAGACAATTTATTGACAAAGCGTTGACGAACAGCGGTGTACAGTGTGTATAAAATATTAAGTTAAAAAGATACTAACAACAAACCACGCAGTGATAACACGGTGTTTTTTCCTGTAGAATTAAATTTCTTCTGCAGTTATGATTTAATAACTATCCCGGCCCAGTACAGTTCCCGGCTTAAGAATCCAATATCTAATAAATCCTCATGTCGACCAATCAGCAGCATTCAACTCACGTTCAAGTAGGGTTGCTACACATTGTTACGTCCTCAATAACTGAAAGTAACGAGTATACCTACTACTGACATTCTTAATTATGTAAGGCGTCAGGAAGTCAGTCCAGTGTTCTACAGGATCAATTTCGGAGAGTGTGCGATGGAGTTGCATAACTTAATTATTCTCTCCTTTCCACTGCCGGACTACAAGACGTACGGAACACGGCATCCGTATATGGTTGACATTCCGCACAAAGCGATTTGCGTCTACCTTTATAATACGAACAGCGAAGGGATGGAACACCCTCACCCAACACATAAATAAACTTTTATATCTTATTATTATAGTTATGTTTGAGTTGCAACACAGCTACTATAGTAGTGACGCAGAAGGACAGAAACGTCAGCAGCGAACGTAGATTGTACGGTACTACTCGATACAAAGAGTACCGCAGCGGGCGGTGTTGCACCAACAGCAGCAATCGGTCCATCTCGTACCGCTGCCGCTCATCTGGAACAATATGTTATAACGCAGTTGGGTTCAATAGTGCCAGTTCAGTTCAGTTATTTATTCATAAACAAAGTACTTTGTATTTGAATATTAATTATAAGTCCTTAAATAGTGTATACCCTAAGATTACATTTAAAATTGAAAACAAATTTTTGTTTATGTTTCGAGAAAATATATTACAGTTACATTTTGTACTGGTAGGCACCTAAAATTATGTCAAAATTTTTTAAATATTAAAATAATTATTTTCCAAAAGAAATGCTTTAAGCTGTCGTTTAAATATATTTGGTCGGTAGACTTCTTCCTTTAAATATTGAGGCAATTCATTAATAGTATTAGAATATTACCGAATGAGATTATATAAAAATATTTACTGCCTGGTATTTCGGTGCGTAATTATACTCGTATATATTAAGTTTTGGTGTAATTTTTATTCTTAAATCTTACCTTCTCGTGCTTTCCTGCTCCCTTTTCTCGTACTCGTATTCAAATTCTGCCAATTCGGAGGCGAAATGACGTAGCACCTTTCAATCCACTTTGGAAAGTCAGAGGAGGAAGGAGTTTCTATGTTTGTCTGTATGTTTTATTTTTATTATTGTCTATAATAACATCTCAAAATATTTGTTAGGACTATCAGAAGTCAACCCTAAGAGGTTGTTAGCATTTTACCAATAATCATGTATATATGTCGTAATTTTTGCGTATTACTTAATAAAAGAAACACTTACGCGTACAAGCACTACGTCTTTGTACAGCAATGAACTTTATTTCGTCCAGCTCATCCGAAGTTTTGTCCAGAAGTACAGCGGGCATCAGAAGGGCCAGAATAGCTTTAGATATCAACCACAGCAATGAGTACACAGAATGGATACTGAATCCCTAAAACAAAATAATGTGCATTGATATATGTTAGTATTGTCAGCCCTTTGGGTGCCAGGCTTTAATGTCATCCCCCCATCTATTAAGATATAAAGAAGTTTTATTAGCCCTTCAGTAATTTTTTTTACAGGCAAGTCCAAATTACATTTAACACATAAAACTGCTTAAATAATTCTAATTAGGTCTATGTAAATAATTGATTAAATTTTTATAATCGTAATATTTTTACACTTAATATAGTTAAATATTTACAGTTATCACGTTTGCACTTGTCCTAAGAACAAAGATTCTACAAGCTGCATTGACATATATTATTTAATGTATAGAAGGGATTGTTTTCAAAAAAGTTCTTAAGTGTTAGTTATTCCCGTTGGTGTCACAAGAGGCCACTACGGGTAAAGTACTGGAAAGAGAGCAGCAGTAACTTCTGAGGAACTGCTCTCTCACACTGCGATCCCGTTACACTTATAGCCTAGGCGTTTTGACGCCTGTCAAGCGTGGTGTTAGTATGGCAACCCCTCTCCCCTTAATGGGGGGAGGCTGTGTTCAGCAGTAGACAGTCCGGTTGATACAGTACAATTAATGACAGTGCGTTAAAGAATCTAATTTCTTTACCTTATTTTCCCTTCGTCAAAAGCGGCTAAGGGAAAATCGCGCTGAATTAGCAGCATGCCACTACCCGTGTCAGCTTGATTGAGTAGAGTGTTGCAAAATATTAGGTGTACAACAGGGCTTATAATTTTATTGATACTTTACTAAATATTTTCTTGTATTGTCCTTTGTTATGTTAGAGAAAACATATTATTTCGACCCCACATCGGTGGGATAGGAGCAAGAAGAGGATGATGATGACATTGGTAGATGTAGTACACTGTAAATAATTGTCAAACAAAACTGACCCAAGTGGTAGTCGGCCACGCTCTTTTAAGGTACCCCATTGCAACAGCCAGTGAAATAAAAATGCAATACGATGGTTTCTAACTAGGTTATAAATCGGAGTTTTCAGTTTTTGTTGGTTTATTTGTGGATACGAGTATATGACATACCGAATTTTGAGATTCCTATTTTCGTCCTCGTAACAACAATGGTCTAGTCTACATATACATCTACATTAACCTCTTTTTGCGCAGTTGGATAAAAACTACCCTATGTCGTTTCACGGGTCTCAATTTCCTTACCAAATTTCATCCAAACTGGTCCAGTCGTTTTTAAGTTTATTCGTTGCATACAAACAAATCTTTCCTCCTTATAATATTATTGAAGTCTTAGATTGTTAATGATGTCCGCTAAGTAACGCATAATTATTGTGATGTGTTATACTTACGGATATTTTTGTAAACCTTATAGTAGTTACTGTCAGATCGAAGGATTGCGCGCAGAACGACATTAAAGAAATCGCCATCTGTAATTAGTGCCATTTTATTTTATAATGCAAAACAATGTACGTTATTCTACGGTATAAAATGCCGACCGCGAATAAATTTCTAAATCTTCATTGCAATCGTTTAAGTAACTAAAATTAAACGTGATTTCAGGTATTTTAGTAAGATAAAAATAAAAGTTAATAATTTGACCTCTAACACTGTTTTTCGAAGCAGTGATGGCTCAGTGGCATTGGCACAGTCTGGTATATATATTGGCAGCAGTCCATAGGGACTGCTTTGCAGCAGGTCCATGGTCCCAATGCCGCCACGGGCTTGAGCTTCACCGCATGGTAGTAGGGCATTTTGCGAATGCCCGCCTGGCTTGCTACCATCCTCAAGTAGAACATCTGTCGCCAAGCACCTAACGGTGTGTTCCGGCAGCTGTCCTTGAGAGCCAGTAGATCTAGATTAAGCCTGCTAACACATTCGACCACATCATACTTACCATCAGGTGGTATTGTGGACAAAGGCTTACCTATCAGCAATAAAAAAAGAAACTGTTAGTCAGTGCTGTTTTTTTTATATAATTATTTCTCTTTTCGTTGTTGCGTGCTGCGTACAGGATTGATTGTGTCCACCTGTAACCAGATGTTAGGTCGGTTACGCAAGAGTCCTTCTTGTTGGATACCACCGCATTGTCAGATATTCTGTCTCCAAGCAGTTGTATGCGATAATTGCTATGTTAAGGCGTGAACTGCACTGTAGCAAGTGAAATTACTGGGCGAACGAGGCGTGAAAACTAACGTCTTTAACTACAGGCGGGACGCTTACCACCAGGCGGACGACTTGTCCCTCTCAGCACTGGTTTTCGGCTAATCGAGTGCTACTAAAAACTATTTTGTGAAAAAAATTATAAGGGACCAAATTTAAAAAAATAATACAACATCGGATGGTCGACTTCCTAAAAGAATAGACTTCCTAAAATTCATTCATGAAGAATATATATATATAATTGGAAAAATAGATCAAGGAGTTAAAATACACACATACTTACATAAAATAGTTGAAATACCTGGATTTTTACATAGAAATCGGTCTCTTCAAACGCATCCAAAACAGTTTGTATCATGTTGATATACTTTCTCGGCGTTAGTCGTTTCGTTGGCGAATTATCAAAGCCGTAGTTCTCCAAAGCCATTCGAATTGCTTTCACCCGACAATATAATAACACGAAAACGTATATGGCCGAGACACGTGCTACATCACACGACAAAAAGCATATACCTCGTAATATTCCGTAAATAAGACCACCTCCGGTTTGGTGAGCTAGAATACCAACTCCAAATTTGGTAACACCCAGAGTTAAAAAGACCACATGGGTCAACGTAAAAACTTTCTTGTACAAAAATTTTGCAGGTTCTAATCCATCTGTTGCGGGCATAAAGCGAAAGAAATCAGTGATATATCTGTTCTTCCATACGATGGACATTAGGAAGAACATAACATACTCCATACAGATATACGGATTATGGCTGAGATTTAGTGCTACCACTGAAAATATGACGCCAAAAATGTAGCAGTACAACGCTGCAAGGACGCGGAAAAGTCTGGAATTGAAATCGTGATGAAACCCAAAAATAATACGAAGGACCAAATAAAGTCTTATGTCGTATGCGGTTTTGAATTGAACTATCTTCATTTTTACAGTAATTCGAACAAAACGTGTTAAATATAAAATCGTATAGGATTTTTAAAACATCGATATGAAATGTTGACTGGACGACGACAAAACTAACATTGCTAATTAATCAGTCTTTGAGCACATCATTAGTAAATGACAAGTGATAGTAGAAGTTAACCCTATCAAATTATAAAAGCAGGAAAAGTGCGCGTCGGACTCGGCATCGAGGTTTCCTTACAAAACCATATATGACAATTTGTGAAATGTTAATATTTATTACAAAACTAAATTGTTTCAATCTGTCCGGGGTTTAATAGTCTGACACTTGCTTAGTCGGTTTTTATTTGTTATTGTTTTACTTTAGAATTTGTACCATAATCGTACCAAAGTTCTTTTGTATGTGTTGCGGTTTTTACGAGACCAAAGAATACATACGTTAAAAATATTTTTATTCTTAGTATTTATCTACAATTTTACACTAATATTATAATGATGAAAGATTTGTATTTTTGTATGCAACGAATAAACTTAAAAACTACTGAACCGATTCGAATAAAATTTGGTATAGAAATAGTTTGGAGACTCGGGGAAGGACATACGATACTTTTTATCCAACTGCGCAAGAAGAGGTTAATGGTTTTGCGTGATAACAGACATAAACGCGGGCGGAGCCGCGGTTAGAAAGCAAGTGATATTATATTTTAGTATTAACTGTTAGGATATCTGCCACGCAAGCACATAATTATTCAATTATAGTTTCCAATAAATTACCTAATACGGTTTATGAAATATAGCAGTTTTAAGGTAGAACAAATAGACTAAAGTACGGACGGCTTCAAGTAATTCAGGTTGTTTTAGTAAATAATACGGATTAACTCACGTGAATAAGTCAGATAGCTCCGACTACAGTTTCAACCACATTCGGTGGTCTTTTACAAGGAGCACCGAATGTGGTTGAAACCACCCCTCGCACCAACCTATGACGTCACGTGCGATACGAGCTGCCGCCCGCAGTGCTAAGCGAGACGTCAACGCGGGCGTCCCGAGCTCTCCTTGAAATAGACCACCGAATGTGGTTGAAACTATAGTCGGAGCTATCTGACTTATTCACGTGAGTTATCCCGTATTATTTACTAAAATGAGTGAATACCACGTTAGATTTTTATAAAAAAAATCAGGCTGTCGTTTTATCGAATGGATCCCTAAAACCAAATATGAAAATACTATGGAAAAATTTGTATATTAACTTGGAAATAGCAACTTTTCATTAGCTTGAGTATGTATACTTAATTTCATTGACGTCATTCTTTAATATTATACATTATTTAGTAGGTACGAGGCGGCCTCAGTTAGCCTGTACCTATTTTAGTTATCTGTCAGTCTGATGCATGCGCTGTATGAGTTCTATTCTTGGTCTAATAGCCTTGTCATTATTTTCTCCGTATCGCGTCGATGAATCAGCTCTTCAATTACATATTAAGTATAATAAAAATATACTTTTTTTTATGCATGATAGGTTAGCCTTTGACCACTATCTCACCTGATGGTAAGTGATGATGTTGTCGAAGATGTTGTAAAGGCTAACCTTGAATTACTGGCTCTCAAGGACATCTGCTGAAACACACCGTTAGGTGCTTGGCGACAGATTTTCTACTTGAGGGTGGTAGCTAGCCAGGAAGGTATTCGAAAAATACCCTACCACCATGCAATATATAATACTACAATAGATTCAGGGTCAACGCTCGTAATCCGCCCAGAAATATAAGAGCACAAATAAAAATGTGCTCTTATTTCAAATTACAACGGTCAAAACAGCGAATGTCGACACGTTCTATAACGCCTCAATGTGCATTTAAAACTGTAATAATAGTAATCTTTACTCAAATGTCACGAATGTGTGACAGGAATTTGTATACTATGTGTAAAATGCTGAGAATGTAAATAAACTGTACTGTTTATGTAAAAGATTTTCAATTATGTATATCATCCTTGGATTGACAGTAACTGCATGAACCGAAAAATGCTAGTAACAGCCTTAAGGCTGCGTTCGGCACACATCCCATCAAAAAAAATTGCATTTTTAATGAATAAAGTTCCATCTCCTAATTGTCCCGAGTGTGGGGTTATTGAGGTTATTGAGGATATTAGACACAATTGATTTCCATTGTGTCTCAAAAAGATAGGCCACTCTGGTACTCATGGCCTCAATTATAAAGTAGGAAATAATGATGTAGGTTAGTGAACACAATCGCGGCCACTTCAATGCTGTCATTTAGTGTTTGATTATGATTTTTTTATATGGTATATAATTATGTTCAAAGAATTTTGAAATTTTTGAGTTTAACGCGACCAAAAAATTAAGAGCGTAAAGAAATGTTGCGCTGCGTTATTTCAGTTATTTGTACGCCACGCTTGACAGGTGTCTTGGGCAGTCAAAGTAGTTTGTGTTTCAGAAGGCGATGCTTCTCACCTTCCAGTATTTTTCCCTTAGTAGCCTCTTATCCCGCGGAAAGAAATAGGGGAGGGGGAGGGGTGAAATTCTAACCCGTGACCCTACGTGTATGCACATAATTTTTTTACTGGAGCAGTAAATGATATATTATATTATATACTTATTATATTCTATACCTCAAAGTTGAATATATTTAAATTTCATCAACTTCGGTCAAGTAATTTTTCAGTTATTAACTCAATAAAATATAAGTGCAAATGGAAAAGGTCTGTACCACGATGAGCTCATAATTTGCAAGTATTATCTATGGCGACACAGTTATTGTGGGCGGATGGAGTGACACAGATGAATCTGTACGCAGCAAGCATTACTGAAAAGAGTGAACATTAAAAAAAAAGGAACCGACTTTAGACACTGAAAAATACCCTGAAATATATTAACTTGAGGAAGTCGCTAACATGAAAAGTGAGCTCAGTGTTTGAATTAGCATGGTGCCGACTTCAACAAATCATTTCTCAATTCTCTGTGTTAATAGCAGGTTCCGGTTTTTCTACAAATATTTTGTTATGATTTATATTTTTAGTACTAGTACGCCTGCTTGTTAGCATTAATTACCAAATTTTACGCCTTTAGGTAACGAAATCCTTACCCTATTGTTTATACTCAGTTAAACCTTTTTCCGGATTTTTTAAGCTGGATATAATATAAATGAAGCACCAGATAAAACCAAATTTTGTTGCTTAACAATGCTTACTTTTAAAATCATATCCATGAGAGCTTAAATCAGCTTGTTCAATCTGGAGCCCCTTTAAGATTAGTTAGTTTATGTGACTCTCAAACTTTGGAGGTTCTTCACATCTTTGTAAGCTTTTCTTCAGGACCTTTATAGTAAAAAAATATCTAATTATGTTTGTGACAGCTCACCATTAAATAAATAAGCTTTTCATCTGATATTCATGAAGATCCTCTAACAAACATTATTATCAAATCAAATCAAAATTATTTTATTGCAACACTAAAAAATATATAGAGAGAAACAACCAATACACAAGAAAAACTTAAAAATAATTCGTAACTAACATAGAGGGAAAAGAAAAAGATGATATTATATATATAAATGATGTGGGCAAAAGAAGAAAACTCAGCTTAAAGTCCGTACACATATTATTGCACCTGTGCACAGACGCTGTTTTTCAATAAGCTCCTGTACAAGAACAAGCTAGAAACCTCGCGTTATGGCCGATTGCGGGAGTTTTTTTTTAATTATCCTCTAATATTTTTACAGACACAAACAAAACAGATATGAAAAAGGAAAGTGTTATATTAAAAAAATAATGAGATAATTTACGATTCTGAGAATACGAATCTGTGCATGATGGAATGTGAGAATGTGTGAGTGTGTATGTGTGTATCTTCGTTAGTACCTATGTATTTTAAAAGGCTTATGCTAGAATGAATCCAAGTAACCACAGAAAAAATATCACAGAAAGTTTATGAAATGTTCCTGTAAAATATCGCAATTTCGATCTTATAGTCGTTTTGAAAACTTTATGCGGTAATCCATTTTATGAACTATCATTTCTCTTTCAAAATATTTCTTAGCACATATAATTGAAAGGTTTTAGAAAGCCACAAGCAAAATCAGGAGCAATCTTCATTGACCATGAAATACCCCATCAAGTATTTCTGATCACAACAATTAGACAAATCGTGAATATCTGTATAAATTCCCCTCAAATCGTCACTAATGTGGTGGCACTCTACGAAAGTGCAAACAAACTATTAAAGATCTATTCCGTTAGTAATTACGTGGTGTTAATGAACTATCAGGATTCATGCCAAATGCATTCTATTTCGATGTAAGAACGTTTGTATCTAATAATTTATTTGAAGAATCAGAAGAAGTGATGCATTCAATTGCTTTCTCAAAGTCAAAGAACAAAAAACTAATTTTAGTATACATAGTTTCTGTATGTTTTGAAGCCCTCGTAGCGAAGTTTGCTTAGCTGTTCTTAGCCGATTAGCAAAGTTAAGCAACGCCCGCCGCGGTCGTGATTTGGATGGGTGACCTCTAGTGAAATTATTACTGAGGAGGGTACGTTAAGCCGTCGGTCCCGGTGGTCGTCTTAGGATGGCAGTCGTTATAGCATTGTGGTAGGGCATTTTGCGAATGCCCGCTCGGCTAGCTACCACCCTCAAGTAGAAAATCTGTCGCCAAGCATCTAGCGGTGTGTTCCGGCAGCTGTCCTTGAGAGCCAGTAATTCTAGATTAACCTGAACATCTTCGAACACATGTTCATTTACCATCAGGTGAGATAGTGGTCAAAGGCTAACCTATCAAGCATAAAAAAAAATATAAAAGCTATCTTTGCTTACCAAATTCAATGATAAATTGATTTACAATGGGGCACGCAGTTCCAAACTTCGAGAATCGCAAAGCTTTAGTGTGCCTCAGTACCGTCAGAGCAAATATTGACGCGAGATATAATTGGTTATCTGGAACGCTGGTGTGGTGAGACGGCGCTCGAGTTTTTAATTTGCTGATTTTTTCAAATATTTTCCAGTAAAGGTAACTGAATCCGTTGGGGGAAAACTTGATAAAAGTTGGGGGAGTTTTTTAGAGTAATGAAAACTGGCCACGCCTCTCATGCAATGGGTATTGAAAACCCAAACTGTAGTGCTTTTGTTGTTGAGAAAAATACGGTTAAGAAATAGAATAGATTAAAATATATCTGTGTAATGTCATGTTTGCAATAACGCCTGCTCGGCGGATTACATAACAAAATTACAAATTTACTAGAGAAAAAATTATAGTCATGTGCGGGATTCGAATCTGCGTCCATCCACCCCTATAGCCGGGGTATGATCTGACCACTTGAGCTAACATATCAGTGACTCGTAACTCATTTTTTTCCACTCGTTCTTTTTATTTAACCATCGTATTGGGATGGAGCGACACCTAGTTAGCGGGTTCGGGTACAATATTTTTTTCTCTCGTATAATTGTAATTTTGTAATAAAATAGAATAGATAATATGGCCTTTGTAGTATTTGCCTGTAATGTTAAAGGTGATAGATTTTATTATTATACTGGTACATACAATTTATTCAGAATATTCAATAGCCACCTAAAAATAAAAAAGGTGAAAAAATATATATGTATGTAAATAGAGCAAGAAATATTAAAGGTACAGCACCAAAAGCAGGTACAGGTACCTAACAATAAATCATAATCTTAAGTAAATCAGACCAAAATAAGAAATCGGTAAGATATAACAATTATTGGCAAACCAAGTCAACTGAGTCTTTATACAGAAAAGGAACACTGTAATTAATGGTATACGGGAACAAGGCAATTATGTTGGATGAGTTGGATGATTGTAATCAATTCAATGTCAAAAATGTTTTAAACCCACTGACTTATATTTCTTTCTCCTAAGCTTTATTTCTTTGTCCTATTTAGGTTTGCTTTAGGTAAGCCGTATAAGCGTCATATATCCAATATCCATGTCAATAAACCATCCATACTTTCATAAGTTTGGTAGTCAAGATTAGGTCATAACCTAACTGCATAATACTGGCGCTACAGGTAGATTTCTGTGCAAAAGTTCCATGTAGAAAGAGGAGACTGTGAAGCATATGATTTTATAATGGACGGCCACAAAAGAGATAAGAAAAACTGCGCACGTGCGAGTCAAACCCTGTTCTACTACGGTTCCGAAAAGTAAAATCGTCGCATAGACAAATCGTTGCAAGAAGAATAACAACTAAAGAGCAACAGCTATATTTTAATTAACCCAAGATGCTTTATCTTATTTGATTATCGTATTCGATAAAGCTTCAACAGCAAATAGCGTGGTCTAAACACCCCCGAGGCCTGTACCTTGCGCTTCGGACAAAGTGTACACTCGCGTTACTGTTTTCGTTCCATCTAGATTTGCGCGGAATCACTTAACGGGTTACGAGGAACGGGAAGGATTTAATGATTAAAGATAATATTGTTGCTGTACTGGACTTTCAATATAAATATTATGTGCACGCTGTCGAAGCTGCTGGTAAATGCCAACAGCAAAAAAGTGTAAAATTCACGTGATGTTATTTTTTTAATTCCTGACAGATAAGCCTACAACAATCTCACCTGATGGTAAGGGATGATGTGGTCGAATGTGTTAACCTAGAATAACTGGTCCTCAAGCTGCCGGAACTTATCGTTAGGTGCTTGGCGACAGATTTTCTACTTGGTCCCTAGCCAGGCGGGCATTCGCAAAATGCACTTCCACCATGCGGTGAAGCTCAAGCCCGCGGCGGGTTTGAACCATGGACCTGCTGCGCGGCAGTCCAAAGCCAATGAGCCATCACTACTTCACACGTAATAGCTGTAAACAACTATCAAGGATATAAAAGGATTTCTTTTATCTTAGTCTCACCTGGGAGAAAGTGACGCTACTGTTAACGCTGGCACATAGCTCGTGCTCTTATTCATATTTTATTTGAACACTTGCGGCGTTAGGGTGCTGCTAAGCACCCCACAGCCAGCAGGTAGGTAGGTAAACTTAGGAAATGGATATTAAATGTTTATTACTCCATATACGGTTGCACAGCCGCTCACTTCTACATGAACTTGGATAGACCTGAAGGAGTCACTGGCCTGAATTCTATCGAAGACGGGATCCGTAGTAGCTCTGGCGGTCTAGACTTCGCCGTCGGCTGTTTGCTCAAATCACGGTAGCTAGTTAGAGTAGCAGTTTTAGTCCTCCAGTTATTTCAGGGTAGTAGTTAAATCCTGGAGAAGAGACACCGTCTTAGTGGCCTGACATTCCTCAGCATAAATCTATAGGGAAACCGACGCTGGTAGGGTAAAGTACGGATACTTTAGCAGCACGCATAATGAAAGCATAAGACGCTTCGTAATTCCATCGATAATTATCGATCGAAAACGTTAACAAACTGAACTAAAATGATATTCCATTTTACAGTTACTTGTGCCTGTCGGGATGCATTGCCAAGGCCGAGTTCGCCGGCGAAGCGCGGGAGAGGATGCAGACACTAGTCACGCTCTGTGCCGATCTCTGCCAACACCACAAGGCTGATATTGTGAGTTAACTGATTTCGGCATCCGCTTTTAAAGACAACATTTAAAAAAAAGGGGGGGGATACTCAGTTCGTCTGTTTTTTTTTGTGTTTGTTACTTCAGAACTTTTGACTGGGTGAACATATTTTGATGATTCTTTTTTATTTGAAAGCTGATGCTTGCCGTGTGTTCCCATTTAAATTTCATCAAAATCGGTCGAGCCGTTTTTGAGTTGCACCAATAACTGAAAAGTATTTTCCTATTTTGATGATATAGTCATTGACAGTGAATGACAATCGGTTACATAAGTAGCAAGGGTCACTAAAAAGTGCGTCAAAAAAGTTCTTTACCATAAAATGGAAATGACTTCATTACTCAAATGTGTATAATAATGTGTCGAAGTCAGTACCTTGCGCACTATAGGTAGGTACTTTTGATCCATCATGGTACCGACTTCAACAAGTTATTTCACACATCTGAGTGTTGAAGTCGATTCCATTTGTTTTTTTTGGTGTATTTTCTTGATTAGATGTTAGCTTACAAATTCACAAATATACTATAGGAAAAATTTAAGTCATGTGCGGGATACGAACCTGCGTCCATCCACCCCTTGAGACGGGGTATGCTCTAACCAATTGAGCTAACATGACATGACGTCATAACACAAATCTTAAAAAAAGAGGCTAGCTGTCAAATTCTTTCCAAGCGTGATTTTAATTTATCAATTTATTCAACATCAACAATGTTTGGTTGGTGTGGTTGTTCATCTGGAGCTAGATTTGGCATAAATAAGTTGGGTGACGGGCAACATGTAGAGTGAAAGTGACCCCTTATGTGTGTGTGCAGGGAGTGGAGCGGTTGTCGGCGCTGCAGTCCCTCCGCTGCGCGCTGGGCACTGGGCTGATGGGGTCCCGCGGAGAGTTCTGCATGCTGTTCGCGCGCGGCGCCGAGCTCTCGCGCAGCCAGAGCTTCGTGCGCGCCGCCAGGACCGCGCACCTGCTGCGGCAACTAGCCGAGCTCGACCACCAGATAGTGCAGGTCTGTCATATGCTACTATCTCTATAATACGGAACTTAATACAGGGCCTTAACTGTGTTTCAGCTTACTTCTTAACTCTTACCTACAGTAGAGCCACTATGGCAACTGCCCGGATTGTAACAGATGCTCGTAGGCTCGACGGTCGGGCAGTAGAAGCTCGAAAATTGAGTTTTGATTTTTAATGTTACTGTGACGGAACAATCACGTGTTCCACCTGATGTTAAGTGGATTAACCTCTGCCTATTACAGATGCATTTCGTCGTGTGATAAATTGAAAAACATACAGTTGTTAAGTCTCATGTGCCAGTAATTTTTCTGGCTCTCAAGGACTGCTGCCGGAACACACTTTTGGGTGCTTGGCGACAGATTTTCTACTTGACGTTGGTAGCTAGCCAGGCGAGCATTCGCAAATGCCCTTCCACCATGCGGTGAAGCTCAAGCCGGCGGTGGGGATCGAACAAGGGACCTGCGGCCATCATTGCTTCGATGACACTGCGGCGCGCAAACTGTGTTGCAGAAGCTAACTTCTTATAGCGCTTTAGACTATTAGAAATCAGCATACCTGCTGAATCTTGTTGGACAATTGAACAACTAAATAATAAAAGGGCAGAGGTGACCAATATATGATTTTATAAGTTTGTAATTTAGATGTGTACGAGTCGCAGCGTGCTAAGAACTTTCTTACTTTCGACAGCTAGCGGAATTGGACCGTCAAAACCATAATTTTGCCTGTGTATTCTCAAATGAACAGGCAGACGTGTCAAAATACTTGGCAAATTTTTTTGAGTATCAGGAGTCTTACTACTGATCACAATTACAATGCTTGGAAAAGATGAAGTATGTTTTATCGGAAAATTAGAAGCAATTGTGAAATCCGGGATTTCACTAGCATATCTGTACAAAATAAAAATGCCAGAGGTTCCATACCTACGATACTTTACCCCTCAGCGTTATCCGATATTTGCACTGGCTCCTTAATTTGATGGAGTATCTTTACGCCACTGTTTGCGTAAGGGATACAAACATTGTTGCATTTATGGTGAATACGCGCCGCATGTGTTTATTACCGTCATAAGGGAAGATTTTGATTAAAGGTGTAAATATTCTCCAAGTACTAGTAGATAGCATTACTTTGTACGCCGATTTACTAGTTCTCGAGTATCCCAATCTTGTGGGGTCGGTTCAATATATCTTCTATAACAACACAAGATCACTTAAAAATAATATATTTTTGCCAGCACACTGGGCTAAAGAATTATATTTTCATTTTTATTGTTTAGTACTTCTAGGTTAGCCTGAACACAACATCTTCGACCACATCATCACTTACCATCAGGTGAGATAGTGGTCAAAGGCTAACCTATCAGGCATAAAAAATATGTATATATATATATATATATATATATTTTATAGTGACTGGATGACAAGATAATCGGCAATTAAATACAATTACAAGCAATAAAACATAGTGGAGGAGATATGTCTAAATCTTATAATCTTATATATCTAGTCTATGATTACAAGCACTATCGCGTGCTAAGCTATAATCATATTTAAAAATTATTGGAGTACAAAAGCGCACCGTCCCTTATAACGGTTAAATTAATACAATTGAAGCACGAAATTTCGGCTTGAAAGAGCGTGCCCAGGTGGCCGAGTGGTTGATACATCCGGTGCGAAATCGGAGGACGCGGGTTCAATTCCTGCTCGGTGCATAAAAATTTTGTGCTCATTTAATTTGTAAAATATAATGGAGGAGAAATATATTACCTGCCGACCCCACTGTGTGAGATATGTGAACTAGAAGTCGTGTGCCTAAATGGACACAATTTACAATTTCTTTCCTAATAAAGTGAAATACCTAACGTATATTGAAGTAGCATATACCTCGGAGCGTAATCCGGTATTTGTTCTAGCTCCTTAATTGGATGGAGTATCGTTACCGCAATGTTTGTGCGAGGCAAACATGGCGGTGCATGCCGAATACGCTCCGGTTCACGATTCTATGGTAAGGGGATATCTTATGATCACATTTTGAAGCAGTGATGGCTCAGTGGCATTAGCCATGGACTGTCGCGCAGCAGGTCCATGGTTCGAATCCTGCTTAGAGCTTGAGCTTCACCGCATGATGGAAAATGCCCATTTTGCGAATGCCCGCCTGGCTAGCGACCACCCTCAAGTAGAACATCTGTCGCCAAGCACCTAACGGTGTGTTCCGGCAGCAGTCCTTGAGAGCCAGTGAAATAACAGGCAAAATGAGACTTAACAACTATGTCTCAAGGTGATGGGCGCAGTGCAGTTCGTCACTTGTGATGAAATGCATCTGTTATAGGCAGAGGATACCGCTTAACATCAGGTGGGCCTCGTGGTTGTTCCTTCACAATAACATGAAAAAAAAAAAATTGCAAGTTTCTAGTTTCAACATTTACGTCAAAGATACGTCTTCCGGATATACGCAGCGGACGCCATTCCATCATGGCCTTAGAAAACGGTAATATAGGCGTGAATTATACACTCTATAAGCATTTTTGAAGCGCTCGTAGCGAAGTTTACTTAGCTGTTCTCAACCGATCAGCAAAGTTAAGCAACGTCGCGCGCGGTCATGAGTTGGATGGGTGACCGCTAGTGACATTACTACTGAGCGTTTCCGTGCTTCGGAGGGCACGTAAAGCCGTCGGTCCCGGTTGTTGTCTTAGGATGGCAGTCGTTATAGCATGGTGGTAGGGCATTTTGCGAATGCCCGCCTGGCTAGCTACCACCCTCAAGTAGAAAATCTGACGCCAAGCACCTACCGGTGTGTTCCGGCAGCTGTCCTTGAGAGCCAGTAATTCTAGGTTATCCTGAACAACATCTTCGACCACATCATCACTTACCATCAGGTGAGATAGTGGTCAAAGGCTAAACTAACATGCATAAAAAAAAAAAAAAAAAATTCACAGTAACTGTCACAGTAAGCGGTGCGGCCTTTCGTTGAATTACTTCGTAAGAGCCTGCACTGAATTTTTTTTTTCACTGATTAAATTAAAAATAAGGTGATTAATAGTAGGATTGCCACGGAGAGCGACATTACTACTGAGCGCGTTCCGTTCACATCATCACTTACCATCAGGTGAGAAAGTGGCTAGCTTAGTTGCTATAAATTATAAAAAACGCGCTTAGCTCGTCAGTTATTATTTATCGTATTTTCCCATCTCAATCAGGGATTGAATAACCGTGACCACGCAATCTCATTCCAGCTTTATTACCCCGAGTGTTATTTATTCCAATTTATTCAAACAAAATGTTCCCCCTTTAATACACATATTACGCTGAGTTTTACAATATCTATATTATTGTCTTATATAGTTTTGTATGCAATGAATAAACTTAAAAACTATAGGACCGATTTGTATAAAATTTGGTATGCAAATAGTTTGATACCCGGGGAAGGACATAATAGTTTTCCAACTGCGCAAAGAGAGGTGAATGGTTTTGCGCGGTAAAGCTAGTTTTGTATATGTTTGACTGACTTAGGAGGAAGTTTTTTTGAGTTGAAGTGTATATGTATTGTATTTAATTCTATTATCCAAGAAAACTCATAACTTTTTACTGGATCATCCGATATTTATGATCATTTTGTTGTTGCGCAGATAACACCTACAGATAAGTTTTTTATTTTTTATTTTTTTTATGTATTAATCTAGACTCCACAGACACCAAGGACCGTGCCTTTTTTAATTTTGTAATTTTTGATAAGTTTTGTTTATCCTCATCTTTAGGGAAGCAGTTCTTCGGTTACACATAATCAACTGAAAAATTTATTTGCCAATACCCCTATATCTGGATGACTTCATTATTGTAGCTTTTGCAGATGGCGAAAATTATTGCTGAAGACTGAAACAATAGGTTCTTTAAGCATCATGCATAACAAAAGTGTGGAAAAAAAAAACTGATTTCTAACAAACGAAAATATAAATGAACTTGTGAAAGTCGAACCACACACTTCAACAAGTTGTTTAATAGTTTTCAGTGTTAGAGAAATTCTGATTTTACTTAATTTTTATATTACATAATTACAAATTTACTAGAGGGAAAATTATAGTCTTGATTCGAACCCGCGTCATCCACCTCTATAATCGGGGTATGCTCTGACTGACTGAGCTAACATGACTCATAACTCCAATTTTTTCTCTCGTTCTTTAACACTGAGGGCCAATCACGTGTATAGACGTGATGTTAAATATTTCTCATTAGCCGATCACGTCATGACGCGTGATCCGACTTCCGTATTGTTTATATGGAATATAACATGTCTTGCCGCGTTCGCACTTTATTGAATAGGAAACTACACATATTAGGAACACACATGCAAAGTTATAGGCGCGTTGCGCTTCAAATGTGTGTGTAAAGAGGTATTGTCCAAACGCGCTCCTCGCGCTCGCGCCAGTACGCAGTGCGCCGTGTGTGCTGGGTGTGAGACTTTTTTGTTGTTGTAAATACATGTTTTTTTTCTATCCAAATGAATAAAATAAAATAAAATTCAATTGTTTATTTCATAAATATCAAAATAAAAAAATTGAAATCAAATATTTAGCTATCTCTTATAGTTTTCTAATGGTAAACACCCCAAATGGTGCGATCCAGCATATACCGCATTATAATGGCCCGGCCCTCAAAGTACAATTGTATTAATCATCGTATGGGGACGAAGCGACACCTATAGTTCAACTTACGTTGTGCTACATTTTATTTTATCATTGTATTTGTAGCTTTTCTCGGTTCTATATAAAATAACATAATTATTTATCATAACAAATTCTCTGAATCAACATAGTTACTCGCACGTCAAAGACAGCGCCGTCCCCGAAGACTCTGCCCCATCATACTCGATATTGACTCAACAGCATGGAGGATGCATCAAACAGACAAACAGATCCACCCTAGCGACGCTCTGTGTATACTCCACACGCAAGGGAATACACTTGTTTGAGTAAATATCATACTTACAATACAGGAACGATAAAGAACAAGAGCTAACTCATCATTGATATATTTTTCGACGGTTTGGATATGGCTGCATTACAAAATTAAAAATTTACGTAAGAAAAAGTTATAGTCATGTGCAGGATTCCAACCCGCGTCATCCACCTTTATAGCTGGGGTACCTATGCTCTGACCGACTGAGCTAACATGACAATGACTCATAACTCTATTTTTTCCTCTCGTTCTTTAATCGTATGAGGGTGGAGCGACACCTATAGTTCAACTTACGTTGTACTACTACTATTGGATATAACTGCTTTTTATCGCTGATAGGCTAGCCGTTGACCACTACCTTATGTGATGGTTGAAGATGTTGTTCAGGCTAACTTAGAATTACTAGCTCTTAAGGACAGCTTCCCGAACACAACGATACGTGCTTGGCGACAGATTTTCTTTTTCACTTGAGGGTATTGTTTATGCTATTCATATATACTTTTTGAGGACTTTGAGGCACCCCCAAGTTGTTTATGGTATTCATATACATATACTTCTTGAGGACTCAAGATATTGCATGCTTGGACTGGACGTTATGAGTGTAAGCACTCAATTGAGTAGATGTTTTAATACGGGACCTTATAGGAGTTTGGTGATTGGGGGATATTGTGAGATTGGACGTTTATTTGATAAGCTAGACATTTAGACGTTGCCAGCCGGAACGGTTATGGCTTAGCGTGTTCTTGTATCATTCTTGGATAAAGGGAAACGCTTCATGAGCAATGATGTTTCACTAACCATCGTCCCGAAGCGCCATTTCGCAATAATTTCAGCAGATGTACTAAAACTGAGTCAAGCATCGAGAAGTCGCTGTATGCGACCACTCTAGCCGGCTGAAGAAACGACACTGACGAAAGTTGTTTATTTATTATTATTTATAGCTGATAAGTTAGCCTTTGACCACTATCTCACCTGATGGTAAGAGATGATGTAGTTGAAGATGTTGTTCAGGCTAAACTAGAATTACTGGCTCTCAACCTGCCGGAACACACCGTTAGGTGCTTGGCTTTGACTTTGACTTTCGAATGCAATTTACACACATAAACTGTCACATATATAATAAATTAAGTAGATAATAAATAGATTCAGGCGTTACTTTGCGGAAATACATATTTAATAGTAACAAATATTTTTAAAATATTTTATGAAAACATCAAATTAATATTTTGAGCGCACGATCGAGAAATCGAGAATCGTGCGCTCGTAGAGTCAAGACCTCCTGAGGATGCTTCGTGTAGAAGCGAAACGCGTCGAAAATTCTTCCGGTAAGGCTGCGTGGCGTTTGTGACGTCACGTCGGCTTAACAGGAAAATTAGGCGGAATTGTCACTAGATATATATTTTTTTTGTATTTTTTAAGTGTTTTATTAAAATATTAATTAGATGTTTCATAAAATATTATAAAAATATTTGTTATTATTAAATTAAGTATGGTTGTTAATAAGGAGATCAAAGAAAAGCAAACTTGTAATTTGTAAAATTTAATGACATTAAACTTATACCATCTTAACCTAATCTTATACTTATACCTTAATGACCTTATACTTATACCTTCTTAATCTAACCATATACTTATACCTTAATGACCTTATACTTATACCTTCTTAATCTAACCATATACTTATACCTTAATGACCTTATACTTATACCTTCTTAATCTAACCATATACTTATACCTTAATGACCTTATACTTATACCTTCTTAATCTAACCATATACTTATACCTTAATGACCTTATACTTATACCTTCTTAATCTAACCATATACTTATACCTTAATGACCTGATACTTATACCTTCTTAATCTAACCATGTACTTATACCTTAATGACCTTATACTTATACCTTCTTAATCTAACCATGTACTACCTTAATGACCTTATACTTATACCTTCTTAATCTAACCATGTACTTATACCTTAATGACCTTATACTTATACCTTCTTAATCTAACCATGTACTTATACCTTAATGACCTTATACTTATACCTTCTTAATCTAACCATATCCTTATACCTTAATGACCTTATACCTTCTTCGGTAAGATAGGAGTGACCATAACTGCAATTAATGCCACCGCAGGCGTACAGAGCTTTCAGCTAACCATGTAATGGCATCGCAAACACACCCCCGCAAATATGAGACCCTAATGTTTGTACAGTGGAATTATGACGGCACGTGTTCACTGCCTAATTTAATCACTCCAAATGGCTGATAACATTTCGCAGATCGGTTGCAATTATCGCTTTCTATTTGGGGTTGCCGAATGTAAATAATACATACCAAATATTTAGTTTTTAAGTATCAAACTAAGTTCCGTTACGTATTTTTATTCAAACAATGAAGCGCTCGTAGCGAAGTTTACTTAGCTGTTCTCAACCGATCAGCAAAGTTAAGCAACGTCGCGCGCGGTCATGAGTTGGATGGGTGACCGCTAGTGACATTACTACTGAGCGTTTCCGTGCATCGGAGGGCACGTTAAGCCGTCGGTCCCGGTTGTTGTCTTAGGATGGCAGTCGTTATAGCATGGTGGTAGGGCATTTTGCAAAGTTGAGTGAAACCTAAATGTTATCCTAAATGAACATGTGAGTGATTTACGTGGTACCGCATTCCATTTAGCACCAAAGATATTTGTTGTTAAATTTCTTGTGATCCTTATTTCAATGCAAGGCTCTCACTGGAGACCCGTATGCAGAATATGAATATCGCATTCTGACTTCTGATATGACGTGTTGCAGTGAGCAGCCACCAGAACTTCTATATGATCATTGTTGCCAATCAGGGGGCCAAATCTGCTGTTCATATTCAGCATAGATTCATTCAAGATTCATACAAGACAGAATCGGTAATCTGCTGATTCCATTTTAATATATGATGACTCTAGGCTGGTTTGACGATATTGCCAACAAAAATAAAAAGAGAAGAGTAAGGTAATTCAGAAAACAATTTCGTTATTATTTATTATTATTTCGTTTCGTTTTCATATGAAACCGAGATTGAATCAATATTGACTCCATATAAACGATTTGAAGTTAGTAGACTACCAAAACTGTCAAAAGTGACCAGGCCGAGTCCATTATAGATTCATATTGATTAGCAGACTTGATGCCCTGTTGTGTGGTCACTGGTCAGAAACTTTTTTAGCGCGTGGCAAGATGGCTTTGCCTCAGATACACCAACCACAAAAGAAATAGTTTTCTGGACATTTTGTAAACGAATACCACATTGAAGCTTGCTCTTGAAGCAAAAGACGCACATAATTTAATAAAAAACAATCAATAAGACTAAATAACCAATAATTCAATTTTCTGGGAAAGAATGTCGATAGACAAATTGAAACACGTTGATTTGTGCCAGATTGGACCGCCGCCGTCGGCGAAGAAGGCGAAAGGTCAATCAATTTAGAATCGCTACTGGCTGGGAAAGCCAATTTATCTGACGAGTATTAGAGATAGGTATACATTATCGATGTTGGCTTCTGTATGAGTATGATTATTTTCAGTGTCAAATAGACCTAATGACCAATGTTTAGGATTGAAACCTATACCTATAAATAATTTTACGGTTCATATTTACATAAAAAATATTATAGTAGGATGTAAAACTATTTAAAGATTTACATTAAACCATACAGTTAGCTAATTTTAAAGTCATTGTTGGTGTTTTCTGTTAAAATATGAATATATAATTATAAAATAATTGCAAGAAATCTAGTTTCTAGATTTGTTGCCAGTGAACTTTAATACTTTGGCTTAAATTTTGTAATTAATAATAATAATTAACTAGAATGTTACCATTCATAAAACTAATTAATGTAGATGTCACAGGTTTATTGTACTAACCGTTAGTTTATAATAAATCCATGTTTAGATAGTAGTAGTTAGTATAGAAACTATACTTACTTACTAGATACTTTTAATTGTTTACTTTATAATAAAAATAAAATAAAATAATTTATTTCGGACACAAAATCCATAGCAGTGTTAGTAAATGGGTATAAAACTAAGTTAGTAAACTAAAACTAAACTAAATAATACATCCATTAATTAATTCTACCCGTGACTACGCCGAACCAGTGTTTTTGGATTGGGCAGTCTAGCCGAGCAGCAATCATTTGCAAAATACTGTTGGAACTCCCACGCAGACGATGGAACATTGAGGCAACCTTTTTTCTTATAATTGCATGGAATCCATCTACTCCAGCATTAGCAAACATCCCGGATGCACTGCAATGACGTGGCAGTCCCAACAGTATTCTAATGCATTACTTTAATGTAGATACTTTTATTACTACTATCTCGTTTAGACAGTATTATAAGATATCGATTGTCGCGTTTGCCATCTAGATCATTAGTCGATAAGATCAAAACCATCGACCCCATCCCATCACTAGTGCAAGCTAGTGTTTGAACAGTTGACGGCAAATATATTAGAGACGTTGCGAGCGTATATTTGCAGTTGTTGTCTACTCGACGCCGCCGACTACTACACAGAGCTGCGGCTTACTGTATTGCTGGCAATAAGAGGTCCACTGCAGAATATAATCGTAGGGGTTTTTACTGCCGCTGTCGACTACGCCTTAGTTGTCCTTAGCTACATATAGGTAGACGTTTTTTTACTTTTTTATTGTTAATATGCCTTTGACCTCTAACTCACCTGTAAGTGTTAACTCTGTTTAAAGCAAAATAAGTCTAGTAGTTTTTAAGTTTATTTGTTACATACAAAAATACAAATCTTTCCTCTTTATAATATATGTATAGAGGACTAAGAACGAGGCCTGTGAGAATTTGAAGAACCTTCACTAGTACCACGATCCGTATTACCTGTCTCTCCAAAACTGAGCCGATTCAATAATTTTTTAGCATATTTTTTCCTGTGTGGTGCCGGGCTAGAATGTCATCCTCCATTGCTACCTGTGGGTGTAAGAAACGATTATGAAATACTGGAAGGTAGGCAGCAGCGCCCTCTGAGGTACTGATATCTTAAACTGCGATCCCTAAGACGTCTGCCAATCGTGGGGATTATGGCAAACCCCCTTTTGATGCAGGAGGGTGTGTTCAGCATTTAACCATCCGGCTGTTACAGTACAGCATATTAATTTTAAGAAATACAGTATTAAAACTACTACTATATTCTTTACTATTCTTTTTTGGGGAAATCATTAGTAAATATAAAAAAAGTAAATATCGCGAGCGCACTTCTCTTAAACGAAGTTGTGGAGCAAAAAGTTATTCTTATCTATATGAAATCTACAAAATTTACTTTAATAATAACAAATATTTTAAAAGTATTTTAAGAAAACATCAAATTAATTATTTAATAAAACACTTTAAAAATCTTTATATAAATATATCTAGTGACAATTCCGCCTAATTTCCTGTTAAGCTGACGTGACGTCATAAACGCCACGCAGCCAAACCGGAAGAGTATTCGACGCGTTTCGTTTCTAAACGAAGCATCCTCGGGAGGTCTTGACTCTACAAGCGCACGATCGCTTTTTAAACTTTTTAAAATATCGTTGTTAAAAGTAAATTTTGAAGATGCGTCGAGGGGTTGTAGAGACAATTATTGATGGCAATGGTTGAGGTTCATGTGGGGGCCAGTTAGCAGTCACTATAGTTATCATCACACGAAAATCATTTCGTCAGGCTTGTATATAAATGTACTTGTGTCTTTGAAGAAGTACGTAGAAATGCAGAGATCAAAGATATTGGTTACACAATTTCTTTAACATAGTTTCGTCCCGTGTAATAGGGATTGAGCGTATTGGTATCTACCAAGCATTTTAATCGTATTCCGGAGTTTGGACCGATACTAAGAAATTTGATTGAGAATATGTAACGCCTAATAAATAACACCTTATGTCAGAGATATAACCCGGATACCATTTTAATGAAATGTTAATACGGTTACTTGTACTAACGTGTAGTAGTGCAGCCAGAGTAAAATCATATCTGTAATCCGGAATGGAATGGATCCGACTTCAACACTCAAATGTGTGAAATAACTTGTTGATCGCAATATTGTGCGCATGGTACCGACTTCGACAAGTTATTTCACACATTTGAATGTTGAAGTCGGTTACATTTTTTGGTAAAAAATTTTTTTCGCCCTGTTTAGTGACCCTTGCTACTTATGGGATCGATTGTTATTCATTGTCAATGACTATATCATCAAGATAGGAAAATACTTTTCAGTTGTATGAGTGTAACCAAAACCGGCTTCACCGATTTGGGTGAAATTTAAATGGGACCACACGGCAAGCAATAAAAAAATAATCATCAAAATCGGTTCGCCCAGTCAAAAGTTTTGAGGAAACAAGCATTAAAAAAAATACAGATGAATTGTACCTGCTCCTATTTTTGAAGTGGATAAAAAACAGTCATAGCATATATAATAACTATAATATAAAGATGTATTTAACCGACACTCACAACCTTCGCTCTCAAAGCAGCCACGTGCCCCATAATTCCCGATACTCAAACCAAGACAAACACAGAAAAAAAATCACATGCCCACATTTGCCCATCAAATGGCCTTGTTTGGCCATCACATAAATAAGTCTACGTTGGCCCACCGTATCATGTTTAGTCCCCAGCGTGATGAGTATTCTCTTGGGTAAAAACTTCAACGTTTGCGTATCTACCCTCGTTTCTGTATACAGAGGGATCGTATTTGGATGTCCTATACATTGTGCCAGTTAACGAACTTCAAACAAACTCGGTTACTGCGGTAGGCGATACAAATTCGGATAATGCCGCAAATGTCCTTCTGAGGCGTGGTGGTGCCGTACTTGCTAGAATCTTCAAACATAAATTCTACCGTCAAGCACCTAACGGTATGATAATTTCTAAGAATTTCGGCAATTATTAGACTAAATAAAAGTAAAGGCTTATTTTACATTATTTTCTGTGTTTATTTACATTAACTGCAGTGATCGTGGTAGAATTACATGAGTGTATGTTCCGGCAGCTGTCTTTGAGAGCCACTATAGGTCTAGCCTGTTCATCCAATTTAATATGTGTATTCACTTACCTACTAACAGATGAAGTTGGTCAAAAACTTGTGACGATGTCATCCTATTTCATCAACATTACAACCGTTTACGCGCTATTTTCTTAGTAGAAGTTACTAAAACTATTCCTATTTCCAAAGGGCTATTAAAAGAAACGTCCCCACCATCCAACAGATTTCTAATAAGTGTCATTTTAAGCGTAGGATAGATATTTTTTTACTATGGCGACGTGTTATACATACAAAAATATATAAATTTTTGGCGAAGAGTATCTTTTTATTATGATTAAACCCAATAGCATTTGCAACTTACACAGGTACATGAGGTATTTTTGGGTTCCAATGAACAAATTGACACGTATCCCATAACTGTTATAGGGTGGCGATGGGGTTCATACAAAATCCACCATGGTCCATTTACTATGTATAGGATGCCACGCAATTTATCTGAGCTGAAAGGAAAACGTAATTAAAGTGGTATAGAAGAATACCTTTATAAGGGGTTTCTTTTATTATTTTGTATAAAATTTCTTTGCCCTTACAAGATTTTTGTAGTCTTGCAAAACTCATGATTTTACTCGTTTTTTATTCTAAAACAAAGATTGCACCAAGAGAGGGTCGAGTATGTCAATATAAAGGCTGAATCTTACGCACTGCATTGAAACTGCAGTGTCGTCTGGCTCACGTTTGATGATCTTCCGTAATAGATAATAAACACAATTATTATTTTATTAGCGGGCGCGGGCGCAGATGCGTTCCGTTTGCAAACCGACGCAGAAAGGGTGCGGTTTGTGGCGTGAACACCTTTTACTATCATCACTGTCTACATTTTACATTTAACTTTTTAAGTTCCTTGGAACTTAGTAATGTATAAACGACTTAATAATAACAAATATACGATAGGAAAAATTTAAGTCATGTGCGGGATTCGAACCCGCGTCCATCCACCCCTTGAGCCGGAGTATGCTCTAACCAATTGAGCTAACATGACATGACGTCATAACTCAAATCTTTCCTATCGTTCTTTAACCATTGTATTGGGATCGAGCGACATCTATAGTACCACTTGCGTTGTACTACAAACAAGACCAATTTTGCAATTGGTTTTATACTTGTAAATGATGACGCAAACTTATAATTTTAATATTGTTAGGTTTGCAATACCGCCTGCTATGCGGATTACATTACACAATCAATTTTGTAATGTAATCTGCATAGCAGGCGTTATTGCAAACCTTACAATATTAAAAAAAAAACTTAATAATTAAAATATTTGTTAAAATATAAAATTAATATTTTAATAAAACACTCAAAAAATATATCTAGTGACAATTCCGCCTAATTTCCCTGTTAAGCGGACGTGACGTCACAAACGCCACGAAGCCAAACCGGAAGATTTTTTGACGCGTTCGCTTCTACACGAAGTGTCCTCAAGAGGTCTTGACTCTACGAGCGCACGATCATTCTCGATTTAAATATTTTTTATTATTAAATGTGGATTTCCGCAAAGTAACGCCTGAATCTATTGATTATACACGACTTCTAAAAAAAAGAGGAAGGGACCTAAATCAACGCGTTTATGATTTTCTACGCGTAACTTTTAATGGATCATCCGATTATGGTGTTTCTTTTTAAGGTTCTCTACTAGAAAATGGACCATATTTTTAAGCCTCCGTCCAGGTGGTCTGCACCGTTTAAAAGGTTGTGTAAATGTCTTCGGAACCATAATAGGTATCCTGTTAAAATTTACATACAAATGCTTTATAATAACAAATATTTTAAAAATGTTTTAAGAAAACACTGCTGTGTGGCGTTTGTGACGTCACGTCGGCTAACAGGAAAATAGGGGAATTGTCACTAGATATATTTATTTATATATGTTAAGTGTTTTATAAAAACATTAATTTATGTTTTCTTAAAACATTTTAAAAATATATGTTATTATTAAATATGGATTTTCGCAAAGTAACGCCTGAATCTATTCAAATGCCCAACAAAGAATATTAATAATAACACCTAAAACATTAAAATACTTACCTACTACAACATAGCTTACTATACGTAACGTCTCAACAAGAAACGTGTTTTGTTAAAGTTGTTTGTTTCTGTTACATCGTTAATAAATTAACACATAGAAGCGTCAAATTTAGTGTGATACATGTATAAAAACAAATAATAATTATCAGCCCAGTGTGCATCCTGCTGTGACCCGTGGGGTGCCGGGCTAGAATCTCACCCCCCATCTATACCCGTGGGTGTCGTAAAAGCCGACTAAGGGTAACACATCAGAAGGTGGGCAGCAGCACTTTCTAAGGAACTGATATTTCACACTACGGTCCCCAAGCCGCCTGCCAATAGTGGGGATTATGGCGAACCCCTCCATATCGGGGGAGACTGTATTCAGCAGTGGATTATTTACCAATATGCATATACTTATGGTAGCACAATCGATTTTGTATGTAGTATGCATCACCCAAAAATGACCAAATGGACAAAATAATCGTCTGACTCAGTAAAAATATCCAAAAAAGTATTAACAAAATCTTATTCAGGACGTCAGTACAAGAAGCCCTTAGAAGAGGGCAGGAGATAATAAATCACATTTGACTCGGACATCGCGTGTCCACGGAACATCTAACTCACTTGACCTCAGATTTTACCAAGAGGGGTGCTACTTTGAAGCCCAAGTTTACTTAGCTGTTCTCAACCGATCAGCAAAGTTAAGCAACGTCGCGCGCGGTCAGGAGTTGGATGGGTGACCGCTAGTGACATTACTACTGAGCGTTTCCGTGCTTCGGAGGGCACGTTAAGCCGTCGGTCCCGGTTGTCGTCTTAGGATGGCAGTCGTTATAGCATGGTGGCAGGGCATTTTGCGAATGCCCGCCTGGCTAGCTACCACCCACAAGAAGAAAGTCTATCGCCAAGCACCTAACGGTGTGTTCCGGCAGCTGTCCTTGAGAGCCAGTACTTCTAGGTTAGCCTGAACAACATCTTCGACCATATCATCACTTACCATCAGGTGAGATAGTGGTCAAAGGCTAACCTATCAGGCATAAAAAAAAAACTTCGAAATTTATCTAATACTAACTTTCCACCGCACTTACGTCCAATGGAACTCGATTACGTTACCTTGGTAACTACGCTTGAAGCAATGATGGCCGAGCGGTAATAGCTATGGACTGCCGCGCCGCAGTACCCAGGTTCGATCCCCACCGCCGGCTTGAGCTTCACCGCATGGTGGAAGGGCATTTTGCGATTGCCCGCCTGGCTAGCTACCACCCTCGAGTAGAAAATCTGCCACTAAGCACCTAACGATGTGTTCCGGCAGCAGTTCTTTGAGAGCCAGTGAAATTACAGGCACACGAGACTTAACAACTATGTCTCGAATTGACGGGTGCAGGGCAATTCGTGACTGATGAGATGCATCTGTTATAGGCAAGCTGTTTTTATGTTATTGTGACGCAACAAGCTCGAGGCCCACCTGATGTCAAGCGGTATCCTCTACCGCTTGACATCAGGTGGGCCTCGAAAAATAAACTTTTATCAATTTAAATAATAATGTCCTCTCTGCGGCCGGATAAGCTCATTGCAAAATTTTTGACAATAGGGTTTTTTTTATAATCCCAACGCTTTGTAGGTGGTCTTGGTGATCGCAGTCTAAGATACCAGATTATCAGAAGGCGCTGCTTCCCATCATCCGGTGTATTCCATCATCCCTTTGTCGCCTCTTACGATACCAACGGTAAAGGGAGGGGGGAGTAACATTCTTGCCTGGCGCCTCACGACCAGTATGAATATGTTTATATAAACTTTCACATTTAATTTATGTAGTGGAATAGAAATTTGTGTCTTCTCCGAGCTTGTCACTAGGTACAGCTAGTGATTATAACAAATCTTTTAAAAGTGTTAGTATGAGAAAATTTCTCATTCTCGATTGTGCGCTCCATGAGTCAAGACCTCCTGAGGATGCTTCGTCGTTTGGCTGCGTGGTGTTTGTGACGTCAGATTAACAAGATAATTAGGCGGAATTGTCACTATACTATTTCCATATCTTTATTTTTACAAGTTTCTCCGACTCTGGTATAACCTTGTACGTGCGTAAACGTCATATTTTTTATAAAATAATGCATACATAATGTAAAAAGAACGCTCGTTCAAGTTTACACAGGAGCTGTCATCGAGAAAATAAAATAATGGAAATAGTATAGATATATTTTTAAAGCGTTTTATTGAAATTGTAATATAATGTTTCTGAAAATAGTTGTTTAAATTCAATATGGATTTCCGCATAGTAACGCCTGAATCTATTCATTAACAGCTAGTGATCATATCATCACGCCCATTATACCCATATATGTCACACCCACGTTTTGCCATAAAGTCCTATGTAATAGATATAATATACGTCGTTTTTAAATATCGAGGTTTGCGGGTAGATCGCCGAGTTAGATGACTATTGGGCTTCACCGGAAAACACATTTTCAGTAGCATTCAGGCGTCTGGAACTGATTCAGCTAGATAATATAGACTCGCCCCTATTATATGGAACTAAAACGTATCTGGCGTCATAATTGTTCGGTGTTTAGACAACTTTGACTACCCTGGCGGGGATATAAAGCTGGGGTGATATAATCATATTTATAGACGACTTGTTAACTCATTTATATAATTTTTATACGTTAATTATATACAATACAGAACTCTTTATTGCACACCAAAAATACATTAAATAGTCTTATGAATAGTAATGGTCAGCAATGGTAGCACAATGGGCGGTCTTATCGCATGTAGCGATTTCTTCCAGACAACCTTTGTATGGACAGTATCACATTTTAAGATGCATAGATTATATGGCAGAAGTTAGCACATAAAAAAACCTATATACTTACATAAAAATATTTTTTTCTCTCAGACTAGGTCTAAGATTCAATAACTCTTTATTGCATACCAACAAACGGAAATTAAAAAAAGGCGACAATCAATAAAAAAATGTTAATTAAATTATTAATATTTTATTAGCTAAATTAATACTACGATTCGTGAATATAATTTATAATAGCACAGGATAGAATAAATAAAGTACTAATAAAGTTACAGGATTAACAAAGTAGTTCGAGAACAAAGTTAAGTTCGATAACAAGGTTCTTAGTAGAGCCTCTGGTCAGTAACGCAATCACATCTTTGTTCCGTGCTCCCGCATACTAAGTGAACGCACGGATTCACTTGAGATTTGTTTCCGGTCATCCCCTATTAACTGCCCTTGTGGAGTCTCGCTCCGGTGGCGTGTAAGGGCGGTTTGTGGCTTTTACTGGATTCTTATTAATGTTTGAGCTTTGAAGACGGGAACACTGTCAGAGGCAATGAAAACAAGATTTTGTCCATAGAATCACGTAAATACATAAAACATTGTTATACCGCGCAAGAATATTCTCTTCTGAATCAGACACATTACTGACTTCCAACACTGCCAATGTAAAATAATTTCTGGGAATTGATCTTGTCAATGCACTTCTCTTCATATAATGTTCGTTTCTAAACAGTATTTTCACTTCTCATAGGTAAAGTTTATGTTTATGCTCGATGTAAACGGACTAAAACGACTTTTTATACACAAGTGCATAAAAGGATTAATTAAAAAAATATTTTGGCATAATTTCTGTATCGATTATCGATGTCTTTGTATTATTGCATAGGCCTATACAACTTACAGCTATCAAGAAACAATGTTTAAGTAAAAGTTGAAGTTTGAGCCGAATACGTTTTTAAATTATTATTTTTTAAATTATTGTGACCGATCACGCACGAGGCCCATCTGATGTTAAGCGGTAACCTGTGCCTATAACAGATACATTTCGTCAACTGGCGAACTGCGCTGCGCCCGTCACCCTGATAAATACAGTTGTTGAGGCTCATGTGACTGTAATTTTACTGGCTCTCAAGGACTGCTCCGGAAACCACTGTTAGGTGCTTGGCGACAGATTTTCTATTTGAGGATGGTCTCTAGCCAGGCGGGCATTCAAAAATGCCCTTCCACCATGCGGTGCAGCTCAAGCCCGCGGCAGGATTCTAACTATGGAACTGCTGCGCAGCAGTCCATAGCAGGGTTGCCAACCTTTGATTTTTTTTCCTCGTACAGCAGCAGATAAAAATCTCGTACTTTAGCTTTCGAACATCGTACATACACATATTATGCGTGAAATGTGATAAAACAAAGAAAAAAGCATATAAAAGACGTTTAACACAGATAATGCTTCTTTTGAAAGTTTGTTTCAAATAAAACATTACTATTAATCTTCTTCATTGTGTATGTAAAATAACGAAATATTTTCCTTAAAAATAGATAACTTACTTTGTAGTTTGTGCCGCAGACTATGAGTACGTTTAACTATGGAGGGTAGAGGTCCACACCTACACCGTATTCTGTCTTTGTTGCAATCTAATGAAGGCGAATTATCAAACAAATATGGTTAATTTTTGGTAAATTTGAAATTTATAATGAAATTGATTGAATTTGAATGAGGCGATATCAGGGTCTATGGAACATGTTGACATAAATGAAAATTATTATTTAAGTTTCGTGAGTCAAAATCACGTACTTACATAATTTTCCCGATATTTAGAATCCCGCCGCGAGCTTGAGCTTCACCGCATAGTGGAAGAGCATTTTGCGAATGCCCGCCTGGCTACCTACCACCCTCAAGTAGAAAATCTGTCGCCAAGCACCTAACGGTGTGTTCCGGCAGCAGTCCTTGAGAGCCAGGGAAATAACAGGCAAAATGAGACTTAACAGCTATGTCTCAAGGTGATGGGCGCAGTGCAGTTCGTCACTTGTGATGAAATGCATCTGTTATAGGCAGAGGATACCGCTTAACATCAGGTGGGCCTCGCGCTTGTTCCTTCACAATATCGTCCTCGTAGCTCGTACTGAAGACCAGAAATCTCGTAACTGACGAGAAACCTCGTACGGTTTGTAACGCTGGTCCATAGCCAATGTCACTGAGCCATCACTGCTTCTGCTAACTCTCTTTTCTTCTACACAGTCAGTTACACAATGAATTCCTTTCGCATTATTTATTATCATAGATTCCTTTTGTTCTCAGGATGCTTTCGGAGAAGGTGGCTGGCCTTTGGAGTTCAGGGCTGCGGTCGCGAGACTCTTGTCCCAACACGCGCCTAATGACAAGGAAGCACCCATCTCCGATGTATTACGTAAGTATATCCAATAGACTGCTGCTATGTTAATAACAGCCGAATTGACTTTCGGTGATAAAGCTTTTTATACCCTCAACCCATTGGCATCGGCGATAATGATAACAATAGAATTTCATGCATAACTAGGACATAGTGGTCCAGTACGATGCCAACTTATTAAGCCCAACACAGGAAATGGTCTGGATAATTACTTCTCTTAAAATAATATATGAGAATTAGGTGGTAAATGGTCATTATAAATCAAAATTTGACATTATCACCTTCCAAATACTTCTCTGTGTTCTGGTCGTTGTGACGACCTTTATATTTATGGTGAAGGATGATGCGACGATTACTTATTTTTCGGAGTTCAGCAAAGACATCTGGCAAACAAATTGTTCTGTACCATTTAGGATGGTCCGTTCTACTTTCCTCAAGAGGACCCAATTTGGAGACAAACGTGGTGACGATGTTATTGGTTGTACTGCGAGAAAGAACTACTTTGGTCGTTTTGAGCTCGTCTTCATAGACACAAACGTGAGATTGTCTATCAGTTTGCATATATACATGATTCTATCTTTCATCTGAATCTACGCTATAAACTACATTTGAGCCCACAGATCAGAGAAATTTCCTGATCTGAGTATGCGCCCCTCCGTTAAATTGTTCAAAGTTTTGCGGCACCGATTGATACGAGCTGTTTTCTGGTCATCGGGGAAACAGCTTTCGGACTCCCAATTCTTTGTATTAAATAATTTGTATTTTACTCATTCCAATACTCGAGACTCTTGAATTTCTCGATACTTCACAAGACAGCCTTTCTTTATCAGTCAACGCACACTGAGAAATATGCACGGCTACGTTGAAATTCTGAATACCACTTGTTTATTGTTGTCTTAGAAGGAGTTTTATCACTAAAGCCAGCAGACACCAGGTCAACACATTGTTATTGTGTTAATCCACTTTTAAAATTATATTAAATTATAGCTTTTAAATTTACCCGGAAAAAAAACATTTTCTAAAGCGACTCGACTAATTCATTAGACAATTTAAACCAAATCGTAACTTAGATTTCGATTTGTAAACGGTTTTTAATTAATGAGACCTTATTGCTTGCACATGAAATGATATGTATTAAAAATAAATTCACAAGTATTAGCTTCCTGAAACGTGTAGTACACCCCTCGTTACTTCCGTGGTTACTTCTTACAACTAAAAATAACGTCCTATCAGAATAGCGTGTAGTCACTTTCAAACTTTTTCGTCCTGTTTTTATCTCACGCAACGTGGGCCAAAAATCACAATTTATGTTATTTTTTTGCACTGAATTCTGTTGCTTGTGATTTCGTTCTGTTGTTCGTCATCTCAATTAGTCATATTTTTAAAATGATCATACAATATATATTTTATGGCTCATAGGCTAACCTTTGACCACTACGCATCTCACCTGATGACAAATGATGGTGCGGTTGATGTGAAGATTTTTAGAATGATCATACAATATATATTTTATGGTCCTAGCTAAATTTTGACTAGGCATCTCACCTGATGGTAGGTAAGCGATGGTGCGGATAAAGATGATGTTCAGACTAACCTAGAATTACTGGCATTCAAGAACAGCGGCCGGAGGCCACCTTTAGGTGCTTGGCGATAGATTTTCTATAAATGCCACTAGCGATCACCCATCTTTTGGAATGACCGCAGCGGACGTTGCTTAACCTAGTTGAGTGGCTAAGGACGACTATGCAAGCTACTAGTGCGTCAACATTACAAAACCGTATATTTCCCATAGATTTGAGCAACCAGCGCTTGGATCTGAACCTCTCGGAGCAGATGGTGCTGGACCTCATTGTGTTGGTGGGTTACGTCGTGGTCAACAACCCCACGCTGCACGTAAGTAAAACATGTTTCTTTTTTATTCGTGATAGGCTCGCCTTTAGCTGCTCAATTGTTAGAAAGTGATGACTGCTCTATATCACTTGAAGAAAGTGATCTTGTGGTCGAAAATGGTAGATTCTAGCCACAGATCAAAACTGGATTCATAGTCTTTGATTCTAGTCTAGACATAGAAACTTCAAAGCCAAAGTCAGTTTTTTGACTTATAGCGTCGACACTCTTACAAATGTCAATAAAATTTTAATAACATTGAAAGATTGATAAACTGACGTGTTCAGCAAAAAGGAGCTCTACGCTCCTGCGAGAAGATCGGGAAAAATTGGGGATTGTTACATTATTGATTGCAATTATATTGGTGAAGAACGATGGCTTGGCAGAGTTGGAATTGACATATTTTTCCTCTAAATAATAAGTAATAACATAGAAGACATTTAAATAAAAACAAATTTACATGTAATTTGAATTTATACTCTCTGAGAGCTGTAATATTTTATGACATTTTTATTAAAGATTGAGTTTGCTGTTACCTTACCATCTTTCACTTTCTGATGTAGTTTATAAAATGTTATATAACGACCAAAAGGTAAAATGAAAATCCTTTAAATTAAACTATATGTATGTGTTTACGGTAGAGGTCCCGATGGGTAGACGAAGCTTTCAGGCTGAATTTCTGAATTTAATGGGATATTCTATTTAATTTAATATCCAGTTGGTCGTCGTGAAGACTTTCTTCAGGCATGGCTTCTAAATCTCCCGACCTTAAAACAGCCAAGTTACCCGCATAGACGCCAGATATGGCATTTAGCGTTTTCTGTCGTTCTCTTGGAGGACATTGAATTTTAGAGTTGTATTTGTTTAGTACCTTTAAGAGACTGTTTCTATTAATTTCTTCCTCCTGGCCTTCAGGGAGGCCAGCTAGATAGGAGTAAAACATATCTGCTAGGTAACTTTTGACTAATGAGAACGTTAAGATGGTATAGGGGCCTGCTTAGCGCATTTGTGTAGCTAAACTCTCGCGTTAGTTTAAACAATATTTGTGTGAGTTATCTTGAAAAAGCTATATTCCTTTGGTCTTAATGTTTTTTTTATTTTTTTTTACGTTATTAGGACGGAACAAGTTCGAGGCCCACCTGATGTGAAGTGGACTAACCTCTGCCTATAACAGTTGCAATTCATCACAAGTCACGAATTGCACTGCGCCCGTCACATTGAGACATAGCTGTTAAGTCTCATTGTGCCTGTAATTTCAGTGGCTCTCAAGGACTACTGCCGGAACACACCTTTCGGTGCTTGGCGACAAACTTTCTACTTGAGGGTGGTAGCTAGCCAGGCGGGCAATCGCAAAATGCCCTTCCACCATACGGTGAAGCTCAAGCCGGCGGTGGGGATCGAACCAGGGTACTGCGGCACGGCAGTCCATAGCTATTACCGCTCGGCCATCATTGTTTGTAAGGATAAGGTGCGTCACAGGAAGTAAAGCTAGCTGTGAAGCTACAACTTGAAGAAGCTTCCACACACTATTATGAAACATCCACAAATTTGCTCTGTTGAGGCAATCCTTGTTCACAACATAGGTAAATTAATATTCTCACGTGGTGGAAGGGCATTTAACGATTGCCCGCTTAGCTAGATATCCTCAAGTAGCACCGTTGGGTGCTTGGCGACATATCCAGCAGCAATTCTTGAGAGCCAGTGAAATTAAAGGCACATGAGACTTAAATACTAACTACTAAAACGTCTCTAAGTGACGGGCGCAGTGCAATTCGTGACTTGTGACCAAATGCATCTGTTGTAGGCATAGCTCAACATCAGGTGGGCCTAGAACTTGTTCCGTCACAATAACATACTTAGAATACATATATTATAAATTTTTGAACCATCTTCGGTTTCTTGGTTCTCAGTTAAATAAAAACGTGCAAAGATATTCGTTAACGTCCGTCGCCACAAATAGAACAAAAAAATAGCCAATAGGCCGTTCGGAACAGTTAGATCTTCCCATGCGGGTCGCACCTGCGCCTGCGCTCCGTGCGACACGTGTAAACTGCGTTCAGTAATTATGTTTCTAACGTATCTTCTAATTTGTATGTTCAGCGGTCGTTTTAATTTATTATTTATTTTTGACTTGTAGATATAACTCTGATCATTTAATTTTTAGGGTTCCGTATCCAAAGGGTAAAAACGGAACCCTATTACTGAGACTTCGCTGTCCGTCCGTCTGTCACCATGCTTTATCCCAAGAAGGGTGATAGCTAGACGGTTGAAATTTTCACAGATGATGTATTTCTATTGCCTAGCGGCAACAAATACTAAAAATAAAATAAAATAAATATTTAGGGGGGCCCACATACGACAAACCTGATTTTTTTACCGTTTCTTGCTCGATACTAATAAAGGTGACAGGTAGACGCTTTGACTATTCACATAATATTTAGTTACGGAACCCTTCGTGCGCGAGTCCCACTCGCACTTGGCCGGTTTATTTATTATATATTGGCCAGTCTATGAATGCTATCACAATAGCGGTCTGAGACTGACATAACGTTAGGTGCTTGGCGACAAAGTTTTTTTCTTAAGGTTTTAATCACCCTCGTGAGCTTTAGCAAAATGTCCTGCCACCATAGGCTAAAGCTGAAACACGCAATAGGGGTTAACCCCGCGTTGGGCCATAGCATTCAATGGGCTATCATTGCATCAAATGAAATATGCTTCGATAAACTTGTACTTACTAAAGTCCTGAAAAGAGACCTTGCGATGTGCCTAAATGTCCCCAACCCGATGATTATATCGGTGCAGTCAATATTCTAACATATTGGAAATTTTATTATTATAAATTGCAAAAAAATACAGTATCATTACTCGGTATTTATATAAAAATAAATAAAGATTTTTTTTATATTGTTATGATTGCAATAACGCCTGCTAAGCGGATTACATTACAAAATTAGAAATATACGATAGGAAAAATTTTTCCTATCGTATATTTCTTTCCGTGTGTTCCGGCAGCTGTCCTTGAAAGCCAGTACTTCTAGGTTAGCCTGAACATCATCTTTGACAACATCATCACTTACCATCAGGTGAGATAGTGGTCAAAGGCTTACCTATCAAACATAAAAAAAAAATGTTGGGCGAGTATATTGCCATGCTCAGTTCCAGCCTGCTGGAGAAATCTGGAATAACTGGCCGACCGGGGCTGCTTCGTAGCTGCTCCGTCGCTTTACAATCTCAAAATATTGGGTTCCTCATATCAAACTTTACTAATTCATAAAATAAACTTATCCATGCTACAGTGATCCTCTCTGCGTTATTGCGTACTTCAACAACACAATCTACTTAAAGGCGTCCCTTCCAAATGTGTCCCAACACCTCAAAAAGTCATTAAATACATTATTAAAACACGTAAAACATTCATGTTAATGGTCACCCACCCTAGAGTATAACATACAATGAGGGTCCTAGGACGGCGCCTTGCGGAAGTCAAAGTGGACAAAGTGGTGTCCGGGTGTACACCTGTGGCCGTGGGAATTATGTTTTACTTGTACTGTTGTTTAGAATATGTAAATAGGTAAAAGAAAGTAACTTGTTTAAGGCGGGCTTAATTTTAAACTAATTTACAAAAGGTTGAGATAATGCGTTTCTTACAATTTTGTTTCGTAAACTGTTACAGAAATACTTAGTTAAATCTTTTTTTTTACAAAAAAATGTAACCGACTTGAACACTCTAAAGTGTGAAATAACTTCTTGAAGTCGGTAACTAAGATAAAAAGTATCTATTATCACAATATTGTGCGCATGGTACCGACTTCGACAAGTTATTTCACACTTTTGAGTGTTGAATTTGGTTTAATTATTTCGTAAAGAGTTTTTCTTCACCCATTTTATTAACCCTTATTACTTCCGGATCGATTGTCATTCACTGTCAATGACTATATAATCAAGATAGGAAAACACTTTTCAGTTATTGGAGTGTAACTCAAAAACGGCTTGACTGATTTAGATGAAATTCAAATGGGATTAGGGGAAGGACTTTCAAATAATAAAAAAAAATATCATCAAAATCGGTTCAAGTTTAAAGTACTGAAGGTATCAAACATAAAAAAAATAAAAACGAGTCGAATTGAGAACCTGCAACAACTACAACGAAAAAAAAAAATTAAATACGATCGGGATTCTAACCCGCGACCATGTTAGTGTTACCGCTTTGGACATTTTTTTTTTATGCCCGATAGGTTAGCCTTTGACCACTATCTCACCTGATGGTAAGTGATGATGTGGTCGAAGATGTTGTTCAGGCTAACCTAGAATTACTGGCTCTCAAGGACAGCTGCCGGAACACACCGTTAGGTGCTTGGCGACAGATTTTCTGCTTGAGGGTGGTAGCTACCCAGGCGGGCATTTGCAAAATGCCCTACCACCATGCTATAACGACTGCCATCCCAAGACAACAACTGGGACCGACGGCTTAACGTGCCCTCCGAAGCACGGAAGCGCTCAGTAGTAATGTCACTAGCGGCCACCCATCCAACTCCTGACCGCGCGCGACGTTGCTCAACTTTGCTGATCGGTTGAGAACAGCTAAGTAAACTTAGCTACGAGCGCTTCGAATTATAGATGTAAAATAAAATAAAGAAATGTTAAATGTTATACTAATGCTTGAAAGCACAATAAAGTTTTAAGAAGCCGGGGCCTTAATCTGATACGGAGCCTTATAGACAGCCGGAGAGGGTATGAATGCGCATGGCATTTCAGAATGGAAAGTTAGTTTAATATTTGAATTGTAGAATATTTTTTAAACTTACTTACTAAGATGACGCATCGACCCAAGCTTGATCCCGATTTTTAAACGACTGCCCAAAAAAAGGAGTGTTATTTTCTTTATTCCACCATAACTTCTAAACGGATTATTCGATTTTAATGTATGAGATATCATTAGATTCGTATTGATAGCGGAAGTGACACTAGGTACATAAAAAAGTAAAAAAGACAAACTGACCGATTTTAGACGTTATATTGTAAAAACATTTTTTTTTCTCGAAACCTATCCTAGTCCGTCATCTCATCCGTCCTGTGGGTTATCAAAATGTAGGGCTTCAAGAAACGATTCCGTAAATATAAATATAACTTGCAGTTTTGATTTCAATAGAACGATAAAACGCGTAACAAAAATAATATGTAATTTTTTATTAATTAGTTCTTGTTCCTTTAGTATTTGTGAAAATTACTTACGTCAATCTGTTAGATGGTAATATATTGAAATAAAATATTAATACAGTCATAAAAACTCCGAGACTCCCTCTTGCCAACAACTCACATAATATAACAAGCCACACATATATAATCATGTACATATCACTACATAGTATAAAACAAAGTTGCTTCCCGCTGTCAGTCCCTAAGTATCTTTAAAACTACGCAACAAATTTTGATGCGGTTCTTTAAAAAGATAGTTTGATTAAAGATAAAGGTTTAATTGTATAATACATGTATAATATTAGAGATACACTGATAATTTTAGAGGTTTCTAATGCGATGTCGTAAATAAACACATTTTTTACGCTTACATTGCAAAAGCTGACTGAACCCCACGAGATAGATCAAAATAATGTAATACAGTATTGTACACCTTAAAAAGGTCTACAAAAAAGTATATGTCTATCTCTAGGGATAACTACCAAAAACAATGTTGATGCTTTACTCTTTACGAGAAATAATGGCTTATTTATGTTGAGATTGTAAGCAATACAGCATTAATTCTTATCCAATTAAATACCTGAAATACTTTGCGCATAATATAGATCAATATGGCCCTTTACAGCATGGAATTTAAAATTAATATTTAGGAAGATATTGCAGATTATTTAGTATCAGCATTGCACCCGTGCGAAGCCGGGGCGGGTCGCTAGTATTAAATAAATAAATATTCTGATAAAACTCACACCAAGATGGAAAAAAAATGTTTAAACTCTGACTTAGAACTTGGTGAAATCTCTACTTGAGAGAATTTATGTAAAATAGATAAAATCGTTACTTTTTCGCAGTTTAGAGATAACTACTAATATTTTTTTTTCCTTCCTTCAAGTGAAGATTGTAATTGGATTTTGAATAGATTCAGGCGTTACTTTGCGGAAATCCATATTTAATAAAAACAAATATTTATAAAATATTTTAAGAAAACATCATATTAATAACTTAATAAAACACTTAAAATATATATCTAGTGACAATTCCGCCTAATTTTCCTGCTAAGCCGACGTGACGTCACAAACGCCACGCAGACAAACCGGAAGAATTTTCGACGCGTTTCGCTTCTACGCGAAGCATCCTCAGAAGGTCTTGACTCTACGAGCGCATGATCGAGAAAATTCTCGATCGTGCGCTTAAATTGTGCGATTAAAAATATTTGTTATTATAATTGTAATTGGATTTGTTTAATTTAGGATACAATCTGTGAGAATTGGGGCGTCGTGAAGACACTGTGCACTTTGCCAGCCAACTGGCTAGTCTCCGAGTACCATTGCCACTCGCTGCTTCCTACCCTCGTCGTGTTGGCGACTCGGCCCGATACCGCCAAGGTTATCTATTCGGAACTTAGCGTGAAGGTAAGTTAATTTCTGCCCCTTTTGATTATCTAATGTAAATTGTGATATTCAGGGTTTTTGGACCAATTCTGTTAGCGAGGAAATATCTTCCAGTAGATTATTGATTAAGTCTATGAACTAAGCAATGCAATTGGTGTATCCTTCCACAAATTTGGTAGAAAATTCCTAAAGGCGCTGACAAGTGCTAAAATTGAACAGATTTTTAACAAAAAGTATTTAGTTTGTAACAGTAAGAAAATTACATGTAAATTTTGATCACATTATCTAAGGCCAAGAAAAGTCCGATATACGTTTTCTTAAAATTTTCTCTATCGAATAAAATTGCAAAGTTGACTCTAAGTTACACTTGCAACGTAAATATCTTAATTATTTACGTATAAATGTGTATGAAAATATATTAATAAAATAGCAAAACCCTATCAAGGGTACTTTGACTTTGACTTTGTACAAGAAAAGTAACATTTTAGATTTACGTTAGTAGTTTTGTGGTATTAAGGTTGAACTGGTCGGTCACTTCTCCATACAAACGTCGTAGGGTGATCACTCCCTTATTTGAGGATTTAGTTCCAAATAAAGCATAATACCGATTGATATCGTCATTATCTAGGCTTGTATGATGCGGAAATTTAAAAAAGATAATTAATTTGTAAGTTATGAGACTCGAAAACTTTATATGAAAATGTTTCGAGGCTCATAATTCTCAAGTTCTCATCAATCAGTATTATGCTGTATTTTGGACCTAAATCCTCAAATAAGTGAATGATCACCCTACGACGTTTGTATGGAAAACGGTCCGGCCAGTTCACCCTTAAGCTTTCTTTTGGATTTTACCTAAACTGATCGCGATTTTACCATCGCTGCATCTCTTTCACTCCTACGCAGTCCGATAGTGACAAAATTTCAGCATTTGACAGCGTCTTAATTATTACGTACAAAAAAACATAGGTACATTTATACATAAATTATTCCTAACCTGAGTTTGTTATTCAACATTATATTGGTATAAGTAGAACGTTCGACTTAAGTACTCCAGAAAGAACAGGTAAATCTAGCCCTGCTTCTACAATAAGAAATACACTTATTTCTGCCACTTAATGTAAAATTGTGGAAGGACGTAAAACACTGTCTACGCCAACAGTGTGTCAACATAAAACCAATTTTGGTCTCTAAATATTAGATGACATTACGTAGCCGAGCCCGGCGGCGGTGGGCGGGACACAGGTGACTCTTTGTCGTTTTATTAGTTAAACTCAGTGGAACTTGCCTAATGTAACGTGTAGAACGTTAATGTCATAGCTGGATGCAGTATTTCGTCGTTAGTTGATGTTTGGGACTACTAGTTGTGCCATCTGCCAGGTGGCTTTCAAACTTTATGCATTCCTATAGGTATCGTGTGTGTTTATACAGGGTTATTGGTAAAATGCTAACAACCTCTTAGGGTTGACTTCTACTAGTCCTATGAAACATTTTATTTAAAAAAAAAAATTTTTTATTGCCTACTCCTTGCATAGAGATCCCGCCGCGGCAACACCGGACCGCGCCGTGGTCCCTTTGAATAGAGTTTTGAATATTTACATCGAGCAAAGTAATAAAACATATACTACATTACAGGCACAAGAGACTTTTGACATCAGGTGGTCCTCGTGCTTGGTCAGTCAAAAATATTTAAAAAAAGAAAAAAGAAAGTATAAAACAAAAAAAACTCAAAATGTTTCTTAGGACTAGCAGAATTCAACCCTAAGAGTTTGTTAGCATTTTACCAATAACCCTGTATATTCCTGCATACCTATTTCGGAAATATACTTTGTGGCCTTGATCTTTTAGTAGGATTACTAACTAGCTTCATTAGTCAGCAGTTGCGAGATAACGCGATGCAACGAATCGTTTACATGTACTAGGTATTTGTAACATCAATAACAACGTAATTGGTTTTTTTTTTTTTTTTTTTTATGGGATAGGAGGGCAAACTAGCAGGCGGCTCACCTGGTGGTAAGTGATCACCGTCGCCCACGATCATCCGCAATACCAGAGGTATCGAGGATGCGTTGCCGGCCTTTGAGGAGAGAATATGCTCTCTTCTTGAAGGCCCCTAAGTCGTATCCGTTCGGAAATACTGCACCTGGCAGCTGGTTCCATATTGTGGCAGTGCGAGGTAGAAAATGCCGTGAAAATCGCAAAGTTGTGGACTTCCAGACATCGACATGAAATTTATGAAACATCATGCTTTGTCGGGAAGTCCGATGGCGAAATTGAGCTGCAGGTAGTAAATCGAACAGTTCCTCAGAACACTCCCCGTGATAGATGCGGTAGAAGATGCAGAGTGATCCAACATCTCTACGTAGTGCCAAAGGGTCGAGCCGGTCGGAGAGAACTTGATCGTCAACGATTCGAGTCGCTCTGCGTTGTATGCGGTCAAATGGAAGAAGCTGGTATTGGGGAGCTCCCGCCCAGAGATGAGAGCAGTACTCCACGTGAGGCCGAACCTGAGCCTTATAAAGTTGCAGGCGATGGGCCGACGTGAAGTACCGCCTCGCCTTTCCAAGCACACCAAGCTTTTTAGAGGCTAATTTAGCCTTCTCTTCCAAGTGACAACAAAATTGAACGACGCTCGATATGTCGACGCCAAGTATTCCGATGCTAGTTGATAGGGCAAGGGGAGTGTCGTCAAAACGGAGGGATACGACAAAGGGGGATAATTTAGCGGTAAACGCACAAACTTGTGTCTTCTTGGGGTTAAATTGAACTAAGTTCAGTCGGCCCCACTTCGAAACATTAGACAACATGGTCTCGACTTCAGACACAAGTTTGTTCCGACTCTCCACAACGTTTTCCCGAGAAATTTTAGCACGGCCGGTGTAAGAGGCATCTCCGGTACTGTCATCCGCATAACAATGAATATTGCTGAGCTGCAGCATGTCATTGATGTGCAAGAGAAATAGTGTCGGAGATAGCACACAGCCTTGCGTAACGCCAGCGTTAATTGGCTTCAAGTCGGAGCATGCACCGTCGACAACGACCTTGATGCTCCGATCTGCCAAAAAACTGGAGATCCACTCGCACAATTTCTCGGAAAGCCCATAGGAAGGAAGCTTCGAAAGAAGCGCTTTATGCCACACCCGATCAAAGGCCTTCGCTATGTCCAAACTAGCCGCCATCGCCTCACCCTTGGAATCCACCACCTCCGCCCATCGATGCGTAAGGTATACTAGAAGATCACCAGCTGAGCTGGTTGTGTATTAAGTTTTACCTGAGAGAATTGGTGTATTTTATAACAATTAAATTTCTTTGAGTGGCTAAAGATCAAAATTAGAAATGATCTTAGCATAGCCTTCTTAAAATTAATACAATTAAAAAAATTCAAAGTTATTAACTACAATTTTTTGTCTACAGTTGCTGGAGACCTATGCGAATTCACAGGAAGCACAAAAGGTGAAACTAATTCAAGTTCTGAAAGCGGCGCAGGATAAAGCTGCAAAGAAAGATAAACAACAACAGGGTACGAAAGAGAAAAATCCACCAGTAACGGAAGACAATCAAAACAACTTTATTCTACATAATTCTAATAAAGAAGCAAATGTCAAGAATTGTATTGTTAAAAATAATTGTAACAGTAATATCGCAAACAAGGATAATTCGGATGTTAAAACTAATGGTGATATACATGACGAAAACGGAATCAAAGATGCTTCAGATCTCGAAAATGCAGATGACGAAGTTTAAATAAAATAATTGCTGCAATTTTCCTTCATTTGCTTGGAAGATGACTTATAATCACTTAATCTTGAATGGACACATCCAAAGGGTGACTGGTTGCATAATTGTAACGAATGACAAGATATAAATAAAATATGCGCAAATTTGATCAACCACATTACGATAAATTTAAACAAAAACTCAATAAAACTTTACAAAATCACAAATATACGATAGGAAAAATGTAAGTCATGTGCGGGATTCGAAGCCGCGTCCATCCACCCCTTGAGCCGGGGTATGCTCTAACCAATTGAGCTAACATGACATGACGTCATAACTCAAATCTTTCCTATCGTTCTTTAACCATCGTATTGGGATGGAGCGACGTCTATAGTACCACTTGCGTTGTACTACAAACAAGACCAATTTTGCAATTGGTTTTATACTTGTAAATGATGACGCAACCTTATGATTTTAATATTTTTAGGTTTGCAATAACGCCTGCTATGCGGATTATATTACAAATAAAATTTATTAAATTAGACCATATAACAGAACTACCGCGTTATTAGACATAACTAGAGCGCATATCTTGAGTGTTTTATAGGCATTTATAACATGGACTTTCTTACTTATTGCTACGTTATTGGAGGGCTATTTTTGTGACATTTGAATATATGGAAGTATATTTGCACTAGCGACCTCTGGTATCGACTTTTTGTGGTTTATTCCGCTTCAATCCAGTGTTTAGAAATTCTATGACAAAGCACGATGTTACGGATAAAATACTTTTTTAGTAAACTTTTTTTCATGTCCGCATATAACATTAAAGTTTTGCACAAATTAGATCATAATTTTAGTCCAAAATAGATTTACGTGCAGCGGCTAACTCAGTTATTTCTTGTCCATGTTTTATTGATTGAAAGGTTCGAGGTATTTCAGGTTATAAGTAGATCTGTACGTAAGATCTCTTTTATATAATCTCTAAGACTTAAAATTCTATGTTCATGGCTTGATTGAAAAGACTTTTATTTATATGTTGTTAATAAGAGAAATTTTCATGTTGGAGCAACATTTGGAATGTTGTGTGTTGTATGATTTGTAAATATTAGCATGGTCTGTGTCAAATGCATTATATTTTGACCAAAATCGTTTGTTTGCTTGTGAACTTGCATGTGTTGTTCAACCTATATACATGCCTAATGTATATTTTAATTGAATGCCATACCGTTCATGGTACTTACAAATTGGTCAAAACATCCAAAGTAGGACAACATTGATTTTTTAACAGCGATTGTTATTTATATGGTACGGTACATGTAATGATTGTTGTGAGTATTAATTATAATAGGCAATTATTCACAGTTACCTAATTATTGTATACCTATTACTGAATAATTTGGTAAGTGTTATAAAAACTGTGACTTTAATCATTTAGAAGCAGTGATGGCTCAGTGGCATTGGCTATGGACTGCCGAGCAGCAGGTCCATGGTTCGAATCCCGCCACGGGCTTGAGCCTGCCTGGCTAACAACCACCCTCAAGTTGAAAACCTGCCGCCAAGCACCTAACGGTGTGTAATTCGTCACTTTTACCTTTAATTTCGGTAATTATTAATAATGAGTGATCATTAATTTTCAATTAATTACACTTGCCGTAACATATGTATACATTACAGGCTTCTAAAATAGCCATGTCGTTACTGCCTATGTGTGGTGTACATAATGTTGGTTCTTTTAAACGCAAACGTCGTGGATTTGTCCGATAATATTGAATTAAATTAGCCAAAATCCTCTGAACTGCGCTACTTTTTATAACAAGATCTTACCTACCAATATATGTTGATGTTTAATTTCTAGACTAGATCTGCGTTTGATCATCAAATCAATTAAATTTGGACTTTTTATACTCAAATATTTTTACCAATATGTCAATTACCCCTCAGCGAGAGAAATTTCATGACACTTTTGTTTAGTTCTCATTTATAAGTATATATCTGTTTAACGGGATATATATATATATCTAAAAAATCTTTCCGGTTGCAATGATAGCCGTCTTTTGCAACTGGTATAAAGCTCATACCTTTTTGATCTAAACTAATTGCGATATGGGAATGTTTTTCCTTAATATGAAACCAGTTTGTAAATAAAGAATACGTTGCTGGTCATCGTCACATAGATTAAATAAGCGTGATATTCTTTATCAATCTATTCTGCAATCAATATGCAACAGGCATTCTCATCTAACTCGGTGCAACACAAAAACAGACCAAATGCCAAAATTTGAGGGCATTTGCTTACAAACAATTTATTGCGGTGTCCGGTGTGTGACATTTGAAAAAGTACTAACTTAAAACAAATGAATATTATCCTACTTCCTGCTCCAAAAAGAAAAGTAAAGTTTAAATTAAGTATGACGTACATACTATTTTTTATTTAATTGTATTAAATGATATAAGCAAGTAAAATTGAATGAAAAACTTCATTTCATTATTTTTATTAATAATATAGTTTGGTAATTATTCAATTCAATTCAAATTTCTTTACTCAGACAACTTACAGTCCATAGGTTAGTAGAGACGTAACTAAAAGTAGAACTTATTAACTAGTGTTAGTGTATGGGCGATATAATAAAATAAAAACAAAAACTTTGTTTTAACTGTAGCTGAGGCCATCCGGGTGAGTGAGAGAACAAATTCTAAATAATTTATTCTCTCACTCACCCCTATGAAACGTTTCATCACAGGCGAACAAACATCCTCCGCACCAACATTCAGAATGCTGTTGTGACTCCCTCGAAGCACCTCACCAACGACGCGACTATCTTTCGAATAAAAGCTTGGAAGCCATCGGTACGAGCTTACGCGAACATTCCGGAAGCGCTACACCAGCCGGGGAGCCCCACCAGCATTTTGAATAATGGACTTTCTGGGATGACTAAGATTTTCCTATCAAATTGAAAATTATTACAAGCCTAGAGCGTACCACAAATATGAATAAAAATAATCATAAAAAGTTTTGGAGAAAAGCATTGGGGAGTATTGAATTTACAGTTTGAGCATTTATTACTATGTGTGATTTCGTCACACTCTTAAACAAATCTTTCACAAAATAATTAAAATTGTACGCATTTACATTCTACTTTCTTCATTTGTCTGATATTCAATCGATGGTTACTTTATCTGTTGCTAAATGTTTTATAGCAATCACTTTATTACATTTAGGGCCTGTTTCAGAATGTTCGAGTAAGTTCCGGTACTACCCAGAACATAAAATAACTGAATGATAAAAATGACAGTTAACATGCAGCGCGATTCAAGCTTTAGCCGATGGATAGGCTAAATCGATGACTGTGAAACGCAAAGATAGTGTTTTATTTATTATATATGGTCTGGGTAGTACAACCGGAACTTACTCGAACATTCTGAAACAGGCCCTTAAAGTGTTATTAACAACCTGTAGTGGATTATTCTCTTTGTGAACACAAAAATTTGTCCGTCTGGTATTATTCATTAGAAATTGTAATTGTAAAATCTTAAAAAAATACAAAAAAATACTGAATATTTAATATTGATGTTAGATATACCTATTAGTAGTAAACTATACATTTTCCATTGTGAAATCGTAGGTACGTATATTTTTCTATAGTAGAAATATTACACTTATAATGAAACTGATTCTTGGGTTGGTGTTGATATTTGGAAATCTTGCTTTGAGTAACACTTACTATGAATAAGTAACTTTTTAAATGGATAAGTCAGATAGTCCCGACTATAGTTCAACCACTTTCGGTGGTCTTTTTGAAGGAGAGCTCAGGACGCCCTCACGTTCACGTCTCGCTGAACTGATAAGACCACCGAATGAGGTTGAACTTATAGTCGGTGCTATCTGACTTATCCACGTCAGTGATCCCGTATTATTTCCTAAAATTTGTGAAAACCACGTTAGTTTTTATAATAAAACTTTTTAAATTAATATTAACATGTATTTTTTGAAGTTTTCAAAAAGTATTCTAATAGAGAACTGTCAGTAGGGCAATTTCCTAATCGCAGTATTATAACCTATTACAATATCATTCGTGTAGATTTTATACAAATTCTTAAATTTAAAATTATCTTTATTGGTTGTTCTTCCTCTGTTCATTTTTAAATACAAATTTCTATAACAACATTATATTTCGCATATGGAGAATGAAATTATGGTAATTCTAACTTAAAAGCTGGATTTAAACTTATAGAAATGGCATAGTTACAAATTCACCTGCGGTTTTATTATATAATTAAAAAAATTGTTCAAGCCGTTATTATACGGGGCATTATTGAAGGGTTTTTTAATTTAGAAACCCACCCAGTGTACGAGATCTTTGTTCTCATCACCCGCCATAGTCTTATACTCACAAATTTTATAATTTTAATATAGGTCTGATATAATGCATAGTCAGTATCTTTATTGAAAAATAAATTTATCTGCATAATACAAAGTATTTTTTTAAATATTTACAAATATAGATTTCTTCAAACGAGATCTCCAAATACCAATATTTGTTTCAATTTTGTTAATTGTAGTCTTTGGTAATGAGTGTCACATATACGTGTTAACATTTAATTAAAGGATATACTTTCTGATAATCTAATAGAAACAAGATGAACCGATTTTATTTCATACAAATTGTTATTGTATGTCAGAACGACACCGTAAAAAAACCTGAATGTAATAAACAAAACCAGAATAAGCAAAAATCAAAAGTTGTTTATCTCAGCTATTCTTTATGATCAATGAAGCGCTCGTAGCGAAGTTGACTTAGCTGTTCTCAACCGATCAGCAAAATTAAGCAACGTCGCGCGCGGTCATGAGTTGGATGGGTGACCGCTAGTGACATTACTACTGAGCGTTTCCGTGCTTCGGAGGGCACGTTAAGCCGTCGGTCCCGGTTGTTGTCTTAGGATGGCAGTCGTTAAAGCAGGGTGGTAGGGCATTTTGCGAATGCTCGCCTGGCTAGCTACCACCCTCAAGTAGAAAATCTGTCGCCAAGCACCTAACGGTGTGTTCCGGCAGCTGTCCTTGAGAGCCAGTACTTCTAGGTTAGCCTGAACAACATCTTCGACCACATCATCACTTACTATCAGGTGAGATAGTGGTCAAAGGCTAACCTATCACACTTAAAAAAAAAAACAATCAAATTTAATTTTTATATCTAAAAAAATCGGCTTCACAGATCGTCATTTCAAACCATGTTCATCTTGTTTCTAAAGTCAGATTATGTAGAACAATATTGTAGTTCAAAATAAGTGTTAGAAAATTTCTCACGATAATAATAATTGGTGTCTATGTTTGAACATGTAAGCAAGTAAAAATCTGTGTGTAAATTGTATTCTTCGTTACTTCGAATGTTTGCCAGTATAAATTGTGTTCAATGTTTTTTTTGTCATTAACTGAAATTATACCAGCTATGAAAAATTAGGAATAAAAGGAGTGCTAGAAGTGTGCCTTGCGGAACACTCTCTTCTAATATGTCGGAGGTTAATGTTTTAACGTATTTTAGGACTAAAAACGTTAAAAAACTGTGATAGGATGAGGCGAGATGTAGGGAATTATTAAAAATAAACTTTTTATAACAAATCGTAACGAGTTACTGACGTAACCCAACATGGAAAGCATTCGCCAATCCGAGATTGGCCGCTTGTCATTTTTCATTTAAATTTAGTTATGTGATAGATTCGACTTTTACTAAAACTGTGATTTTATATTTTATTTTTATTTAAAATTTTCTGCTAAAAACGTTATGTATTTTAAATTTATTTTTTTATTAGTCATACATTGTACGCAGTATTTAGTCGTCTAATGTATTAAATCTGTGATTTCTTTTATTTAGCGTTTATAACTTGCGTGTAACTTTCATTATGTATTTTGTGTAAGTGGCGAATAAACATTTGTGTAACAATTATTTTGTTTTTTAATATGCCCTTACATACTACGCCCCTATCTTATTAGTCCTGTGGACTAGTGTATCTGAACTTTTTCTTTCTTCCATTGTATCGTTGTTTTCTAGCCAAGACGATGTTAAAGGGGTATGTATTTCTTCTCCACCTTACAGTTTGATTGCTTCGAGGAAAAATATCTCAGACTCACCAAGAACTTTTGCTGAAAAGGCTTAACAACTGGTAAAATTGGCGCATTCTTAACACCAGCGGCCATCATCATCTACGCTTACCCTTTACCCACTTATCTGAGGTCGGTGCACGAAATATAAGTATATATATTCAAAGAATACTCAGTCAACGACTTTTTAAAAAGAGTATCAGAAAATCTTTTACTAAAGTTAAAATTGGAATAGAAGTAATTTATAAAAAGTGGATTGTAGACTCGCCACCAAAAAAGGACTACCATTAAAAAGCCGATAGACGCCTCAATCGGAAATGATTTTCTATATCAGCGCCCCTTGAGTTTCCGGCGTTTTCCTACAAATTTACATTGTTCATTCGATGCTCAGTCGTGTGTGGCTAATGTAGAAATGCGGTGGAAATTTGGAAAATGCACACAATTTTCACGAATCATTGCACAAGGAATGATGTGAAAAATGGATTCGTTATTTGACAATAGCAGTTATTAGTAAATGCGTAGGGATATTCTTCCATTTGCATGTTCTTCAAACCCGATGTTTTTTAAATGTCCTTAATCTAGCCTTTGATCCCAATCTAACCTGAAGGTAAGTGGTTTGGTACCTATGTGGTCGAACATAATGATCAGGTACAACCTGGAATAGGAACTTGGCGTTAGGTGCTTGGCGACAGATTTTTGCCTTTTCAACTAGACATTTTGAAGCAGTGATGGTTCAGTGGCATTATCTATGGACTGCCACGCAGCAAGTCCAAGGTTTGGATCCCGCCATGGGCTTAAGATTCGCCGCATGCTGGAAGGGCATTTTGCGAATGACTGCCTGGCTAGCGACCACCCTTAAGTAGAAAATCTGTCGCCTAGCATCTTACGGTGTGTTCCGGCAGCTGTCCTTGAGTGCCAGTCATTCTAGGTTAGGCCTGTAAATACCCTCGACCACATCATCACCTACCATCAGGTGAGATTGTGGTCAAAGGCTAACCTATCAGCAATAAAAAAAACAGGTAACTGGCCAGGTGGGCAATCATAAAATGTCCTGTACCATGCAGTTTCAGTATGCAGACCGCCCGAAGTCCTCCGACATAGCTCCTACACAACAGGGACGGGACGATGACTTAATATGCCTTCCAAAACCCGGATGCGCTCAATAGTAAATGCTACTAGCGGTCACATGAACAATGAGGAGCTCCGCTGCGAGCGCTTAACTTTTGCCATATGAGCAGCACGCCATCAGTATATTAGATGTATGTCACTACAGCTAAGCAACCAGATCCAATACTAGTCAAACTTCTTTAACACTGTAATTTATTGCCTTCATGGTAAATTAAACATATTTCAAATAAAAGTTGGTTAGCTATAGGACGATATCAAGCGTATTATAGTTAGGTACTTGACTAGACTGGTGACTTAAGCTTCAGCGCTTAGTGAAAGCGTAATTTGCAAATGCTCGCCTGGCAATTGAAGTAAAAAATCTGTCTAAGCACCTTTTTTATGGTTGATAGGTAATCTTTTGACCACTGTCTCACCTGATGGTAAGTGATGATGTGGTCGAAGATGTTGTTCAGGCTAACCTAGAATTACCGGCTCTCAAGGACAACTGCCGGAACACACCGTTAGGTGTATGGATTTTCTACTTGAGGGTGGTAGCTAGCCAGGCGGGCATTCGCAAAATGCCCTACCACCATGCCAATACTTAACAATGTGTTCCAGAGACAGTCGCAGTAAATCATTATGAAATTACAGGCTCATGAGACTTAACAACTGCATGTCTCAGCAATGCAGCAAATGAGCGCGATGCAATTCGTGACTTGTGATGAAATATCTTATAAAGGCAGATTGTTAGTCCACTTAACATCAGGTGGGCCTCGTGCTTGTTCCGTCGTAATCACATAAAAAAAGTCTTCAGTGAAATTGTACCATCTTTTCTATTGTCGATAGGCTAGCGTTTGACCATTATCTCGTCTGATGATGCGATCGAAGAAGTTATGGCACGCTGCACCCGGTATGAGAAAAACTGGTTCTCAAAGACAATTTCCGCATCATATTAAATATATACTTATAATGAATAGATTCAGGCGTTACTTTGCAGTAATCCATAGATACTTACTTAATAATAACATATATTTTTTGCTTCGTGTAGAATGTAAAAAAAAATTCAACGTGCTTCACGCATGTCGAAAATTCTTCCGGTTTGGCTGCGTGGCGTTTGCGACGTCGCGTTTGCTTAACAGGAAAATAAGAAATTGTCATGAGATAATTTTTTTTAAAGTATTTTTTTTATATTAAATCAATGCATTCTTAAAATATTTATAAATATTTGTTATTATTAAATATATATTGTTACAGTAATTTCATAAATGTCAAAAAAAATTATAATATTGCAAAAAATTTAAAAAATTGCGCTACGCATGGTGAATTGGCATTTTTTAGCTTGTTTGACCAGCCATCACCCTACAGTAAAAAATCTGCCGCAAATCATCTATACATCATATATTAAAAAAAAACAGTTTTTTTATGTAAAAAACGCTACTTCTAACATTGAAAAGTATATAGCCCCATTTTCACCTTATTGTAATGGTGCGACTTGCACTATTTCTTTCACAACTTTCAATAATAGAAGTAATTTCCGTTTTTCATTACAAGATAACGCTTTTCTTTTAGTGATACAAACTGCCTATATAAACGATTTTCACCCACCTACAATACACAGTATACTGGTCAGCATCGTAAAACTTGCAATAACTAAGTATGTCATGTTATCAAGGTATAAGCATTTTATCAATTACTTATCTAAGTTGTGTGAGTGTATAACTTAAAAACTACTTACTTATAGTTTTACCAATACCGCTGTACCGCGCCTTAGACGGCGAGTCGGGGGGAGCATCGGGCTGCTTCCCTCTGTCAGTCCGCCCCGTAAACGCTCATGGCGTTCGCTAGTGTCATTTTATCGTACTGTCTATGTCAGAAGGACATGAAATAAATATTCAAAGATGGATCGTGCGTTATCTCGCGATAACCGTCATTTTAAAGGAGGCCGAAAAATTTCAGAAAAGATACGCAGACATATAAAGAGTTGAATTTAAAAGTGATGATAATATTGCCAAAATTTTAATCGAAACCTATATATGTATAATATTTGATATATAGTTCAATTGAATGAAATATTTAGGTATAATACGTACGACTGGCATGTAAAGAACTAGCGCATGGCGTGCCTTAGAACTGTAAACTGATATCGTAAGATCTATCCGACAATATCAATCTCATGTGAACTCATGCTCTTTTCTTCCCGGCCACAACAACGCCGCGCTTTCCTAAGGCGCGGTACAGCGGTATTGGTCAAACTATAACTGATGTTGATGAAATTTGACATAACTAAAACTGATGTATGACATCATATAAGAAAATAATCATCAAAATCAATTATAAAATTGGCGGAGTAAGCGCCGCATACATTCGAATTGAGAACCTGCTCCGTTCATGAAGTCGGTTCTCTTTGAGATACAGTTCCCATGCTAGGTTTGTCTTTGACCAAATCATCACTAACCACAAGTTGAAAGCGAAAGCCGCCAAAAACAAGCCTATAGTAAATTATACCATTGTTGAAGCCTCGCAATTTAAACTTAGGAAAAGCTGGTATCGACATCTTTCGAAGGTACTTACGTTTTACATTATTTTTGATACGATTGCTCAATAGAGGGTAGTTATATGTCATATTGCTTCTCACTGGTTCGCCTGTCAGTCTCAACCGGACCTTTCACCCGAAGCGCACGTAACTCCATCGCGTACACCTTCTCTCATACCCCAAATTAATAACTATATCATACCCGACGAAAACAATCTCACGCCCAGTGAAGTGCTCACATATCTAACGGTGATCATATCCAGGGATTGCACAGCGCTGTGCCATAGCATGGACCGGAGCTGAGCTGAGCATGGTGAGTTGGCTTATGCAATTTTCTATCCTTCGCACTGAGCTATCGAAGTTATTTTAGTATAATTTGTTAGAATTGCATTCCTGTGGCAAACCCTCAGGAAACCGTTCCCTGGATTGGCTGGGGAGCGTACAACCATAACAAACTATCTACCTCAATGTAGTATGTTCGTCAAACGTGGACCAGCTCTACCCGTGTTCATATTGCTCCGTAGCTGTTAGCTGGACTACCGTGTGTAGGTAAACGCTCACGTCAATCCGCCTTAATGGAGACTATAAACTGCATAGAGAGGCAATTAACACATAAAAAAACACACCTAGCACGTTTATGCCCCAAGCGATTGGTAGATGTAGAACTGGACGATAATAGCCTGCATAAACAGTAAAATTTCGCTAAACATGGGATTGTTTGTATTGTACTTGTCGTTTCAATTTCAGCTTTGGATATTATTTATAGCTTAAAGGCTAGCATTTGACCACCATCACACCTGATATTAAGCGATGATGTGGTCAAAGATGTTGTTCAGGCTAAACCAGAATGTTCAACAAAATGTATGTATGCGTGTTTAGACCTCTCTCTGCCTATACCTTCGGGATATCTATGTATATATTTGCCTATATATAATGTTGTAATTGGCTACTAAACTATTAGGGGTTAAAGTATGAAATTGGCGATTTGTACTGAAAAATTGTTTTTTTTTTTTTCAATTAAACATATTTATTTAATCAAAATAATGAAGTACCATTATTGTCTATACATTGCTGCCATTTAATAAGAAGGTCATTTATGCCTTTACGATAGAACTCTGGTGATCTAGATTAGACAAACTGTGTGAAAGCATTTTGTATTGTCTCCTGGGAAGAAAACTTATTATCACGTAGAAAATAGTCTCAAGTCACGAAATAAAATTGGTAGTTAGTTAGAATAAGGTCTGGTGAATATGGAGGGTGACGAATGGTTTCTAATTGCAGTTCCTGTAGAGTTAAAACGGTTTCTCGTGCTGTATGAGGTCTCGCGTTGTCATGGAACAATAATGGTGAAGATCGATTCATGAGCCGGAGCTGTTTCACTGCTAGTTTTGCTATCAATGTTCAGAGTTAGGCACAGTGGCCATCATTGCTTGCCGATCGGAGAAAGCTATAGTAAATAACTCAAAAATATCAAACCATGAAAGTTCTATATCAATTCGAAGTAGGTACATATTCTACGAATAAAAATATCCGTAGTACATATTACAATAAAACGGCTATTTCATACTTTAACCCCTATAATTAAATCTACTACCTACATTTCTAGATATGTTTTTTTATGTATTTTTTGTTAGTTTTTTTTTAGTAGGTACATATTTTAAATAGTGAGTGAAGTCTCCGCAGTTTTTCATCGTATCGCTGGCCGCCGCAGCCGTGCGCCGTGGTGTTGTCGGCTGGCGTGATGCGACCTTGTAACGATGACCGCAGTATACAACAGTGAACAAGTCATTATTTAAAATAGTGTATACACTAAAATGTTAAAAGGCTTTTAAGCCAGTATTGTTAGTTATTTAGTTATGCCTCAAATGTCTTTATTATGAATATTATTATTTTTATTAGAGCATTGACGCATGCTGAGCTAAAGCATAGAAATTATTTCGGATGGAAAATGATAACTTCCAGCGGGACATGAACCCGCAACCCCCAGAATATCGTCCTGGTGCATTGCCAATTATGCTATAGAAGTGGGTACTGCACAGTCGAATCTTCTCCATCCGTTTGAATGCTCTTATAAAAATAATACTAGTCAAAATAAAAAATGGTTTCATCGATTTCGTGTTCTGTGTTGATACCTACGTATATCAACCTACCAGCCTAAGCAAATAGTCTTCTGCTATTTGGGTAGATGTCACCAACGTCAAAAAAGACGTGCATTCAAGCGTATGAAGAAGATTCGACTGCTCAGCACCCGCTTCCATAGCATATTTGGTAATGCACCAAGACGGTATTCTATGTGTCTAATTTATATGTTTTTATTAAATATAAATATGGCTAAAAGTAATAAATAGGTATTTTGTTTCGTAAACAAAGTTGGTACCATAAGAATTTTTACAACTTCAGTCAAGCAGTTGTTTAGTTAAACATAATTACTGCATTTCATGAGCAAATGTCACAATAGATCTAGTACGCAGCATGTAATAATGAAAAGAATTAAGGTGAAGTGACTCTCTAAAAGGCAATGTTAAAATATTTTTTTTTAAGAAAAAGTGCACGCCTTATATGTATGAATAAAATATATAAGTACAAGCAAATAAAAATAAAAATATATATAATATATATATTAAACAATGAATGCAGTAGTTGGGACTTTTGTATCGCAAGACAGCCAGATGTTGTGTCCGCAGTGCCCCCAGGCTCGATATTTTAAAGGTCAAAAAGGCCTCAAAATTCACCAAAAAAGGTGTCATAAAAATTTGGAAATTCCCCTTTCGGCGCCAATAAATAGTCAAACAATGAGTAGTAGCAGTGTTGCGAGCCCTGCTACCCCTGCCAAACCGTTTTGGGAGGTTTTAAGCTCGTACAAAAATAATATTCTTATTATAAAACGCATACCTCGGGGTGCGAGAATTTCTGTTGCCCAATCGTTATCTTGTTCGATTAAAAACGTTTTGGCTACTAATACTACGCAAGCCTGGGAGCATCTTCTAGCATTCCCGTACCACGTATTTCACGTAAATTTTGATCCTTCTAACAAAAAATCCCTTACAACTAGAGTAAAGGAAAACTGCGTGAAATACAGGGCACGGGAAGAGCAATCTTTTGGCTCAACTTTAATAATTCCGCCACTGCGGCGGAATACAAAAACAAATAATGTCGATTCAGCTACTATTAAAATAGTAGAAAACAAAATTAATGATGGTGACATCAAAAACGCGGCACGCATCTTGTTTTCGAGTGATACAATCGCCCCTTTCACATCTGACACGTTGAATTCCCTAATAGAAAAGCATCCGCCTGCAACAGCAGGTCTCCACGTTCCCGACTCTCCTGAACAAAATAATGACATTGTTGAGGTGACCCCACAGGATGTTTCTGCAGCCGTGGCATCTTTTCTAAGTGGCTCAGCCGGTGGTCTAGATGGCCTGACGCCTCAGCACTTAAAAGATATTTTATCTTATAGTTCTGGTGAGGTAGGCGAGACACTTCTAAGAGATGTGACGGCTTTGGTTAATTTGATGTTGTCGGGTCGGGTCAACAATGAAATTACCGAAATTCTGTACGGTGCGAATTTATGTGCCCTCAATAAAAAAGATGGTGGTATTAGGCCTATAGCAGTAGGCACCACTTATCGTCGCCTCACAGCCAAATGTGGTTGTAGGAAAAAGGTTGCTTTTTTAAGTAATCTTTTTCAACCACTACAATTCGGTTTTGGTTCGCAGGGTGGTTGTGAGGCTGCTGTACATTCACTTCGCACATTTCTTGATCAAAATTGTGGAGATTTGCTTTTGAAGGTGGATGTTAAAAATGCATTCAACTCATTAGATAGAGGCACCCTTTTGACTGAAGTGAAAGATAAAATTCCGGAATTATACCCTTTTCTTTGGCAATGTTACGGCAAACCATCAAAATTAACATACCAAAACAATGTTATATTATCTTCCGTAGGATGTCAACAGGGTGATCCTCTGGGACCAGCCATCTTTAGCCTTGCCATCCACTCAATAATTCAACGTCTCCAATCAAAACTTAACGTTTGGTATTTGGATGACGGAACCTTAGGAGGCGATGCGAACACGGTATTGAATGACTTGCGAGTACTTATAGATGATTTTCGTCTTATTGGCCTTGAACTAAATTTTTCCAAATGTGAACTTTTTGTTTGTGATACTTGTCCGGATAAAATTTCGATTATTGAAAAATTCAACTTACTTGCGCCTGGTATAAAATTAGTAGAAAAAAGTTCGCTCCGTCTTTTGGGTTCACCGATTCTTGACGAATCTTTGTCACCATTTGTCGAAGAACAAATTCAAAAGTTTAGAAATGCTTCTAGCAGATTATTCAAAATTAACGCCCATATGGCTTTTACTATTGTTAGATTTTGCCTTTTCGTTCCTAAATTTACATACTTTTTGAGGTGTTGTCAGCTGTGGAAACACAGTGAGCTTCTTTTAAGCTTAGACAATTTATTAAAAGATACGTTAATTTCGGTTTTGAATGTTGAGATGGATGATAGGGCTTGGGTGCAAGCTTCCCTCCCTGTGAGGTTGGGGGGCATAGGGATACGGAAAATGTCTAGTGTGGCATTACCAGCTTTTTTGTCTTCTGTACACAGTACACACAAATTAGTAGAAAAAATTCTTGCACCATCTTTAGGCTCTTTTGATGTAGCATATCTGGCTGAGGCCAAAACCACATGGGGACTGGCTTGTCCAAATACTGAGTTCCCAAAAATGTTGTCATCTCAGAAACAGTGGGATCGGCCCCTATGCGAGCTAGCACGGAAAGATCTTTTAAATACGTGTCCTAGCATCGCAGATCGTGCTCGTATTCTCGCTGTTTCTGTGTGGGAATCAGGTCTTTGGTTACAAGCCATTCCTTCTTACAAAACTGGTAGCCTTATAGATCCTTCCGCTTTTCGTCTCGCTATTAGCTTACGCTTGGGTGCAAGGTGTTGTGTTCCACATCACTGCCAGTGTGGTACTGCAGTTGACCAACTCGGTCACCATGGCCTCTCCTGCTCTCGAAGTGCTGGTCGGATTTCCCGCCACGCCAGCCTTAACGATATCATTCGCCGGGCTTTTACCAGCGCCAATGTTCCAGCTGTTCTCGAACCGAACGGTCTGATGCGTGACGATGGTAAAAGACCTGACGGCATGACTCTGGTTCCATGGAATTTAGGACGGCCCTTAGTGTGGGACGCTACATGCGTAGACACTTTAGCGCCGTCACATCTTTCTGAAACCAACGTGAGGGCTGGCGCTGCGGCTACTTCGGCGGAGCAACTCAAGCGGCGCAAATATGCTAACCTCGGTATGGGTTACATATTTGAGCCGTTTGGTGTAGAGACGTTGGGTCCGTGGGGACCGGGAGCTCATCGTATTTTCCAAAATCTATCAGAGCGCTTGGTCGATGCGACGCGTGATCAAAATGCTGGCACCTATTTGGCTCAAAGAATAAGCATTGCAATTCAACGGGGCAATGCTGCCAGCATGCTGGGCACGCTGCCAACTGATAGTGGGCTAGAGCATTTGGACTCCCTATGAGTCCAAATGCTTTTATTGTAGTGTTGTATATAGTTTGTAGTATATAGTATATAGCAATAGCTGTAGTGTTGTATATAGTTTGTAGTATTTGGTTAATAAAGGCATACCGCCATTAAAAAAAAAAGTACAAGCAAACGTATTTCTATTGAAATTACTATTTTATGATATAATTATGTTATTTATCTTCGAACATATACATAAATCGTTATAATGTGATAGAGTAGCAGGTTAAGCAATATTATTAATAAAGTAGCAAGCTGTTTAGCATAATGCGGTCCATAGGTGCGCGCTAAAAGCTTTCCGTTGGTTTGGAGTGACGTACGCGATGTATTTATATTATTGTTTTAGTTTTATTTTAGTGGCGAGGAAATAGCTTTACGATACGCACGATGTTGGCTTACAAGGTATGGGCATATATATAATATAATAATATAGCTCTTGTCAAAAGAACGAAAACTAATTCCTAATTTATCATCGTTAAATTGTTGACTGGTTTAAAAGATTCTTCGCGAGCCTACCAGAACACACCGTTAGGTGTTTGGCGATTTTCTACTTGAGGGTGGTAGCTAGCCAGGCGTGCATTCGCTAAATGCCTTACCACCATGCTATAAAGACTGCCATCGTAAGACAACAAGCGGGATTGACGGATTAACTTGCACTGCGCCCGTCACTTTGAGACGCAGTTGGTAAGTCTCATGTGCCTGTAATTTCACTGGCTCTCAAGGACTGCTGCCGGAACACACCGTTAGGTGCTTAGCGACAGATTTTCTACTTGAGGGTGGTAGCTAGCCAGGCGGGCAATTGCAAAATGCCCTTCCACCATGCGGTGAAGCTCAAGCCGGCGGTGGGGATCGAACCAGGGACCTGCGGCGCGGCAGTCCACAACTATTACCGCTCGACCATCATTGCTTCAAAACGACGTTGCTTAACTTACTTGATCGGTTAAGAACATCTAAGCAAACTGCGCTACGAGCGCTTCTAATTTGGCTTCAATTTATGTTTTATACTAAAAAGTAAGCATATTTCATGTTGTACTGAAAAGTGGAATCGTTTTTTTTCTGATGGAACTGAGTTAAATGTGAGCAAATAGTTTACAAAACTCCATCCTACAAAGGAATGGATATACCAAAAGTCCATTATTTTAATTTTAAACGCTACATATCAATTTACAATAGCTAATCTGGTACACCAAAATAATAGATAAAATCTACTAACTCCCTTCTCTCTATTGAATACAAACAGACGCACGCGTCGTTAATTTTATATCTATTTGTGGAGATAGCGTTCACGAACAAAATGTACAGATAAGTGTTATCTGTCTGATAGTTATGGCAGCACGCGCGGGAAAGTACCGGGAAATTTAGTTACATGTGTCCATACGAGAAACTGGGATTCTATTACTGAGCCTACGCAGCCGTGCGTCCGTCCTCTAACGTCTTTGGCCCGAAATTATATATTTTCTCTGTTTTGTTCCAAGAGGCGAGCACGGAAAACTATTGCACGGAAATCCCGAGATTCTAAGAAGAGTTTTTACAATATCTAATATTTTTTTGATAGTTATTAAATTTAATACATTTGTACACCAACCTTTCAAAATTATATTTACGGGATTTTTACAGTTTTAGGTGTAATTCATGGAAACATGTGCATTGGTGAGTCCAATTACTATTCAAGGTAATACAAGCAATTATATTTAAAACTCGCGAATAGCATGATCTTGTAGAATGATTACGAATCTAGCTAATCAAGCGTGAAAAAGCTGTTGTAGAGTTTCCACTTTAAATGGCTATTTCTGTACTGTCATTAGTAGCCTGATGTAATTTACACAGAATGTATTTCATATCCATAAAATATAATGAGAATAAAGACGGTTATTTTAATAGTTTTTGTTCCTATAAAACCACACATACGCCTAAGTAGGACTTATTTATCTTTGCTAATTTAAAACCTGGCACCGCTATTTTATCTTTATTTCTACTGTTCTAATCGTGATTGTCACTGTTTAATTTAAATTTACTCAATTTTCTACGAACATACGTAATATTTTCAAATATAATAATATACACACTCGGTAAAGTATACAATTACTCGAAATCCCTCTGACATTCTCTAGGGACCTTTTTATTTTAGGCTAAAATTGCACGCTTTTGTAAGACTAATAATGTCTCTATCTCAGCTGCAGCTCCCCACAGCAATACACTATTTGAAATAATACTGCAAAATACTGAAGTACTCAACTTAATTAACCTAGACGTAGTAACGTCCGTTAACTGTCTTATCTTACTACGTCTTCCGATTAGTTCATGTATATGTGGATCCCACTTTAAAGTTGAATATATTTTGATTCCCAGGAAGACTGTCGCATTGTCAATGTATTTAACTAGGTTAAGCTGTACTTTGGAACAACATAAGTTTAGTCTTTTTTTTAAAGAGAAGATTATTAGTGGTGAACTATTTAGAGATCATAGATAACACATTATTGCTCGAAGCTGCACAAAGGAATCTTTGTCACTGATGCGAATGGTAGGATGGAAGTGTGGAGTAACTATATGTGGACATGATAAGCAATAAGTATATTACATAAATTAAGAATATCTAAAACATTCTCCGTGTGGATTATGGCATGCCAATCTAATGGGTAAGGCTTTGTTCTATGATGGAAGTTATAGCTGTTGAAGGAATTAATATCAGAGGAGACTTTAAAGTCTTGTCATGAATCATGATAGATGAAAAACTTATTATAACGAGAAGAATGTGGATAGGTGTAAAGGAAGGCATTAAATGTATGGATGAAATGCGTCGAAAGATGTGACTGCGAAAGGTGTGAGTAGTAATATTAAAAGCAACAGAAGATAAAAAAAGTAATTACATGTTGTGCCGACTACATTCAGCGTGGGATGAGAACAGAAAGAAGAAGAATTCTTCATAAAAATTTCACCCATCGGCAAATTATGATCAGGTCGAAGATTGATCAGGCTAGACTGAATAATAAATAACCTAGTCTTGTGGGACCCGGGGATTGAACACAGGACTCGAGATTCCAAAACGACGCTTGGAGCCTCGACCATATTTACAAAATCAAGTCAAAAAGTATACAAAATCATAGTGAAATGTCTTTCTGTTACCATAACCAGTGCACCACAACACGTCACTCCTCCCCATTGATTAGCCATACATTAAAAGATGAAAGATTACGGCCCGACAATGATTTTATTACTGTATCATCTAATTACTGTAGATGCTTATCACTGACACATATGGCGTGTCAAGATTCTGAGGGTAGATAATATAACCAACACGGTAGACCTCTCACTATACGATTAAATTGATCGATTCGGTAGTTCTCGATAGTCTTTGTTATACTGGTACTTGCCGACTGCTTTTTGTAGAGCTCTGAGTTTGAAGATATTAAATGGAATACAAGGTTTTATGCATTTGTTGTTAGATCTTACCAGGTTTTTTCTCGGAAAATTTAATTACCTATGCTTATTTCTTGTGACAAATCACTGTAAGTCCATATTTAAATTTAGATGCGTCTACTTCCTAGTTTCGCACGTAGGTAAGTACAGTTTTTTTGCATCAAAAAGTATTAGAGCCAAAACAAGAAGAACCAGGGGTCTATCTACATGATATCTGAAGCGCTCGTAGCGAAGTTTACTTAGCTGTTCTCAACCGATCAGCAAAGTTAAGCAACGTCGCGCGCGGTCATGAGTTGGATGGGTGACCGCTAGTGACTTTACTACTGAGCGTTTCCGTGCTTCGGAGGGCACGTTAAGCCGTCGGTCCCGGTTGTTGTCTTAGGATGGCAGTCGTTATAGCATGGTGGTAGGGCATTTCGCGAATGCCCGCCTGGATAGCTACCACCCTCAAGTAGAAAATCTGTCGCCAAGCACCTAACGGTGTGTTCCGGCAGCTGTCCTTGAGAGCCAGTTCTTCTAGGTTAGCCTGAACAACATCTTCGACCACATCATCACTTACCATCAGGTGAGATAGTGGTCAAAGGCTAACCAATCAGGCATAAAAAAAAAAAAAAATCAGGACTTCATATCTTCGAAGAGGTAAGTACAGCGATCTTTTTTAAATTTTTATGGTATTAGCCGGAATGTCCACTGCTAAATACAGCTTCCCCTCATTAAAGGGAGAGGGGGACGGCTTGCCATAATCCCCACGCTTGGCGGGCGTCTTGGGGATCGCAGTAACAGAAGGCACTGCTGCCCATTTTTCGGTAGGTACTTTCCTTTAGTCGCATCTTACGACATTCACAGGTAATAATAGGGGGGTAATATTCTAGCCCGGCACCCCACGAGGCCATCTAAACATCCAGTTTTTCAAAGATTATTTTGCTTCCATATGATAGGCCATTGACGGGGAACAATTCCAGACTCGGGAATTATTATTTATCTTAATGAATTGAATTATTATGAGTTAATCTGATCTACAGTAAATTTTAACTAAATGTAACTGGCTGAGTACTTCAAGACCCACTTATTTTTGATGGAAGATCTGGAGGAATTATCCCTAAGTATATATCATTTTGGTTTAATGTTTTAGTTCCTGAAGCTGTAACAGAGAATGTCTTGTATGAAAAATAAACACTTCTCCGACCGATTTGTTTAATACTCAAATACTCGTAACTAAAATAAATTTATCTACATAAAATCCGTGAGATAAATTTTATTAAATATTAATATACTGCGACATGGCATACATGGAAAAAATATGTCACTATGCATTTAACGGTGTGTTCAGGAAGCATGAGCCGTTACATTTCTAAATACTAGTCAAAGCTTATTGTCAACATATTTTTTTATTGCTGATAGGTAAGCCTTTGACCACAATCTCACCTGATGGTAAGGGACGATGTGGTCGAAGGTGTCAATAGGCTTACCCTAGTATTACGGGCTCTCAAGGAGAGCTGCCGGTACACACCGGTAAGTGCTTTGGCGACAGATTTTCTACTTGAGGGTGGTCGCTAGCAAGGCGGGAATTTGCAACATGCCTTTGAAGTTCATGCGCGCGGCGGTATTCGAATTTCGAACCATAGACCTGCTGCGCGGCAGTCCATAGCCAATGCCATTGAGCCATCACAGCTTCAAACACAAATTTATATTAATAGTTTTGAATATTATGATTTATAATGATGAGTCAACAGTCAGCACGCGTTCATCGATTCGGTTTGGATCCGGCGCGGCGAGCAGCGGCGGCCACCCTCGCCAATTAGCTGATGGCCAGTACGCCACGCCACCCCCCGCCACCGTAGCGCCGTGCACCACCCTCCTCGTTACTGTTACCTCCTCGCTACCTACATTTGCGTATATACACAGGATGTCACAATTATTTTCTTACACAGTGATAACTACATCATGGTTTCACGGTTCGATCCCAGCCGCAGATTTGATACCACATGAGGGTAGATTTTGCGAACATATTAAACATGTGAGTACCTACAGTTTTTTTTATATTACTGATATATATGCCTTTGACCACAACCTTGTTTTTTATATTTTTACAGTTATATGACTTTGACTTTGAAGAAGCTTTGACCACCATCTCACCTGATGGTAAGTGATGATGTAGTCAAAGAAGTTGTTCAGGCTAGCCTAGAATTACTGGCTCCCAAGGACAGCTGCTGGAACACACCGTTAGGTGCTTGGTGACAGATTTTCTGCTTGAGGGTGGAAGCTAGCCAGACGGGCATTCGCAAAATGTCCAAGTAAACTTCGCAACGAGCGCTTCATCTGATGGTAAGTGGTAGTCGAAGGTGTTGCAGGCTTTACCTAGAATTACCGTAGTGGAGTACCGAGTACCCGTAGGTAGTAAATGGGTTTGTTCTGGAAGTAATACATTGTTAGAGATCCGTGCCCAGCAAAACGGAGACCTATTAACGAGACTCCAGTGTCTGTCCGTCTTTCTCTTTGTCCGGCCATCTTTCACGGGTCTCTAGATCGTAAAAAGACTGAGCAAATAATACCTTTTTGCTCGTAGTATGTGGGGTGTCATTGAGTAGAAGTTTAATCTTTGTACTTTTTATCAAAAAGATAGAAGGGGTCCGTCAAAGTGGTTAACTTTTTGTTGCGGGGTCTTAGTTAGGAATTTAAAATTCCTGTATTATATGTACTGTATCATGTAGTTTGAAGCTGTGATCAAAACCAACAAACCTTTTTTATTGTATTGTATACAAATGATTTACGACGTCATTAACTCATTAGATTGACGAGTTTTTTAATATGTGCATTATTATTTCACGAATATAATTAAAACAGATCATAGAGTGCCTCTGTGAGTGTTGGTTTAGTGGAATACTTGCCATATAGCGTGCTTTGTGATGTCGAGTTCCTATCTCCGTCCCGGATGAAAACCTCTTTTCCATTCGAGTGTTGGAATATAAATATGCAAGGACCGAAATAGTGGGATGAGAGCAAAGGCAAGCGCGGTGGAGTAGAGCTAACTGTTAAGCCCCCTATATCTTTCTGTAGGAGTCGTAAGAGGCTACGAAGGAAAAAATAACTGAAGGTGGGCAGCAGTGCTTTTTGAAGTACTGCCATCTTCGCTGCGATCCCCAAGACGCTTGCCAAGTGCTGGGTTTATGGCAAGCAATTGTTAAAAAGTTGAGTCTGCTACACTGTGCCTGGTAGATAACAATAGATTAACCCTCTATTACATAAACTGAAAACTTACTTATACCTGAAAATATCTTGACATCTCTACCTACTCTTTCGGGGCTATACAAACCTGACCAATATATTTTGTTAGTAAAAAACACTGCCAGTGGTAATGGGCCTGAGCATTCGGACTGCCTGTGAGCCTGCCATGGCTTGTAATGTGTCTTATTTTGATGCAATGACCGCTCGGTAATAGCTATGGACTGCCGCGCCGCAGTACCCTGGTTCGATCCCCACCGCCGGCTTAAGTTTCACCGCATGGTGGAAGGACATTTTGCGATTGCCGGCCTGGCTAGCTACCACCCTCAAGTAGAAAATCTGTCGCCAAGCACCCAACGGAGTGTTCCGGCAGTAGTCCTGGAGAGCCAGTGAAATTACAAAAATGTGGAATCACATGAGACTCAACATCTATGTCTCAAGGTGACGGGCGCAGTGTAATTTGTGACTTGTGATGAAATGCATCTGTTATGGGCAGAGGCTAGTCCGCTTAACATCAGGTGGGACTCAAGCTTATTCCGTCACAATAACATAAAAAAAAAGATAAATAGAAAATTCTTTATTTGCATACCTTAAAAATAACATAACAATGAAACATAACAAAATCTATACATCTAAATGCTTTCGTGTTTCTCGCTTCTGTAGAGCTATATAGAGTTTGTTAATAAGTTTAATAAACTAACAATAACATAACATCTGACATGCATCTTGCTTGTTTCGCTACTGTGTGTTTGGAGCCTGGTAAAATAGTTTTCCTTTTTCTCATTAATGTGTAAAATTAACACCGCAAAAATAACATCAAGTTTCCTTAACTTTTATAGACACTTCCACAGTTTCTCCCGTACTTTATGGACAATGAAGCTTCTCCTTTGTCTGTCCATCAATGCAGCTGCCAATCCCAGCCACAAAGCAAACACTACATCATCTGCGCAAACAGTAACAGTACCCGAGCGACGTTGACGCCGCGCCGCGCGCAAACACTAGGTAACTATATATTTCACCAACAGACCGATGGCGACGGATCCGGTGTCAGCAGGGACCACCGATCCCGTGGAGAACTCATAGACTAACTATAGATGTGTCACGGCGTTCTTATCGGTTTGTTTGTAAGTGATCGACAATGTTACCAATTTCGTCTATGATTCTAGTATGATTCTAGTCCGGCATAAGACGGATCTCTTATATTTGTAATTATATATTTTATTTTCAAATTATTTTGAAAATAAAATATATAATTTTATTATTGGCGAGCTGACCGATATAACCGAGTGAAAATTAGCGGCGATGACAATCAAAAAACATACCTATACCGAGAAGATAAAACTATTTTAAATAATAATAATTGTTACCTTAAATAAAAATAGTCAAAACAGAAACACAGTTCAAGTGTTTCTGTTTTGACTATTTTTATTTAAGGTGTTTCAATGAAGTGTTTCTATCAATAAAATTTTGCTGTGTGAGCGTGGTGTGAGCATCGGACGTGCCCAAACTAGAACAGCACCTAAGTCAAAAATTCTGACATCTCTGTCATATGTCATACTTCAACATATGTCATAGGAATTGGATCAGTCACAAAGTATCTGTCAAAAATACAAAATGGCGGATCCAAGATGGCGACCATTCAAAGAGTTCAATCTCACTGAAACTCGGCTTGAATCGGAAATCTTCATGTAGAGTAGAATGTCGTCATCATCAAAAGACGGATGATGTCCACCGTTGTACAAACGCCCCTACCATTAGAGGGGTTTGCCATAATTCCCACGTTTAGCAGGCGTCTTAGGGATTACAGTGTAAAATGTCAGTGCCTTAGAAGGCGCTGCTGCCACCTTCTGGTATTTTTCTTATTATAGCCCAATACTCCAGGGGGTCGGCAACCCAAGGGGTGAACTATGTAGATGAATGTAGTAGGTACGAAACAATAGTAGATCACGATATCGAAACAGTGAATATTATTTCAATCGTAAATAGTTGAGAAACGACAACAACGGCTTACACACTTGGATACGTATCAAAGTATGGGGTAAGTCGCAACTAAAATACTTTCTTCTGAATTTGTATGATCCAACTAGTATTTATTAGAAGAAATGTACAAATTGAAATAGTCCTATTGTTCATTATGACATCTTCGATATCGGCACATACTGATGTACATTTTTCCAAGATGGCGACGGATCCGATGTCATCAGGGACCACCGATCCAGTGGAGAACTCATAGACCTAAAGGCAATTTTTTGGTTGCTGAAACTCTATGGGTGCTCATGTATCACAACGTTCTTATCGGTTTGTTGATAAGTGATCGATAATGTTACCGTTTTCGTCTATGATTCTTGTCTGGCATAAGACGGAGCTCTTATATTTGTGATTATAAGAAATGGAAAATATACAAATCGCAATAGTCCCACTGTTCATTATGACATCTTGGATATCGTCACATAAGATGTACTTATATCCAAGATTTTTTACGGCCATATTAGTTTCGTTATATTTGTAATTGTCGTGGTCTGTAAAAAATCGAACGCAGGTACAGACAGTTTGTCGGTCGTTTTGGTGCGTAGCGTTCGCGTAACAGAAGGCCTACATGCGCAATCAAGTAATTTAATCAACATTGGGTGTCGTGGAATAAACAAACAACCTGTATGTAGACACAGTTTAGAGGATGGTTACTATTAGGTACGGAGGTGCAAATAGGTATGTGACACACAGTGGGGAAGACTGCTTAACTTACAGTCCCACCAACTTATCTGTTCAGGCGGCAGAAAAGAGAACTACAACATTCCTTCAAATTGTGACAGTTTGTAGTTGATTTCCTTGACCAGCAGCGCCCTCGAGAACTGCACAGTTAAGTTGGTGGTACAATACTTGTATATAATGATATGTAACGAAACAAAGAGACTTACGCAATAAAATATATAATTAAAAAAAATTAAACCCGACTGTACTGTAGAGACCGAAACAAGATTAACGATACCGCATTAAGGTTAGTTGCAACCGGTATTTTCTTTCGGTTTATAGTTTACGATTAGGTCTCGCCTATAGCAGACGTAACTCTCAGGCTGGGTTGCAACAAATTTGATGATGGTTGAATCCGCAAAAACATTCAACCTTATTCCGACGGAATAATTTAACTGACGAACGATTTGACGTTGACCAGAGATGTTGCAACCCAGCCTCAAACTTGCTTCGGTCTCTTTAAAGTGCACTTGGGCTCTTATTATTTAATTATAATATATATTATTTTAGACTTTTTAGCGTTCCATTAAATTGAAACATAAAACTTGTATAAATTTTTGTATTCCCCTTTAATTTATTTATTCTACTTGATAGGTTTGGTTATTTTTTTATTAACGTATTACCGTTTCTCGCCAAAAATCCACCATTATTTTTATACACTTCTCTAAGGACACCCGAGTATTTCAGATGAATATAACGATACCCTGTCGAAACCTTTCCAGCCGTTTGGGAGATTCGTGGTAATAGAGAAATTTACAAACAAACATTCAAGATACGCGCGAAAAACATAACCCTTCCTTGGCAGTCGGGTAAAAAAAGACAAATTTACTCATCAGTATTCCTAAATTCCTAAAAAAATTATAAGGATTAAAACAATTTTCTATCAGATTTCTAAAAATAAATTGCATACTAGGTTAGATAAATGGGATAAGAAATTATTTATCATCTTCCCACCTTCGTTCCTCGTATGTGTGTCAGTAGAATATGTTATCTATCAGACCTTTATTCACCCTTATAACAATGATCATTATATTAGGTAAGTCAATTTACATACATTTTATAGGTTCGTTATTCTATAACACTAATAATACAAATGATGTCACGAGGAAGACATTGTAAAAGGTTTGGTTTCGATTTCATGGTCAGCTGCCTGACTAGCACCAACCGGCTCTTAGTCGTAACTATAGTCGGAGCTATCTGATTTATTCACGTGTGTTATCCCCTATAATATAATAAACTGAGTGAAAAACATGTCAGTTAAAACAGCAATTGTTGCTAGAGCATCTGCATAAGCTTTTAAGCATTCAGCAAACTTTCATATTATAGTACCACCAACTTAACTGTGCAGTTTTCGAGGGCGCTACTAGTCATGGAAATCAATACAAATACAAATACAAATACAAAATATTTATTTCGGTAAACTTAATCTAATTTACATTTTATATATTTTGAGACTCTCTTTTAAGTATTGACATACCTGTGTTAGAGGGCCTCGCTCTTCCGTATTAAGGTAATTTTGATTAAGTAATAAATTACATAGGTTTTAAAATTAGTATGTGAATTGTGTGACAAGCCAGGGCTACGGAGAGGGAAGGGGATCACGCACCCTTACCATCCACGAAGCTCAGGGACTGACATACGAGTCGGTCATCGCCATCAAGACCAAGAGCAGCATGAAGCTGCACGAGAGCGTCCCGCACGCAGTCGTTGCAGTTTCACGGCATACTGGAACCTTCACATACTACGCAGATGACGAAGAAGACGCCATAGGACGGTTCGTCAGGAAGGCGATGGTTGCGACACCAAAAACCATCCATAATTACAACCTAAAAATGGCGATCAAAGATCGAAACAGCGTGGTAATGGAGACCCTGTTACAATGTGACGTGGGGGAATGACACAAAAAAGTAGAGTAATCCCAAATTGTAATCGTTGGCACGGGTATCCAGAGCGGTCAAGCTCACATAAAGGTGTTGTCTAGCGGCGGTGTTGTGTGTCGGGTCGCCATCTTCCCTCAAAAATGGTTGAGGAAGGCGATGGCTGGCACATGCGTCAACTCGTGAACGGGTGCTGCTAGAGGACACTGGTCTGCTCTGGATGCAAGTGGTAATGACATTTATCGGAAAAAAAAAAATGTTCTTTTAACACTGTTCTCTTTTAGAATGTTGCATGTTTCCTATATATTGTAAGTATCTAGTTTGTAAATAAAATATGGTCATAATTAAAAAAAGGCACGGACCCTGGAGTCTGTGGAGTGTAGATATATATAATAAAAAAAAAAAAAAAAAATTTGTATGTGAAAAAATGCTATTTACAATCAAATAATACTAAGAATTAAGGTATATAGTATATATGTTTTACTTTTATATTAGTTTAAGTATATTTATGTTTTTTTTTTTTTGTATATGTGGAGTGTGAGACAGTGTATGTATGTGTATATTAGAATGTGAGTATGCGAGTGTGTAGTTGTAAGTTTAGGCTTGTGTAATTGTGTGTTAGGAGGGTGGAGAGTATGTGAGTAAGAGTATAATGATGTGAGTAGTAGTATAGTGAATGATTTGATGAAAGTGTGAAGTTTACATTGAAATGCATGTTATGAAACAACTTCTAAAAGCTTTTCAACTTCCTCGTAACTCAGTTTCAATAGCCAGTTATTGAGGGATTTTTTGCAGTTATAATTATTCAAGGGATATATATCCAAAGTTTTATTTATAGTGTTATAGAGGTAGGCAGATTGCTTAACATACTGTCTCGATGCAAATCGAGAGCAAGTAGAGACTTTAGCAGCTACCCTACCTTTTCTTCTCTTAGTCAGGTTATTTGGGTTACACTCAAGAGATCTATGTAGCTTTAAAACAGCATTTAGGATGTAGAGTTTTCTGACTGATAACAATCCGGACTCTCGATAGAGCACATCTGTAGAGTATCGGTACGGCTTAAAATATATTACTTTTAATAAAGATCTCTGTGCTCTTTCGAGTTCCAAGAATTTTGTCTTGATAGCTCCTCCCCAGACTGGTATACAGTAGTTTTGAATAGATTGTGCTAACGATATGTAGATTTGGTTTATTAAATCTTTTGGCGCAACATGACGTAGAATTTTAAAAATCCAAATTAATTTACGAACCCTACACATAAGAAGTTCAACGTGAGCATGCCAGGTCAAACATTGATCAATCATGATTCCCAGATATTTTGTGGTTGATACTTTATTAATGCAGGGGCAGTCACAAGAAGAGTCATTGAAGTTACATTTGTGTATTTTGAGGACATATTCTGAATGAGGTTGACTGTTATTATATTTACTAAAAGTCATAAAATTAGTTTTAGAGATATTTAGGGTAAGCAAATTCTGGGTAAGCCATTTAGATGTGATAAGTAGTCCTTCTTCGGCTCTTTTTTTAACTTCTTGCCAGGATGCGCCAGTGAAGACTATTGCAGTATCATCAGCATAAGTAAAAATATTCGCGTGCTTTATTTTGAGGTTACAGAGGTCATTTATATAAATCAAAAACAATGTCGGGCCAAGTACGCTTCCTTGAGGCACACCATAGCTAATAGTATTATAATCACTAACAAATTCATTAATTTTAACACTTTGCTTACGTTCACATAAATAGTCTGAAAGAAGGCCTAGTGGCATTCCTCGCACCCCAATATTTTCTAGCTTTTTTACAAGTATATCTACAGACACAGTATCAAATGCTTTTTTGAGGTCAAGGAATGCCGCCAAGCACTTGTTACCGCTATCAACCTGTTGCACTATAAGATTACATATTGCTACAACGGCATCTTCTGTGGAAAGTTCTTGTCTAAAACCGTATTGCGAGTTTGATAAAATGTTAAACTTATTTAGATAATTTAAGAGTCGGTTATTAATTACTTTTTCTAATATTTTTGATATAGATGGCAATACGGATATAGGTCTATAATTATTAATGTCATCTTTTTCTCCACTTTTAAAGACCGGTGTTACTATCGACTGTTTAAGGAGGTGGGGGAAAATTCCTGTGTTGAAACATAAGTTTACTAGATGACATAAAACTGGAATTAAAAGATGCTTTGATAGTTTTAAAAATTTAGTAGGTATGTTATCCCATCCAGGTGCACTTTGATTCTTAAGATTCATTATAATATTATGAAGCTCTTTGGGATCTGTTTCCAATAGCACAAAAGATGAAACTTGACTGGAAGGCAGAGTAAAAGCAGAAAATGAAGGGTTATTTGGTATATTTTGTTGAGAAATACCTTCAGCCAGGGATTTTCCTACATTAGAGAAGAAAGAGTTAACGAAATTTACTGATTCCCTAGGTGAAGTCTTTGTATTAAGCAATGATATGTTTGGCGTCTTTGTAGATTTGTAATTAGTTATTTTATTAATAGTATTCCATAAGGTTTTACTGTTTTTTGAAGATTTATTGAGTTGTTCTCTATTGTATTTTCTTTTTAGCTTTTTTATTAGGTTATTGCAATAATTTCTGTATCTTCTATAGGTTATCTTAAGTGTCTCGTTAAAAGGGTCTGTGCGTAGTTTTCTTTGCATGTTATTTCTGTTTATGATGCAGCGTAAAATACCTTGTGTGATCCATGGCTTTAATATTTGTTTACTCCGAGGTATTCGTATAGTTATTGTGTTATCTACTAGACATTTTTGAATGGTGATTATTAGTTCTTTACAAAGTGAATTAGGATCATTTAGTGTAAGTAGGTTTATAAGATTTTGCTCAGCTAGATTCTTTAGGGCATTTTCATAATTAACAATGATCTTTGACTTGCAAATTTTTTTATCTGTAATTTTAGAAAGGCTAAGCATTACCATAGAATGGTCGGTAATGGTAGTTTGTAAAACTGCAACTACAGCGGATATTTTAATTTTATTTATTTTTGCAAAGACGTGGTCTATGCAAAAATAAATTAGAAATCAACTACGAACTGTCACAATTTGAAGGTATGATGTAGTTCTTTTTTCTGCCGCCTGAACAGATAAGTTGGTGGGTCTGTATGCTTCATTCCCGACCAACATTTTGTTCGCCGGTCTCCTTGCCAGTACATGTCATTACCACCTGGTGTGACGTCATCGCGCGGACAACGGACAATCGCAATTATATGAAGATTAACTTTAACTGAGCGCCGTTAATTATTATATTGTGGTTAGGTGTGGTCGGAAATGGGGTAGTGATTTAGGGGTTAGCTTTTGATTTTATTTTTATTATTCATTCTTATTAAGGATTTTGCATGGTGGTAGGATGGTTTTCGAAAATCATCTGGGTAGCTATCGCTCTTAAGTAGAAAACCTGTTACCAAGCTTCTAAGTGTTTTGGCACTGTCACATGCGTCAACTCGTGAGCGGGTGCTGCTAGAGAACACCGGTCTGCTCTGAATGCTAGTGCTTATGACTTTACCGGGAAAAAAAACTTTTCTTTTAGCACTTTTGAAGCGCTCGTAGCGAAGTTTACTTAGCTGATCTCAACCGATCAGCAAAGTTAAGCAACGTCGCCCGCGGTCATGAGTTGGATGGGTGACCGCTAGTGACATTACTACGGAGCGTTTCCGTGCTTCGGAGGGCACGTTAAGCCGTCGGTCCCGGTTGTCGTCTTAGGATGGCAGTCGTTACAGCATGGTGGTAGGGCATTTTGCGAATGCCCGCCTGGCTAGCTACCACCCTCAAGTAGAAAATCTGTCGCCAAGCACCTAACGGTGTGTTCCGGCAGCTGTCCTTGAGAGCCAGTACTTCTAGGTTAGCCTGAACAACATCTTCGACCACATCATCACTTACCATCAGGTGAGATAGTGGTCAAAGGCTAACCTATCAGGCATAAAAAAAATAAACAAAAAACTGTTCCCTCTTAGAATGTTGTATGTTTTCTGTTTCTTATTTCTATAAATAATAATAAAAAAAATGTCACAATTAAAAAAAGGCACGAACCCTGGAGTCTGTGGAGTGTAGATTATTATATAAAAAAAAATGTTTTGGCAGCAGTGCTTGAGAATCTACTCTCATTTCAGATTCAGCCTGTTCGATCTCATCAATTACCAACAGGTGAGATAGTGCTCAGACTCCAGCAGTTCCAGAATTCCAGGCTTAACCATCAGTACAATTGAATATGCTCAAAAAGAGATGTCGTAGCAAATATAGACGGAAAAATTAAGAAACAAATTGGTGCTTGGTTTAATTCTTACATATCATCATACATCATACATGGGTCATCATTCCAAAAGTAATGTTTCAAACCGGCCAAATCCGAGTTAGACGTCTGAGTTGTGTAAGAACACAGAATGTACTATAAAAACGATATTCCTAATTAAATTCAGTTAAAACTCTGTTCAAGATCTTTAGCCGTATATTTGGCGGATTTTATTATTTGTTGTTATACGTAAAATATTGAACTATAATCATATCAAGTTTCAGCTTGTATACTATTACTGTTTTTAATACAGAGTTAAAATAACACGATTCTTATATGGGCACTCCTCTTATTTTTAGTTGTTTGTTATTGTTATTATTAGTTACGCAATCCGCCATACCAACACATACTCTGTAAAAAATTCTAGCAGATACCTTATATCATTTCACAGATACAGCCCTTTAAAGGTCGGACGGGCGGACAGGTGAGACTTAGTTATAGGGACAAATTTTGTAGTACGGGTTTTCTTCCTTTAAAGCAGTTCTTTCGGTCAGATGAACTCTAGTAGACAGGCTGATAGTCGCACCGTCCCTAATGACATTAAAATAATAAAATGAGACCATGAAATTCGCTTCTGCCTAGATTTCGATGCCCGAGTGGTTAAGGACCCGATGCGGTTTGGATTCCGCTCAGGACAAAAAATATATATCTCTAAATATTGTCAACGTATTAATTATAGAGTGCATAAAGATATTCATCTCCATATTTTTTTTAATACCTGATAGATTAGCCTTTGACCACTATCTCCCTATATAGTGATGATGTGGTCGAAGATGTGGTTCAGGCTAACATAGAATTACTGGCTCACGAGTACAGCTGCCGGAACTCACCGTTGACGACAGATTTTCTACTCGAGGGTGGTAGCTAGCCAGGCGGGCATTCGCAAAATGCCCTACCACCATGCTAAAATATGAGTTAGGCATCTTATATCACTATAACATATACAATATTCATATATCTAAACTAATATATTAAAGAGGAAAGATTTGATTGTTTGTTTGTTTGCATTGAATAGGCCCTGAAACTACTGGACCGATTAGGATGAAATTTGGTATGTAAATAGTTCGAGATACGGGGAAGGACATAGGATAGTTTTTATCCAACTGTGCAAAAAGAGGTTAATGGTTTTGCGAGATAACCAATCTACTGGAACGATCAGGATGACAATTGGTATGGAAATTGTTTGAGACACGGGGATAGGATAGTTTTTGTCCAACTGTGCAAAAAGAGGTTAATGGTTTTGCGCGATAACCGATATACCCGTGGGCGGAGCCGCGCTCGGAAAGCTAGCCGATCATATTTATTAAAGTTGTGTCTACTACTAAACAAAACTTAGCTAAGTTTTTGGTTGTCAACATTAAGGTTGACCTGGCCGGTCACTTCTCCATACAAACGCCGTAGGGTGATCACTCTCTTATTTGAAGATTTAGGTCCAGAATTAAGCATAATACCGATTGATATCTAGTCGTTCTTTGTCCTCGCGTGCAAATTCCGATACTGTTAGTGTAGTGTGTCGAGGTGATAGTGATAAAGACATAAACGAAAACCTGGGGTAGATTTAAATCGCTCCCGCCGTTCCTCAAGACGATGACACCCGCTTCTTCAGTCTACTCGTGACCACGGTCAATGCAACTTGATCGAAACGTCGAGGTTACTTATTTTGATGTTTATTCGTGCGTGAAAAGACCCGTTTAGAATTTAGAAACCGATTGATATCGTCATTATCTAGGCTTGTATGATGCCGAAATTTTAAAAAGATGATTAAGTTGAAAGTTATGACCCTCGAAAATGTTATATAAAAATGTTTCGAAGGTCATAACTCTCAAGTTAAGTATCTTATTAAAATTTCGGCATCATAGAAGCCTAGATAATGACGAGATCAATCGGTATTATGCTTTGTTTTGGACCTAAATCCTCAAATAAGGGAGTGATCACCCTACCACGTTTGTATAGAGAACGGGCCCGCCAGTTCACCCTTAAAAGTTCCAGTAGAGCTGGATCACCATGAAATAAAAATGGGCAATTTTTTTCACAATCATGTGTTCACAATTTCCAGCTTTGCAGAAACTTTGCCCTGTTGGTAATACAAAATGACAACATTTGTATTACTTTGTTATTGTAGACACATCCTTAAGTATGATATTGTATATCTGATAGTGATAATATTCAGAAATTCTTCTTGCTACGTTTTCACTGTGCGTGGATCTTGAAGACGACAAACTGCTGAAAATTTTGAATTTATTCAATCCTGGCTTAAAATATCCCAATTCATCGGTTTATGAAAAAACTTGATCAAAGTTTTTTATATTGTTATGATTGCAATAACGCCTGCTATGCGGATTACATTACAAAATCCCGCACATGACTTAAATGTTTCCTATCGTATATTTGTAATTTTGTAATGTAATCCGCATAGCAGGCGTTATTGCAATTATAACAATATAAAAAAATTATAAGGTTGCGTCATCATTTACAAGTATAAAACCAATTGCAAAATTGGCCTTGTTTGTAGTACAACGCAAGTGGTACTATAGATTTCGCTCCATCCCAATACGATGGTTAATGAACGATAGGAAAGATTCGAGTTATGACGTCATGTCATGTTAGCTCAATTGGTTAGAGCATGCCCCGGCTAAAGGGGCGGATGGACGCGGGTTCGAATCCCGCACATGACTTAAATTTTTCCTATCGTATATTAATCAAAGTTATTTGACAGGCAATACTTTGCGGAAATGCATAATTAAAAATATCGATAATATAAAGAATTAGTGTGTTACACTAGTCTAAACTCTAAACATCTACATTTTGCTATTGGTTTTAAGGTCCAAGTAATATGGATGAGCTTATTGCCATATCAGTCACAGTATAACGTCTAAATTTTTCAAAATGTAAAGCATGCGAAATTTAAAAACACTGCTTAGAGTAGAGCTGCCATGACCCTTCCTCTACGACTGCACATCCAAGGTAGAGTACTCGTTATGTCATCGACAGAAATCCTTAGTATTATACGTTGAGTGCGTCTTGTCGCGACGCGTACCGGCTAGATACGACGAATTGGATGTTTTTGGAATTGGAATTGAATTTCTCTAGCTCATCTTCAATTCTACTCTATTCTCTACCTTCCTACACAAACGTCCGCACATTATTTTCTCTAACAAAATTGTGCGACAACGTATTTTAAACATATACATCTTCATAATAACATGCTGAAAATAATGTTGGCTTCAGTTTCATAGCCTGTCCCTTTCCAAGAATAACCTTGTTGGTAGTAAATACCCGCTACACTTCGGTAAAATAACTTAAGGTATCATTCTTAACGTCTATCATAAAGGCTTAACGTATAGAATAATTTTGAATATACGAGTACATATAATTTACGAAAAACTGGCAAACCAGAAGCATTCGTATTAAGTTCAAGGACATGCATGCAAAATTCCACCGAGTTTAAACACATACCCCCTTTTTTATAATCACTCCCTAAGGTCTTTAAAAGGTTCAAACGTTAGAAAACGTTATTAGTACTGTACAAAGGAAAGCTTTTGCGCAACCCGAATGACATTTTATAAACCTTTCATAAACTTATGAAATGATTATGAATAAAGAGGTACTTTAAATAGTACTAAACCATCTTTCTATGAAAATCGCTACGAAGGTACCTACTTACCGCTTTATTCAAGGATACGTCTGTAGTGGCATGCTAATTTGTCGTCGCATTCATCCCTTAAATAATTCTTGACGATCCAACGAGATAATATGAAACAGTCGGCATTTTAACAAAAATAATTTCAAAATCATGATTCATCGCAGCAAGTCCTCACCAGCAAACCAAGGGGAAGGCATCATCGTCAATCAGAAACTAACATAAATATGCTTTTACAGCCCCTCCCCCTTGCCTCATACACCCCTGCTACCCCTCTCAAGGGTGCAAACACACCCAAACGTGGGGAGGAATGAAAATTCGGACTCTGAGGATCTTGCTACTAGAGTAGATTTACATGTATGTTTTTGTAATGTGTTTAGGGATGTGGGAATAAGGATCTGAGAAGTTTTAATTCGATTCTGTATGCTGCTGTATACAGAAATAGGATTTCACATCCTTCATAAGATGTTGTTACAGCCAAAGAAGGAAAAGTAATGACCCAATTATGATGCAGATGTATACCAGTGCCAATTTCTAAGCCATAAAACTATATAGACAAGTATTCTCGATCGTGCGCTCGAAGAGTCAAGACCTCCTGAGGATGCTTCGTGTAGAAGCGAAACGCGTCGAAAATTCTTCCGGTCTGGCTGCGTGGCGTTTGTGACGTCACGTCGGCTTAGCAGGAAAATTAAGCGGAATTGTCACTAGATATATTTTTATATTTTTTAAGTGTTTTATTAAAATATTAATTTGATGTTTTCTTAAAATATTTAAAAGTATTTGTTATTATTAAAAATGGATTTCCGCAAAGTAACGCCTGAATCTATTCATTATTCATCTATTCATTATATAGACAACATTCATCGAGATATTATTACTATACGTCAATGACAACATTTGATATTTTAAAATAAATTACGAAGCCGTATTTAAATAATAAATATTTTCTTTCATAATTTGTTAATACTCTATTAGAATGCGGTTGTTGGGGATGATACGACGTAGCAGAGGTTGGAAATAAATGTTTAATATTTGTTTACTGTTATTTAAAATGTTCTAATATTCTTTTAATGTTATTGTGACGGAATTAGCTCGAGGCACACCTGATGTTAAGCGGACTAACCTCTACCTATAAAAGATACATTTCGTCACAAGTCACGAATTGCACTGCGCCCGTCACCTTGAGACATAGTTATTAAGTCTCATGTGCCTGTAATTTCACTGGCTCTCAAGGATTGCTGCCGGAACACACCGTTAGGTGCTTGGCGACAGATTTTCTACTTGAGGGTGGTCGCTAGCCAGGCGGGCATTCGCAAAATGCCCTTCCACCATGCGGTGAAGTTCAAGCCCGCGGCGGGATTTGAACCGTGGACCTGATGCGCCCCAGTCCATAGTCAATGCCACTGAGCCATCGCTGCTTTAAAATATAACATTGTTAGGAAAAGATGTTAAATTTTATGCAACCGGGAAGTCCAAACGTGCACTGAACTCTAAATATTTGGTTTGAGTACATAATTAGGTGTTTTCGACACGACGGATTGTGCAGCGTCAGGAAAATGTTTGGTATTGTACCAAACAACGGTAATAAAACAGCTTTCTATCGTCTTCTACTGCAAACACACAAATAAGCAGAGTGTAGAGATCAGTCAATTTTATTTTTTTTAAATACTGTATCAGCCGAATCGTCCACTGCTGAACACAGCCTCCCCCTATCAAGAGGGTATTTGCCATAATCCCCATGCTTGGCAGGCGGCTTGGGGATCGCAGAGTAAGATGGCAGTTCTTTAGAAGGCGCTGCTGCCCACCTTACAGTATTCTTCACTTAGTCGCCTCTTACGACACCCACGGGATGATATGGGGAGGTGCAATTCTAACCCGGCAGCCCACGGGGCACTGTAAAATACTATCAGGTACCAAATATTAACAAGAAAATTATCTAAACCTTGAGATAAACCAAATTCTAAAAATTTTGGTCTTATTTAATAATTGATAAACTAGGTTTATACGATTGCCTTTTTCGTTATTTATCATTATTTTTCCTATAAATAATTCACAAACTAGAGATACAAGTTTTGAGAAAATATCGGTATTTAAATAACCATTAATTCAAATTCCTTTAATAAAATTATAAAAATCAAAACCTATAAACCTAGATATTGATAACATCTATAACATTACCGAAAATCTTCAAAACCTGTGATTGTTTAGGGGGGTAGAAAAGGTTTCTCTTTTTGTATGAAAATTCGAAACTTCCCTCCAGTCTTAACCCCTATAAAAGGAAACAGGTGTATGACGTCAGAAAGGCTGGTCACTTTCTTCTTAAATTTTTTCTTCCTTAGCGAGGGGGCAATTATTTGATAACCCATGGTACCGAAAGGTACCGGAAGATGCGTTCGTAGCAGAGTTTGCCTATTAGTCGAGTCAAGCAAAGTTCTCTGCGGTCACTGCGTACTTGCATTGTGTTGGTTGTTATAGTACCACCAACTTAACTGTGCAGTTTTCGTGGGCGCTACTGGTCAAGGAAATCAACTACAAACTGTCACAATTTGAAGGAATGTTGTAGTTCTTTTTTTGCCGCCTGAACAGATAAGTTGGTGGGACTGTACGATATAGTGAGAGAGGATTTACGATTCAGCCCGTGCATCACACGGCACGTTAAGCCGTGTCGGACGGGGATGTTCGTGCGGTCTGGAAACTCTGAAACTAGGGCTTGTCAACTAACCATTCCCTTTTTTTAAGCCTTCTTTTATGCTTGATAGGTTAACCTTTGATCACAATCTCACCTGATGGTAAGTGATGATATGGTCGAAGATGTTGCTCAAACTAACCTAGAATTACTGGCTCTCAAGGACAGCTGCCGGAACACACCGTTAGGTGCTTGGCAACAGATTTTCTAATTGATGATGGTAGCTAGCCAGGCAGGCAATTGCACTATGTCCTACCACCATGTAAAACCAACTACACTGGCTGGTCCGTCTGATAGATTATGGCTTGATTATTAAACACTTCTCTTTCTCTCTCTGTGATCAAGGCCTGTGGGAATGTAGTTTATTACATAATATGAGCAGATACTTAACCACAGTTTCACTTGATAGATAGTTATACGGCTCTTCGATGGCAGAACATTACCTAGAAAATACCTATTGACGTTTTTTTTTTTATGTTATTGTGACGGAACAAGCACGAGGCCCACCTGATGTTAAGCGGACTAACCTCTGCCTATAACAGATGCATTTCGTCATAAGTCACGAATTGCACTGCGCCCGTTACCTTGAGGCATAGTTGTCAAGTCTCATGTGCCTGCAATTTCACTGGCTCTCAAGGACTGCTGCCGGAACACACCGTTAGGTGCTTGGCGACAGGTTTTCTACTTGAGGGTGGTCGCTAGCCAGGCGGGCATTCGCAAAATGCCCTTCCACCATGCGGTGAAGCTCAAGCTCTGGGCGGGATTCGAACCATGGACCTGCGGCACGGTAGTCCATAGTCAATGCCACTGAGCCATCACTGCTTCAAAAACGTGATCGGCTGATTTGGTACTAAATAGGTACAAAACTTGAATCTACTCGATTGTACTTTCAAAATCTCTCTCCAGTCGACGCGAGGTAGACAAACAATATATTTTTCTAAAACTACCGCTGCGTGGCGTATACTTATCACATCCACAATTATACCTGATTAATAAAAAACACCTTTGCTGAAGTTCTCTAGCTAAGATGGAAACGCATGCGGCACGTAGGTAAAGCCGTTCTGGTTGGAGCTGGTTCGATCCCCACATTCAAAACTATTGGGAAGGAGAAGGAAATTCCCCATTCAATAATTAGAGCCCTTTGGTCTTACTGTCAGCAAGTATACTGAGAAGCAATAGTTTTCCTAGTTACACTATTTGGTAAGACTTCTGGGAATGGTAGATATTTTTGCAAACTATTAATTAGTGGAAATATTATTTTCATAACGAATAGATTCAGACGTTGCTTTTCGAAAATCCATATTTAATACCAAAAAAATATTTGAAAAGTATTCTAAGAAAAAACTAAATCAAATTTTAATAAAATACTATAAATATAAAAAAGATCGCGCGCTCGTAGATTCAATGCTTCGTGTAGAAGCGAACACGTCGAAAATTCTTCTGGTTTGACTGCGTGGCGTTAGTGACGTCACGATGGCTTAACAGGAAAATTAGGCAGAATTGTCACTAGATATATATATTTTTTTAATTTTTTAAGTGTTTTATTAAAATAGATTACAATTATTTATTGATTTAGTTTTTTCTTAGAACACTTTTAAATATTTGTTAATAAAAAATATTATTTTCGTTATGATGCCACACATAAGATAGGCCTAAACTTCAAACTTATGACACTCCCATTATCTATAAGTAAACAAGAAACAAATGTTACAAAATCACAAATATACAATAGGAAAATTTTAATTCATGTGCGGGATTCGAACCCGCGTACATCCACGCTTTGAGCCGGGGTATGCTCTAACCAATTGAGTTAACATGACATGACGTCATAACTCAATATAGCAGGCGTTATTGCAAACCTAACAATATTAAAAAAGAAACAAATGTATTAAAATTGTGAACTGAAATTTTAACCATTAATTATATATACGAAGGAAATTAACCAAAATGTCAAGCACCATTCGACCCGATATTGAATATTCATATAATTATAGTAACATCATTAATATCCGGTGACAGACAGACAGGACGAATTGAAATATTGATGGTTTATACGTAACCAGTCGTTAATGAGATCTTGTTATTATTAACTTGAATTACGAAGTATGTTATTGGTATAATGGCCACAAAAATTCTATCAGGTCTGAAATAACAAGAAACAAGATGGAACAAATATGAAAAAATAATATTGTACATTCTAAAAGTTTTGAAAATCAAAACTAATATTATTTTTAATCAGCTTTCGGTAATACTACTTATAAATTTAACTCAACTTATATAATCTTATATAACAATTAAGAATAATTGTAAAACAATAAATACTGGCAAATAAAACATTATTATTATTATAATGATAGACGAATATTGGCTGTCAAGGGCAACTATATCCGTACTGGTCCGTGATTACGTCTTTTTTTTTTGCGCCTGATAGGTTAGCCTTTGACGACTATCTCACGTGACGGTAAGTAATGATGTGGTCGGAGATGTTGTTCAGGCTATCCTAGAATTACTGGCTCTCAAAGACAGCTGCCGGAACACACCTATAGGTGCTTGGCGACAGATTTTCTACTTGAGGGTGGTAGCTAGCCAGGCGGGAATTCGCAAAATGCCCTACCACCATGCTATAACGACTGCCATCCTAAGATAACAACCGGGACCGATGGCTTAACGTGCCCTCCGAAGCACGGAAGCGCTCAGTAGTAATTTCACTAGCGGTCACCCATCCAACTCATGACCGCGGGCGACGTTGCTTAACTTTGCTGATCGCTTGAGAACAGCTAACTAAACTTCCCTACGCGCGCTTCAAAAGCGTCTTATGCGTTGTACGGATAAAAAAAAAACAATGGAATATCATATATTTTCAAGTGCTAATATGTTGATTATTAAAACACATAATTTTTTAATCAAGCAACTAGATCACCTTGATATGCTACAGGTAATCTATAAATACTCTTTTGTTTCTAATCGTATGCCAACTACAAACGTAGAGGTTTCGGAATTTTAACAATTTCTGGTTTGTTGCTAGGTCGTATAAAACCCGGTTTGTCAATCATGATATAGTTAAAATTTTACTATTTCCAAGAATAAATATATACGCTGCTTATACTATAAAAACGAATATTTGGTTGTTATAAAGAAAGTTCTTTTGATATGCAGAGCAACGGCGAAATATTAGTTGGCGATTTTGGCAGTGTCTTTAACTGTCGGGATATAAAAAAAAATATTGTTTACATTTGTTACGGGTAATATATAAATTGTAACGAGGGCTATGCCGGCCTAGAATGTCACCCTCCCATTGCTACCTTTTGGTATCGTCAGAGGCGACTAAAGGTAAAATAGCGGAAGGTAGGCAGCAGCGCCTTCTAAGGAGCTGATATCAATCAAAACACATTTTTAGGGCTATACTAATAACATTTGGCTTGAGTTCTACAAGATTTTTCATCATTTTCAGTATTTGGAAGTCAGTTTTAGTGTGTTTTTTATTTCAATGGTAAATAAATATAGCTTTCTCGATAGATTATCATTCGCCCAAAATACTGGCCACCCTCAGCAAGACTATATTAAGTCATCCAGTCTTATTAGCAAATATGTTTTCAGTTGTGTCACTTAAAAACTGCTAGATCGATTTTGATACAATATAAATATAGCACTAATTTGGAGGTATATCGTAGTCAACAAAAAAGAATCATAGAGGTTGGATAATCCTGTAAAAAGTTATGCGTGGACATGAATAAATGTATTTAAAATAAATTGATTAAAATTGAAAAAAAAAACCTACATTGTATTTTTGAATGCGTTATACTATTTTTTTTATTGTGACGGAATAAGCTTGAGGCCCACCTGATGTTAAGTGGATTAACCTCTGCCTATAACAGATGCATTACGTCACAAGTCACGAATTGCACTGCGCCCGTCACCTTGAGACATAGTTGTTAAGTCTCATGTGTCTGTAATTTCACTGGCTCTCAAGGACTGCTGCTGGAACACACCGTTAGGTGCTTGGCGACAGATTTTCAAACTACAAGATACAACAAAACAACAAGATTTACTAGATGTAAAAAAACTGCACTGTCATGGATCATACTCAATGCTTGTTTATGATGGATAAAAAGCGTGTACTAACACGATATGATCCCCATCGCGTGTCCATCCCCTAATTATCACGTAGGTAAAGTAATGACGCCAGTTGGCAAGTAATGGTGCGTGCGCGCAATGCGCCGCACCGCCGCGCCATCTGCCCAACGCACGCGACTGATTAACTTTATGACTTGCTTGTTGCCAATCATTATTGAAGATAAGCATTAGTTTATTTTACATGTTGGTATTCCTTACACTGAGAAAAACGACTTTGGAGCTTAAATCAAATTTGACCTTTTACCGTTGAATTGTAACTACGTAAGATGAATTCACAACTCTTAAGATGATTTTCATCAATCAATAAAAATGTACCATGTTTTATAATAAACACAACCGTCAAAAAACGCCTTCCGTAAAGTATTTTCAGAATTGAACTTGTTATACGATAATAATTGCAGTATTGGCCATAAAATATACCTTACTTTTAAGGCGGTTTATATACGGTGATTATCACTATAACGTTCGACTTAATCAGCCTCATCGAAAAGTCAATATTTAAGAAATACCACAATACACCTTAAATTAAGACGATAAGAAACATTCACCTTCACTGACCTCGTTTAACGCCTTCTAGTTGGAAGGCGTTTTTAAACGTATTTATGTTTGGTCGGTTTTTTGCCTTCGTCATTAGGGCGCTTTTGACTTTAGATTTTTCTCAGTGTACCCACGTGAGGTTTAACTATATCGCGTCGCTATTTTTAGAATCTAATTACAGAATCTTTGTGTTCTAAAACTATTTCAGCCTGTAGTCAAGTATATCCTCGCACGGGTAGAGTATAGATTACCTATCAAATGCCCATATACTGACAGATAGATTTTTTTACTCTGATACCCCACAAGCTAGGTTACAAAAAAGGTTCTATTTTAGGCTACCTTGATATATACTTTTATATCTTAGTTCAATAATCATCTTTAGGTCAACGTTCTATACAATATTTCAGGTTTGTAACTCATTCCGTTGACGAGATATAGACCCGTGACGTACAGACGGACGGAAAGACGGACCAAGGGACCGACAGAGGAACATCAAGTCTCATTATTACGTTTTGTCCTTTGGGTTCGAAACCCTAACAAATATACGCGAAGTCGTCGGTTCCAAAATTATGAGGATTGGAATTTTGCGACGCGTATAACAGTTTATCGCACTTGACTGGAAATATAGGATACCCATAATACATCACAATACGTAGTATACCTACCACCTCTCTGAAGCGGTGATGGCTCAGTGGCATTGGCTTTCGACTGCCGCGCAGCAGGTCCATGGTTCGAATCCCGCCACGGGTTTGAGCTTCACCGCATGATGGAAGGGCATTTTGCGAATGCCCGCCTGGCTAGCGACCACCCTCAAGTAGAAAATCTGTCGCCAAGCACGTAACGGCAGCAGTCCTTGAGAGCCAGTGAAATTACAGGCAAAAATGAGACTGAACATGTGTGTCTCAAGGTGATGGGCGCAGTGCAGTTCTTGTGATGAAATGCATCTGTTATGGGCAGAGGATACCGCTTAACATCAGGTGGGCCTCGTGCAAGTTCCGTCACAATAACATAAAAAAAATAAAAAAAAATACCAAACTGTAAGCGTCCGTGCCTGATTCATGCAGGAAATATGGGTGAAGTGGAAGAGAAACCCTCATGTTTTTTGGCCGTAACGTAGGCACACACTGATATTATATATAGTGACTATTATACAAGCATTTGTTACGAATCTAGCTGGGCCTCCGCTGAATAGCAGTCCAACTCATTCACGGCCAATACGACTGAAGGGTTACACAAAAATCTGCACCCTCTACTTTCCCACAGAACGATTTTCAATCAAGGTAAGTATTCCAATGTTCTTCCATGACAACTCATCACAATCTGTCACATCTCATCACTTCATCTCAATTCACCTCACTTGCCTCTTACAATGAGTAGAATGGTGCATATTGTTGAATACCATCCACAATCACTACTGCGCCAAACAAAATTGTTGAGCTGCAAGTATTACACAAATCATGTTATACTTTCTTTGGAGAGACTTGTATACTAGAATATTTTTAGTATTTAACGAGACGGAAGTTACTTGTATCAAAAAATGGTGAATACCTTGTTGTCGTTGCTTGACCAACGTAAGTTTGTTATAAAACATATTCCACCTCAATTATTATCATTGCTCTGACCAATCTCATAATATTTTTGCTTTGCGCAGAATTAAATGTCGTTTATTTATGTACTCGTAATGCAACGATGTTATGTAAGGGGTTCCATTTTAAACTGACCTCCCCAATTTTATGATCTGATCAACTGTGTTTACGTATATATTACTATAGGTAAAAGCTTTCAATTCGACTATTCATATCTCTGTTTACACCTCCCTAATTTCAATTTTTCTAGCATTATTTTGACTGCGTTGTATTGTTGAACGTCGTCCGCGATGACAACCGCGTGTCTATTGTCTATGCTTTTGTATAAAACCATTCAATTCTGCGCGGAGCAATCGACATGATTGGTCCCAATTCGAGACAATGACCGAGGGAGATATTGCTGGATTTTCCATGGACCGTGGTATTAAAATGTTTGGAATACCTTCATGCTATGATGCTGAATAAGATTCAGCTACCTATCTTATCAGGAAAATAAGTGATACATTCTTATGTGGGGATGCTACATTATGAATTTAAGCTGCCTTCAAAAACAAGGACGTTCTCAAATATGTTTTTTACCTTTACATCTTTGTTACCTCAGTACTCCACTGATTTAGAATTTCAGATAAGTCTCATATAAATTTGATAACAAACAGTTCTGTACTTGGGTTTATAAAAAGAAATAAGTGAAAGAGTGTCAAACGGACGAATGATAGAAATCCTGACGGCGAAGTCTGGTGAACCTTGGGCGCAGAACAATAATAATATTAAAAAAACATTTTAGTACACCGCTAACAGTACAGAGGTAATTATGTGACCTTAACTTAACTCCGAAAGTGAGAAGCTCCTAGGTTAATTTTTTTAAAGTAAAAAGGACAAGAAAATAAGTAAAGATGCGAGAGATATTGAAATATTCAGGTGTTACTTTGCGGAAATACATATTTAACAATAACAAATATTTTAAGAACACATATAATTAATATTTTAATAAAACGCTTGAAAAATATATCTAGTGACAATTTTGCCTAAATTTCCTGTTCACATGAACATGAGCACAAAGAATAAAGATTAAATAGCGGTGCCAGGTTTCAGATTAGCAAAGACAAATAAAAAGACCTTCTTAGGTAATTGTGTGGGATTTTATAATAAAGTTCCCACACATACATGTATTACAACGCTCACAGAAAGAAAATTCAAGTAACACGTAAACAACATTTTGATAAAGAAATCCTACTACACAGTTTGTGATTACTAAAACGACAATAATGCTTGGACCATCCGCCTCCAAAAAGCTACCGCCTGTCACCTACGTAATTTTAACAAATATTTAAATAATTTTATTATAATAGTATGTAACACATTGTTAAAATAATGGCCCCGAGTTTCTTGCCCGTTCATCTCGCATTGGCTCTATACATTTTCTAGCTGAACGTGGCAGTAAAATGTAGAATATTTTAATGTTAAAATTTGTAATTGACCTTCATAAAAGCGTCGTAGACGCCTCAATTGAATAAATTACTTTGACTTTGATAAACCAACCTAGAATGGGAACTGACTTTCAATGGCAGCTGCCACAATACAGGTGCTTGGTGACATGTTTAGTATAGGTAGTCAACAAGGCGAGCAAACGCTAAGTGCCCTATCACCGTATATGATATATGGTATAATTCAGCATCTTGCCTTGAGATAGAGCATATTACTACATTTATTCATTACATCCTTTCTGACCTGTAGGTTTTCTTTTTCTACGGGCGGTATGCCTTTATTAACAAAATACTACGAACTATATACAACACTACAGCTACTACAATAAAAGCATTTGGACGTCCAAATGCTCTAGCCCACTACCTGTTGGCAGCATGCCCAGCATGCTGGCATCATTGCCCCGTTGAATTGCCATGCTTATTCTTAGGTTAGTTTCTGGATGCCAACATATCGTCTCTAAAAAATACTCCTCATAACAACCCCCTGATTACTCCACAAGTGAGTGGTACAGTAATGAATCCCCGCCAGTATTTATATTGACACGACCACGGATGGCCGCTCGAGGGTGGGCACTGACGCGTGCGCTGCACCAGCACTGATTAACGCTGCTCATTGATTTAAGCTTAGTATTTTTTCGCTGGGTTCACTTTTTACAACAAGTAATCTGGAGTTCAAGTAATGCGTATATTGGAGGAATCTTGAAAATTCTAATATTGTAATATTTGCATCAACGCTTTAATTAGAAAATCAGAGCGAACGGAATAAAACTAGTAAAGTTCCAGGCAGACTCGCAAACTCAGGGTACCAACACAAAATATATTATATTTTGTTGTATGTATTTTACATAATAAATCTTTAGAGGCTGGCCTCTTAATAAGAATAGCAGCCGTAATAAATCTTTTCATTTCATACACACAGTTCGATGCAATGATGGCTCAGTGGCATTGGCTATGGACTGCCACGCAGCAGATCCAGGGTTCGAATCCCGCTGTGGGCTTCAGCTTCACCGCATAGTGGAATGGCATTTTGCGAATGCCCGCCTGGCTAGCGACCACCCTCAAGTAGAAAATCTTTCACCAAGCACCTGACAGTGAGTCCCGGCAGCAGTCCATGAGAGCCAGCAAAATTTCAGGCACATGAGACCTAACAACAGTACGTCTCAGTGTGACGGGCACAGTGCAATTCGTCGTTGACGAAATGCATCTATTGAAGACTTATTTTGATTTTATTTTTGTCATCCAAACATATGAAACAGGCTGTAGGCCTGGGCCTTACAAAACTACCTGTTAGCATTATTTTGTTTATATAATAGAAAAAAATCATTGATAACATACTTTCAATTAATTTACATGTTTGTTAAAATTTTTAAGAAGCTGCACATGCCGACGACGTCATGATATAATTATATTTGACTAAACATGTTTTGGCACCCGTGGGGTGAAGGGCTTTGTTACCCCCATCTCGACCCATAGGTGTCATAAGAGGCGATTATGGGAAACACACCAGAAGGTGGGCAGTAGTGCTTTCTGAGGAACTGATATCTCACACTGCGATGCCCAAGTCGCCTGCCAAGCGTTGGGATTATGGATAACCCCCGTACTGGGGGAGGCTGTGTTTAGCATTGGACTATCCGGCTGATACAGTAAACAAACTACTAACATTACTAAAAGCTAAGTGAAATAGGTAGATTACTCACAGGTGCTTTACAAATGATATGCCATGGCGTAAACGTTGTTATTCATGTATAATACTAACAATGGCTTTTGATTTTAACTCGGTTATCAATTCGTTATTTTCAGTAATGGCTACAACATACTTGTAATTATCAAAAAATAAAGATGTCATCACATACATATTTTATGTGACTAAACTCACGTTACGATGTTTTGTTTGCATGTTATAAATCATTTGATTTGATTTGGACCCAATCAATTGCAATAAAACTCGAGCCCTATTAAATAATTTACACTAATATTATAGAGATAAAAGATTTATATTTTTGTATACAACGAATAAACTTAAAAACTACTGGACCGATATAAAAATTCTTTCACTATTAGAATCTTACATTATCCCTGATGAACATAGGCTATAGAATATTTCCAAAAAAATAGGGATCCATATGAAAACCTCAATAATGTAACCCAACGTTTGAAATAAAATACCAAAAAAATCGATATATCGCGTACGCTGCGGAAATTGTTGACAATAGAGCAAATTGATGTTATACAATTTTATAGAAGACATCAATATCTACAAAAAAGTCCGCAATGCCATATGTCTAACTATTACAGTTAAGTCACAATAGCTACTTTTTATGTGTTTCAATTTAAATTTTTACGCGCGCGAAACCGGGGCTGTATTATATAATAACGCTCAAGTCCGATTGCCATATTTTTAAGTACAGTGTCAGAGTATGTAATGATTTTAAAGGTTTTATCTTCACTTGAAATCAAAAATTATTTTCTTTATCCCTTTGCTAGCTCATTACATTAAAATGTAAAAGGGTTAGTGAGTCCAGCCGGGGGCACAAACGGCATAACGAGGTATCTACGTAAGCATTGTTTCCCATGGATTATAGACGTAACGCTGACGAGTGGTTTATGTTGCAATTAGGTGATTGCCTAGTTACCTAACCCCTTCGGTTTGTGCTCGGTGAGTGGCGACAAAAAGCATTAATTTAGCTGACAAATAATTTGGTATTTTTAATACTACTACGGAAATTAATCCTACATCCTCATCTCAAATTCTTAATACTACCTTAATGTATTAGAAAATTACTGTAAAAATTGTTCTTTATTTTTTTACCTTTTAAATTTGAACTCCTACATTATTATTTTGGAGTAAGGATTTGAAAAACTTTTTTGTGTCTACATTGTACCTAATTTACCTTATTGAATTAAGAAATTCTTCCAAATTGGTACAAACTTTTCATGTATCTACGTAATACAAAAATTACACGAAAATACATTGTGCATCCTCCTTTATTGGAATTTAGTTAAAAATAAGAAAAATATTAACTGTTCTAGCATACGTTTTCTCAGTATAAGAACTTAATCCCGCGACACACCACCGCGGTAAAAAATTATAAAAAAGTAGTAACTTTTATGACAAAAAGACCGAATGAATACACGATTGAAGTTAACTACATGATCGCATGTCAGTGACTTACTTTCCAAAAACATCCCATTGTTTACCGGCTGACCGCATGTAAAGTAACAACAATGCTTCAATTGCCGCGGCTAAATGGAAAAACCTAATGCATTCGTGTCCGCCAGTCCATCAGTCACACCCCGGTAATCGCCGGACCGTTTACCCTACAAACCTAAAAGCTTTTGTTACTTACTGAAATATTGTTTTTTAAATGTCTAAAGCAGTTGTGGACTGCGAAGCCCAAGTCAGTGCTCAGTGGCTACAGATCGTGCGATCAGATTATGCTAATTTACGAGTATGTGATTAGTAGGCAGCAGTTTAATCACATAATTGATAGAACAGAAATATTAATATATTTCTTTATAATGATTGGGAAAACCTAAGACCGCCTGCCTATCAGTACTTAATAATCATGATAATTGACAAATCGTGTAGGTACCCTACAAACCTAAGAGTGGTTTAATGTTGTCTTAGGTTTTCGCGATTATTACACATAGTAATTAAACAACTTTAAACGGGTTATATCGCGTATATATATCATTATTTTTGTCCCGTCGTTTCTTTTTTGACATTTTGCAGAGTCACCCCGTGACCAGGATCACTGCAAAGTTTTTGAAACGTCGTCGGGGCAAAAATAATGATAAATATACGCGTTTTAAACCGTTTAAAGTTGTTTAACTACTATCTAAAAGTGGCTGTTAAAATGATTTATATGTTGTTTTTCAATATTTAATTGTCAAGAAAAATCAGTAGCAATATATCGTGGTATCAGATGGCACAACCTTTTGTGATTGGTTTCATGACAATATAGGTAATCAGTCGCGCAATTATATTACATACTTGCTTTCCGGCCGCGGCTCCGCCCGCGCGCATGTCGATTATCATGTAAAACCACTAACCTGTTTTTGCGCAATTGGATAAGAAGTATTCTATGTTCTTTCCTGGTTCTCAAACTATTTCCATACCAAATATGTTCTACATCAGTCCACGAGTTTTTAAGTCTATTCGTTACAAAGAAAAATATAAAAACACAAATTATTCCTCTTAATAATATTAGTGTAGATTAATTTATATGGAAACTATCGCGCCTGTTAGTCATGCGTTTATTGTAGGTAAACCAGAAATAATCGGGTTTATAAGACAACCGCCTACAAATCTAAAAACGTTTGTTCACCTGAAATGTTTTTTTTTAATATTTAGGGTCATTGTCTTCAAAATCCACCTAACGATTTAATTTCCTTTATTTATGCTATCAGGAATAGTCTAGAACGCAGCACCTGAAAACAGAAAAATGATAGTTATGCATGCACAAATAAATGATAATGATGTATTAAGAAAATTTTGGGAATTAGAAGAACAACAAAACAGTACAAAGATTATATTGACAGAAGAAGAACAAAAGTGCGAAGAAATATTCGCTAGTAACATAAAGGATAGCTGTCATACTTTGTAGTATTGACAGATCCAGACGTCTCCCTAACGAAAAGTGTACATTTATTTATTGCTAATAGGCTTTGACCACTATCTCAAGAAATGATGTGGTCGAACATCTTGTTCAGTATATCAAAATCTACTAGCTATCAATGACAGTTGCCGGAACACATCATTAGGCGCTTGGTGACAAATTTTCTACTCGAGAGTGGTAGCTATCCAGGCTGGCATTATGCCCACACACATCGTTTTTAGATGTCCGTATGTTTACGCCCTTGATGATTGTTATCAAATGATAATTTATTGATTTCAAATAGCTTCCGAATACAAAGTGAGCTTTTGTCACCTGAACCCGCTGTGAGGGACATACGTTAGCAGATATTCGTATAAACTAGGTGTACCAACGCCACGTAGACGCGAGCGGAGCACGACGCGCTTTTAATCCTCTTAATGGAACGGGGAGGGAAATGGAATAAAATATGCGTTGAGTAGACTTCATGTAGATAATTATTTATAACCGAACTGCCATTCCGTGACTTCTACATGTCGTAGAAGTTAGAAGTATCACAGGTAATACGACTTAGTAGACTAGAGGTACAAGAGTTTGCATGGTAGAAGGGCATTTAGCGAATGCCCGCCTGGTTAGCGAGCACCCTCAAGTAGACAATCTGTCGCCAAGCACCTAACGGTGTGTTCCGGCAGCTGTCTTTGACAGCCAGTAAAATGGCGGGCACATGAGACTCAATAACTGTATTTATCAGGGTGGAGGGTGCAGTGCTGATCGTCACATATTATGATGAAATGCATCTGTTATACCGCGTAACATCAGGTGGGCCTCGTGCTCGTCCAATCACAATAACATAAAAAAAACAGGACTAATGGCTCAGAAAATAATGAACAGAGTGTACACAAGATTGTGTATTAGGGAAAATAGGACAGTGGATTCCCATTAGTACATTCTACACGAGATTTGTTCTAAGAACGCTTTATTGCTGATAGGTAAGCCTTTGACCACAATCTCATCTGATAGTAAATGATGATGTGATCGAAGGTGTTAACCTAGGCCTAACCAGGCTTAACCTAGAATTACTGGCTCTCAAGGAGAGCTGCCGGAACACACTATCAGGTGCTTGGCGACAGATTTTCTACTTGAGGGTGGTCGCTATAGCCAGGTGGGTATTCGCAAACATGCCCTTCCACCGTGCGGTGAACCTCAAGCCCGCGGCGGGATTTAAATCATGGACCTGCTCCGCGGCAGTCCATAGCCAATGCCACTGAGCCGTCACTGCTTTATCGCTACTAAAGCAGCTTAGATAAAAGGTCCTGGTACCAATCATACTTCTCATTCTATCCTGTAAGTAAATATCGTGACACATTTTTTTTTATTTTACAAGAAATTTAAGTATTATGAAAACTCCATGAAGTTCTTGTTCTAAAGAAGTGGTGTCTTGCCCCTTGTTTTTGTTTCGGGTGTTCACCTCTTATAACAGAAAGCTTGAGACACAAAGTAGGACGTCTCGCTCGACGCAACGTGGAAAACTTAACGGGGACTTTGTCATTAATAATAGCACCTGCATTTTGTGGACTTTATAACTAGATGCAAAAGGGTAGCTGCACATAATCTCTTACGCCAACACAATAATAAACACCGAGTTATTATATTCTACAATAAAAGGGAAGAGAAAAAAAATACCATAAAATGGAACCGACTTTAACACTCAAATTTGTGAAATAACTTATTGAAGTCGATACCATGATGGTTCAAAAGTACCTATTTTCACAATATTGTGCGCATGGTACCGACTTCGGCAAGTAATTTCACACAATTGAGTGTTGAAGTGGGTTCCATTTTTTAGTAAAAAAAAATTTGACCTGTTTTAGTGACCCTTGCTACTTATGGGATCGATTATCATTCACTGTCAATGACTATATCAAGATAGGAAAATACTTTTCAGTTATTGGAGAGATTTATTTTTTTATTTCAGTCAAAAGTTCTGAGGTATCAAACAAAAAAAATGCAGACGAATGAGTACCTCCTCCTTTTTTAAGTCGGTAAAAATACCATCTAGCAAATCGCTTGCTTGATGATTCTCTGTTAGTCATAATAAAATCAGATGGTTAAACTATTCATTTATTCTACTTAGGTAGTAAATGCGGTTATTTAACACGTTTTTTTCTAAATTCACACATACACACACATTGGTGTCGAAAGTTTTGGCTCCAATTTTATTTCCAGTCACCTCTATGTATATAATAGGAATATTTCCCTAGCCTCCTTGGAACTTTTACTATTGCCACTCAGTCTAAGTTATATCATATTTTCTAATATGTCTGTAGAAGATTAGAAAACGATCGCGAGTTTTTTCCATAACTATTATTTAGCAATCCGCTAGGACTCGCATAATATTTACCGAATATTTCTCCGACTAGTTTCGAATGTATTCGAAGTTCTTCATCTGGGAGCTAGGATTCACGATTGTGGACATCGGCGAGCGCGGATAGTAAATAAATAATACGGTAGTTTGTCCGGATGCAAAATAACAGTTATAGAAGATTTGTATATCCTTGTTAGTCGATTCAAGGGGATACAATAAACATTAACTTCTAACGAAGAAAGAAAATAAAGTTATGTCTAATGTCTATATCTATGGAATCATACTGTTGTCCGAATTAAAAACACAAGAAAAGAATTTAATTATACAGTAACATTAACTTGGATTGAGACCTAGACGTGAAGACTCAGCAGTTTAGCCCACTCGTCCGTGTGTCCCTACAGAAATGTCCTGATATGTAAACCGACTCGGCGTCTATATACATAATATTATCAATTGGCCTACGGACACGAGGCAGTTGGTTCAAGGTGCATATCTTTGATTATTTATGTTCCAAGCTAGAGTAGAGTGCACAGAGCGCTTTCCATACAAACGTAGTTTAGTCATATTTTATATATCAAGTGTTCAAACTCGGCGAAATTTTGTACGCTTGCTGAGCCTAATTTCTATGCTTCTGGTTTGCCAGTTTTGCGATTTATTATTTATTATATCAATAATAACAAATACTTTTAAAATATTTTAAGAAAACATCAAATTAATATTTAATAAAACACTTAAAAATCCTGAATCTATTCATTATTTATTATATCCTTAAATGTCAAAATAATAATTACCATACAAAACTATTTTACGAATTATTTTTGTAAATACTTTTATTTACGGTAATCTGGCAAAGCAGAAGCATAGATATTAGGCTCAAGGATATACATGCAGAGTTTCACCGAGTTTTAACACTTACTATTTGAAATATGACGAAACTACGTTAGTATGGAAAGTTCACCGTGAACTCTACTCTTAATATTAAACGTGTCATTGAAAGGCATCGTGGCATAAGAAAATCTGGCCCAGAAAAGGGAATCGAGCAAAAAGCTAATCTCCCATTTCAAACGTCTCCAAAGCAGCAATAAACTTGGAATCGATTCCACCAACAGTTTCCAAGCCGTCGCAATATCCTAATCGTGAACAATAGGATTCGAGTGTCAAACACTCGATGTGTAATAACATTCAAATTGTTCTCATATCCTGTCTGAGAGCGGATGTGATGCAGGAGAGGCTGGGCGGGCGGCGGGAGGGCGGCAGCTTTGCATTTTAACGAGTATTTACTGGGCTGAGTTTTGCGTGTTTACGTTTGGTTTTAAATAGATTACTAGATTTTATCCATGGCTTCGCTTGTTTAAGCCGTTTGGATGGATACCACCACCACGTCAATGAATTCGGTCGCCCAACATCACTGTTTATAGTTAATTATCTGTAATACTGCATTCTGGATTGAAGGAGAAGATATACACAGTAAAAATTTACATGACATGCCGAATAGGGCTAAAATTATCCTTTCGTGGGCTTGAGTTCATCGCATGGTATGGTATTTTGCAAATACTCGTCTCCTTAGCAAAATCTGTTGTCAGGCGTCAAACGTCGTGCAGTTGTCTATGAGACCAGTTGAAAGTCTAGGTTTGGTTTATATATTTTATGATCTCGTGTGGTAAACGCATTACAGTACCGTCAGAACTGTACGTGTTTTACACCAACTTTTTATGGATCAGCGGAATATCAGATAGGATTTTCATGGTAGGCATGTAAAAAAATCTGTCACTACGCAATTAGCGTAATAGAATTGAATATCATTTATTTGCTTTAAATGCGAGTACATAAGATGTTATAAATAAATCGAACTAATACATTTTGCCAAATTAATAGCATGCAAAAATTATATTACTGTATCAGCCGGATTGTCCACTGCTGAACACAGCCTTCCCCATTATGGGGGGTTGCCATAATCCCCACGCTTGGCAGGCGTCTTGGGAATCGCAGTGTCAAATATCAGTTCCCCAGAAAGCGCTGCTGCCCACCTTCTGGTGTGTTACCCTTAGTCGCCTCTTACGACATCCACGGGTAGAAATGGGGAGATGTCATTCTAGCCCGGCACCCCACGGGCGAAAATTATATTACTTTCGTATAATTTTAATGAATAATGTTATGAATGGACACAATGTAATTTCTTAAATCTAATACAAAACACGTACTTAAGTGTTTTATTTAAAAGTAAAATATTCATCGAGAGATTAGAAGGCAGGCTGCAGCAACAAGGCTTTTAATTTATTCAAATAAGTTCACAGGTATATAGTTGTTTAATATCAAAGAGAAAGAAGCATCATTTGATGTTCTGAAAAAAACATTTTATAGTCCGTTTACTGTCTTTCCATTGATATGCCTTATTATTAATTAGAGATATTTTATCGACCGAATGTCCAAAAAGCAGTGATGAAGCAGTGATGGCTCAGTGGCATTGGCTATGGACTGCCGCGCAGCAGGTTCATGGTTCGAATCCCGTCGCGGGCTTGAATTTCACCGCATGGTGGAAGGGCCTTTTGTGAATACCTGCCTGACTAGCGACCACCCTCAAGCAGAAAATCTGTCGCTAAGCACCTAACGGTGTGTTCCGGCAGCAGTCCTTGAGAGCCAGTGAAATTACAGACACATGAGACAAACAGGTGTCTCAAAGTGACGGGCGCAGTGCAATTCGTGACTTGTGATGATATGCATTTGTTATAGGCATGAGTTAGTCCGCTTAACATCAGGTGGGCCTCGAGCTTGTTCCGTCACAATAACATACAAAAAACAGTAGCCAGTTCAAATTCTCAGAATATGTTGGTGTGGCGGATTACCTAACAATAACAATAAATATAAAAAAAGTGGGATCCTCGTAAGGGGTTTTAGAACAATTTTACACTAATTTCTACCCTCAACGCATTGAATAAACAAAGTACTCGTTATTGAGATAAGGGTATGAAGATGATTTTTATTACAAAACTAGGCCACGGAGATTCAAAGGAAGATCCAGGCGAGATTTCACCGTTTCAAAAAATTTGTGCTTATACGTTCAAATAGTCAGATTTTCTTATTAGTCACTAACCGCTCAGATAGTCGGTTCCTCATAGTATACCGTATCACCAACAAAAACCCTTGAAGATCCGGAGTGGAAGACATCAGCTGTTCCAGCAAAGGTGCCGCTGCACTTACCGAGTGAAACCAGGAGTTAAAAATACTTGAGCTATTTGGGAAGCACTCGACGGATCTAGCCACTTGACTTCTAGTGACGGGGCAAGCCAGTCTTAAGTTTTTTATAAGGACTGAATATAATATATTGATTTTTACAGAGATGGCTTTTACAGAGATGGATGGATGATATGGATAGATTGATGATACAGAATGATTTTTTTACAGAGATGTGTATATGGCGAATAAATTGGATCGCTTTTAATAAACTTTAGGAACGTACAAAATGATGATTTCAGTTTTCAGATTTGTTAAAATAAACAGACAAATCCGTTTTAAACCAGAGAAGTTAACCAAGAGGGAAAATGTTTTGATTATTTTATAAGTATGTATAGGTAGGTATAACGTTTTTAATAATTTTACACCGTGTTCGAAGACAGGCCAGCCTGATATTCGAGTATATTCTTGTATTGAAATCAGCATAGTTATAAATTTATTAGTGTGAAAACATAATTCTATTTTTATGTACCTAACACGTAAAGGTGCTTATCGCCTTACAATTTACTATATCATCTTTCCTTTTCTTTTTTTTCATTATTTTTCATACGTTATGTAAAAAAAAGTTATGTAAAATATTCTGTAGGAAAATGAAAAATAATCGTACCTATGTAATGAAACTTTTGTGGCCTTTAAATTTATAATTACTGAAGGATTATTGTTGGCGAGTGGCACAATCGATCCTGTATTAAGTATACAATAATGAAATGAGTGAAAACTGACTCAATTAAAAAACAACAAGGCGACTTCTTACACCGACAAATATAATAATAACATTTAGAAGTCGACCATAAAAATGCATGCACTAAATGTTTGAACTAGCATGGTTCAAGTTTTAATCAAATCCGTCTAGTTTTAATTTTTCTAAAACTCATCTCTAAACATTGATCTCTGTGAATTTAGACTTTTAAGATTGGGTTCATACTATTTTTTGAATCCAAGTAGTCATATGGTCCTTTTCCCATCACTACAACTTGAGGCGTTATCTGTCGGCGTCTGTAGATGGCGCCGGCGCTCCACTTTGATCTGCCAGACGTGGGAATGCGCGAGAGTGGATCCCGGCCGTATTAATGTAACGCGCTCGTATCTCAGGTTAAATGCGTATCGGTATTGAATCAACGTTTTTTTCTAAGCCTGTCCAGTTTTTATGATGTCGGCGTACAGCAAGATTGTATGCCGCGGGTGTGGCAATCTCGGTGCCGTTTAACTGTTGTCTTTAAACAATGTTGCAATTTGCAGATATTGTAGACAATTTAACTTACGGATTAATACTTACGGAATTTCATATTATACATACAAAGGAAATAATAACATATTATCCCGGGGGTGTCGTAAGAGGCGACTAAGGGAAAAATACTGGAAGGTGGGCAGCAGCGCCTTCTAAAGAACTGCCATCTTACACTGCGATCCCCAAGAACCCCGCCTGCCAAGCGTGGGGATAATGGAAAATACCCCCTTAATAGGGGAGGCTGTGTTCAGCAGTGGACGAGTCGGCTGTTACAGTACACAATTTAATGGATTAATAGTTACTTACGGAATTTCATATTATAAATACAAAGGAGAAAATATCGGTTCGTTAGGAAGGCGATGGTTGTGACACCAAAAGCTATCCATGATTACAACCTCAAAATGGCGATCAAAGATCGAAACAGCGTGGTAATGGAGACCCTGTTACAATGTGACGTGTGGGAATGACTAAAAAATAAATTTCTATATATTTTTTTATTGTAGTGCCAAATTATAAATCTGTGTAATAATTGTAATCATTGGCAATATAATCCGGAGCGGTGATGCTCACAGAAAAGTGTTATCTAGTGGTGGTGTTGTGTGTCGGGTCGCCATCTTCCCTCAAAAATGGTTGAGCAAGGTGATGGCTGGCACATGCGTCAACTTATGAACGGGAGCTGCTAGAGGGCACCGGTCTGCTCTGGATGCTAGTGCTAATGACTTTACCGAAAAAGAAAGTTATTTTTTAATTTAACTCTGTGCCCCCTTAGTATGTTACATGTTTCCTATTCTTTGTTTTAAATTTAAAAAAAAAACATAATTAAAATGTCACGGACCCTGGAGTCAGTGAAGTGTAGATATATAAAATAAAAATAAAAGGAGACAATATATAGTGGCAATATTGTCTCTACTGTACTGTTTCAGCCGGATCGTCCACTGCTGAATACAGCCTCCCCGATTAAGGGGGGTTTCATATCCTCGAGCTAAGCATGCAGCTTGGGCAGCAGCGCCTTCTGAAAAAGCTTATCCTTTATCCCTTATCAAAAAAAAAAGGAAAAAATTCCAGAAAGAGGGCCTTCTGGTATTTTTTCCTTTGTCCTCTCTTACGACTCTTATACGGAAGATAAGGGGGAGATCCAATTCGAACCCAGCATTCCACGGGACAATATTGTAGTACAATGTAACTCGTCTGAAGTTCCAACTTACCTAGGTTGATATCTGACATACACATGAACATGGTTTGGTTTATAAGCAAAGTGGATAACTTAAGATTTTATATTCGCGCAAATAAATCGTCTACTACTTCGTCCTGCTACTTTTTTTTTCAATAATTATGTTATTTAGATCAGAAATAGGTTCACTAACGTTTTGGATATAATTTGGAGCCTGTCTAGGTATTCATTCGCACTTGAGTAGGAAGTTATGTATTCTAAAATATTTAGTTAGAATGTCTTACCTATATATTTACACGTGTACAAGCTCATTAAAATTGGTATAAGGGGCTCGATTGCATTGAACTGGTATATTAATAAAATCTATCGCTAATTTAGTCTTTCCAAATAGGATATCAAGCACTAGATATCGCTAAATAATCAAACACAAATTAAAATTAACAAAGCACAAAATTTTGCCCTCGGGTGACATTTTGAACCACATACTGTCTAATATTTTGTTTGCGTACCCGGGCCAATGGGTCATCAATGTCATCATTACGAGAGTTAAGTGTTTGAAAAAGACCTTCGTTCAGACGAAGTCCACTAGTCTGGCTGATGTCCGCAGCGTCTCTAAGTTAGTCAATTTTCTTATTGTGTTTTCTGGCAGCTGTCCTTGAGAGCAAGGCCTGCTTAACATCTTAGACCGTATATATGCAACTATAAATTTAATAAACTTTAAATAAATAAAATTATAAATTTGTTTGTTGATCAAAAAAGTTACATTGCTTAAACACTAATTATACTAGATCATCAAGATAACAAAAATGAAAATTTATTACATTGAAGAGACGAGAAAAAAGCGACATATCGGTGGCTGGCAGAATGTTGTAAGTGATCATAACATAGGTACAACTGCGAAAAGACTGAAAGAATGTATACTTATATTATAGTCGGGACAACAATTTAGAGGTTCGTATCATATAGTAATATTTACAGAAGTGGAGATCAATACATCAAACATGGTTTCAGCGGGCATCAAAAATGCAAATGGGCACCTACCTGAGTATGATATGTAAAAGGAATTTCGAGTCCCTTCTTCCATTTCCGAGCACAATTAACTTTACAGTTATAGATATGTCTGAGATTGATTAAATCCTTTAAGAAGTTATATCATAGATTCTTTATATATAGGGAAATACTTGCATATTTTTGAGTTACATTTTATTGAAAGTGAGACCTGATTTTAAAGTTTGTTTATTGTACTTGATATCTTTTTCCCCCATTACTCCTCTAATGCATTCTTATTTATAGAACCGATAATTTTCAATCGTGTTAACTTGTCAAATATCTCTTCTAAACACATTTACATTCGACACATCGATAATGGAAAGTCGATGAAAGATGTACTCAGAAGAATCAATCTTCCATAGACAAATATTGTTATTTTTATCTAATAACACGCGCCGAAATATTTACAAGGCATAAACAAGAATGTTAACCAAATTAGCTTCTATTTTTGAATTTTAGAGATGCGTTGGCGCTGCTGGTTTTCGTTGACCAATGAGAGAACGAGACGCCCATCGCGGCTGGAAAGGCGTGGTTCTAATTTTAAATTGAGTCGGGAATCGGGATAGTGTTGTATTTGATATTTATTTAGAGAACTTCTACTTAATAATGACAAAAATATTTTAAAAAATACGCGGTTCTTTAAAAAATACATACCTATATGGCAAGCCATGGGTGCTTTAATTGCTCGACATGTTCACTTCGTTTGTACGATTAGATTATGTATGGAATCCGCATAATAATATAGTTTTTTTATGATTCCGGTAAAACTACGCCACACTGGAAAATAAAGGATGTACATGGAGCGTTATTGCCGGCCGATATTAATGTAAGATAGTGTGGGAATGAAAAAAAAATAATGGCTAATAATGGAACTGCATTCGTTTGCCGAGATTTTTGAGATGAGTGGTTTTAGAACTAACGATGGAAGAATAAAGATTGACAAGTATTCAAGGCGGAAGAGTTCAATTCAGACCAAAAATTGGACGCGTTCTAAAGAACAGCTAGCTCATGAGTAACTGGCCTTTTTAGTTAGTGGACCATCGAGAGTGTATGAAGAGTGTGTTAAGGTTGAAGAAAGCAAGAGATACCTATATGTCAAGATTATAGTATAGTCATCAGAGTTCCGTGGTCTCTGCATATGCCTCCGGGAAAAAAGCGAGGCGTGTAATTTTTTTTTGATCTTATGAAATATGGATACGAATAAGTTGTCCACCTGCTAAAATGGAAAGCATCACGCCTGTCTATTAAAGTTGTAGTATCACCATACTCGTTCTGCTTGACACTGCACTGCGCACGTCACTTCGGGACGTTATTTATTTTCTCTCGGTTGTCCAGCAATTTCACCTGCTATACAATTCCCTCGCACGCACTACTGTTTCTGCTGAAAATTTCTACCACTAGGTAAGTAATCGAAAACTAGATAACTACAAAATAACTAGAATTTATTGGTATTTACGAGTATGTTCTTGTCTTAGTTAGCGTAAACATATTAAGTATTCGTAATATATTCATGTGTTTCATCCAGTGTTTTAGAGAAAACATTTTGTATGACCATGAAACTGTGCCCAGTGCATGGCAATAAGCTTGCCCCCTATTACATTGGACCAAAACCCAATTTACAAAACGTGGGTGTTTAGGAATACAGGCGTGATTATGTTAATGTATGTTATTTACGTGGAGATAATTCAAGATTTTTTTTCTAATACTGTGCAGAAATTGTGCATACCTACGATCCGGAAACATTCTTTCAGAGGCATGGATAAACCTTTATTTCTTCATAACAGGGCCAACATATTATGATTTTGTAAATCGTATTAAGATAGTCATCACGGACTCAATACCTTCATAGCAAAGGAAGGAAGAGGCATCGAAGTAAGTTCGGACTACCAAGTTTACTTCGATGCCCATGTTACCCGTGTTTACAAGAAGTTTTAATAATTCCTTTGATAATTAATTGCATATTTCTTAATAAGTACATATATATTTATTACTTTTCCCAACACTAAATATTTCAACCTTCGTAATATTTGAATTTGCCCCGTCATAACTTCAGAAACCTAAAGATGTGTCAAAATATTTTTGCTTTTTATTCACGATGAGTTTGCCATTTCAACAAAAAACATAGGTAACTCTTACCACGTTTATTATAAAGAAGATAATACAATGCACGAAAGTTATAAAAACGTCGAAGTTTATATCAGTTGGATCTGATTTTAAATTACTAAATTAACGGTTTCGTCCCTATCATTTTCTTGCATTACCTTTATGGATTCTAAATTGGCCAACATGATTGTATAACTTTATATCGTTAAAACATTATTATGATATTTTGACAGTTAGCTAGTGATGTGCGTGTGTCTATTAATTTTTGATTGAGAAAGTCAAAGTCAAATTCAATTCGAATGAAGGTCAATTACATAATTTACTATTATAATAGTCTGCTACAGCGTTCAGCAAAAATGGTATAGAGCCACTTCGAAACGGGTAAGAAACTCTGGACCATTATTTTTATGTGTCTTTACTCTTTCAGTTTGTTCTTAAGTCTATTAGAATATTTATTACACATCAGGTGATTGGCAGTGGTTTATCAGAGGTGGAATATCCGAAGTATTTTTGTCTTCTAAACAATCATATTTTGAAGCAGTCATGGCTCAGTGAAATTGGCTATGGACTTCCGTGCAGCAGGTCCATGGTTCGACGAATCCCGCCGCAGTTTTGAGCTTCACTGCATGGTGGAGAGGCATTTTGGGAATACCCGCCGGGGTAGCGACCACCCTCAAGTAGAAAATCTGTCGCCAAGCACTAAGATTTTATTACGCTTGCACAATTTAATTATCAGCAATGATTTCAATGTAAGTAAATATACTGTTAGGTTAGAAATCTTAGACCAAATCGCGGATTTTGTGACAACTAGACCAATCTTTTTATAGATAACTAACACTGGATTCCATGGTTGTGTGTGTGTTTTTATTAAATCTATTTCAGGATGTTATTGATGAAACTATAACAATATAAAATTGTTAATATATATTAATTTTCCTAAATATATAATGTTTTTGTCTGTTAATATTGCATGCTAGGTATACTTTGTTTTATTATTGCACATCAAATAACAGCTTGTACAACTATTAGCCAATCTATTTTACTCAATTTTTTGTACCTTGACTTTGAAACTATTATTGGCCTAGAATTTAAGGCCAAAGTTCTATTAAGGTTTTTTCATTATTTCAGCATTCAATTGCAGTATTCTGATTGTTAAAGCAGATTGCCTCCCTATTACAATATCAGTTATGGTTAATATAGAATAAATAAAAAAATACAAATGCAATATTAATATTATGTAAGGCAGTTCTCACTTACCCATAGCAGCTAACCATATTATTCAAATTTGTTTCATAGTTCCTGTGATCACATCATAATATAGGTATACATAGGTAATATGGTCAATATCGCAACAAAACAAAGTTATATGCGTGTTCGAAACCGTAGGCAACCATTACCTAAATAAAAGGATATAGTATACATATTTAATTTTAAACAAAATAACGTTTAAAACATTCTATTGTCTTACAAAACGTGATTCAAAACTTTCGTTATCAGCTGTCACATCTGACATTTCGAATGCCGCCATTGTTGTGGTATTTCGGCCAATGACGGCGCGCTATCTTAGAATTTAGAATGTTGTTTTTTTGTAGTCTCTATTGTTTTCGCTTGTTATCAGTTTATTGTCTTATTTTAATGGAGTCGTTTATTGCAAAAGAAGTGTCGGCATTAAGTTAAACGTTATCCTGCTGCTATACTAAATCTTGGTACTTTAAGTTATTTTTAATTAACTTAATACCAAGATAAATGAATAAGAATGCTTTATTCAGTACTATAAGGATGCAATAGTTATAGTCTTGAAAGCACCTTTTAAGTATTAAGTAATACTTGTTCGGTGTTTGATACATTTACATATTTATCTTTGGAACCACTTCCGTACCACTAAAATGTAAAATATCTTATGGAAGTCGAGAGTTGTACCACGCAAATCCAAAATATTCTATGCTCACATTTTCATCAACTTCCACAAGTTATTTTATACTTTTCAGTGATGAAAGTTCAGCAAAAAAGTACCATAAAGATTGGAAGATCAAGGATAAATTTATATTAGTTATGGTTATATAAGTATGTATATGCATAAGAAACAAAAATATACCTATACGTATTAACTTGAGAATCTAACTCTTCTTTTTGGAAGTCGGTTAAAAAGAGTTTAAACGAGTTCGAAAAACATGTTTTTGGATTTTCTGGTAAGAGGAGCTTTTTCAATAATTTGAACTTCGTTTTTTAGCCAAGTCATACCGACCTGTTTTAAAAAAATATGGCCTCTAGAGCAAAAAATGAGCTGGTATTTTCAAACTAGACCATGTGATGAAATATATACGTACGGTTGTATAAGTGGCCCTTATTTCGTGGTCCTCAAAATTAGCCATCGGTATAAAATTGGTCTAATTTAGAATGGAACAAGTATTGTGTGAGACTAAAAGCTTTTTGTGCCGATTCACCCTCCGGAGGAAATGCGGCCAATTCTAAAGTATGGGTACACTCCGGTACAGAAACTACTTGAATGAAACTAGTAAATATTTTTGATTTGATGTTCTGAAATATCGTCGAACGACCGGACTCAGTTGTGTGCTACTAAATATTTATAATTTCTCAAAATACTCAATAACTATCCGACATTAATGATTCCGAAGGAATACATACATATAATCACGCCTGTACGTCCCGAAGGGGTAGGCAGAGGTGTGTAAACATCCAAGTTTCACCAATTGGGTTTTGGTCAGTGTAATAGGGGGCGACCCTATTCCCATTCACCGGCCACAGTTTCAGGGTCATACAAAATGTTTTCTCTAACACACTGGGTGAAACACAAAAACATATTGTGTGAAACCCTGGCACGGCAGCATGATGGTATACAGCACTGTCGTGCGTCTAATGCACACAGCACCCTACTCAAATCCACGTGAGAAGTGGCATGCTGTTCATTTGGCTCAATTTTCCCTTAGTCGCTTCTTACGACACCCACGGGAAGAAATGGGAAGGTGACATTCTAACCCGGCACCCCACAGGTTAAATGCTGTATACTTTACAAGCAAAACAATAATTATCAATTCTCGGGCCCACTATAAACAAAAATGTACCCAACCACCCTTATTCATCACGTATTCTACCATCCGTTTTGCACTTGAAGAAGGAAAAGGTACCCAAAGTGGTACAGAGTCCATCTTGTTGAACTAGTCGGACGGTCCGGTGAAATAACGTCTTCTTGATGAAAACTCCTTGAAAGAAGTGAGACAGTTTCACGACATATTTAAGGCCTATTCACCTCCAGTGAATATACCTAATCACTGAGGTGAACAGACCTCTGTCAACTGACTTCCAAAACAGAGGAACAAGGTTTTCAAATCAACCCGATATTTTATGGATGACCACAAATAACTTTTTAATAGCCTAAGTAAAAGACAAGTGTTTGATGACCACGATCTCACCTGATGGAAAGCGACGATGTGGGCGAAGATAGCGCATGCTTGTCTTAATAGCGAAGTTTGCTTAGCTGTTCTTATCCGATGAGTTAAGTTAAGCAATGTCCGCCGCGGTTACGAGTTGGATGGGTGACCGCTAATGACATTACTACTGAGGGCCCTGTGCTTCGGAGGGCACGTTAGTCTGAACAACATCTTCGACCACATCGTCACTTACCATGAGGTGAGATAGTGGCTAACCTATCAGGCATAAAAAAAAGAACCTGTTGAATCTACACTTAAAGGTCTTAGGCCCGAAAATTATATCAGGAATCAATAACGGTAGTTGTCCATTGTTGTAGGCGAGTGACAAAATCTATCCTGTACGCAGCATGAAAACTGAAAAGGTTATGACGGAAATCACTTCTAACACATAATATAAAATAACTTGTGGAAGTCGGACTAAGGAAATGCACAGTGCTTAGTGCACCATATCACCGAATTCAACATGTTATTTTATATTTCTCAGTGTTCTTTTTTACTTTTGTTTTAACATCATGTTAATCCAATGGAATTGAAATGTAAATCTAATATACATAATATATAATCAATATACATTTACAGCTGACTGTACAAGGATTCACCCTTGATGTCGCCGAAAATATTTTGACAGGCAATTTTTAGGGTACCGCGGAGCTTAAAAGCTTTTTTTACCACTTGAAGAAAAAACTTCTATAATGTCTCCTCCTCCTCTAGCATGTTTTAAAATCATGCAAGAGGTGGAAACACGGAATTATTTACAAAACCCCCGTTAAATAGTTTTTTCCTATGTAGCCTTTTACTACCTTTTGAAGCACTCGTAGCGAAGTTTACTAAGCTGTTTTCAACCGATCAGCAAAGTTAAGCAACGTCGCGCGCGGTCATGAGTTGGATGGGTGACCGCTAGTGACATTACTACTGAGCGTTTCCGTGCTTCGGAGGGCACGTTAAGCCGTCGGTCCCGGTTGTTGTCTTAGGATGGCAGTCGTTATAGCATGGTGGTAGGGCATTTTGCGAATGCCCGCCTGGCTAAGTACCACCCGCAAGTAGAAAATCTGTCGCCAAGCACCTAGCGGTGTGTTCCGGAAGCTGTCCTTGAGAGCCAGTACTTCTAGGTTAGCCTGAACAACATCTTCGACCACATCATCGCTTACCATCAGGTGAGATAGTGGTCAAAGGCTAACCTATAAGGTATAAAAAAAAAAAACTACTATTTAACCTGTTGGGAAGTAATGAATGATGATTTATTAAACAAGCCAAACCTAAAAAGGGAACTAGTTCTCAAACTAAGTTGCTGGAATAGGATTACTGATGCTTGGCGACAGATTTTCCATTTGCAGTTCCTAGGTAGAGAGGAATTAGAATTATTAGTGTTAGAAACTTGCCTGATCTAAAAATGCAAATTCAGCATGGTGTAGGGCTCCAGGCAATCTAAGTAGATAGGACCGCAAATGGAAAATATGTCGCCAAGAATCAGTGTCGCTGTGTTCCAGCAGCTGAGTTTGAGAGCTAGTTCCTTTTCTAAGTTTGACCTGTTTAATAAATCTTTATTCATCACTTACCAACAGGTTAGATAGTTAGACTGTAAGTAAGCTATGACCCATGTGGTGCTCATGGGTCTTTCAAGGGGGAACGTGAAAAAGCATCTCTCTGGTCATCAGGTCAATACAGGATTTTATACATTGTAATCACACGCACCCTAGCATACATATGTTCATCACATAAACTTCAATCACACACTGCTCACACAATATCATATATATAAGTTTTTTCTTTATTTTTATTTTAAAATGTAAATCACAGACTGACAATTATCTTTTTATATTTCTTTTGCATAGGATGATTGATATACTCGTATATACCTATATTAGTATTGTTCATAAAATGGTTACTATTTATAAGTTTTATTACTTCCTTTTATTTGTAACTGCGTGCCATATCTCCGTTGGTATATCTTGGTTTGAGGGGACATGGTGTAGCTGTGACACTCATGCAATGGATCTGCATAGAACAACTTATGACAATACTGACCATAGTTTAATTTATGATCATAAGGTGAGTGTCACGGTTGGACCTTATCACCCTCATTTGGATCGCCAAGATACAGGATTTGCCTAGTTTGGGACTCGCTGGGTTTTTTTTAGTAAGTTAGTGTTCTGTTTTAAATTTGTTTAAACCTTGGTCTTATTTAAAAATAATTGTTACACACTTCATACTTTCTGGCAAATAAATTATTATTATTATTATCACAAGGATGGCGGTTAGAGTATCTTGCGGCTCCATTAATAAAAGAAATGTTTTTACTCAGGCATTTTTTATAAGTAAAACTCATTGATTATAGATTGCTTGGAGCCCCATACCATGCTGAATTTGCATTTTCCTATTAGGCCTAAATTGCCCGTGGGATGTCGGGCTAGAATTTCACTCCCCCATCTCTACCCGTGTGTGTCGTAAGAGGTGACGACTGGTAACACACCAGAAGGTAGGCAGCAGCGCTTTCTGAAGAACTGGTATCTCACACTGCGATCCCCAAGACGCCTGCCAAGCTTGGAGATTATGGCAACCCACTCCCATAATGGAGGAGGCTGTGTTTAGCAGTGGGTAATCCGGCTGATACAGTGCAGTAAAGGACTATGAATATTTTATGGAAAGTGGCTTGTCCAATTCTGCATTTGACATCCTCGTGGTGGTTCAGGTATGAAGTTAAATTGACCTAGTTTTAAATGAATACTTAATATTCTTGATGATTTCTATTGATTTCCACTTAAAACTGAATAATTAACACTTTGAACTAGATATTTTTGATTTTGCAATCTTCATTTTGGATTTCTTTAATATAGATGGAGAGTCCCGTGACCTCATCCGCAGTGTCTATATCGGAAAGTTAATTCTGCCCGATTTTGAATCGGCAATCAACACCTAAGAGTATATACCAATGCCTATCACCTGATCTAGTCTATATCCAGTGATAGGATTTCGGCCTAGAAACTCCAAAAGGAGTGCGATTAAAATTTAGCCTAAAAAGTGTACAGTATCATAGTAAAAATAAATAAATAGATTTCAATAAAAATAACACAATATTGGCACTTGAAGTGATCCACAAAATAAGCGTGTCGGATGCAAAGCGCGTGAGAACTTCATTATAAACCATATTGTGCAGCCCTACTCTGTGGAAGGGTGGGAATGGAATGTTGCTCTACTTCATAATTGTTCACATTTATTAAAGCGCAAAATTTTCAGCATCCTCCAGCTTTACGTGTAGGATACCGTGGAAGTAATGATGGCCGAGCGGTAATAGCAATGGACTGCCGTGCCGGAGGTCCCTGGTTCGATTCCCACCGCCGGTTTGAACTGAAGCGTGAAAGGGCATTTAGCGATTGCCCGCCTCGCTAGCTACCACCCTCAAGTAGAAAATCTGTCGCCAAGCATCTAACGGTGTGTTCCGGCAGCAGTCTTTGAGAGCCAATGAAATTACAGGCGCATGAGACTTAACAACTATGTCTAAAGGTGACGGGCGCAGTGCAATTGACGAATTGCACTGTGCCCGTACTACCTCTTTCGCAGTTCTAGGCAGAGGTTAATCCGCTCATCAGGTGGGCCTCGAAAAAACAACACCTTTCCATCTTGGCCACCGCGACCGGTAGCAGTAGGGTAAGGGATTTGTGGGGTAACAACCACTTAAATCAATACTGTACAAAGGTAATGTAATATAGGCCTTATAATAACACATATGGACATTGATACTGATTTCTAATACTTTAGTAGGAACCATTGACCTATATATACTAGACACGACATCTCAAACGAGGATAGTCGACCAGTGTAAGTATGCCGCCTGGTATACTCTCCCCCACACGCAGCTGGACACTCATAGAGATTACACGCGCTTTACGTTCGAAAATTGTCTATTATCAAAGTGTATTTTGAATACACAATTTTCGAACGTAAAGCACGTGTAATCTCTACGAGTGCCCAGTAGCGAGTGGTGGGTGAGAAGATGCCGGCCGGCTTCTTTGCACTGTACAACTATCTTCGTTTGAGATGTCGCGTCTAGTATATATAGGTCAATGGTAGGAACTAGAAAGGCTAGGTCAGGAGTACCCTAAACCGAAGCTTATTTATGAAAGGATTGATGAGTGTAGATGAAGCGAAAGAGGTATGTAAGGATCGTAGCACGTGGTAATCTGTGGTCTCCTACCCCTACGGAAAGAGGCGTGATTTTATGAATGATTTTTTGAACTATGAAATGTCTTAAAGAAATAAAGTTATTCCTACTGCTTCAAACAAGTGCCAAAATTATTTTTTCACATGCAATAGTAGTGGATTTATGAGAAATAAGTTAGCTCGTTATCCTACCAGTGGAACGAAATAGTAGGACCACAAGAAAACAGCAGTTCCTAAAGAAACGGGATGTGTCATCAGTCAACGGAAGGAACTCTAAAAACCGTGGATGCTCAGTAGTAGAGCATACTCAAGTACAGTAATGTATCGGAACCGTGTCGGATCGCGTCACACAGGAGGCGTGCGAACTCCGCCCGTGTCGGATCGGCCGCGTGTCGTTCCGGTGCCGGGCCGTGATGTGCTAATGAACCTCTCTGATCAACTGCCGATGTGATGTAAAATAAGTTTTTTAGTAATAATGAAATGTATTTTTTCTTGCTTAAATATCAACAATGAGATAAAAAGTATGAAATGTGAATGCCTAATAATTTTACTGAATTTTCTTGTTATTCTAAAGAGAATACAGTATACAGACAGAGTTGTTGGAAAAATGCTAATATTTTTTATTTTCTTTTGTTTTTTTTTATGTGCTTTGACTGAATAAGCACGAGGACCACCTGATGTCAATAGTCTCTTGTGCCTGTAATGTATTATTTCATATTTTTATTTATTTGCTCCACGTAAATATTCAAAACTTTATTCAACGGGAGCACGGCGCGGTGCAGTGTTGCCACAGCGGCCGCTCTTCGCACGTAGTAGGCATTAATCACAAAAAAAACATCTCATAATGTTTGTTAGGACTAGCAGAAGTTAACCCTAAGAGGTTGTTAGCATTTTACCAATAACCCTGTGTATACAGAATAATAGCTATCTTCTCAGTACCTTTCGTACACATAATTCGTCGTTTTTTATAAACATTTGTTACTTTTAGTTCGTTTTTTTTATGTTATTGTGACGGAAGAAGCTCAAGGCCCACCTGATGTTAAGCGGACTAACCTCTGCATATGATGCATTTCGTCACATGTCACGAATTGCACTGCGCCCGTCACCTTGAGACAGTTATTAAAGTCTCATGTGCCTGTAATTTCACTGGCTCTCAAGGACTACTGCCGAAACACACCGTTAGGTGCTTGGCGACAGATTTTCTACTTGTTAATTTCGGACCGTCTGATGTTAAGTTTCTGCCCCGCCCATAGAAGGTAAAGACCGTTTAGAACACGTATATATTCGGCATATATTTATTGCAGTACATTTATTACAAGACATGTTACCAACATATCTTGTGGTTATTGTACATTTTATACGTCTTGTCACATTAGCTCACTGCCTGTAAATTCACTTTAAAATACAGTACTTCTTTTTTTTTCATATGCTAGCCTTTGACCACAATCTCACTTGATGGTAAGTGATGATGTGGTCGAAGATGTTGTTCAGGCTAGCCTAGAATTACTGGCTCTCAAGGACAACTGTCGGAACATACCGTTAGGTGCTTGGCGACAAACTTGCCATGCTGTATCTGCCATCGTAAGACAACAACCGGTACCCACAGCTTAACGTGCCCTCCGAAGCACGGAAGCACTCAGTAGTATGTCACTAGCGGTCACCTATCCAACTCGTGACCGCGGCGGACGTTGCTTAACTTAGCTGATCGATTGAGAACAGCTAAGCAAACTTCGCAACGAGCGCTTCGACTGATTGACGAAGGCTTGACACTTAACTACCCATACAAACGTATTCCTCATCTAAAATTCTTTGACGAAGTGCAACAGTATAATGATCCATCGAAATCGCAACAGTTTTTGAGGCCGATGATAGCCGTGCTGCAGGTCTATTGTTCGATCCCCACCACCAGCTTGAGCTTTCACCACATGTTGGACGGGCATTTTGCGAATGCTGATTTGGACAATTTTCTACGTGATAAAAACATTTCTTCCCAGAAGGCAATACAAAATGCTTTCACACAGTTTGTCTAATCTAGATCATCAGAGTTCTATAGCAAAGGCATAAAGTACCTTCCTATTAGATGGCAGAAATGTATAGATAGTAATGGTAATTATTGTGATTGCATAAATATGTAAAAATGTAATTAATTAGTATTTAAAAAAAAAACGGTACATATCGGCAATTTCGTACTTTAACACCTCCTATAATAATTCAGTTAATAGCATTTTTATAGATGGGCTACCCTTTGACTACTATTTTACCTGATGATAAGTGATGATGTGGTGATAAGTGATGATGTGATAGATGTTGTTTTTTATTAATTGAATTACTGCCTTTCAAGGACAGCAGTTGGAACACACCGTTGGGTGCTTGGCGATAGATTTTCTACTCTCAGATGGTAAGTGCATTTTGCGAATGCCAAAAAGGTAGCCAGGTACTTATCTAAAAGTATATTGTAAGCCTTCAAGGATAATAAACTGATCTTCAAGAAGCAGGATGAAGGTTCTTGAATTGTCGCCTATATTATTACCTATATTATTTATTATTTTTTTAATGTGTGAAAACGCGTAACTTTTTTCTTATTAATCCTATTTGGATATTTTTGGAATACTAGATACTAGTAGGCACAGAGAGTATGTTCGAAAACGGAATCGATTTATACACTGAAAAATAAACCTTGTTTAAGTCGCACCATGAAGATTTGAGCTATATTTTTTGAGTGTTGTGTAGCTATTACTTTCAATTTCGTCTAGTTAAATACTTTTCCAGCGCATCATGTATATAAGAAATATTTAAAGCATTTTCCGTTTCAAAATCGTAATCGGCAGTAGTAAGTTTTAACTTAAAATTGTTCCCCCGCGCGTCGGAAACAATAGTAGCAATTTGGTCGCACGCGCCGGCCACGCGGCAGGCGGCGGCGGCGAGCGGCGGGGAACATTACCGTGTGTTGTGTTGATTAGATTAATGGTGCCTTTTGGGTGTTATGGTACTTTGAAAATTATTATTAGGGTTACTGTCATTCTGGAAATAGTGTTTGTAACTCTAACATCGCAATTTTTGCATTAACGGCTACACAGCAAATAAACTTACAAAATTACAACGAAAGGAAGAAGGGATTCGAATCCGCGACCATTTAGAGACAGATGGTGTCGTTTTGCGAATATATTTTAATCACAATGGATTCTATTTTAATCACTTTTGATTATAATTTAATCAAATTTAATTATATTTCTATCACATTTGATTATAATGTAACTAATTTTGGTGACTCTCATCCTTAAGTAATGTGAATGTTAAACAAACACAATAATTATTTTTTATCGGCACGTGTCATCCCGCCATATTGCTTTGAAATTGGCGGGAGCGGCTGCCATTATCAAGATGGCGGATTGTCGCGGTTTTTTCCGATGATAAATCGCTCCGCTAATACTTCCGCTTCCGGTTCTAATGGAGGGTATGAACATAGAGATTGATGTTTATGATTTTTTATCCGTTTTTCTTTTAATATAACATTTAGTCTTTTTCTGCGCTCTATGAGCAGGCATGTTGTTATTTTATTCGTGGTTGGAGAGATGATTTAGGAATTATTTGTTAGTGAAAGACGACGGTCACGGTTGAAACGCGATGTTATTGATTCCATTCTCGAATTAGACGTAGGATTTTCATTCGTTTTTCTTACAAAAAATTCTCAGTTAAAGTATTTTTTTTAATTTATGAAGTGGAAAGACCGACAATTTATCTGCATGATGGTAAGCGTCACGCCAGTTAATTACAGTTGCAGTGTCAACATCCTCGTTCTGCATGATATACCTATTGCACCGCACATGTCATTCCGTGAAGTTATTTCTTATGTCTCTTTTGCCCAGTAATTTCACAGTGGAAAGTCTTTGCACACTACTGCTTCGAGGCAGAAGATCCGACACTGCAATATAATCATTTTTCTACTTAGAGGCTGGTCCCACTGGCAGGACTCGACTCGAACCTCTTGTTCAGAAATCTTAGTAATTGCCAATGTATCATATTAATTCAACTTCGTACTTTTCAGTCTGAGTTTTAAAAAATAGTTATTAGTTTGTTTGTTACATTTTTACTAACCATTGACACTCTACTTCCAAACTTATATAATATTAAATCTACAAAATGATGTAATTTATTTATTTACCGAATTTCAAAAGAGGAGGTTCGTCTATGCGTCTTTATGTTTTTGTATGTGTCAACAATTTTTACTGGATTATCCAATCTTGTTTTTTTTTTGTTGGGTTGAGTATAACTCCAAGGAGTTTCCAATTCAAATTTCGATCGATTACTTTTTAAGTTGTACCACAGGTTGTACACTGTGTTAACTGAATAATTTATTAGTGACATTGGCATATGACAGACTATGACCTGAACTACTTGTATGTGACCGGTATTGTGGGCGAGTAACAATCGATCGTGTTAGTGTTATATGCTTTAAGCATATTATTAGGTAAATTTTTAACACTTACCACGATCATGATCCTTCAACAGTCATCTTTATTTATTTCCGAACACTGTGTTGACAATCATACCTGTCAGTAACATCTAGTTGCCTGTCGTTAATTTTTAACTTATGAAATTACCCAAAAATTATCAATAATCAAGCTTCAAAATTAATCAAATAATTTTAAGTAAGTAGGTACTATTAATATATGTATGTAATTTAAATGACTTAGTAAGTCCCCTGCATGTTGCTGAAAGTAGGAGCAAGTGGAGGAAAATAATAAAGGATGAAGTTTTGAAACCATGATGTGGTCACGACCCCCAGCATTGAGGAAACGACGAGGAGGAGAGTAAGTGGGGACTTACTCTTGATTAGATATTAAAGTTTGTCACTTAGAGCACGAAGTTTAGGCTTGAAAGAGTATGTTCCGGTGGCCGAATGGTTTATGCATCCAGCTCGAAGTCGGAAGACGCGGGTTCGATTTTAGTATGGGACAAAAAAATGTGCTCCAATAATTTGTTAATATGGCTTAGTAAGTACCTAGTAATTATCACATTTTGTCCTCCTGCACTGAGAAAAATCTAAAGTCAAAAGCGCCCTAATGACGGCCAATTTATATGGTATAAGGCGAAAAACCGAACAAACGTAAATACGTACAAAAACGCCTTCCAACTAGAAGGCGTTAAACGAGGTCAGTGAAGGCGAATGTTTCTTTTCGTCTTCATTTAAGGTGTATTTTGTGCTCTTTCTTAAATATTGACTTTTCGATGAGGCTGATTAAGTCGTACGTTATAGTGATAATCACCGTATATAAACCGCCGTAAAAGTAAGGTATATTTTATGGTCAATACTGCAATTATTATCATAAAACAAGTTCAATTCTGAAAATACTTTACGGAAGGAGTTTTTGACGGTTGTGTTTATTATAAAACATGGTACATTTTTATTGATTGGTGAAAATCATCTTTAGAGTTGTGAATTCATCTTACGTATTTACAATTCAACGGTAAAAGGTCAAATTTGATTTAAGCCTTTAAGTCGTTTTTCTCAGTGTGAGAAAATTTTATACCATCATACCTAAAATAGCAGCCTCACATCTTAAAATTAAAAAATCTTATCGAACGGAAAGAAACGGCTGGCTATGATATTTCTTTTTTCTCTTATTATTATTATTTAAGCTTAAACGCTTAGCAGGCGTTAAAGCAAATTAAAAAATGTCAATCATATGCACTTTATTAACGTCATAGACGAAATTTTCTTTAATCTATTTGCTTTGAGACTCTAAAATAATATTACACTTTTCATTACCATTTCAATCAGAAAAAAAACCCAAAGAAAACACTACCCAATAATTGGGCAGGGGTGCCACCAACAACGACGGTACGAGTATAATCCTAACGCAGCGGTGCATTTATAATCTGGCATATTTGCTGCGTGATCACCCCTGAACTAAGGGATTGAGTAGAAGAAGTGGTTGAATAATCCTATTATTGGTTATGGGCTTCAAGATTAAAATGGATTGATTTGAGACCCTACTGAAATCATAATTCATTCATTTAATTTAATCATATAACAAACTCTCCATTCGTTACTTTTACTACGCGTAAGTACCTAAGAATTGAAATGATTTCATGAAAAAATTATACAGAAATAATTCTAAAAACATGAAAAAGTCTACGCCTGACAGAGTAAGCAACAGTTTATCTGGATGGGTACCACAGAATTACAAGATATTTAGCCTGAATGCAGTAAGCAAACACGACACAAACAATTGGAAACATCACTGCGTTAAGATTTCTCGAGCACTGGTAGCAAGGGAAATAACTGCAAGCATGAACTATAAGAACGAATTCCTGGAAGGAATGATTGCCGAGCGGTAATAGATATGGACTGCCGTGCCGCAGGTCCCTGGTTCGAATCCCGCCGCGGGGCTTGAGCTTCACCGCCTGGTGGAAGGGCATTTTGCGAATACCCGCCTGGCTAGCGACCACCCTCAAGTAGAAAATCTGTCGCCAAGCACCTAACGGTGTGTTCCGGCAGCAGTCCTTGAGAGCCAGTGAAATTATAGGCAAAATGAGATTTAACAAGTATGTCTCAAGGTTATGGGCACAGTGTAGTTCGTCACTTGTGATGAAATGCATCTGTTATAGGCAGAGGATACCGCTTAACATCAGGTGGGCTTCGTGCTTGTTCCGTCACAATAACATAAAAAAAAAAAAAAGTTACGAGCGCAGTACAGTATCCCGCAGAAATAAGATAAACTCAGTGAAACTTTGCATGTTCTTTGAGCCTAATATCTATGCTTCTGTAATGCCAGATTTCCATAAATATAAGTATTTACAAAAATAATTTGAATATAGTTTTTGTATGGAAATTGTTATTATGACATAATCAAGCTATATAATGCTATATAGGGATAAAATAAATAATAAATCGAAAAGCTGGCAAACCAAAAGCATAGATATTAGACTAATTAATATGCATACAACATTTCACCGAGTTTGAACACTTGATAGTTTAAAATACGACAAAACTACGTTTGTATGAAAAGCGCTCCGTGCACTCTACTCTTAAAGGTAAGTCTTGCCAGTAAATAGGTAGCTTGAGAGTCACGTCACTCCATCTATAAAAAAACTACCTGTATCATAAAAATGAAATGTTATCATCAATCTTATAGGTATCTTATATATAATCGTACAGGTATTGTGTTAAAATCAAATTTCTTAGAAAGAACTTGCTGAAGTTTCAGCTATTGTGTTATTATCAAGAAAATCTAAAAAATCACCATGAACTATGTTTTATTATTTTTCCTTCCACCTCCCCTAAGCAATATTTACTTACAACCAATTACGCTAATGCACAACGCCGTGCACCACCGCACCGCCACCGCACCGATGCAATACTTACATGAAATATTTATAAGGTGACTGTAATCTTCATTGATCCATCGATTGTAATGGATGGTGGTATGCCATAACGAGCAAAGAAATTGTATTTTTTTTATTTTAAATATTTTCTTAAACTTTAATTACACTGGATGAACCAATATTGATGATTCATTTGAAAGCTGATGCTTTTCGTGTGTCGCATTAAATTTTCATAAAAATCGGTCGTCCGATTCTGAGTTACACTCAAATAACTGTAAAGTGATTTCCTATCTTGATGACATAGTCATTGACAGTGAATGACAATCGATCCCGTAAGACAAGGTAGTAAAGGTCACTAAAAAGAATTAAAAATATTTTTTACCTAAAAATGGAACAGTCTTCGACACTCAAAAGTGTCAAATAACTTGTCGATGTCGGTACCATGCGCACAATATTGTGATAATAGGTAGTTTTGAACTATCATGGTACCGACTTCAACAAGTTATTTCACACTTTTCAGTGTTGAACTGGGTTAACTTTTTTTGTAAATAAATGGTAGATACATGTATACTGTCTCCATCTTGCATGACTTAAAAATAATCTCAACAATCTTATTACACATGGTATAAATTCCTACGACTCACCCGACGACATATCGGTCGATAATCCCGAGGCTCTGTTCACCACATTATCACTATAATAGTGGAGATTTGCTTTAGAGCTTATTAGTTTTCGTGAACATTAATGGTAGAACACGTGGTTAGGTTGGAATTTAGGAAAAAGGTAAAACACACGCCTTCTAAAATAATTATAGCCCAATGGCTATAATTACGATTATAGTTATATCCCATCAACCAAAATATATACAAGCATTGAAACGTTATGATGAAATAAATTAAGGTTGAACTGGCCAGTCACTTCTCCATACAAACGTCGTAGGGTGATTACTCCCTTATTTGAGATTTTAAGTCCAGAATTAAGCATAATACGGATTGATATCGTCATTATCTAGGCTTGTATGATGCCAAAATTTTAAAAAGATAATTAAGTTGTAAGTTATGAGTCTCGAAAACTTTATATGAAAATGTTTCGAGGCTCATAATTCTCAAGGTTATTATTTTATTAAAATTTCGGCATCATACAAGCCTAGATAATGACGAGATCAATCGGTATTATGCTTTATTTTGGAACTAAAAAGGGAGTTCGTCAAATAAGGGAGTGACTACCCTACAACGTTTGTATGGAGAACGGGCCGGCCAGTTCACCCTTAACTATCAAACATACATATAACATCCTAATAACAACATTACATACCTTTTGGACAGTCATATGAAAAGAGGTGTATACGTACAATTAAACTAGGTACATTCTAAATATTATATTATATCAACATTGTTAGATGAACCGCTAAGCTAGTACTAAATCACTCTCGTAGGGAAGTGAATAAATACTCTGCTATATCTACAGCCAGTCTCAGGCTCTCAAGGAAAACTAGGACACACTGGTGTGATTTTTTTCTTGAAGTTTTTTGCTTGACCAATTGAAAGTCCTGCATGGATATTTTTATTCTGTCATCAAAATAGCACTAAGGTAAATTTTTGGTGATAATTACTTTTCACTTTTAATCTCTAGGGTTCACTGCACACACTGACCAACTGTGAAATTGTTTTCTACTTATGGCAGTTATCAATTCATCATCTTCTTCCTACCTTTATACCACCACGTGCGGACGGTATAATATGTGTTCCCTCGCATTACAAAAGACGATCATGAGTATGTTTTGTTCGCTAACCTCATTGCAGGCTTAAACAAGCACTAGTATGCTTCTGCTTCGCAACCAAAACAAAGGCATTCTAGGCCACGCAGACAATATTACAAAATTGTCTTTTTATCTGAGAAACAAGGGGGTTACTAATTTTATTAAAAAAATAGAACCATTTAAGAGAAAAATCCAAATTGTTTTGTACTGGACATTGCACAACCTCACCGCTACTCAGAAGCCACGTAGAATGGTGTCATGATATGATAGCCAAGTTTGACGCAGGCTTATCTCGGCTAGAAATGACATTATAATAGATGACGAATTTGGAATTTATCATACATGATTCACAAAAAAGTGATAGTTTAATTGTTTAAAAATTAACGCAGGTAAAATTTTGGTAGCTAGTTTTTTTTTATAGGATTGTGATGTAAAAAGTACGCCTGAGGAAGAATGGAAAATGTGATTTTAAAATTGGTTCAGACCTATGCAACTTTGCGAAAAGTCGTAGTGGAGTTAATTGTTTTAATAAATGCTGTATTGGACATAATTATTTTTGCTTCGTAAAATTCACTGAGTATTCCTGAGTGAAAATTACGTGTAATATTAGAATGAAATGATAATAATTTTAACCTGTATACATATAATGAAAAATTTTTGAGTATTCATTTCCCAACATGATTAAGGTTCAAACCCGGTAAGCGCGGCATTATTAATGCTTAAAATATGATTTCAAAATAATTACTAGACAATGAAAAAATATTCTGATTATGACTTACCAGGACTTAAGTTACTTAACAACGAGTAATCGCCGAATCACTCAGTCCATATTAATTACAATCTAGAAAATATTTCCTAAACCGACAATACAATGGAAAGGAAGCGACCCAAGATGCACCCTTGCGGCACCCCAATGCATTAACGCAAGTTTTAATCAAAAACCGTGGGTGTGAATGCCAAACAAATAGGGGAGCATTGCTTTCCCATAATGATAATGAAAAAACACAAAAATGTTAGGAAAAATAACAAAACTACATAGTTTTGTGTTATTAACACGCGTGCGATCGCATCAAACGCCTGTCCAGAAATTATTTATGTCAATAATTACATTGATTCAGGGAAGTGATTTGACGACTACGGTGATGACTTTTGTGATTATTTTTGATTTTAGGGTGATTCATTTGTTGGTTTTTTATGGGAATTAAAATTGTCGTTTTAGGACATATGACAATACTTAATCATCTTCTAAACCTTATTCTGGCTATATGGAGTCGGTACAATATGCCTTTTTTTTTAACAAAATAAGCACATATTGAAATATGTTGGTTTCAGTGTTATGATCGGCGGCCTTCCTGAAGGACGTCAGGACGCTACCATTTTTTCTGGTTTATTTTTTACTAATTCAAGTAGTTTTTTATGCTTCATAGATTTTTAGATTCTGCAAAAAACCTTGATGACTAGAAATTCTGAAATTAAAACTAAACCTTTAAAATAACTCGTTCTGAAATTGAAACCATTATAACATACTAAGACAGCATTATATCTCCTATGGGTGAAAGGACTAGGAGGAAGTACTTATTGGTAAGTTACTAAGTCAGGATACGCGATTAAAAAGGTGTCAATATTTGGAATATGAAACAAATACTAAAAATAGACTATACAAAAAAAAAACATACAATGCAAGACAGAGAGCGGGAGTCCGACCAGCACATCTTGTAGTTTTACTTTCTTAGACTATTATCATACCAAGTGTGACCATTGTACGTATAACCACAGATTACATGAGACATTGGTATTGCCTTTTGTGCCATAAAGCAAAAATAAAAAAAGTATAAGAACACGTTGCTTGTATTTCATACCACTGTGTTAATTTTTAAACGGATTTCAAAAAAATGCAGGAGGTACTCAATACGACTGTATTTTTTTTTTCATTATTAATATTTGTTACACAATCAGCTGTAATAACACATATTCTCTGAACATTTCAACTGGCTACCGATAAAGTTCCAAAGAGGACTAACGAAATTTAGTAATAGGGCCCCGTTTTCTAGAAATAAGGGCATCTTAGTTCGCCTTTGGTCCACCCATTATCTGTACATATCATTGCAAAATATTAGTCTTCCTCGGGTCATCTTATATATAATTATAGTTTTTACAAAATTTATGAACATTTTCGTTTATCCGTACAGAACAGAAGCGAATTTTCGAAAATTTTATCGGTATCCCCTATAGTGTATACTTACAGTTATAGTGTATACATTCTGAGGCGAATTTTATTATTCAACCGAGTAGGCAATCATCCTTTATAGGAATAAGGAATGACTTTTTAAACAGTGACCTTTTTATGCCTGATTGGTTAGCCTTTGACTACTATCTCACCTGATGGTAAGTGATGATATGGTTGAAGATGTTGTTTAGGCTAACCTAGAAGTACTGGCTCTCAAGGACGGCTGCCGGAACACACCGTTAGGTGCTTGGCGACAGATTTCCAACTTGACTACGCATCATCATTCTTATCCGATCCGATATACAGGGTTATTGGAAAAATGCTAACAACCTCTTAGAGTTGACTTCTGTTAGTCCTAACAAACATGTTAAAAAGAATGTTTTTTTTAATGTTTTTGTGAAGGCACCAGCGCGAAGCCCACCTGATGTTCAAAGTCTCTTGTGCCTGTAATTTATTATTTCATATTTTTTATTACTTTCCTCGATGTAAATATTCAAAACTCTATTCAAAGAGAGGTCGTTAGCATTTCCAATAACTCTGTACTTTATTTGTTTGTCGGATAAAGTTTTCAATCTGTATCAATAGAACTGTCCAGTGCTGCACAAATCATATGCCCCCAAGGAGAGGGGTAATAATTTTTTTCAGATGGGTTTAATTTAAGTAAATTTTACTATTTCCTTCAAAAGAAGTTCGTAATCAAGACAAAAAAATATTTAAGCAGATTGAATTGTAATACAAGTAGCTCATCCTAAATACATTCATTAGTTGATTCCCGAGATCAAAAACAGCGGAATACAATAATGAAGTGCAATTCAATAAAGTGCGCGGCACAATGAAGGCAATGGGCCGCACTAAGTCGCCCGCTAGTGGGCCATATGCCGATGTTCTACGGGGGATGGATGGTTGCTGCTCTTGATACTTTTTGATTCTGTCTGTGATTTATATAATTGGAAATTGCTACAAATTTTGCTCAATGATACAGCTACTGGCCTGTTTTCATGAACAACTAGTCCTAAATATTAAGCTTATCAATTTGTAGGTAAATTTATTTCTGAATGAAGTTGAAAACGTACCTCAATATCTGTTGAGATAGTTAAAATATGTATTTCCATGAATTATTAGGTTCCACCAGTCTTAGTAAGTGAAGGTACTTCTTAGTGTAAGCTTTGTTATGACGTCGAAAACGCATTCTCGTCTATACAAATAAAAAAACTGCCACGATATAATAAAAAGCTATTAATGACATAATATTATTTGTCTCTTGGGAGGAAGACTCTGAAGTTGTTATAGTTTAAAAGAGTTTTTAGATCTAAGTGCCAAAATACTTTTGAATATATGCACGCCTACATGCAGGCAGCATACAAGAATAAATCTAAGACTTTTTTATGACTATGTATTCTTGTAAATAAACGATTGATTATTGATTAGAAAAAAAACAGTAATCGTCTAAACACTTGTTATACAGGCCACATAGGTTGACATTGTATAGAAATAATAACATTAACATGTTACTAAAAGATCGCATGACTTTAACAAAATCTAAAATGTAGTAATGGACACAACATAATAAGCAATAATATCAAAATAATATTTCCCACTACCTCCACCCCACTGTACGACGCCCGAGTGAAGGGTGACATGACTGACAACTAAAAGAAAATATTTTCAACGAATCATGAATATATTAATTATTTAATGGACTATTCATTTCATTTTAATATTATATTATAATTCATAAAATATGCCAGTTATTTTGCGAGTATTGTGCATTTTGGGGTTTTTTTTTCTATAGTGTGAACTGTGTTAAGGGTTAATTTTTAAGTTGTATTGTTGTTATTAATATGTGATGTGGGTTGCGTAGCTGTTATATTTATATTATTACATTTAAAATTAATTAAACTACTTACACATTACATTTGTCAAAATTTTTCATTCGTTTGTCCTGTCACAATCACTGTCTCCTCACTTGTTTTTTTTTTAAACTAAAAACTGTTTTCTTATACATTATTGGCAGTAGTTGTTTTTCGTGATTTTGTGTTTCGTGGTGATAATAAAATTGCTATAGATTTTATGAAAAAATATGATTACTCGAACGAATCTACATGTCATCTGCTTTTTTGAAATCTGATAGAAGTGTATTAAGTTTTGTTTTAATTTTGTAATGTATGTATTTTAGCTACATTGATCAAACATTTTTAAGTTTGTACTGTAAGCAGTTTAGCTGGATCGATCTAGTTTTTAAGTTTTTATTGTAAATGTTAGATTTATGAGTAAATAAATATATTTATGGAATAAAGAGAAAACAAATATATTTTCTTACATCGAACTTCTAAAAATTATTTGCAACCTCATATTTAACAACATGTGTGTTTATTTCTAAAAAGCTTCAAATATAAATGATTATTAATGATGTTTGATCTAGTTATAAATTTGAAAATCATCGTCCTAACATTTTTTATCCATTAACTATACGCGGCGGTACCAACTTAATAAAATGATTTATTTTATTAATATTATATAGAATTATCGATAGACTTTAGGAAATATATCAGGCATCATTAACCCTTATGCTCAGGTCAGAACACCAAAGGGAAATAATACAAAAACGAGTAGGGTGCTTGCGTCTTCTTATTAGTGGGATGGCTTTAGGTATTCCCATATTTTAATTACTATATAATTTTAAAATTCTATCAACCGACTGGTCACTTCTTTACTTACCTATATCACATCCAAAGTGAAAATTTCTCAGCAGGGTTCGTGTCAGGCAAACGGTATGTTAACTATTTATTATAAATGTATAGTGTCGAAGTCCGTTCCGTTTTTTAAGGATTATAGGAAAACATTTTCAGAGTGTAACGGCTAGACCGATTTTGATGAAATTTAAATGGGAATACACGGGAAGCATCTGCTTTCAAATAAAAATATCAAAATCGGTTCACCCAGTCAAAAGATACCTGAATTTTGCTTAATTTTAAAACCTACCTTCCACCACAAAAGTTCCTTCCAAATCCTTTACTAGATACAACTTGATTCCACTTAAACATGATTAAAGGGTTCATTACGAGAAAATGGGACCTTATTCCAAAGCTTATATTTTGTATGCCAACTTTAAAAACAAAATAAATAAATGTGTATCCCTTAGTTTAGTTTTTACCTTTAGTTTAGTACCGTAATAGATAGCTGGTTCAAGTATCGAAATATTATTGGTTAGGTATTACTACACGAGAGTTGTTCAATAAAAAGTAAGAGTAAGTATGTTGCCGGTAACTTTTACTTAATGCTATTTTATTTTTCGTTATAGTCGCATTTTAGCATAATACACTTGGGATAGGTATATCTTTTTATCTCAACTTCAAAATCTTTTCTTAATAAACTCTTCTTCCTGAGCACCTAAAAAAAAATTACCAAAAAAAGGAACCGTTTTCAACACTCAAATGTGTAAAATAACTTGCTGAAGTCGGTACCATGATGGTTCAAAAGTACCTATTATCACAATATTGTGCACATGGTACCAACAACGACAGTTATTTCACACATTTTACTGTTCCAGTTTATGGTAAAAAACCCTTTTTTTAGTGACTCTTGCTACTTATGGGATCGATTGTAATTCACTGTCAATGACTATATCCTCAAGATAGGAAAGAATATTTCAGTTATTGGAGTGTAACTCTATAATGGCAAAACCGATTTTGATAAAATTTAAATGGGAACACACGGCAAGCATCAGCTTTCACATAAAAAAGAATCATCTAAATCGTTTTTTTTACGTTATTGTGACGGAACAAGCCCGTGCTTATGTTAAGTGGACTAACCTCTGCCTATAACAGACGCATTTCGTCAATGACGATACGCGCACGTTTTGATAAGAACAATATTTTAACGTTTTGGTATGTTCCATTTCTTTCTAGTAAAAGTGGGATTTAGCGCATGTAAGAGTATTACGGGGATGAAAATAACATACAGAATAATTCATATTATTGCGGCATTATTTTTCTTCACATTTTTTTTGTTATAGAAATTATATATTCGTTTCTTTCGTACTTTTTAGGTCACGTTCGTGATTCTATAAGTCGACACGTAATTTGAGCACAATAATAATAATAATAAATAATTTAATCAGGTAACAAAACCCATTTGTTAGTAATTACACAATGAAACTAAAATTAAAACTTAAAATTATCTTAAAAAAATGCCCGCCACGAGCGCGCTGCGAGTTCCCTCTAATGATGAGCACGTAAAACCCAATCTTTCCGATCCCTCCTTCTATTTTGCCGATTAATTAAAATATATTTTTGTAGTTATTATTGTTAGATGGATACTTGGTTTAATTTACAGAAACAAAAGATGCTGCACGCATGCAGCAAAGACACCGTAACTTGATACAGGATGGAGCTAAATTTTATTAGAAGATATGTCTGATACATCGTGATTTATTTATTTTTCCTGCTCCTAAGAACGCTCTTTAGGCTTAAGGCCTTTTGCTACATACGTCGTGTGTATATTAGACTTTACTCATATGAGGATAACAACATAAAAACCAATTTAAACACCATCACGCAATTCACCGAAGACGTAAAGGTGTGGTGAGAGAGGAGGTGCCCCACGTTTCCCCAGACATGTTTTAGTACTGTACTGTATCAGCTGGACTGTCCACTACTGAACACAGCCTCCCCTATTATAGTAAGGTTTTGCCATAATCCCCTTGGCAAGCGTCTAGGGGATTGAAGTTTAAGATATCAGTTCCTCAGATGTCGCTGCTGCCCACCTTCCGAAAACCTTTAGTCGCCTCTTACGGCCTCGTGCTTGTTCAACACGATATGGCGCCGGTAATCATGACCTTTCACTTGTATACCGTGGTTGTAAAAGTAGTCAAGTGAGGTAAATAACATCCCGGTGGTGAGTAGCGAGAGACAGGCGCAGGGGCGTCTTCTCTCGCATTGCACGTACTCACCACCTCCGTCGGGCGGGAATGGCCGAGCATTCCTGGTCACTCCCGGGTCCCTACTGGACTCGCCCGGGCCGGGAGGGGCATGTAGGCCCCGCTGTAAAAGCGGGTGGTCGTCGAAGGGGGACTGGACGCAAAGGCTCTGCCGGTCTCCCAGTCCTCCTCCACACAGACGATGCTGTAATGCCGCTGGGTCGTTTAGAGGGTATACCGGTCTTCTACCGGGGAGTCCCACATACCCCCTCCATCCCCCGATGGGGGGGGGGGCAAGCGTAAGGAATTTTTCCCACCAAAAAATAATAGGTAAATGAAAAAAGTAAATTCTGTATTTCGCATATTACTCGTAGGATTAGAAATTGGTGTAATGTAAGAACGTCCTGTATATACCGTATCTGTAAGTTAAGGTGACAAGGTCCAAGTGACAAGGTCCTCGGGGCTTGACAATTTATTTCCGCGATAACTGTGTCGCCGGCGCGGAATGTCGCTGTCCGTCTGTCTGACCGTTTTTATTATTAGTTCAGATCTTTAATGAGGCGCCTGTTCGTGTTTTTAATACCCGGCCATTGCTTGCATTAAACTAAGAAGTTTAGACTAGAGATCTATAAAATTTAGGTACTTAGACATCTGAGCAATTCTGCATTAATATTTACTTTCAAAACGAGAATCCTCCTATTTTAAGAAAATGGCTTGATATTACTGGTATTAAAAAAAACTAGGTGTATCCAAAACAAAACCTCCAACGTACAAGAATGCTCTTTGGTGCACGTGTATTTGAAGTCAAAACAATTTTGACTCGTAGTTCTTAAACATATTTGGGAGGTGTGGAGTTATGACGTCATCTGTCATTTGTTATTTTTCTCTAATCGTTTAGGATCAGCTGTGAATATTTTTACAAGATAACAATAGATATATATTGTTAGATATCGATATGTAGGGGTTAAGTCTATCGTGTAGGGTATTAAGTGAAAGGGATTTTTAGGGAGCTTCAAAACAATTACGACATTACATTTCTGCTACTTATTTTGAATAAAACCGAAAACATTTTCAACATACCTACCAAGTTTGGGCTCTCCTAGATAAGGATGAATAGTTTTTTTTACAAAATATACGTCAAATGATACACAATATCATATATAACTTCATGAAGCCAATTCTGAAAATATTGGTTTATATATAATATAAATTACTAATTTTTCATTATTACAAAGTGAGACAGTTCCATAAACTTCCTTATTTTTATAAACTTATAGCTATTAAAAGTAGTATAATTGCCAAATGTCACACACATCTCATATGTGTTCCGTGGGTGCCGCGCCGGGCTAGAATCGCACCCTCCCGTATCTTCGTAAGAGGCGACTAAACAATAAATACCAGAAGGTGTGCAGTAGCGCCTTCTGAGCAACTGCCGTCTTACAGTGCGATCCCTAAGGGCAAACCACCTTAGTATGGGAGGCTGTGTTCAGCAGTGGACGATCTGGCTATTCACATGTCACGCTGGATCTTGAAAGGGAGAAAGATGGGCTTAGCGGGACACCCTTGTGGTCATTGCGCCTTTTAATGTAGTTGGTACAGAGTTAGGTATATATAGGTACCAAACATTTATAAAATATGGCTCAAAATTGGATGGAAAATGTGTCGTTCGCACTTGTTAATTTCTACTTATCGTCTTCATTACAAATTTTACTGTAAATAAAACAGAAGTATGCATAAATGGTATCACTTAACTACTCACAATGGGTAAGATTAGAGAATGTTAGTGCACTTCATATCATGGAAACTACCAATACATATTTATTTATGTTTGCAATAACGCCTGCTATGCGAATACAAAATTACAAATATACGATAGGAAAAATTTAAGTCATGTGCGGGATTCGTCATAACTCAAATCTTTCCTCATCTTTCCTATCGGTAGGAAAGATTCGAGTTATGACGACATGTCATGTAAGCTCAATTGGTTAGAGCATACCCCGGCTAAAAGGGGGGATGGACGTGGGTTCGAATCCCGCACATGACTTAAATTTTTCCTATCGTATATTTGTAATTTATTCTTAGTTTCCATTCGTCGTAAATTTTGCCAGCCAGCTTTCTGGCCATGCAACCCCCGGAAGCAACCTTCAAGGGGTTGCAAAAGCGTCGGTTACATTTGCATCCAAACTGACAGCCACAGCTTGATAGCTGAGCTTGAGCAGGTCTTTAATTGCTTGCCATATCCAGTCTAATTGAGTCCAATTAGACTAAGTATTTTCAGGTCTTCTCTTATCCCCACTGCTCCGGAGATGGAGGTTGCGGTGTATCACGTCACATTCCGAAGAACGGTGCTAAAATTCTCCATCGTGATTAGTTTCCGCTTTTTATATGCCCGGGGTGTTGGGCTAGAATGTCACCTCCCCCATCTCTACTCGTGGGTGGCGTAAGAGGCGACTGAGGGTAACCAGAAGATGGGCAGCAGCGCTTCCTGAGGAACTGATATCTCACACTGCGATCCCCAAGATGCCTGCTAAGTGTGGAGAATATGGCAATCATCATCATCATCATCAGCCAGAAGACTCTACTGTTGAACAAACGCCTCCCCCATATCACGCCACAAAGAACGGCTATTAGCCGCTTGTAACCTACCACCTACCAACTCTACGTCATCCGGTATAGTGTGAAATCATATATTTTATCAACTATTTTCTAAGTTGTGCAGTCCTTGTGCACATTCACAAAAATGTATCCGGTATAAGACCGATAGACAAGCGACTTTACGGCACCACAGAAAGAGAACCTTACACAAAAAAAAATTGAAGATTTAACATGGCTCTTGTGTATCCTAATATCAGCACGAAGTGTTTGAATATCTCTCATATTTCTCTTTATTTCTGCCTTATTATTTTTTATTATTATGTATTTTGTACTGTCAACGATAGTGAAAAAATGTGTACAGCCAAAGCCAAAACTTGGTAAATACTGTACTTTTTTTCCCTAATATCATTTCAGGGTGAGCGACTCTGAGCTTGTCGATAAGGGCCACAGTTAGGGACCACGTTTCAGTGCCATATGTCATCACTGGCAACACACATTGGTCGAAGACTTTGGTTTTCAGGCTCTACGGGATGTTCGACGAATGTAACTTCCCAAACGGGCAGCGTTCGGGAAGTTACGCGACATCTTCTTTCGCGAAATCCGAGTTGGATTCTTCGGGCGACCTCTTTGTCGAAGTTGGACCTACCTAACTGGACAGTCTGTCCCAGGTAAATGTAATGGTCAACAACTTCGAGTGTATCGTTTCCAACAACTACTGGTGCGGGTGCAACATGGACATTAGACATAATTTTCGTTTTGTCCATGTTCAACAACGCTCACAGAAGGGAAATTCAAGTTGCATGTGAAAAACATATTGATTAAAAAATCCTACTACACAGTTTCTGATTACATAAACGACAAAAATGCCTGGACAATTCCGCCTCCGCCAAGCTATTGCCTGTCAACTACATAATTTAAACAAATATTGTAATAACTCTATTATATAGTATGTATGTAACACATTGTTAAAAGATGTTTAAAAGAATGGCCCCGAGTTTCTTGCCCGTTCTTCTCGCAGTGGCTCTATACAATTTATTTGCTGAACGTGGCAGTACAATGTAGAATATTTCATTACTAAAATTTGTAATTGACCTTCATAAGAGCGTCGTAGACGCCTAAATTGAATAAATGATTTTGACTTTGACTTTGACTTCATTTTAAGACCTGCTGGGAACCTCTACTGAGGTCGCTGAGCATTGTACTGAGTTCTTCAAGCGATTCTGCCAATGTGACTATGTCATCGGCTAAACGAAGGTGAATGATGTATTCGCCATAGATGTTAATGCCGAATTCTTTCCAGTTCACGAATGCGTCGGAGGACGTGTTTAACGTCCTCCAACGCATTCGTGAACGGTTTCGGAGAAATAACGTCTCGTTTTTACCCTCTGGGTACGGAACCATAAAAAAGGGTTCATCATAATCAGCACGGGTGATGTCACGGCCAGTGGCTATATTTTCTGGTATCTTTGATAAACACCATGCCGTATGGAATTTGCCTACCACTTGTCACCTACCTGTCACCACACCACTCCATATGTTGGGATTAAGTAGCCAGATACCATTAATGTATGGATCTAGTTCTGTTTACATTATATTGATAGCGACAAACGAATTATTACCGATAGCGATATCAAATATGTTTTTATTTGGTTTTATTGACGTGGAGATAGGTTTATTTGGGGCATTATGTTTTGTTCGTGAAATGTCTTCAGAATCATCTTCTGACCCTTGTCCCATATACAGGTAGTGTAGGTTTGAAGCGATGATAGTATAGAGCGGTTATAGCGATCCCGAGCGGCTTTAGCTTTACCGCATGGTGGAAGGGCATTTTGCGGTAGAAAATCTGTCGCCAAGCACCTAACAAGTTTTTTCCGATAGCAGTTCTTGAGAGCCAGTAAAATTACAAGCACATGACGAGACCTAACAACTATACGTCTTACGGTGACGGGCGCAGTGTGTTTCGTTGTTTTTGTGACGAAATGGATCTGTTATAGGCAGAGGATACCACTTAACATCAGGTGGACCTCGTGCTTGGTCCGTAAAGATAACATAAAAAGAGGTATACTCGTACCTAATACCACTTTTGCAAGCAAAACATGCCCGTATTTTTTTTGTTTGGCCTTCGATATTGTGGCCGGCATGTTCGTTCATAAGATTTGATGTACTGTACTCTACCAGCCGGATAGTCCACTGCTGAACACAGCCTTCCCCAATATGAGGGGGATTTGCCATAATCCCCAGCTTGGCAGGCGACTTGCGGATCGCAGCGTGAGATCAGTTCCTCAGAAAGTGCTGCCTACTTTCTGGTGTTTTATCCTTAGTTGCCTCTTACGACACCCATGGGTAGAGATGGGTGGGTGACATGCCCAGCACCCCACGGGCATGATGGTTGGTGTGATCCAAATAAATAAAGTACCTAATGAAATTGTCCTACCAATGTTATGACAAATCCTCTAAAACATTTTCATATGGACGAAGGACGATTCCTTCATACCTAACCTACTCATAGAGTAGACATATTCTGGTAATATGGGTCTGGGTGATCTTTTATCAATGTTAAAGTCAAAATTATTTATTCAATTTTGCCGTCGACGACGCTCTTATGAATATCAAATGCAAAAAAATACTATACCTATAAATATTCTACTGCCTCGTTCTGCATGAAACTCAAGACCATTCTTTTTCTCTTTCACAATTCGTTACATAAGACTCAAAATGATTACAATATTTTATACATACATGACTAACGGTGGATTGACGGAGGTGGAATATTTAAAGGATCTTTGTCTTTTAAATATATATATATATGTTATATGTATATTCATAATAATATATATTTCTAAATGTTCAAAATAATTTGAGTTCATATATCGACCTGGCATTTTTTTTATTCGCGATAGGTACTACAATGTGTACTGTATCAGCCGGATTCTCCACTGCTGAACAGCAGGCCTCTTGGGGATCGCAGTTTAAGATATCAGTTCTTCAGAAGGCGCTGCTATGCCCACCTTCCCGGTATTTTACCTTTAGTCGCCTCTTACGACACCCACAGATAGCAATAGGGGGGGTGTGACATTCAAGCCCGGGACCCCACGGGTTACAATCTACTATACTATATATATACTATGTTATACTATATACTACAATCTCACGTTAAGCGACGTTGGGGTCAAAGGTGGGAGTTACTACGCTAAGCCTAGAATTACTAAGGCTGCCGGAAAACACCGTTATAGATGCTTGGCAACTTTTTTACTTGAGGGTAGTAGCTAGCCAGACGGGCATTCGCAAAATGCCTTACTACACCATCCTAAGACAAAAACCAGTACCGACGGCTTAACGTGCCCTACGAAGCAAGAAAGCGCTCAGTAGTAATGTCACTACTACCTGCGGTCATGACTTGGGTGGGTAGGTATACAAGTCGTGACCGCAGCGGACATTGTTTAACTTAGCTGATCGGTTAAGAACGGCTAAGCTAACTACGCTACAAGCGTTTCATTATATCATATCGTTGAAGGTAATACAAAACCTTAACCTATTCGGTATAGATTCTGATGAGATCTATTTGCTTTTATGCTGTTGCTTGCTTGTTATACTTCTAGATGTAAACATCAAGAAGTATAACAAGCAACGGTTTTGCTTTTTTATGTGATGAGTGGCAAACATGCATGCGGCTCGCTTGATGGTAAGCGACTACAGTCGCCTATAGACATGTACTATATCAGCGGATTGTCCACTGCTGAACCCAGCCTCCCCCATTATGGTGGGATTTGCCGTAATCCCCACGCTTGGCAGGCGTCTTGGGGATCGCAGTGTGATATATCAGTTCCTCAGAAGCGCTGCTGCCCACCTTCTGGTGTGTTACCCTTAGTCGCCTCTTACGACACCCACGGGTAGAGATGGGGGGTGACATTCTAGCCCGGCACCCCACGGACAGCCGACCCTTAAGAACTCCCCTTTTTACATGATCCTTTTTCATATTTATTTATTTTATTTATAATCATTTATTTCAACCATAAGTTAGATACAATATTAAAAATTATATTTTAAAATTAAATGCCATGAAATTAAAATAAGAATGAATAATAAAATAAATTTAAATTAACATCGTATTAAAAATTCGCCTTCCTCTGTGTCATTTGTTTGTTCGTCCGTGCATGAACCATGTAACAATGGTTGATGTAGTGACAATTAAACCTATTTGCAAATACATTTATTTATGAAGGTCGTTCCACATATTAACGGTATGCGGCAAAAACCGCTTGAAAGCGACAAAATGTTACTTCTTCTAAATATTTTTTTAGCTAGTTGAGCGCATTCCTACTTTACCATGCCCCACACCTCAGTCACCACAGTCTCTTTCCGTCTCTCATCCACGCCCGTCTTATAATAATTTGTATTAACTTTTCCTATTCAGAGACCAAGGCGAATGTTCCGAAATCAGATTGAAGACGTTTTGAAAAAGGGCCACGTCAGGAGTATAACCCTAAACCGACGCTTATGTATGAAAGCATGATGACTGTAGATGAAGCGAAAGAGATTTGTAAGGATCGTAGTAAGTGGAAATCTGTGATCTCTGCCCCTACGGGAAACAGGCATGGTTATGCATGGTGGTAGGGCATTTTGCGAATGTCCGCCTGGCTAGCTACCACCCTCAAGTAGAAAATCTGTCGCCAAGCACCTAACGGTGTGTTCCGGCAGCTGTCCTTGAGAGCGAGTACTTTTAGGTTAGCCTGAACAACATCTTCGACCACATCATCACTTACCATCAGGTGAGATAGTGGTCAAAGGCTAAACTATCAAGCATAAAAAAATTTGCATTCAATCACAATGTTTTGCTAATTTTGCATTCAATCACAATATTTTAAGTACTAAAACTTACACGGATTTCATTTTACAGTACCTACGAGTTCCTGAAAAGTAACGATAGCTTTCAATTTACCCACATCGATGTGTTTCATAGACCATTTTTGTCTATGAAACACATCGATGTTTTTTTTATGTTATTGTGACGGAACAAGCCCTAGGCCCACCTGATGTTAAGTGGACTAACCTCTGCCTATAACAGACGCATTTCGTCAACGACGAATTGCACTGTGCCCGTCACACTAAGACGAAACAGTTGATAGGTCTCATGTGCCTGTAATTTTTCTGGCTCTCAAGGACTGCTGCCGGTACACACTGTTAGGTGCTTGGAGACAGATTTTCTACTTGATGCGGGTAAATTTATGCTATTTGTAAATAGCAACAGCTCAAAGAATAAAAACTGTCCAATTACGTACAAAACATGCAGATGGTCGTTCCAATCCTTAAAGGTTAAACAACATCAATACTGCTATCAAAAACAAGTATTCCAACAATTCTACTAACATACTCGCCTATAGAAAATAATCCTATACTATTAAACATACAATTCCGACCACATTCCTCACATTCATATTACGCTTCACAACATCCTTATTCACTATTATATACAGTCTAATTTTCAGAAAAAAGTGATATGTAAAGTTTGTATTAAAATATCAGCTTGATAAAGGCGAGTACACACTGTCAATGATCGATGATAAGGGCCGGTGCACACAGATAGGCGGGTTGGATCGTTTTGTAAACATAGCGTTCCTGTGTGGAGCAGGCCTTATTTATGCTGGAACGAGGGCATGAAACTTGACTTTTATAGGGTGAGATAGGGCTGAAATATGTGGTGGTGTCGACTAGTGGCTGCTTCGGCTGGTACGAGTATGTCATGATCTTAAGAATTTAGCTCTTGTTTATATTCGAGATTAGAAACGACTATGACTATAGCCTTATATATTTTGAAGCGCTCGTAGCGAATTTTACTTAGCTGTTCTCAACCGATCAGCAAAGTTAAGCAACGTCACGCGCGGTTGTTGTCTTAGGATGGCAGTCGTTATAGCATGGTGGTAGGGCATTTTGCGAGTGCCCGCCTGGCTAGCTATCACCCTCAAGTAGGAAATCTGTCGCCAAGCACCTAACGGTGAGTTCCGGCAGCTGTGCTTGGGAGCCAGTACTTCTAGGTTAGCCTGAAGAACAACTTCGACCACATCATCACTTACCATCAGGTGAGATAGTGGTCAAAAGCTAACCCATCAAGAATAAAAAAAAATGTATTGCTACTAAATATTTTGTTTATTCCCTTTTATTTTTGCAATGCATGTTTTAAAACTTACTGGAGTTACAATAATGTTTACGCAGAGAAGACGCGCTCTCTTACTAATTTTTTATTCAATGCACACTACCCATAAAGAAAGCTTACGCCATAACATTAAGACACTTTAACACAACGGCTTTAAAACGCCGCGATTCAGTGACTACCGAAGATGTCATGAAAAATTTCACGCACGTATTCACAATAAAGGCAAGCGAGGAAAGAGCAGTGATTATAGCGAGGGATACAATGGGTGGATGGCCCTAATCTTTTGATGGAATGTTTGCACGCACTGGGTTAGTGTAACGCAGCGGCTTTAATATTTACATATTTTATACCTCTATTTTCGGCTACCGAACGACCACGTGGGGATAGTGGATTTTGTTTCAATACCTGATTGCATGTTATAATTATCTAATACCTCGCGACAATACCGTAGTAAAACGATATTTTTTTATTACTAGTCTATTGAATACAGCATATTATGTTTAAAAATTTAATAATATTATTTCGATATTGTAAAGAGGGTACGAATACCATTTTGTAATATTTTTGGTAATTTCAGTTTATAAATTGACACGGCCAATTTCTTTTGGATATACATGAATATGTTTCACTTTACTAAGGACTGTATGAAAATGAGGCTACCTTTATCTTACAAAATCACAAATATACGATATGAAAAATTTAAGTCATGTGCGGGAAAAAGAAACATCCTATCGTATATTTGTGATTTTGTAATGTAATCCGCAATAATAATAATAGCAGGCGTTATTGCAAACCTAACAATATTAAAAAATAAAATACCTCTATCTTGCTTTTAAAAGGAACATGTTTCATATTGAGCGTGATAATTATAGCGCTCAATATGAAAAATGTTAATGTACGCTATCAAGAGTTCTAGCGGCTTTTGGGCACAGTGGGTACAAAAAGACGCGTCGACGCTATACTAACCCGCTTACGCACGCTGCTAACTTGACGAATCAATGTGACAGGTCCCCAACGCCGCCGGTACCATATTGTGCTACTGAGACAAACTTGTTAAGACGGATGACAAAACGTTGCGTTTTCTTACAGAAGTTTTTTCTACTTTGTTGCAATAGAAATAGTATTAATTAACAGACTTTTTCAATTTCTATGCGACGCTGTGAAATGATTTTATTTCTATCTAGTTACACCTTACTTAAGGTTATACATAGAGTTGCACTATGTTATAATATAACTTCCAAATTGTGAAGATGTACTAACACTTTCTTTTATTGTGTAAATAATTTGGTTGATTGTGGTTATATAGAGAGAATAAATATGAATTTTACTGGCTCCAGTATTATGTCTGATATTATCGTACAATTGGATGTCGTTTAAGACTACGAAATTATTTATTTTGACCACTTACTAGGGCTAAAAGTTCACATTTAAACGCCAGCATTTGTCAAACCCAGCTTAGGTTTTCAATGTTTGAAGCAGGTAGGCAGGCAGAGTATCATTCTCCATTGCTCATTCTGTAATGTTTTTGTTAAAAACAGCTCAGCACTAACGCTTCGCTAACATGATTTGTATTGAAAATACACAATTAAAATCGCCAAAAGTACTTCTTTATCCACCAAAGCGAAATGGTCAACAAATACTTCGGACAGCAAACAAACATTGTTTTTTGTGCGCGCAACTCGACACCGCGGCAAAGCCGGGATCAGATTTGGCGGTAATCGCATCAGGCGGGGCGGCGTTAAATCCTTAGTGTGTAGGGGCCTCAAAGCTGAGCGTGGACAGGATGACTCGAAGCTTACAAAATCATAAAAAAATATGGCTACGAGAAATATGTAACATACTGATTAAAGATATAAGTAAGAACCTGATTGTCCCTAGAAAACCCGAGTCGAAAACTCTTTTAGACTGACATAAAACGTAAAGTGTATAAAAAAAGTACATAAGTAAAAAAGTTAAATTTTATTTAATTAAAGAAAACTTTAATAAAAATATAAATATACCCACTGACTATCCCGCCTAACTTTTCTGCTAAGCCGACGTAACGCCATAAATAGATCATATTTTTATTATGTTTTTCTTAAATATTTATGTATAACATATTTATATTATTTGTTTGTTATTATTGATAATGGATTCATTCGAAGTCTATTTAATTAAACAAAAAAATACTGGTAATAAAACTGGTAAAACAAAAAATATTTTAGGGGCAAATCTTTTGGGTGGGTTCTACATGCTGTTTCCGCCAAGTAATCAACGCTTTTCTGCTACCGTTTCGGATTTAAAGATGAAAACTATCAAAAATGCAGCAACTCATAAATGTAAAATCTGATTTTTTATGCCTGATAGTTAAGCTTTTGACCACTATCTCACCTGATGGTCAGTGATGATGTGGTCGAAGATGTTGTTCAAGCTAACCTAGAAGTACTGGCTCTCAAGGACAGCTGCCGGAACACACCGTTAGGTGCTTGGCGACAGATTTTCTACTTGAGGGTGGTAGCTAGCCAGGCGGGCATTCGCAAAATGCCCTACCACCATGCTATAAGGACTGCCATCCTAAGACGACAACCGGGACCGACGGCTTAACGTGCCCTCCGAAGCACTGAAACGCTCAGTAGTAATGTCACTAGCGGTCACCAATCCAACTTATGACCGCGGGCGATCGGTTGAGAACAGCTAAGTAAACTTCGCTACGAGCGCTCCAAAATCATATGTTTATAAAAATAATAAGTCAATGGGTCTGCAAAAAGTTTTGCATTGCTATTTGTACGAGTTGTTGTTTGATTTGTTTTGTTTTGAATTGTATTTTTTTTGTGAGGTTTGAGATATTTTACTCTATAACTTATGATAATCTCTAATGAACTTTGCAAAATTACAAAGAGAGGAAAAATTATAGTCTGTTGCGGGATATGTTACACTTATTAACGTATTAGAACACATTAAACTCATATTTAGTTACTTTTAGAACAGCAGTTCGCCGCGAAATATGGAAATATGGTTCTAGACAACTGTAATATTATAAAAATTTCATATTAATGCTAAGACGTCCAAGTTAGATACCACAGAGACCATACGTTCGATTTAAATGACAGAATGACGTCTATGTATATATACTTACATATTGATTATTTGGAAGAGCTTTCTTTGATCTTCTAAATTCAAATGTAAAGATTATTTCGCAAGAAATAAACCATTTAATCGATAAAATCTCGATACAAAATCGATAACGAAAACGCCAACTAATGGCGCCAATCGATGTGTTAAATGCGCCCTATATTTTGACAAAAGAGGTTTTACTCTAATCCTCTTACTTTTTTCCAACGGCAAAGGTGTTCTGTCATACCAGCGGCGGCGACTCTTTGCTCTTTTGTCGGTTGCTAATGTTGCTATTCAATTTATTGTTATTTTGTACAACTTCCTTATTACATATGTTTTATTTCCAACATACAACAAAACATGAAACATACAAACGAACTAGTGAAGCGAAGTCAGCGTTTTTCTTTGTATTTATTCTTTATGGTTGGTCGAAAATTGTATTTAAAAGACTACCACACTTTCTACAAGGCTCTCAGTCTTATCGCAGTTTATATAGCCCAGGACTTAATGTATTACCCAAAATTTAGTTCTTTAGGTGTAACACCCAACAGCTCAAGTTGCTTGGCTATGGCAACAGGCACATGAAGAAAGGAGGAAGATCGAAAGCAGTATTTATCTATCTAGATACGATCAATTATATTTGTTAATTTTTTTTCCGTTAACGCAATTTTCGACCCGCACTTTGAAGTGGCTATACTTAACATCATGCTGCTCAACACAGAAAGCCAGCTTTACTTGGTCTTGTGGTGCCAGAACACAAACCTGCGATTTTAAAGACTGACGATAAATAAACTGCGATTTTTAAGACGCCTGTCAAGGGTACATGGGAATTATGGCAAAAAACGAGAAAAGAGACGTTGGATCAACGGTGGAAGTTATGATCGTTAATGTGTATCGATTTCTAACACTAAAAATATGATATACCTTTTGTTTCTAAATCATAAACAGGCCTATTCACGAAAATAATAATATTTTGACTAACCTCGACGTTTCCATCAAGTTGCATTGACCGTGGACTACTCGTTTATGATTTAGAAACATGAGTTTAGTTCACAAAAGTTTAAAGAAAAGTATGATATACCTCTCATGTAGGAAGTTGATACAATTCTGATTCAAGCCATTTGATTTTATATTAAGGGTCCGTATTTCAACACTAAATTGAGTATAACTGAAAAACAACTTGACCATAGTAGGTCGTGGTAGAAAATTTAAATGAAACCAAGACGAAGACAAATAAAAATCCTGAATATCACATGTACACAAAACACCTCGAGTTGCTCCTTCAACAACACCGGCGACCGTAAATACTCTACACGAAGTTAAAAACAAAAGTCATGACAATCACACAAGACCACGAGGTTCTAATTACGAAGTCATTTCGGTGTCGATCACGAACTCAAAACTAACTCATTTAATATGGACCAAAGTAGGTAATGGGTATTGTTTGACTTTTCACTAACTTTGTAATGTGTAGAACAAGATATGTTTTCAGAGGTTCCGTGAAAAATTCTGATACTTAAGTACCTGTATTAGTTAATCATCTTCTTATCAATATGAGTTGTTGTCGCTTGGGTGGAATTAAGGACAGTGTATCGCGCTATTTTCAAATTGTATATTCAAAGCTGTGTACTGATTTTGCGCTCCTCGGCGTCAAGTTGCGCCTATGTTGACTTCAAGTGCAGTGTTGCTCTATACCTATGCACTTTGTAGATGATAATCATCGAAGCCTATAACTCCAAGCATTTTTTCATTAATAACCTAGAGTAGTCGAGGTGTTTCTTCCCACCTGCTTTGGTAAGCTTTCCAGCCGCTTGTTACAGGACGATACTCTAGGTATAGAGAGAGTCATCAGGATCTATCTCCTGTAAAAGTGTGACAAAGCCTTGGACACTTTTTATATCTCCAGTGGGATGCTACCTGATCCACCTTTTATTTTAATTGGGATTGTGAGGGAATATGCACGAGGCCAACCTGATGTTAAGCTTAACCTGCGCCTGTAATTTATGTATTGCATCTGCGCTCATCACCCCCTGAGACATCAAGTTGTTAGGTCTCATGTGCCTGTAATTTACTGGCTCTCAAAGACTGCTGCCAGAATACACTGCTCGGTGAAAGGCGTCAGATTTTCTATTTGAGAGTAGTAGCTAACCAGGCGAGCATTTGCTAAATGCCATTCCGCCATTCAATGAAGCTCAAGCCGGTGGTGGATTGCCCTTGCCCAAAGACATGAAAAACAGTGTTTTTCCAATTCTTCGCTTCCTCCATATATTTACAATTTTGTAATCGAAGCAAAGAGCACTTCCGTTTCAGGGCGCGTATTGCTCTACACAACACTAATCTGAGCTTGATCATCAAAATTACATACACAAGAAAATAGAGAAAAATAACGAGAGCCAGAAAAATTACAGGCTTAACAACTGTATGTCTCAGTGTGACGACATTTGTTATAGGCAGAGGTTAGGCCGCTTAACAGCAGGTGGGTCTCATACTTGTTCCACCAAAACATAAAACAATAAAACCCGCACATAATCTTTTAATTATTAGTTAGATCGTAGGAAGTAGCATAACCCATTACTAGTGTGAACATCCTAAATGTTCAAGGAACCTCAAAAACCGTAACATCTCTCTCCGCTAGTAACCAGTAACTTCCTAATTTAGTTAGTGCCTACTACAATCAATTAACAGACGTACCGCCGAACTTCTCTCAATATAGTTACGTTACTATAAGAGTACATGTATGTTTTTCGGGCTTCCCATGGACTTTACGTCAAATGAATATAACAACTACCTAATGTATGCCTTTTTTGATATATTTCATATGATATAATGACGTTTTTCACAGGTCTGTGTTATTGGTATCAACAAAGTTACTTTATGATTGGTATGACTACGTGAATCATACTGAAAGTTTTTGCACTCCTGGCTATTATATCAATGTTTGAATTTCGAATAAAGAAATAACTTGTGGTCGGTACCATGCTAATCCAAAACACTCTTGAGCTCTCATTTTCACTGTCCGGCTTGTTAGGTAGCTATTTCATCCATTTCAGTGTTGGAAGTTGGTTCCTCCATTTTAGTTTATTTTATGTATTTGCACTCTTTTCATTGATACTACTTACAAGACCAATTGTCACTCGCCTACAATGTTAGTCACCATTTGAGAGAAGAGTTGCAACTAAATGTCAAGTATCAATAACAAAAAATAACGACAATCCAAGTATTATATCCATACTTAAACATAATGGACAATACTTTTTTTCAGTTAATTGAATCAAGATTGAATGATCCATTTCATAATGGATCAAAACAAAAAATAATATGATACGTTTCCACCTGAGAACCTTTCGCCATATTATTGGAATCTCGAAAGATCTAAGGAAAAACAAAATATTTTGTTTATAAACATTTTTTATTTCTATTACAAAGCCTACTTTTATCTGTTTAAAAAATATTATACAAGTGCATCAAAAAACAATTCATTATAGCACAGACATTTAACAGCTGTAGCTAAGGGCGAGGGAAGATATTTAAAAGTCGAGCTAAAATAGATTGTATGCCCGAGTTAAACACTCGGAATTTCACTTTTAACTGAACTGAACTATATGATAGTAATTAAACAACTTTAAACGGTTTAAATCGCGTATATTTATCTTTTTTTTTGTCCCGACCTTTAAAACACTTTGCAGTGATCGTTGTCACTATATAGACGGGGTGAACTATATCAGCCGGATTGTCCACTGCTGAACACAGCCGCCTAGCAGCCTAGGGGCTTCCACGACCACGCGTCTTGGGAATCGCAGTGTGAGATACCAGTTCCTCAGAAAGCGCTGCTGCCAATTTTATGGTGTTACACTTAGTCGCCTCTTGAGGCACCCACGGGTAGAGATGCTCATCACTGTGACTCGCCTCTCGGTGACTTTGTAGCCCGGCATCCCACGGGTAATTTACGGGTAATGAAGCATAGTAAATGTAAATAATATCTCTAAAAAAAAAAAAATTTACCCTGATAGGCATATTTGAATAATTCAAATTCAAAGTTTTTATTTGCGGGCAACAGAGAACAATTTTTTTTTATTTTTTTTCATGTTATTGTGACGGAACAAGCCCGAGGCCCACCCTAACCTCTACCTATAACAGACGCATTTCGTCAACGACGAATTGCACTGTGCCCGTCACACTGAGACGTCCAGTTGTTAGGTCTCATTAGCCTGTAATTTTTCTGGCTCTCAAGGACTGCTGCTGGAACACACCGTTAGGTGCTTGGCGACAGATTTTCTACTTGAGGGTGGTCGCTAGCCAGGCGGGCATTCGCAAAATGCCTTTCCACCATGCGTTGAAGCTCAAGCTCTGGGCGGGATTCGAACCATGGACCTGCTGCGCGGCAGTCAATAGCCAATGCCACTGAGCCATCACTGCTTCTTGTTAGTTTGTTAGCTTAGAAAAAAATTAGTAGTTACTTAATTAAACATTTTAAGAAAAAAAATTACATACAATAACACATATTAAACGGTCATATACTTACAAGGCATCTCGTGCGCAATCATTTTTCGCACGAAATGCTTCAGTATAGGCGCCTTCATGTCTTCTTCTACAACCTCATAATGTTTTACTTTGAGTGTCAATGTTTTGACAAAATATAAGTCTGGGTCTTTAATAATATCCCTGATTTATCTATTATTATAGAGCCACGTAAACTTTTTACATGAATTATGTTACAAACTGAACCTTTGAACAGATTAAAAAATATTTTTGTGCACGTTCATATAACATGCTTTTATGCACTAGAGCACACAAATCCGTTTTAGTCCGCTTACGCCGGGCGTAAACAAGAACTTTACGAGTATAAGATGAGATTTATGTTACTTATTTAGGTAATAAGTATTTGGTTTTTGTGTAATAGGTAACCTACTTGTTGTTTTGTATTTTCTATTTTTTTTATGCAAAGATATGTTTTTTTTTCATTTCCTGTGTTTGATCTTAAAAGCAGTTAACAAATCGGCTGAAAATTCAAATTAGGTAATTTTTCATGTAAATTTTGGCAAGTGATTTCAACTGCATGAAACGTGGGTGACGCAGTGGGAGTGAGGACGGATTGCCGCTCATAGGGCCCATGGTTTGAATCCAGCCACAGCATCAGGCTTGACTGCACGATAGTAAGACATTTTACGAATGTTTACCTAACTAGCTACCACCATTACCTTCCTTCTCTTATTGTACAACACAAAGGACGACACAATAACAATGTTCTGGTAAAGGTTTTAATATTATTAAGGATGTATTATTATTGTTAAGGACGTAAGATGGTAGAGTCCTGTGTGCGTATATCATATGCTGCAATATCCTACACACGTTACGTCGGTGTGGCACGCCTTAGTCGCCTTGTGCAACAGAGGAATATGGAAAAGTACAAAATGCCAAGGAAGCCTATTAGTAAAAAAAACTATTGTTCCTCTTAGATTTTTTTCCCACAAACATCGACTTTTCCCACACGCATTCAACACTCATAAAAGGCAACGATTAATGCTTAATTGTACGAAAAACATAAATGTAGCAGAAGAAGCAGGTAATTCTGAATGAATGCGTCCGGGGTGCCGGGCTAGAATGTCACCCCGCATCTCTACTCGTGGGTGTCGAAAAAGGCGACTAAGGGTAACACACAAGAAGGTGGTTACCCTAAGTCGCCTCGTCGTCGTAGGTAGCAGCGCTTTCTGTGGATATATCACACTGCGATCCTCAAGACGCCTGCCAAGCGTGGGGACAATCCGGCTGACACAGTGCAGTACGTCCGGGGTAGTACTACCACCGTAACCTACATATTTCAAGTGCCAAGCAGTAATATCTTGCATGGTGGAAGGGCATTTTGGGAATGCTCGCCTGGCTAGCGACCACCCTCAAGTAGAAAATCTGTCGCCAAGCACCTAACAGTGTGTTCCGGCAGCTGTCCTTGAGAGCCAGTAAAATTACAGGAACATGAGACCGAACAACTGTACGTCTCATTGTGACGGACGCAGTGCAATTCGTCGTTGACGAAATGCATCTGTTATAGGCAGAGGTTAGTCCACTTAGCACCAGGTGGGCCTCGGCTTGTTCCGTCAAAATAACATAAAAAATAAAAAAAATAAAAAACGCATTACAGTGTTCCAATTTCAAGGGCCTAATGATTAACTTAACAATTTTATACTTATTGACGCAGTGCAGATCGCCACTTGTCACCAAAAGCATCTGCTATAGGCAGAAGAAACAGCTTAACCACATGTGGACAATGCTTGTTCCATCACAATGAAATAAAAAAAATTGTATCGATATATCTAGGTAAATCTTAACAAAATTGGTGACAACTAACGGTGTGTTTCGGTAGTTATCCGTGGGAGTAAATAACTCAAAGGTTAGCCTGAGCAACATCTTCGAACACATTACTTATCATCAGGTGAGTCAATCATAGTCAAAGGGTAGCCAAAAAAAAACTAGGTAGGGTAAACAAAAAAAAACTTACATTTAAAGCTGACGAGATTTTGAGTGCCGATGGACAGACAGCTCATTTTGAGTGTCAATTCCAATTTTAGGTTTTACCTATAGCCAATTTACCAGCTTCGACTACATCTTCAACTTCCTGTCAGGTAAGATACTGATCAAATGTTAACCCATCACCTGTAACGAATAATAGTAGAGATTTTGCGAAACAATATCATATCTTTTTAAATATTCATAATTGGGTGAAGATTCGTATGGATGTTTGTCATACCTATGTGAAGTATGCCTTTATTAACAAAATACTACGAACTATATACAACACTACAGCCACTACAACAAAAGCATTTAGATCCCTATAATAAGCCATTGCAGACTCATAGGCAGTCCAAATGCTCTAGCCCACTACCAGTTGGCAGCGTGCTCAGCATGCTGGCAGCATTGCCCCGTTGAATTGCAATGCTTATTTTTTGAGCCAAATAGGTGCCAGCATGAAGTTAGATAAACAGTAATTTCGGGATTCTAGATATTCATGCTAAGGGGTTCAAATAAAAGAGAGTAAATGCCCTATATACACAAAAATCTTGAAATCAAATGCGTATTTTACTTGTTGAATAAAAAAGTAAATTTTATATATTTATAGCTTTATAATATAAGCTATAGATTATCAACTTACAATAAACGCTAAAACAACCAAGACGCTAAGCATCGCTGCGTCTAAAAATCTAAATTGCACAAATTAATCACACTCCAACTAAAATTGTCAGCTAACTTAAAAAAAACATTCGTAATTCCAAATTCCCAAACCGACTAATTAGGATTGTCAACAAAGGAATGTTACGAGCAAAAACTAAGGGTCGCCGCACACGTGGCGAGCGGTGGCGGCGCCTCGCGACGCGACGCGACAAAACGTGAGTGCTGTGACGGCCTAGGGCTCACGATAAGATAAGGCAAGGTATGTGTGATTCATCCCTTACCCTTAGATAAGTACAGATTGTTTTAAATATGATATGACCACTACTAATCGTATTGATTGCTAGGTGATCCTGTGATGACAAAATGCTGTAAAAGCGTTTTGAAAAAACGAGTTCAATAGTTTGAAGTTTACTAAGTGTAAGGTTGCAATGTTTTATCATTATTAATTACAGAGCTGTATTGTAAATTTATATTGATCTTGTAGCATAGACTTACCATAGGAATCGCAATATTTTCATTATAATTTACTTTATCTGTAAATGTAAAAATAGGAATTCCTACATAAAAAGATTTTCCTATAGTAGGCCCAGATAAAAGCTATCCTATGTCCTATCCCGGGTCTCAAACTATTTTCATACACAATTTCATCCAAATCCGTCCAGTAGTTTTTAAGTTAATACATTGCATATAAAAATCCAAAAATTCAAATCTTTCCTCTTTATAATATTAGTGTAGATATATACAATTAATTAAAAAAAAACTAAATTCGAATCATGTAATAGACATAAAAAATGTGAATAGGGTTTTTGAATAAATAAGAAGCAAGCTGAGTTCGACAAATATTTTAAAATGACATAAAACGATCTCAAATTAGTTTAACCCATAGAACATTATTTTGCTATTGGCACAGCCCTACTTTTTTCATCTTAACTCTAAAACAAGATAAAGCACGCTTACATACAATTTCCCAAATAATTTAAGTAATAAAATAGCGCGTCAATATTTCTCCACGAATACCTAATCTTAACCCCTCAACGGGCAGTCAGCATCGATACCGAAATGAATTAGTCGCAATCGGTATCCAGACGTCGCATCCGTCCGGTCAGCGGTATCCGTTCTGTTTCCGTTTCCGCCTGAGCGCACTTCCGGAAGCCCGGGGGAAATTAATATATTTGTCGGGGACTTAATGGGGACAGTCCGGATTGAGAAAATGGAGGGAAACTGAGACTTTTGTAGTGGTAGCTAATGTTAATGGTTTGGACTGAACGCCTACAAATAAAATGTGGGTGATTGTGAAACGCTTGAGATTGTTATTTGTTTATTTATCACAATACTTACATTTCGGCTGTCAGTGAAACTGACTGGATATAAACAACAAAGTTAGGAAAATGACATTTTAGAACCGTGGTTGTAAACTCTTATAATGTACTTAGAGTAATACCACAGCGTAAATACTAATATACATAGACTAAGTTACGTAGACTGTGGTAATACTTTTAATTAATAAATAAAACGTAGGTTCAAGTGTCTTTACTAGCATTTTTGTTAGAACTGTTTAGACTTAATTAGACAGTAAACCAAATAAGACCATCTCTGGATATTATTCTCAAACACCTCAAGTGATTGTTATAGATTAAAAACCTTTTAAAATAATTCAATCTCCTATTTTAATAATGATAATAAATTAACTATTTTTATTTCATAATTAATGTAAAGGCAACATCAATATTTTTTGTAAGCACACTCCTTAAACTTCCTTCCTAAAAATCTTAAAATAAAAGCACTTAAGTTGGCTTTCATTCATCACGACCTGAACTTTACGCTTCTCAAAATAGACGCCAAATTAAACCTTTCTCCTTAAATACTGGGACATCTGCTTGACGACATTTTTATCTATTGAGGCATTTTATCTCTGGTTCGCAAACTTAATGACATTTGGCGCGAGCATTTGGCGCCAGAAATTTTTTGTCGAACCTCACACATCGTTAGCCTAATCAGGGCAGAAAATTAAAAGTTGACACGACATGAATGAGTAGGTACTTAGTAAGACTTATTATATTAGTAACTACTCGTGGGTAACTAAGTTGCATTATTTATCAATGTCGTTACAAAAAAGTTTTTAAAATAGAATGTTATGCACAAGATAGTGCCGTTGAAAATCATAATAAAATATTTCAGATTGAATATTTTATATTGAAGATATGATACCTATGTATAATAATTCTAAAGTATGCAAAGTATCTACAAAAATATACCTGTAATGTAAAAGAAACTCATTTGCTATATGTGATTGTAAAATTTGAAACTGTATTAAGTAGGAAATAAACTATATTCATAATTTAGTTACCTGCTTCTAAATTTTGATTTTAACGAGTGCAGCATATAAGTAGATATTATAACAAGGACCTATCCTTATAGGATTAAAATGGGTTAGTAAAATTTCAACATAATCAGTGAATCTAGTGAATGTTCAACATGATTTTTCAGTTCCATACTTTATACCTATAAGTACTTACAAAGTATGGAACTGAGAAATTGTGATTGCGAATTGGTAGGTAGTATCTTCTTACTGATACCAAGTTTTTACGAATAAATCCGTGAAAACTATTTCAATCAGCAGGTCTGCTTGCCTAATAATTACATTCCGTATAAAATGTCTACTATACTTATGTTTCGGAGGTGCAATTGTTCCTGGGGTGATTCAATAATAAAAAACAACTTATTATTTTACAGTATCTACATATAAACTTTATTTTCTATAATTTTACTTATTGGCAATTGCAACTCACATTTAATGCGATAAATTAAAACAAATTTATTTATTTAGCTCTACTTCCTTTTGATCTGGATTGGACCACAACACTTTAAGACCACATATTTTTTTATGGTATAACATAGTGTACCATAATAAAATATAAGTAGTTTTTGATATATACGAAGGCACAAGTGTGTATAGTTTTGAAATCTCTGTGGTCCAATGAAAACGCTGGCTACTATAAATTACCACAGTGTCAACAATGGTCTCTCTTGCATTACGATAAAATTATACGGCAAAATTTCGTAAGCATGATTGATAACTAAGCCTAAGGCATTCTTAATAAAATACAGATGTAATATATAGTACTTTTCCAAATTATAATTCGGAGAAAAACATACACAAGGCATTAAACCTTCATCAAAGACATTAAATTCCATGAATCCTTTCCTCAAAATTTTCACAATCAAATAACAGAAAAGGTAAATAGTACCCTTGGAGAGATACAAACCATACTTACTATTACCCTGTAGGTATACCTAAGTACATAACCTTTATAAACCGGTACACAACGCTACAGATCAAACGAACATCGAGCTGCGATTAATCAAAAACAAACCACGTAAAACACAAAAGATTAACATGGCCAGATTAAAAAAAAAGTCAAAAAGGAGCTCACGGATCAAAACCATAAATCATGCTCATTATATTGGAACCGGATTATTTTTTACCGAATAAAATGCTCAAAAAAGCATCAAAAGGCTATAGGGGAGCGCCATTTTGTTAGGGTACCGGTGATTAGGGCGGGAAAATGGAAACGTGTTAGCCAATAGATGTGACCGTTTTGAAAAGGCGTTCTAATATTCCTCCAATGGGAGACAAGGTTGGCCTGCTCATGCGCTTTCGAGTCGATCTACAGAAAAATAGCTATAGTACGGCAGTGTGGGCTTGGCCTCTGCCGTGGAACGACGCGCATGTCGAATGAATTTACTATTTTTTTAACAAAAAAAATATGACGAAGTGCCTCCGAACCCTTAGTGAAATTACCTATTTCTAATAACAAATTGTAGTGTATTGTGTAAAAACAGTGTCATTTAAGTGATCGAACATTTAATTTTCAAAAGTGAAGTCATTACTATAAATACTTACTAACTTAATAAAATTACTTGGACGATTTTTTTTTTATTGCGGAAGTCTAAAGTTAAACTGTAAACAGCAAGCGGTTCCGTTATTACGGTAATATCGGTATAAACGGTAACTATCAGTGAAGGTATACCGTCAGTAATGGTGATGGCAAGTGGCGGTGGTGGTGGACTGGTCCAGTCCCCACCAGACATGATGCATCATCACAACATCATGGATACCTCGTCTCATGTGGAGATGATGCCAAGTAAGTCTTATTTTTAATTTCTGATTAGAAGAATCCACATTTGACTTAAATATTCAAAGAGAAATTACCAATATGAATTCAATTTTCGATGGTGAAAATAGAAAATTTCTAAGCTTTAAGTTATTCTTTCCTGTTTCCTTCCTTGTTGGGCAAATGTTCTTTCGTATAGTATCAATTTTATTTTCAAATTATATGCGTAGGTAAAACTTTTGATAATCGATAAATAATTGTTTTCTTGGACAAAATTACCTCGCACCGCTTTATAAAATACAAATTAAAATTATTAATTATGTATTTTAAGCGTCACAAAAAATTAACAACAATGTAAACATATAAATAAAATAATTAAAAATAACAGGCTGACTTGAGGTATGAGATTTAAAAATTGAAAATAGAAAATATAAATAATACCTAGGTATACTTTTTGTTACCAAGGAAGCTATTTATACATTTACAAAGTCAAAGTCTAAATCATTCATTCAATTAAGGCGTCTACGACGCTCTTATGAAGGTCAATAACAATTTTTTATATTAAATAATTTCACAGCCACATTCCGACAGCAAAAAATCACACCCGTCGTGAAATCATCAATCGACATTTATTTCAAAGAATGTAGGAAAATAATACTTACTTTTTCTTATTTTAACAAATTCAATTCCCGCCTTGGGCATAAAATTTTGTACTCCAATAATTTGTTAAAATATATTTCGCTTAGCACGCGATAGTGCTTGTAATAATATTTAGAAATACTTTTTCTATTTGGAAATATAAAATCACAGTTGACGTCTTTTAGCTAGTCCCTGGGAGATGTTCTTACGCAATTTACTCATTATCTTTATTGAAGAAGTTTTTCACATCATAACCATTAACTAAACGGATTATAAAAAATAGCAATATTATTGGCAATTTTCTGCAGCATCGGAGGAGCAACAAAGTAAAATCTTTTGTACTAACTTCGCAAAGAAATGAGACAATGACTAAAGCAACTAAGAAACGCCATATAATTTATGATCTGTCTGATGGATATCATGAAATAGTATAACATATTAGGTACCTGATGCATGCCGTTGCATTTATTAACTGAGAAGGGAAAATAAAATAAATATATAAATAAAACCGGGCAAGCGTGAGTTGGACTCACACACACAGAGGGTTCCATAACAACACAGGATGTACCACAAGATCGTTATTTTTTATATAAAGTTCTAGATTCTTAGCGGGAGTGTGGCCCGGCCCATCTTTGTGCACTTTTTTTTTTTTTAATGTAATTGTACGTGTGCGTGAGATATTGGACTATAATCATAGGTACAAAGTTTGAATGAAACAAATACTAACCTGTAAAAAACATTTTTTGTATGGTCTTCCCTTTTTTTTTACTTTTTATTATAAGGTAGCGTTATTCGATTGTTTTTGTTTTGGCATTTTTTATCGTAAGACAGACATTATACTGACGAGCTCAAATACGTAAGATTCTAGTACGTAGATGGTATTAATCATATAACTAAATAAATGGGTATAATAGACCACGAAGAGTTGTCACCAATTATTTGAGTAATTTATGGTCTCCATATATTTTTTTTTTGTTTTGTTTATCTATTTTATTATTAAAGTTGACCACATACTTAAAGAGCAATTTTGGAAAACCCTTTTTCTGTAAAGTATTATTCAACACACGAATCGAATCATTACCATAACCCAATTAGGACTGTTGGTCTTGATAATACAAACAACGTGTGTTTGTTAAATAAATATATCGTTAAATCTAAAAATAACGTTTCAACACGGTGTTTGAATTCAAGTATTTTAGATGAGTTTTAATAATATGTCACCGTTTTTATTACCTCATCAATTTAATACATATTTGACAGCTGATGGTCTATTAAATCAGATACAAACTAAAGTAAATTGGTTCGTTAGCATTTTTATTCACTAATTAAAAGAAAAATACTTCGAAATAAATTCTTATTTATGTAGAATGCGATATATTCGATATAGCGATATATATTCTATTAGGATATTGAGTATGTCTAATTCTACATAAATACCTAAGAATTTATTTCGAAGTATATTTCTTTTAATTAGCTTTTAGAAATTTAAATATTTGACTCAAATTCTGAATTGAATCTTAAAACATATAAATTGCTGCCTCAAACCTATAATTTATAATTATTATGCGTATTTTAGTAAAACGGCAACCGTGAAAACATTGTAAATAAATATGATTTACGGTAGGAACAATATTTTATATTTTTTCCTTAGACCTCAAACGTAAAGTAATTTAACGGATTAAAAAGTAAAAATAGAGAAGAGAAATAATCATATAAAATCAAAATCCATCCAATCTATCGTAAGTAACGCATAAATAAAGTAGCGCAGGGACTACGGGGACTCCGAATTGATTTATAAAACGTGGGGAGTGGGGAATGGGGTGTGCTGCACCCGGTATTATTTCTGCTAATGCAAGCGAGACCGGCCATTAGAGGGTTAGAAGAATTTATGGTAGGAATTCGTCTTGTGCTTACACTAGTTGTAATGTTTGCACTTTTTTAGGGTTTCGTACGAAAAAATCAGACCTTAGTTCTTGGCCTATGCTGTCACTCTTTCAATGTCTATATATACTACCTTTAAAGGGTTGTGTGGTCATAATCAAGTTATATTAAGTATAATGTTACCCTAAGCGTAAAGCTGTTGCTATAGCAACAGCAAAAAGTGATTAAAAACTTTGATGAAAGAATCGACATCTGTCAGCGTGCTCGTGGTGGACATTTGCCAGATTGAAGCAGTGATGGCTCAGTGGCATTGGCTATGGACTTCCGCGCAGCAGGTCCATGGTTAGAATCCCGCCGCGGGCTTGAGCTTCACCGCATAGTGGAAGCGCACATTGCGAATGCCCGCCTCAGTGACCATCCTCAAGTAGAAAATCTGTCGCCAAGCACCTAACGGTGTGTTCCGGCAGCAGTATTTGAGAGCCAGTGAAACTGCATGCACATGAGACTTAACAAATATGTCTCAAGGTGACGGGCGCAGTGCAATTCGTGACTTGTGATGGAATGCATCTGTTATAGGCAGAGGTTAGTCTGCTTAACATCAGGTGGGCTTTGTGCTTGTTCCGTTACAATAACATAAAAAAATATATAATTTTTCATTCATAATTGCCAAACTTTTCTCTTCGTAATACAATAAAAATTTGAATCATTTCCATCTAAATTCTTGGTTTTATTTTATTTTAGAAGAATTTTTCAACAAGGATATCGTTTTTTTCAGCCCTAAAACAACAATATTTTTCTATTACGTTTTTGAAAATCTGGTCAGCCCAGTTTAAAACTCAAACATAAACGTTTGCCCTAGTACGATTGTACTCTAAAAATATTTCACCAACATGTGTCTCTATTTATACGAGTACAGATATAATCACAATATTTAAAAAACAAGCATTGATTTACTTTATTTATCTATTCGATAACTAATTGAATTATGTCTTTAAATACTTCAAAGATACCGAATATACGAACTATTCGTTCTATTACCTAATAACAACATAAGTATAACTACATACCTATTGAGATTTTCTCTAAAGATAATGAAATTTAAATTTAATAATCCTAAAGCGTAATAAATCCATTTGATAAAAATATCTCGACATTACATAAGACTGAAGCTTTTTACATTAATTGTTCTTGTATAATCCCGTGTATTGCAAAGGAAAAGTATTTTTTTATCCTATTAGTAAGGACCTTTGTGTTATTAGAGAAGACACCAACCCTGATTGACTGGGACAAGGGTCAGAAGATGATGACACTTATTAGGCTACACTGATTTTATTTATGAGACATTTTTCTGGCCTACTATTTTTTTGGGATCGCAGGGCAAACGAGCAGGCTCTTTTGGTTGTAAGTGATCACCGTCACCCACGAACCTCAGCAAAACCGAGGTCTCGAGGATGCGTTGCCGGCCTTTGAGGAGGGAATATGCTCTCGTTTTTATATGTCTATTTCTATTTACTATAACACAAGCCTTAATTCCTGAATTGATTTAATTCAAGATTTAATTTCTGTTATTAGGTAAACGTATAGGCCGGAAAGCAAACCTATTGGCGAAGGAAGGTTGCAAACATATTTTTTTATGTACGACCGCATTGTACCTTTCTCCTGGCCGCCCAATATCGACAATTCTATTAATTTTTTTGGTTACAGCATAGCATGGTCACATTTAAAATATCTACTTTAATCATCGGAAAACTGGCAAGCCAGAAGCATAGCAACCAAGCAGATATTAGATTAATTAATATGCACACAAATTTTTTACCGAGTTTGACCACTTGGTATTTAAAATATGACGAAACTACGTTTGTATGGAAAGAGCTCCGTGAACTCTAGCCTTAAGGTGAATAGGAATCTTTAAGGTAACATCGTCGACCGCGTCGCCACTAAACATCAGGTGAGTTAGCGGTACAAAGCAAGTCCATTTAGAAAAAAAATGTATCTATTTCCTTATTGATATATTACAGTAGTCGAGTCTTCCAGTACGGAGAGAATAGGTATCTTCTAGGCAAGCATGTTCCACCGCTTGTTTCGTCGCGTTTCATCATCTTCCTTCAGATGAGACTGCGGTCGAAAGCTTTCTCAATAAATAAAAAAAACCGTAATCACCATATTGACCAAACTGTATATTTGAAGCCAGTGTCATAATGGATCTCGTAAACAATACGCAACAATGCAATATGTAAAAAAATAGAACCGATTTTCAGCATTGACAAGTATGGACAACTTGTGGAAATCGTACCATGGAAATGTAAGCTCAGTTTTTGAATTAGTATGGTACCAACTTCCACAATACAAGTAATTTCATACTTCTCAGTGTTCAGATACGGTTCAGCTTTTTCATTTCTTTTAGGTAATTTCCGATAAGTACGGAATTACGCAGCCATCTCTTGGTCGGCTTGGCTAAATATCATTTCGAAGCGCTTAGGTAGTTTATGCCCCCGGTTTATTTTGCTCCCGGACATAGGTAATATTACAAAATTACAAATATACGATAGGAAAAACATCCTGCACATTGACTTAAATTTTTCCTGTCGTATATTTGTAATTTTGTAATGTAATCCGCATAGCAGGCGTTATTGTAAACATAACAATATTAAAATAGTTAATATTGTCCCCAATTCTAATTAATTTTATATAATTTTGTTTTGTATAATTTTGACTTAGAACAAAGAGCAACAAATATGCAAAACAATAGTTTATTTCGTGCCCGGTTTCTTGTGTAAACTATTTCCCATACTCCCCAATTTTAATACATATGACAACAAGACACACGGAGATGTAAGATCCGTACTTGATCGATACTCTGTGGTGTTTCACTCCAAGTTTTTTGATCATAGCTTTATTCTACACCGAATAGGTATAGTGTGCGATTTTATAATAAATTTCCCATAGATTTGATGGAAATCAATCCTCACAAGGAAAATTCAAGTTTCAGGTAAAACATTTTGATTGGGAAATCCTACTATACTTATAGTTTGTGATTGTTTAAATAACAAAAATGATTGCACAATTCTACCTCTGCCAATCCTATGCAATTGACACAAATGTTGTAGTAATTGTATAATATAGTTTGTAACATATTGTCAGAAGATGTTTAAAAAAAGGAATGGAAAAAAGAGAACCGAGATTCTTGCCCGTTTTTCTCGCCACTTTCTAATTTTTGCTGAACGTGGCAGTAGAGTGTACCATGCTTCAATATTAAAATTAGTAGACGCCTAAATTGAATAAACGATTTTGGCTTTGATTTTTTGGAGAATACCTTGTACCAGAGCGCAGCATTGGCATCTTTATTTTCTGATCAATATAGGTAATCTTTAGGAGATATCATGTACATATGTAGTGATAAGTATTTTCTAGGCAAACATGTGCGAGCGTCGACTACGCCGTGGATTTCCATCAGGTGACACTGCGGTCAAACTGTTTGTTTAACTGTTATAAATATTTGAAAAAACGGAGCGAATTATGCATATAACCACAAACGACGTTAGCACATAGCGCAAAAACCAGTTTATTAAATAAAGTTAGTAATTTTTTCGGCGGGATAACCTGCGTGATATATTTGATATTGTTTTCTTTCCAAGAGAGATGTATCCTCCACCTAAGTCATGACTGGGCATGACTCTTGACTCGTATTAACGCTACTGCTGCATGACTTAGGACTTGACTACAGTCTATACAAAAATATTTTGTGTATAGTGAATGTAAAAAATAAAAATTGGAAAATAAAATGTGTGGTTATTTTTTGTTATTGTGACGGAACATGCTCGAGACCTGATGTTAAGCGTACCTCTGCCTATAACAGATGCATTTCATCACAAGTCATGAATTGCACTGCGCCCGTCACTTTGAGACATAGTTGTTAAGTAGTGGTTATTTCACTGGCTCTTAAGGACAGCTGCCGGAACACTTGGCGGCAGATTTTCTACTTGAGGGTGATCGCTAGCCAGGCGGGCACTTGAAAAAATTCCCTTCCACCATGCGGTGAAGCTCAAGCCCGCGGTGGAATTCGAACCATGGACCTGCTGCGCGGCAGTCCATAGCCAATGCCACTGAGCCATCACTGCTTAGGTGGGTAGTTAAACAAAGCGAGCGGTTTTTGAAGCATCTCATTGCAAAACTGTACTACTATTTTTCGAACATTTTTGTAAGTAATAAAGACATATATTATCATAGAGCATAAAAAGCTATCACGCTTGCATAGGGGCTACAGTTTTAGTTACTCTGCGAGGTGGAGAATCAAATATGAAGAATGTATTGAGCCAAAGTAATGGCTAACTTTAAGACTGTTCCTAAAAGGCTTCTGTACATTGTATCTACATTAGCCGTCAATACTACATTCCATACCTCCTTAGGAGCATTAGCGAGTACTTCACGCACTTGTAAGGCTGTAAGGGTTATGGTGGGGAAATGTATACCATTACACCTTACACTTGTACACCTTAACCATTTATAAATGGTGAATTTATAAATGGTTAAGGTGTATTTAGTGCTCGAGTGTAAGCTAATTCTTATTTGATTAAACTCGGACACTAGCATGAAAGGTTACATGCTTTATATATTTTTTTCGTCTGTAGTTCAATAGTAAGTAGTGCTTTCTGTGTATGTGTATCTTTCAAGGGTAATTCTATAAACCACACGAGAAAGTTATAGTAATTACAATTTGAATAACATTATTTAGACCAGATTGATTAAGATACTGAGACCCCCAAAACGCCTGCCAAGTGTTTTGTTCAGTGGTGTACGACTGTACGTCATGGCTGCTGCGGCCACGACGTAGCAATTATGATGATTCAAATTTACTGAAATTATGAATAATAAAGTGCTGCTAGTTTGTGTATTGCTTGAGGTTATAATCACGCTTGTTTATCCCCAAAGGGATAAGCGGAGGGGAGGCCATCACCCTCAGAAGATGATAGTGTTTTAGTGTTGACTATAAGTCCAAATTTATCCCATTTCATTTTTAAAATTGCATATTTATCGGTTCAACAGTTTTTGAGGTACACTCAATTAACTGAAAAATGTATTTGCCAATAAGCCTTGTATACCTCGCTGGCATGGAAATTACAACACTTGTCGATGGTGCCCAGTATTGTGGGTAAGTGACAATCGATCTTGTCAAAGAGTAAAAATAAGGAACCGAGGGAAAAGTATGAAATAATTGTGGTAGTTGGACCATGAAAATGTGAGCTCAGGGGGTTTTGAATCATCATAATATTGCCTTCAACAACTTGTTTCATACATCTCAGTGATATAAGTTAGGTCCGTTCTTTTTGAATTTTTTACAATTAATTATACGATCTGGATTCTGGAACTGTGCCAGTTGTAGGCTAACAGTCTCACCTCATTACATGGGATCACCACATATCTGCCGAAATGTTGATGTTTAGACACCTCTGCCGATATATATGTGCTTTTGAAGGTTAAAATAAAGGTTCAATGATATGCGTGTGATGAACCAGCTCATGCAAAATATAATATTGTATATATTCTTAAGAATACATACATTATTCTTATGAATAAATATATTTGAATTTGAATTTGATTTATACATCATCAACATCATCTTACCTTTATCCCACCCGTAGGGGGTCGGTACAATATGTCTTCTCTAACAGCTTAAAAAAAAAACTTAAAAAAAGAGAATAACACAAAGGACAAGGAAATAATCGTACAAAGTTTGGGCTTGTACAAAAAAGGCTGCTAACTGACGCCAACCATTCAAATCGCGAAATATAAGCAAATACTATGTAATAACTTAAACATTAAAACCCATCCCTTAGACCTTTCTCGTAATTTACCAGTGTACTTAGCGTGGCTCTACGCTCGCAATAAAAACGTAAGGCATACGCTAAAAGGCAAACAATACGACTGGCTAGCTGAGTTTGCGCTTGAATTGTTAGTGTATTTTAGTGGAAGGTGCTTTACTATATAATATATCTGGTATTGTGTTGAGCCTGCTTGTTCTATGTAGATATACAATATTACCGTTAGTATAAATACTGTTTGTGTGTTTGGTATTATTCGCCTGCCTAACGCATTAACGAACTTTAATAAAATTTGTTACCTGAAAGCTAGCTTTTGACTATAAGGACTCCTGATGGTAAGACATGATGTGGTCAAATATTGTAAATAGGCTTAACCTAGAATCGGAACTGGCTCTCAAGGACTCCTTTAAGTTTTAATATTGTTATGTTTGCAATAACACATAAGTTGAAGTCGGTTCCATTTTTTGGTATTTTTTACATTCCTGATAGGTTACGCTTTGAACCTCCCGTGGGTAGGAGAAGATGTAGTCATAGATGTTTAACAGACCTAGCATAGAATGAGAGTGTTGCCCAGGGACAGCTGAACTCTTTTCTTTAAGAATAATACGAGATAATCAAAACAATTATACGAATAATTAAAAAAACCTTTATGCGAAGAGTGTTCACTTGTCTTTCATTTAAGTTTTTTTTTTAAATGACGTCACAATTCCACCGAGAAATCAATGTTAAAAATAATTAAACTTAACAATGACGTAAGAAAATACGCACATGATACGTTTGTGCTAAATATGATGATGAACAACGTCAATATGTACTGGAATGTGCTATAGCATTACTAAATATAGCGGTTCTTGGTATCAACTGCAAATTGGTATGATCAGTATTGCTTAGTTGTCGCGGTGTATATCTCAAGGAAATTTTGTTATAAAAACTAACGTGGTTTTCACTCATTTTAGTAAATAATACGGGATAACTCATGTAAATGAGTCAGTGCTCAGCGAGACGTCAACGCGGGCGTCCCGAGCTCTCCTTGAAAAAGACCACCGAATGTGGTTGAAACTATAGTCGGAGCTATCTGACTTATTCACGTGAGTATTATTATTTACTAAAATCTCAAGGAAAGTTGGCAATTGGCTGTAAAACAAAAAAAACCGGCCAAGTGCGAGTGGGACTCGTGGACGAAGGGTTCCGTACCATTATCTGTAACCTAATCTTGCAAGTTACAGACACTTTTTGCAGTGTCCGATTGAGCTGGGTGGCGAAAACCTCTTTTATTGTATGAGAGCATTAATTATTTATTTTATTTTAATTAATTGTATTTAAAGAGAACATAAAACTAAATATTCTGTGAATAGTTAAAGCGTCTACCTGTCACCGTTATTAGTGTCGAGCAAGAAACGGTAAAATATCAAGTTTGTTGTATGGTAGCCCCCTTCAATATTTATTTTATTTTTAATGTTTGTTGTTATAGCGGCGATAGAAATACACAATCTGTGAAAATTTCAACTGTCTAGCTACCACTGTTCTTGAGATACAGCCTGGTGACAGACGGACGGACAGCGAAGTCTTAGTAATAGGGTCTCGTTTTTACCCTTTGGATACGGAACCCTAAAAACATTACAATACGTGATCATTTGTTTTGGAGGTAGAGAAATTGTACTGACTCCGTGAGTTAGAGTATTAGAAGATACGAGAAGAATTTTCCACTAACCTGGAATAATATGTTGCTTGGTGCAAATTGAACCGTTCACGTATCTTAGGAAAAGTTATTACTTTAAAAAAAGTCATAATTGGATGATCTTTATTCTGTTGGAAGTCGGTTAAAAACAATAAACTCATCCATATAACTACAGTTGCTGCAACAGAATAATGTGAACATTCCATCGATTGTTGCTGGATTATAGGAAAACACAAGCCTCTTGGGGAATGCTTTTGTAAATATTATTGTACTATATATATAATTATATACTTACCATTATAGGTATACAAATATTACTGACGGAAATGTTGGAAGAGGAAGACCTAGGCGAACGTTCCGGAATTCAGATTTAAGACGTTCTGAAAAAAAGCCAAGTCAAGAGTACCCTAAGGCTACGCTTATGTATGAAAGGATTGATGAGTGTAGATGAAGTGAAAGATATTTGTAAAGATCGTAGCAAGTGGGAATCTGTGGTCTTTGCTTACCCCTACAGAAAACCGGCATGACTTTATGTATGTATATACAAAAATATAGCATTCAAAGGCGATGAAATTGGTAAGAAATTGGCTTTGTATTGCACTCAATATGCAGCAACCCATTTTGACATCAACGTGATTAGTAGAATGCTCGTCAGGTGATGCTTGTTCTAGCCCAATATCCCACGAAGTGACCTGTCTCATCATAATGTTTGTTTTTATACATACTCTTAATATGTACTATATTCAAGTTGAAGTAATGATGGCTCAGTGGCATTGGCTATGGACTGCCGCGCCGCGGGCTTGAGCGACACCGCATGGTGGAAGGACATTTTGCGAATGCCCGCTTGGCTAGCGACCACCCTAAAGTAGAAAATCTGTCGCCAAGCACCTAACGGTGTGTTCTGGCAGCAGTCCTTGAGAGCCAGTGAAATTACAGGCATATGAGACTTAACAACTATGTCTTAAGGTGACAGGCGCAGTGCAATTCGTGAATTGTGACGAGATGCATCTGTTATAGGCAGAGGTTAGTCCGCTTAACATTAGGTGGTCCTCGTGCTCCGTCACAATAACATAAAAAAAACGCTTTGAAGTCTTCATTTTGTGTTAGCCAACAACGTAAAGAAAAGCAAAACTTGTATACATTTTATCCTCATAATCACATAAATCTCTACATCCGAATTACACCATCCCTGGACCCACGGCGCGGCGCTGCCGAACATTTTATGGGGGACATAGACCACCATGGCTCGTTTATGGGGGTGCGAAGTCGGTAGCCCCATCGGAACTATTTATGGTAGGTACCTAGGCCAATGAACATAAAAAAACAGATAACGAAATGATAATGTGAAATTTTTAAGGTGGGTAGATCATCGACTATTTTTTTTTTTAATTAACATTATTTTTGCCTACTCTAGTTTTAAATTCATATGTATATTTTCACCTATTCTCCAACAAACAGTAAAAAATATATTTTTTCATCTCTTGGAAATGATTTTATGCTATAAGTTCTGGACTTATAACATAAAATTATAACTATTTCTATCATTTTCAGAAAAACCCAATTGTATAGTTTGATGACACAGGATTCAAGCACAGGATATAGACCCGACGACAGCGTATAACATCATAAAGTTTCATTCTAATAACTGATGTTACATATGATATAAGACAATCAAGGGATAGAGCTCCAAATAAGCAGCATGCCACTAATCACATTGACGCGTGTAAGGGGCTGCCGCAAATAAGGCACAAACTGGAGCTGGATTTTGTGTAAGGCGCAGTGTTGTTCGCCATTTGTGACGAAATGCATCAGTTATTGGCAAAGGTTACTGTTTAACACCACGTGGACTCGGTCAATTCCATCACGATAGCGTTAAAAAAATACTTTACATTTACCGGAAGGCAAAGGATATACTACTAACAAGATCTAGGAGGTTGACTTCAAAGGAAGGTGGCCAGCCATATGATCAAACCGCGGCAACCCATAGGAAAATGATCATGATACAGTATTACCAAATTCACCTATGCAGTTTAACCTTCAATCATCTATATCCAAATATTTTGACACAAGCATAAGTAAGTCTCTATCCTTGGCTTTGTTTCCGGTACGTGTCCACAACAATGGGTCTCCGAGCACGTGTCCGTTCCTATGATCACCGCATTACCAATTTACAACGTTTTACAACGCATATAAACTTGAATTTTTACCGGTAGAGTTAAACCGGTAAAGGTTCCTTTGTCGCGCCGACGAGAGATTTCATTAGGAAATGTGTAGGTGGAGGAATTCGATGGCGTTTTTACCGACCTAGGAGTAGGTTACAGGCTAACAAAGATATTATATTTAACCCCCGACGCAAACAGAGGGATGTCATAAGTTTAATCTGCGTATCTGTGGAATCGAAGTTCCCAAACCGATGAACTTTTTTTTTCTATGTGTATATTCAGATGGTGATTTGATTGAGGCAGTTCTTAGTTACGATTTAAGAAAATGTTGATAAAGGTATGTGAGCAATTTGTGTTATTGTGATGGAACAAGCACGAGGCCCACCTGATGTTAAGCGGACTAACTTCTGCCTATAACAGTTGCAATTCATCACAAGTCACGAATTGCACCGCGCCCATCACATTCACACATAGTTGTTAAGTCTCTGTGCCTGTAATTTCACTGGCTCTCAAGGACTACTGCCGGAATACACTTTTCGGTGCTTGGCAACACACTTTCTACTTGAGGGTAGCTAGCCAGGCGGGCAATAGCAAAATGCCCTTCCACCATGCCGTGAAGCTCAAGCCGGCGGTGGGGATCGAACCAGGGTACTGCGGCATGACAGTCCATAGCTATTACCGCTTGGCCATCATTGCTTCATAAAGTGATTGAAGACCAGCAACGATGATCGCTTATAGTGCCTCTCCCCTGAGCAACTCGTAATTGATTCAAATTTGGTGTCCTGTCAATTTAATTATATTGCAAAAATAAGGTATATCACGTGATATCTGCATGGTACCTAACTCCTCACCAACTTACAGCAGTGGTATTGTGTATGAGCTCATTTGAATGTTCTCATTGTATAAAAGATAGTTCAGGGTTCTTTTTTATTTTAAAATTAAATAAAGTGTTTACGCTAAAACTACTAGATACTGTACTAGAACACTGAAGTAAAAGAAGTAGGTTCTATATTCCAGCCACAGCTTCGCCCGCGTAAGATTTTGTTACATAAGTAACTGAACCGTACTTTCTCATGATCTGCATAAAAGTATTCTGGTATGTTGTTGGACCTCAAGAATCTATGAACCACATTTTGTACTCGCCTTTCTCGGCCTTGGAGCCTTTAGTTGGTAAACGGCCTTTTCACTGTCTTGAGCCACATTATCTTACCAATAATTAGAAATAATCAAGTTTTTGAGCAGTAATAACCCAGTGGCAATGGCCATGGACAGCGGGTAACTTGGTTTGAATCCCGCCGCGAGTTTGAGCATTGCATGGTGATCAGGTATTTTCTAAATACTCCACTGGATAACTACCAATCTCATGTACAAAATACGTCCGATACCTATCAGTGAGAGCCAGGTCTCATCCTAGCCCTGTTTAACATCATCGACCACATATAGTATATCGTATCTACTACTACTATATTAGACGAATTGTTCACTGCTGAACACAGCCTCCCCCATCAAGGGGGGGTTTGCCATTTACCAAGCGTGGCAGGCGTCTTGGGGATCGTAGTATAAAATATCAGTTCCTCAGAAGGTGCTGCTGCCCATCTTCCCTTTATTATTTACCTTTTTTTTATATCGTATCGATGGTCAGATATTAATAATTATTTTTAATAATAACAAATATTTTAAAAGTATTTTAAGAATACATAAAATTAATTAATTAATAAAACACTTAAAAAATCTTTATAATAATATATATATCTAGTGACAATTCCACCTAATTTCTTGTTAAGCCGACGTGACGTCACAAACCGGAAGACTATGAGATATTTTACGCATAAAGTGTACAGATTGGTTTTATATAAGAATATTTCACTTGAAACAGTTAAACATTTATTCCTTATCAAAAATACAATACAACTTAAAAAATGTAGGGCCTCATGGAAGTCAGTGCGAGCTTAAATTATTGCAATTCCCTTTAATTGCCAATGCGCAAAATATTTTAATGCGATTACGAAAACTAAAATATTACATTATTATTTATCTTAATTTATGTTTAGTAAATATTCCTTTAATTTAAAGTAAGATTGCAAATAAACTGAGTATTGGTGGGTCGACCACATGACAGAAATGTTCTCTTATCGGCATATTTACTGTAAATAACTGAACAAATTGAACATGCTGCATGAGTTTGTATACGAATGTTATTTTAGATAACGTATTAGCATACATCTTGCAACTACCGGTAATGTTTGCCTATAGATACGGGTACTATAGATAACATATCTCAGGGCGTTAAGTGAACATGTGTTCCACAAATACCTATTTAGGGGTCGACGATTATTCTGATCGAGTTGTTTAAAAAAAGAAGGCGTAAAATAAACCTATTTCTAGCATATAAAGATCGCACAATACCAAAACTGTAAGGTATACAGTTAATATTACAGGTGCACTTCGGGCACCGCCAAGAAATCTTCCTCTAATGAATAGATTCAGGCGTTACTTTGCGCAAATCCTATATAATAATAACAAATATGTTTAAAATATTTTAAGAAAACATCAAATTAATATTTTAATAAAACACTTAAAAATATATCTAGTGACAATTCCGCTTAATTTTCCTGTTAAGCCGCGACGTCACAAACGCCACGCAGCCAAACCGGAAGAATTTTCGACGCGTTCGCTTCTCCACGAAGCATCCTCAGGAGGTATTGAATCTACGAGCGCACGATCGAGAAGAGAAGATTTCTCGATCGTGCGCTTTTTTCCTATCTCCAAGTTTACACCTTCAGCGTTCCGGAGCAGTTGAAGTCATATTGCTGCATGCAGACACTACGTACAGATCCATCTGTATGTTGTAGACCACAGTTTACCCACTTGAACATCTCGATCAAAAGTTTAAGAAACTCTGAAACCTCTCTCTACCTAGGTAAAGCAAACAAGAGTGTGTTTCATTTCAGCCAAATAGGAAACTTTTAGTCTCTATTATATATTATAATAATATAATTACAACAGATTTTGAAAATCTGTCGCCAAGCATCTAACGGTGTGTTCCGGCAGCAGTCCTTGAGAGCCAGTGAAATAACAGGCAAAATGAGACTTAACACGTATGTCTCAGGTGATGGGCGCAGTGCAGTTCGTCACTTGTGATGAAATGCATCTGTTATAGGCAGAGGATACCGCTTAACATCAGGTGGGCCTAGCGCTTGTTCCATGACTATAACATAAAAAAAAAAAAAAAAAAAAAAATTATAAGGCTAAGCGAATATTATAAACATGATATTCGCCGCACCTTAATAGTGCTTAAATTATTATTTGACATTCAGAATGTTAGCAAGGTATTCAATTAGCTAAAGGTAGTCTATGCTTGTTCACAAATAAGGTCTCCATAAATAACTTCAAAAAATTTTTTTGTAATCAATGTTGATTTTTGTTACCTTGATGATCTAATAGTATAATTAGTGTTTAAGCAATGCAACTTTTTTGATCAATAAACAAATTTATTATTATTATTATATTATTATTAGAAACGCGGTGGTTTAAAAATCGCTTATTTCGGTCGAATGGACGCACCGTCCCTATAACGCTTAAAATAATAAAATTATAACACAACATTTGCATCAGTGTATATCGATGGCCAATTGGTTAAGGCAACCAGTGTGTAAAACTAAGATACGGTTTAGATTACCACCCAAAGATTTACTCTAAAAACTTGTACTTGTGATATTTACTTATCACTTTGCAATGGTGCTTATGTTTCTGAAAAGTGTTTGTAAAAGCAATGCCTTTGGTCAAATGAAGTCCAGTAGTATAGTTGATGGCCGCAAAATCGCGGGTTATTAAAGTTAAAAAAAAATCTTTTCTATTCGATTTTCTCCAAATAGGGATTTTTTTTCAGATATTCTATAAATTTATAAATATGACATTAGCTTGGCATGGATAGTGCTTAACAACACCAACACCAAATACTATGAATTTATAAATGTCGCTTGGAATGGATATTGCATAAATTAAAGGCATAGATTAAAATTATATTTAGACATTCAAAAGGGTTGAATTATTTTACGAGAGGCAAGTGTTTGCAACGTCAGATCGGGCGGATGAAGACCAGTAGTTCAATTGATATCCGCACCGTCGTCTATGATGGCAAAAAATATTAAAATAAAGCGTAAAATTAACGTCTTATTTAACCCTGTACTAAGGCAAAGGTCTAAAAAGTATAGATTTAATTTAATAAAAACTAAAATAAAATAAAAACTTTTTTTAATTGTTGTATTACAAATACATGTATCAGTTAATCTATATCTTAAATCTACTCGTGCGATTTTACCTTCGCAAATTTGTAAATGTGACACTCGATTAGCATGCGATAGTGCGTACAAACCCAAAATTCAAAAACTTTTTTTATATACAAATCTCACACGATAGTCGTCTATGATGGCAAAAAGTATTAAAATAAAGCGTAAAATTCACGTCTTATTCAACCCTGTATTTAGCCAAATGTTTAAAGCGTCAAAAAAGTAGAATACACATGCATTCAGTAAAGTACATACAAAATCTACTCCATCGATTTTACCTCCGCAAAGTAAATGTGATAATCGCTTAGCACGCGATAGTGCTTACAAACCCATATTTAAAAAGAATATTTTAGTAAACCCACATGGCTGGGATAAGGGTTGTAGATAGAACAAATCAGGAATCCAATATTTAGTTTGACCACTGGCGAGCAAAGTACATAAGCAAACGTTTCTGAGCAACAAGCTTGCGATATAGCCTCGTAGCGATTGGTCATTACGATAATCAGCCCATTTACATGAATATGTATGGAATATGGAAATCATTATATATATTTCATTCTCAATAAAAGTCCCTGGGACTTATGAGTGAGTGAATAAATGTTATATATGGAAAGAGAATGCATCAATTTTGCATAAGATATACAACACTTCAATGACCGAAGGATAATTCGAAAAAGCAATATAATTTATATTCAATTCGCGTTCTGGAAAACGGATTTAACAAGAGTTTAGATATAATTTACAGTAAGGAATTTATAGCCGTTTTCGTGGGTCAGGGAAAATTTGTTATAATCAGTACCGAGGACAGACTCAAGTACTGCTTAAGATATCACCACAAGAATGAATAGATTCAGGCCTTACATTTTTTTTTATGCCTATAGCTTAGCCTTTGACCACTATCTCACCTGATGGTAAGTGATGATGTGGTCGAAAATGTTGTTCAGGCTAACCTAGAAGTACTGGCTATCAAGGACGGCTGCCGGAACACACCGTTAGGTGCTTGGCGATAGATTTTCTACTTGAGGGTGGTAGCTAGCCAGGCGGGCATTCGCAAAATGCCCTACCACCATGCTATAACGACTGCCATCCTAAGACAACAACCGGGACCGACGGCTGTATTCGTAGTCTACTTGTTTGATATCTTGGAAATTCAAGTTAGTGAGTAGTACATCCATTACAATTTTTGGAGCAAATGATAGCTGAGCAGTAGGTAATAACTGCCGTGCCGCAGGTCTATGGTTCAACCCCACCGTGAGCTGGCTTGAGCTTCACCGCATGGTGATTCATGGCATTTTCATCCACCCTCAAATAGAAAGTCTGACGTCAAGCACCTAACAGTGTATTCCAGCAGCAGTCCCTAAAAGCCAGTAAATTAAATTACAGGCACATGAGACTGAAATGTATGTTTCAGGGCAATTATGGATGCAAAATGAATGAAATAACATACAACTAATCGGGTTTTCCATTATTTGACCCTACTGATGTACTGAGGATATAATTTATTTTTAATTGGCTTGATATTTGTGTTTTAAACTTACACACTTAAAGCAGATAGAAAGATAGAATATATAATAGAATAGATCTATATAACACTTTTTCTGACTCTGCTTTATTTGATTTTCCAAAAAATAACTAAATTTTGTAAAAAGAAAGTATTGACAATACGAAGCGCATTCACTTAATCCCGCGGGCCATGCATTAAGCACGCAGCATCTTTGATCGCGCCGCTCCGCTTATCTCTCCATCTCGACGACTTCCGATTCGATTGGAGGCGCTAACTTATTTACACGTCTTTTTTAAACAGTTTTATATTTTATTTTATTCGAATCAGAACACTTTTTTAATTATATTTTCTATGTAAGTAGGTCCGTATATATATTTATTGCAAATTCATATACACAAATTATTACAAGAGTGTCCTAATTCAATCGTAAATGTAACATAATATGATTAAAGAAATAACTAAATACCTTCAACAAACAATACAAACGAAAAGCAATAATTAAAATTACAGTCTAATCTAATATATTACCAATTAAATCAAATTCAACTACTATGCATTATGATAAATAAGTCAACGTCCATTATTACAAGTTAAAATCCATGTCAATAATTATAAATTAAATTTCCTGTCAATAATTATAAACGTCAATAAGATAAATATTATTTTTAATAATAAATAATGTTAATCATTAATGTAAACTATTAAATAGGTACTAATGTCAATTACACCAATCAAATGACAATACAAATTAATACAAATTAAAATGTCTGGTATGTAATAAAAAGTAACAGCGGAAATATGAATTATTCATTAGTGTCATAACATATGTGAAATAGAGTGCATGTCCTAAATTCTGCAACTGAGCATATAAATAGGTAATATATATGAAAAAAAACCTGTTAAAAAAATACAATAAAAATACAAGAAACATACAGAACCTTAAGCAAAGCTTGTAATATTAAATTTGCTTTTTTATGAGACAAAGTGCCGCGACTGATAAATCCCTCGCATGATGGTAGGCACCTAAGCCATTATATTGCAGTATTGCCCTTTGACCACTACCTCATCTGACAGTAAGTGATGATGTGGTCCAAAATGTTGCTATGCAAGCATAGAATAACTGGCTCTCAAGGACAGTCGAAACAAATTGTTAAGTGCACGGCGACAGATTTTCTAGTCAGACAAGCATTAACAAAATGCCCTACTACCACGCTATAACAGCTGTCATCCTAGGACAATAGGAGGTACCGATAACTTAGTGCCCTCTGAAGCACGGAAGCGCTACTTCTCTTAAATAAAACTACATAATATTCCATGCCTTTGATTGTGCATACATTTTTTTTTATTCCTACCGAAGCTAAAAGTAAAAAAAGTAAAATAAATCAATCTGTATTTAACTGATGGCTATGTACGTGTTGTAAGATACTTACTATATCTTTACAATAAGATATTTTTATTCGACAGATTATATAACTATGAGCCCGTATTGCCCGTGGGGTGCCGGGCTAGAATGTCACCCCCATCTCTACCCGTGGGTGTCGTAAGAGGCGGATAAGGTTCACACCAGAAGGTGGGCGGCAGCACTTTCTGAGGTACTGATATTTCACACTGCGATCCCCAAACCGCCTGCCAAGCGTGGGGTTTATGGCCAACCCCCCATTTTAGGGGAGGAGGGAGGTAGATACAGTAACCTATTATTATATTACCTTGTAAAGTTTTATCAATCACAAATTAAGTGCATATATTATGTCACTATTTATGTTAAGATAAAGCAAGCAAGAGGTCCGTATTACGACTAACTAATAAGGAAGGGCAATTTTTACTAACTTAAACATAAACTAAGATGCACTCAGTTAAATATACTTAAAAACAATAAGGTTCACAACCTAGGATCCATCGAAGACCGAAGATATGTAAAAGAAATCGAAAGCAAAACCCAACGTCTCCAAAACCGGTTAACGTACAGCCTCCTGTTATCTAAGGCGTAAATTCTGTCAATTACCGACCGGCTCGAAGGTTTTTTGCCTCGAAAAAGAGAGAAAAAAAAAACTAAAAAAAAAAGTCGTGCCACTGGCGCCGGGGACAGATAACAGTGGAGTTTTAGGATTTCTCTTTTGTCCCTTTTTCTATACGATGTCGTCTTATAAGTCTTTTATGGGGATGTCAGATAAAGAAAGGATTATCGTTATTTAGTTCAACCCGTTATTAATCTGTGATTGATTTTTTTGACATTAATTTATTTTATTATACTTATAGTTAAGCGTTTATTCCCCATGCGGTGCCGGGCTAGAATATTAACCCTAATTTTTTCTTTCTGTGGGAGTCGTAAGAAATGAGGAAAAGGACTAGAAGATGCCAGCGCCTTCTGAAGTACGGCCTCTTGCACTGCAACCCCTAAGACGCCTGCCAAGCTTGGGGATAATGCCTACGCCTTGGCGAGGCTTTGTTCAACGCTGGACGTTATGGTTGATGGAGTGATGCTGGATGAGTGGAGTTTGTCCATTTTTAAAAAGCTCAAGTATGGTAAAGCTTTATACACATACCAAAAAAAAAAATGTTACGTATATAAAGATATTTTATTTCTTGTTAAGTATATATGAATATATTTTTTTTAAATTATTTTGATTATATGTCTATGTTCCATGGACTAAATATATTAAAATAATAAATAGAATTCATCAGTCTTTAATTAAGAGTAGGTAAATAAACAGCTATAACATTTTAGTAAAATCCAACAACATCAGCATGTACATACCACAAGTATGAGTAAAGGTCCGAAGCATTTCGTTGCGAATATTTTTAGATTCCATGAAATAGGGGGCGAAACTATTGGCAGGCACAATTGAATTCCCTGGACATGCAGGTTTATTTCACCCGTCCGATAATAAACTTCACGCCTTTCCATTACGCCTTTATTAACAAAATACTACAAACAACTTTAAACAGCTACTACAATACTCTGAAGCGCTCGTAGCGAAGTTTACTTAGCTGTTCTCAACCGTTCAGCAAAGTAAAGCAACGTCAGGCGCGGTCATGAGTTGGATGGGTGACCGCTAGTGACATTACTACTGAGCGCTTCCGTGCTTCGGAGGGCACGTTAAGCCGTCGGTTCCGGTTGTTGTCTTAGTATGGCAGTCGTTATAGCATGGTGGTAGGGCATTTTGCGAATGCCCGCTTGGCTAGCTACCACCCTCAAGTAGAAAATCTGTCACCAAGCACCTAATTTTGTGTTCCGGCCTTGAGAGCCAGTACTTCTAGGTTAGCCTGAACAACATCTTCGACCACATCATCACTTACCATGAGGTGAGATAGTGGTCCAAGGCTAAACTATCAGGCATAAAAAAACAATAAAACCATTTAGATATCAGTGAGATCTGACTATTAGTATTTCAGTTATCCTTAATAATTCGTATAAAATTGGCTTCGAGTACATTGACGATGTTCTCATTTCACTTGTCGATGTAAAATTAACAAAAAAACTGTACACTTTGGTTTGGTTTAATTACTTTTTAGAGCATTTTTTTATGTTATTCTGACGGAACGAGCTGGAGGCCCACCTGATGTTAAGTGGACTAACCTCTGCCTATAACAGATGCAAATGCATTTGTTACAAGTCACGAATTGCACTGCGCCCATCACTTTGAGACATGTGTCGTGTGCCTGTAATTTCGCTGGCTCTCAAGGACTACTGCGGGAACACACAGTAAGTTGCTTTGCGACAGATTTTCTACTTAAGGGTGGTCGCTAGCCAGGCAGGCATTCACAAAATGCCCTTCCACCATGCGGTGAAGCTCAAGCCCGCGGCGGGATTCGAACCATGGAACTGCTGCACGGCAGTCCATAGCCAATGCCACTGAGCCATCACTACTTCAAAAAAAATAACAAAAAAACTGTACACGATGGTTTGGTTTATTTACTTCTTAGTGCAGTTTTTGTTTTAGATTTTTTTTTGCAGATTTTTTTTTTATTGGAAACAGTGCGGTGCCTGCATGATTATTGTCAAAATACTAACTTCAATTTCCAAAGGTATAAAACAAACACCGAGAGTGATCAAAGGTGTTCATTTGCAACACTGTTATAAACGGGCATTATTTCTCTTTTTAATTTTCCGCAATTTTTTATTTATTCAATCGTGTAGAGAATTCGAAAAATCTTTACCACCTGTCGTTCCTTAAAACAAATAACTAACACACCGCTTTCCTTATCACAATCCCTTTTGCACCGAAATATTCTACGGATTCGTCATCGCATTCGACAAATTCCTTGCTTCACAAAGGATTCTGCAAAAAAGGTGCATTGTCACTGGCCAAAATAGATGTCAGAAATTGAGAAAAAATGCGGGAGTAGAGATGTCAAATTAATATGACAGCTGTCAATGTGGGCGTTGTTTGGCAAATGATGATGGACGTTTTTAGAGTAAAGTTTGGAAAATATTTTGTGCTTTGTGGTTTTTGTTTGTTGTGGCGTGTTGTATGTACCTATGTTTATGAATAATTACTTAAAAAAGCTCATTTGAGATATATTATACGTGCATCCACAAAAGCCTTTCGAAAATACAAATATCCCACTTTGTAAAGTAGAAATGTACCTAAGTTCTGTGACATCTATATTTTTTATCATTAAACCATACTTAAAATCGATATCGTTGGTTTTAGAATTTAATAAAATTCAAATACTTTCAGAAAATATTGTACCTAACCTATTGTATCAGCCGGATTGTCCACTGCTGAACAGAGCCTCTCCCAGTATGGGGGGTTTGCCATAATCCCCAATGTTTGAGGACCGCAGTTTAAGATATCAATTCTACAGAAGGCGCGGCTGCCCACCTTCCGGTATTTTAGCTTAAGTCGCCTCTTACGACACCCACGGGTAGCAATGAGGGGGTGACATTCTAGCCCGGCAACCCACAGGAAACTATGAACAGTCTCAATCAAATCACTATTTAAACATAAACATAGAATCAAAATAGTTTATCGGTTTGGATCTTCGATTCCACAGATACGCACGTTAATCTTAGAACACTCTGTTTACGTCGGGGTCAAAAATAATATATCTAACCTAAACGCCAAAAATTTACCAACATTAACCGTATTCTGACACGAACTACTGACACAAAAACTGTACTAAATCCTCTTTGAGGACCAATTGAAAACAAAACAAAAAAAAAACAGGCGCCGGACCTTTGTCGCCAACGAAATGTCGCGCCGATGATATCCGGTATGAGAAAAAAAGAGGAAAAAAAAAATTTTTTTTCTCTGTGGGTCATTGGCCATAGAGTTAAATGTCTCGGTACCCTAATGACTTACTGTTAAACGCTTCTGTCTTGACACTTTTAGGCCTGTTTTTTTTTCGGAAGTAGTTTTTTGTTTCAGCAAATGTCATACCAAGCTGGCGGCGTGCCTACGTTTTTGTAGCAGACAAAATTGGCATTGAAAACCATTCAGACACATTTCTACTTGAGATTGGAATGAAAGCTAGCGGAAGCGGATGTTCGCAAAATGCCCTATCACTTCTCGGGCAGGATTCGAATCATAGACCTTCTGCTCGGGTATCCACTCTCATTGCTACTGGGCCTAGTTATTGTAAAGTTTAAACGAATTATGTATTTTAAGCTTTAAAGTAACTAGACACGCCTATTTTAACCAACTAATCAAATCTGGATTACCATCTAGAGCACTTTATTTTGTAATTTAATTACAAAATTTAATAAGATGGCAAGCGCACTTGCTCTCACTTGGTGAGGTTTATTTTATTAACTATATAATATTACTTGAACTATGACTTTTTTTATTTAACTTTTTATGCTATTGTGACGGAACAAGCTCGAGGGCCACCTGATGTTAAGCGGACTAACCTCTGCCTATACTCGTAGCTGATGCAATTCATCACAAGTTACGAAAGGCACTGCGCCCATCACTTTGAGACATAGTTGCTTAGTCTCATGTGCCTGTAATTTCACTGGCTCTCGCAAGGGCTGCTGCCGGAACACACCGTTAGGTGCTTGGCGATAGATTTTCTACTTGAGAGTGGTAGCTAAAAATGCCCCTCCACCATGCGGTGAAGCTCAAGCCCGCGGCGGGATTCGAACCGTGGACCTGCTGCGCGGCAGTCCATAGCCAATGCCACTGAGCCATCACTGCTTCAAAACTGTGTCTGTGTCTTCTATTAGTACAATAAGGCAAAGTATCTACAGGTTGTACTGATTTTACTCTTTTGATATCTCTATAGCAAAAACCCAAGAAATTGAATGACTAAAATAAATAATGACAACATTAATCTTAAACAAATATTCGTAGGTATGTATGTCCACATAGCGGCTCAATCCGATCTTGTGAAAATATTTGTTTTCTAACAAATACCTTCACACGGCGAGGTACGTGACTAACTGACCGACAAACGTCAATATCCTAATTTAATAAAGGTGGAATTAGGTTATTCTCTTTTATAGTTTTTAGTTGACATTATATTACGACATTTTGAATCACTCGTAGCGAAGTTTGCTTAGCCGTTCTGAACCGATCAGCAAAGTTAAGCAACGTAGCCTGCAGTCATGAGCTGGATGGGTGACCGCTAGTGACATTACTACTGAGCGTGCACGTGCTTCGGAGGGCACGTTAAGCCGTCGGTCTCGGTTGTTGTCTTACGATGGCAGTCGTTATAGCATGGTGGTAGGGGAGTTTGCGAATGCCCGCCTGGCTAGCTACCACCCTCAAATAGAAAATCTGTCGCCAAGCACACTCATATCCACACATACTCTGTCACAAACTTTTGCACGATAGGAGTAGTATAGTGAAGTAAAAACATCTATTGAACTACAGAAAAAAATAACAAATCCTGACGACTTTTTTTGATAATTTGTATTTGTTTCATAAAGTGATTTGCAATCCATATTTGTTTTCTTATAGCTGATAGGTTAGCCTTTGACCACTATCTACCTAATGGTAGGTAATGATGTAGTCGAAGATGTTGTTCAGGCTAATATAGAATTACTGGCCCGCAAGGGCAGCTGCCGGAACACACCGTTAGGTGCTTGGCGACAAATTTTCTACTTGAGGGTTGTACCTACTAGCCAGGCGGGATATCGCAATATGCCCTTCCACCATGCGGTGAAGCTCAAGCGGGCGGTGGCGATGCGGCACGGTAGTCCATAGCTATTACCCCTCGGCCATCATTGCTTCAGATGAGGCTTGATGTTTATAAGTGGCAACACTTGCCAAAACACCAAATATAACCAGTGTGGAACATCAGACAAGTGGTTAACCAGTAGGTAGTCAGATGTTGTCAAATTACGAGGTTTAATAACTTCATATGTCAGATTACTGAGCTGAGTGGGATTAAGGTTGCATGTGTACTGAGAGATTTCATGTTTACTGTATTACTTAGTGCTACGTGCTACCTGTTCCTTATTTTGTAGTTTTATGGTTGCAGCTTTATCTATGGTGTTATACGTACGTACACTAGCACACATTCTATTAATAATGAGTATGTAAAGTCAAAGTCAAAAGTCAAATTCATTTATTCAATTTAGGCGACTACGACGCTAGTATTGAAATATTCTACATTGTACTGCCAAGTTAAGCAAACAAAAAATTCTATAGAGCCACTGCGAGCATGCAAAAGTTAGTATATGTAAAGTCAAAGTCAAAATCATTTATTCAATTTAGACGACTACGACGCTAGTATTGAAATATTCTACATTGTACTGCCAAGTTAAGCAAACAAAAAAATGTGTAGTGCCACTGCGAGCATGCAAAAGTTAGTGTATGTTAAGTCAAAGTCAAAATCATTTATTCAATTTATGCGACTACGACGCTAGTATTGAAATATTCTACATTGTACTGCCAAGTTAAGCAATTAAAAAATTGTATAGAGCCACTGCGAGAAGAGCAAGAAACTCGGGGCCATTCTTTTAAACGTCTTGTAACACTATTTTACAATTTAACAATTATTTTTACAATGTGTTACATACTTACTATATAATACAATATTACAGTATTTGTTTAAATATAAACAGCTGAAGAATTTTGGTGCATCATTTACTTCCTGAGAAACCTTTTTACTCGATAAATATATTGTTTTGTCCCCAAGGGATTAACACACGGGCGATGTTATGAACAGAAGCCAATAATATAATATGTGCATACAATTATTTTTCCTATACAAGACGTTGTTTCCATACTAAGTACTATATCAGCCGGATTGTCCACCGCTGAACACAGCCTCCCCCAATAGATATTTTTTTCCATGATCCCCACGCTTGGCAGTCGTCTTGGAAATCGCAGTTTAAGATATCAGATCCTCAGAAAGCGCTGCTGCTGCCCACATTCCGATACACCTTTATTCACCTCTTGCGACACCCACAGGTAGCAATGTGGGGGGGGGGGGGGGTGACACTCTAGCCCGGCAGCTCACGGAGCAATACTAAATACTCAGTACCTACAAAAACTAAGTGGATGTGTCGAGGGCTGGTACTAAATAAAAATTAAACTAAAATACTAGGTAAAGTAATGACGTGTTATCTGATCTAGAGATAATTAAGTCTCAAATTCGACTGAATTGATCTACTGAAAAAAAACTCTAGGAATAAAATAAATGTATTATTACACTATTGTACTTCGATTGGTTTAGGCAGCAGAGCTATTTTTAAAAGAGCCAGCTACCGCTTTTGTTTGCGTGCCAAAATAATTAAACAAAATTTAATGATCACTACCAACCTGCTATCAGTGTGCAACAAACCTTACTAGACTTAATCTACCCATCATTAAAAAAACTGTGGAAAAATAAAAAATCTTTGACAGAGCTCGCGCTACCGGTCCTTTAAGAAGGGTTTTATGACAATGACAATGATCCGACAAAAAATATTGAAACTGGAACTCTGCGTATGCTACCTATCTAATTATAGGAGGTAGATGTCAATTTTGACATGTGTCAAAAATGGATATTAAATATATAAACCAGATGAATCTACGTGTTTTCTTAATTTTAGTATATTATTTTTGCAAACGCATGCTTTGCGGATCACATGACAAAATTACAATTTTACGATAGGAAAAATTATAGTCATGTACGGGATTCGAACCCGCGTCATCCACCCCTATAGCCTGAGTATAAGCATATGCTTTGACCTGAGCTACATGTTAGCTCAATCGAATCCCGCACATGACTACAAGTTTACCTCTTGTAAATTTGTAATTCTTTCATGTTTTTTTTAATACTTAGCGACTATAAATCAGTGAGCTACTTCGTTGGCCGTGTGGGGTAAAGCTTCGCGTTTTGTCACCTAGAGATCGATCCTGGATCAGATAGTATTCGGAGATTTTACTGTCAAAGAAATTTCAAGTTGGAGTAAGAAGTATGTAACCCCGTGCCCGGTAGATTGTAATAAGATCGCCTCTAATTATAAGGGACTGTAGTCAAACCTTGCCTATTTGTTTAGAAATGTACAATACTTTTTCATTTAGTTTTTTTAAAGCGCTCGTAGCGAAGTTTGATTAGCTGTTCATAACCGATCAGCAAAGTTAATCAACGTCCGCCGCGGTCATGACTTTGATGGGTAACCGCTAGTGACATTACTACTGAGCGTGCACGTGCTTTGGAGGATACGTTAAGCCGTCGGTCCCGGTTGTTGTCTTAGGATGGCAGTCGTTATAGCATGGTGGTAGGGCATTTGGCGAATGCCCGCCAGGCTAGCTACCACCCTCAAGTAGAAAATCTGTCGCCAAGCACCTAACGGTGTGTTTCGGCAGCTGTCCTTGAGAGCCAGTTATTCTAGGTTAGCCTGAACAACATCTTCGACCATATCATCACTTACCATCTGGTGAGATAGTGGTCAAAGGATAACCTATCAGGCATTAAAAAAAAATAGTTTTTTTCCAATAATTCCGAATTTCACCGTCACCAATGCAGTAATGAAGCCACATTATATAAGCCATAATTTAGCTTGAGCTTTGAGCTTTTGTAATACAATTTGCTTCCCATCGATAACAATTAAATCCCAATCGGTAACCGTTTGACATTCATGATATTTTATTTTATTTTTCAAATTTCAAGATGCCGTCCGATATCTGAATATAGACGTCAAACGCTGGCAAAGTTATTTAATCTTGATCATTTGAGTTGGGGCCACGAACTGAGCGTTAGAGTATTTGAGCAGTGCAATGATACTTAAATAACTTATGAGGTATATATATATACTACATACTGGTTTACCGTAATTTACAAGACAATAAATTTCCTTACAATAACTTTTGAGTTGAAAAAAAAACACTTATATGTAATTTTATCTCAAAGTACTTCGATATTGTCCAAAGCTACAAAAAATCATTCTCGTTTAGTTCTTTAAAAAAAATTACTTTAAATCAAAAACTAGTGTTTAAGTGTAATTTAAAAAAGAATTGTAGCACGATCGTAGAACTTTCGAAGCCGCATGTAAAAGACATCAACGCGTTTACTACACTTTGCCTTTTCTGAAGAAAATTATTTCTGTCAATTATTAAAAATAATGATAGCAGCTCTTCTTAAAAACCAGCACCTGCTTCTCTTACCAACACGTGAGATAATGGTTAAATTCTAGTATAAGCAATAAAAAATCTCCCAAATAGAGAACAAGACAGCTGAGTATAGTGTCTCTCACGCACTATATACAATTTAGCGACGCGACGTTCAATCGTGGTCATTGTCAAGATAACATTTAAAGAATACTCTTTTACTACACCATAAGCGTTTGTCTGTCACAAGTAAACATAGTGCACAGTCCGCGGTGCACACTCTTTTTTCAGGGGTCTTGCCATTATATCCTGGCTAATCAAGATACCTAGAGGATGACATATTGTTATTACGAGTACATATTATACTAGATCAAACCACTAATGCTACCATGGCATATTCGACTAGTGACTTGATCTAAGAAATTGCCTAGATAAGCGCACTTGTGTTAAGTCACTTCCGAAAATCGATAATGGAAATAGAGCGCAAACCCGAGCTCTACCAACAAGGAAGGCATCATTAATCATTATTCGCCTGCAATATTTTTTATTTATTAAATGGCTGTATGCCTTTATTAACAAAATGATACGAACTATATACAACACTACTGCTAGTACAATAAAAGCATTTAGATACCCATAAGTCATTGCAGACTCACCTCACAGGCAGTCCAAATGATCCAGGCCACTACCAGTTGCCAGCGTGCCCAGCATGCTGGCAGTATTGCCCCAAAAGAATTAATAAGAAAATAATAAGTCCCGAGCTCAAAACTGTGCTTACAATCTCGTATATTTTTTTACTGTGTCACTAGTGAAACAAAACAGTCTCACCAAACGGTCACCCAACCGCACCGCTCGTAAAAGACGGATTTCCTCTCTGATTTCATGGCCCGAACACGAGTGTACAGTAGCACACAAAGCGTAAGCGTGTAATGGTACACAGTACGATGCACTGATAACATCCTTAATCACTTCTTGTTCTTCATTTTTATTCCCACGTTACTTGTAATGATTATGACTCAGTGCTTTAAACATACCTAGCGAAAGTAAATATTAACTTTTTACATAAATAATAACAACTATTAATTGTTAAACTATTACACAATTTCGATTAAGACTGACTGATGCATTCAGCATCAGAATGGTAACTACACTAGCGAAAACTGTGTTTTTTTTTTTTTTTTTTTTTTTTTTTTTATGTTATTGTGATGGAACAAGCGCGAGACCCACCTGATGTTAAGCGGTATCCTCTGCCTATAACAGATGCATTTCATCACAAGTGACGTTCTGCACTGCGCCCATCACCTTGAGACAGTTGTTAAGTCTCATTTTGCCTGTTATTTCACTGGCTCTCAAGGACTGCTGCCGGAACACACCGTTAGGTGCTTGGCGACAGATTTTCTACTTGATTTTCTACTTGTGTCTTGTAATTAAGCCCGTTAATGAATAGATTCAGGCGTTACTTTGCGCAAATCCATATTTAATAAAAACAAATATAATAAAAGTATTCTAAGAAAAAACTAGATCAATACTTTAAGCCTAATTTTCCTGTTAAACCAACGTCACATCACAAGCAGCGCGCAGTCAATCTGGAATAATTTTCGACGCGTTTCGAATGTACACGAAGCATCCTCAGAGGTCTTGACTCTACGAGCGAACGATCGAGACACAGAGTAATTAGTTATTCACATCGTATAATTCGTCATTAGTATTACCAAGAATTGTCTATAGATATATTTTTTACAATTTTTAAGTGTTTTATATATAAGTGTTTTATATATTGATATAGTTTTTTCTTAGAATACTTTTAAAATATTTGTTATTATCTTGTATAAGTTGAAACATTATTTGATTTCTAAAATTCAGTTACTATGAGGTACATTTATTATTCTATACATAGGCTCTACTGCTTAGATACGCCAAGTATCTAATGAAAATCTTATTACATGAAGTTTTTTTTTTTTTTTTTTTTTGCCTGATAGGTTAGCCTATGACCACTATCTCACCTGATAGTAAGTGATGATGTGGTCGAAGATGTTGTTCAGGCTAACCTAGAAGTACTGGCTCTCAAGGACAGCTGCCGGAACACACCGTTAGGTGCTTGGCGACAGACTTTCTACTTGAGGGTGGTAGCTAGCCAGGCGGGCATTCGCAAAATGCCCTACCACCATGCTATAACGACTGCCATCCTAAGACGACAACCGGGACCGACGGCTTAACGTGCCCTCCGAAGCACGGAAACGCTCAGTAGTAATGTCACTAGCGGTCACCCATCCAACTCCTGACCGCGCGCGACGTTGCTTAACTTTGCTGATCGGTTGAGAACAGCTAAGTAAACTTCGCTACGAGCGCTTCGAAAGTTTAACTTATTTTTATACTTATTTTGAAGTAAGTTTAACTTATTTTTATTTTAACTATTAAATGTTATTTGATCTGACTGTTATGATCTTATATTTATTATTTTATAAATAAATACTCGAAAGAAAGCTTTCCGAATATATAGAAGATATTTGGGTACATGGGTTAAGAATTGTTTAATTGATATTTTATGCAACATTATCTAATATTTCTACTCGACATTCAACAGGTTTTAATTAATTTTGGAAAAAAAATGTCTAGCCCAAAAAAAATATGCCCTATTTTGCTTAATATACTGTATAAGGCATATTATGTTTGGTCTATTTATAAAATATTTTCTTAGTTTTATGCAGAAGAATAACTATAATAATCAAATATTCTACGCACTTCCATAGATTTCGACTAAAAATATTACAACAAAAAATTGTCTAGCCCAAAAACTTTTTTTTTTTTATGTTGTTGTGAAGGAACAAGCGCGAGGCCCACCTGATGTTAAGCGGTATCCTCTGCCTATAACAGTTGCATTTCATCACAAGTGACGAACTGCACTGCGCCCATCACCTTGAGACATACCTGTTAAATTTCATTTTGCCTGTTATTTCACTGGCTCTCAAGGACTGCTGCCGGAACACACCGTTAGGTGCTTGGCGACAGATTTTCTACTTGAGGGTGGTCGCTAGCCAGGCGGGCATTCGCAAAATGCCCTTCCACCATGCCATACTCGTTGTCATATCATCTTGCTTAATATACTCTATCAGGCACATTATTTGGAGTATTTTTTTTTACCTTATGCACAAGAAAGCACTAAAATAAACTAGAAGTCACATTCCTAACCTAACAAGGCACATCACAGGTATAAGTGAACTAGTAATATCAGGTGACATGGCATAGGCCATAGACGAATAACGTCTCATCTCTTATCTAGTTCTCAAAGAAACGGCGGCGCCAGGACTTATTACCATGGGCGTAACAATATTCCCCTATTATAATAGGACATATCCTGACAAATTCTCGTTGTGTTAACTACCAGCAAACGTAGCTTACGTGGTCAACAATCGTTTTTGACTTCACCGGTGTTTGGTTATGTCCACTATTTACCCTTAATATTATCCTACGGGTCTTTAAGACCTGCCGCGGTAGGAGTCGCTAATTTAAAACCTGTCCATTACAAATAATGGCTAAAATCAACAAGGTACCCCCTACAGCCGATAGTCGTTTGCACCTTTTAATATTTTTTACTTGAATTTTTAAGAGAATATTGTTAAGATGTGTAAGGGACTTTGGGTCTTATAGTTGAGTGGATGTAAGGAAAATATATTTGTTAAATGGTTAGAGGACGCGTTTCAATGTTTTATGTTCGGAGTTAGGGACCTTGCGATAATTTTACAGTTCCTTGCGTGTAATATTTTCCTTGAATTTGGAAGGTTAAGCATTCAGAATTATGAAAAGGTTAAACGCCTTTGGTTTAAAAATGTTTTTGCTAAAAACAACTTTAGCAAAATACGTAGTTTATGGTGACAAAGAAATTTGGAGGTCACGTCAATTTTAACAAAGTTCAAAATCTCATTAAAGTACAAACTAGAACTAGAAAATCAGAAATGTGACACGTTTGATATTGTTTACCTAACCTACTATATTTCAAAGTTTGTTTTGATGTGTAAAAAACAATTTACAAACCTGCACGAGTCTAGAAAAAAATATTACCCCCATACAATATAAATATGAGAGACTAGGTTTCCGGCTGCGACTCCTCCCGCGTATGTTGGTTATCGCGCAAAACCATTAACCTTTTTTTGTGCAGCTGGATAAAAACTATCCTTAGTCCTTTCCCAGGTCTCAAACTATTTCCATACCAAATATCATCCAAATCAGTCCAGTAGTTTTTAAGTTTATTCGTTGCATACAAAAATACAAAAATCCAAAACACAAATCTTTCCTCTTTGTGTAGATGTAGATGATAGATTTATTAACTTACTATTCGTATTCTATAGCTTTAACCCCTATAAAGCTTTAGTAATATACTCGTATCTACTTACTAAAAAACATGACTTAAATCACTTTTTGGTTTATTCAAGTGGCTATTTTCGATTACCTATATTGTGTGTCTAGAAGAAGGCTCTGATGTATAAAAACTGCGATTAATTAAAGTTATCAAGCTGACCAGAATCAATATTTTTTGTGATATAGTTGACCCAAATAAGTGCTCCTTGAATCGATTTTAGCTATGTTTATAAATTCAACTGAGGAAGGATAGCTTGAAACCTAAGTCAGCAATTTTGACCAATACATACGCAGCCAGTTTTGTATTACATTAAGGGCCTGTTTTAGAATGTTCGAGTAAGTTCCGGTTAATCTACCCAGAACATAAAATAACTGAATGATAAAAATTTCAGTTAACATGCGGCGCGTTTCAAGCTTTAACCGATGGATAGGCTAAATCAATGACTGTGGAACGCAAAGATACTGTTTTATTTATTAAATATGTTCTGGGTAGTATAACCGGAACTTACTCGAACATTCTGAAACAGGCCCTAAAGCATGTATTCTTTCAATGAGAATGGATCGACATGCTTTTGATCACTTTCTATTTTATAAAATGTTCCGTATAAAAATAATTGTATATTACTAAAACTCATGCATATTACATCCAAATGCTTACAAAATCAATATATTTAAACTTGTTTTGAGTCACCGTCTTCTGTTTTATTTTTTACCTTTCTGGTGCGTGTATCGGACCGCCAAAGGACACCGCTTGGTACCTACTCCCGAAGCCAGTATTTGCATAACTAAGGAAAAAAGTCTGTGAAATCTTTTGAGAAAATGTACCCGACTGATGTTAAGGTGCTTCATTCTCCATAAGAGTAGGTACCTATGTCGCAAATCATAGTCTTTTCAACATTATCGCACGTTTCTTACTGGGATCAACATTTCTTGTTAGGTACAATATTTCTTATCTAACGACTCAAGAAAATAATGTAGAAAATTTTGGCTTGGATTTATGACCGCCAAACGGGCTAACGCCAAATCTCCTCGGGATTGCCTATTGATAGTATACCCGCTAATTTTATGAGGGCGTTCAGATTGTAAAGTAAGCTCACGTGCTGCAAAAAGTGACATTCTGAAATTCAGGCAAAATATAATCTGCTCATAAAATTTGTTGTAAGGATAATCAATTAACAAAAAACACACATCAACCAATCAAACATATAAACGTTAAGATAAAATTAGCCACGTTAAGATCAATTTTGCATGGTCATAGGGAGCTTTTCGAATGCTTGTCACGCTAGCTACCATCTTCAAGTAGAAACAAACATGCCGTTCGGTGCTTGGCGATGGATCTAAGCACCGAACGGCATGTTTTCGCATTTGTCCTTATGATCCAGCACCTACTAGGTAACGCATGTTTATCTTCGATCGCGTCATTAGTGTCATTACTTACCCACAGTGATCCGGTGCGGTGGTCAAAGGCTAACCAATGAGCTGTAAAAAAAAACTCGTAGCTAGACCTGAAGTAGACACATCGCTGTACAGTATATCGCTACCCCCGTAGGAGATAAGCCGCGCGGTGCATGTAGCGTCCTCTTTGTGTCGTGCCGCCTCTGATTTTGTTATTGGAGTTAGGGTTGTAACTTGACCTATACGCTTTAATTTGGTCAGACTTTAAAATATTCTACCTATAAGTTATAAGAGCGCTTTGTCGATACGATGCGTGATCTTAATGATGGCAATGAACAAGCATTGCAGTTCAGCAGGTCAATATTTTCAGCATGTTGGACTCGGACTGCCAGTGACCCTGCAAAGAATTGTAGGTTGCCTAAATGCTTTCGTTGTAGTGGTTGAAGTGTTGTATATAAATATTAACTTATTAGGAACCAGCTAGGACCCGCTCAAAGTGAAGTGTTGAATATAGTTCGTAATGATATGTTAAAAAAACGCCTAATAAAAAAATTTGGCTAACTGAAGGAGAATACATTGAGGTGGTAAAATAAATTTGGGTGAATCAGTAACATTTTGTGTATCTTCTTTCTCCTGTACTTTCTCGACAGAGAAATATCAGTGAATTTCTCAGAAACAATGTCGATGACTGAGAACTACGAAAACACAGATTCATCAAAATATGACCCAAGTAAATCGTTATTACCTCGAAATATATTGGTACCAATAGAACATTTTAAACTTATATTCATATATTTTTTAATTCAGCTGCTCTACAGTAAAGTTTTTGTCCCTTTTATATAGATTCGCAAAAACATTACTGAATATTTTTTTTGTAATTTTCAACCCTTTATGTGGCAGCCCTATTGTACACGGCGGCAGGGCCAGTTCATTATTGACACAATAAATTCTATCGCGCGCGTTTTTAAAACCAGCCTCACACACACACACACACACTGTAGCCGGTGATCACACACGCATAGACAGTTTCTGATCGTTAAACGGCAATAAGTGACTATTTCCGGGTCAAGTGACAAATGAATAAAAAGTTTTGTTGCATGAGATCACAGATCTAATATAGCTAAATCTCCAGAAAACTGATCTGGCTAGAATTGCCGCTATATTATTGGTCACTTTTTTATATTATAACGTGTTTTTATAGTATATTAATATCTAACTTACTTAAATATGACTTGTACAAGACTGTGACTGATTGCCAACTTTTATTTGAATGGAGACTTGACTCTATGGAAAATGACAATATGAAAGAAAAGAAAGAAAGAAAAACCATTTATTTGACACAACATAAAAACGTACTTAATGATAAAAACAAAGTGAATGAGCTGTTGCCAAAAAGGCCTTGCCTCAGCACATGTGTCAGATGTCTTAAGACACCCGACGCTGATTTTCAGGCAAAGCCTCGCGGGTAACGTTCGCAAAAAGTGTACTGACATAGTTTTTTCTTAAATAATATACAAATAAACAAAAATAAATGTACACTAAACATTATATTACTAACATTATTACCTACTTAGAAATTTTCCTACATAAATATTATTTATATACATAATTTATAATATGGAATACATATATAGAATATGAAATATATATACATATAAATATATATATATATATATATATATATATATATATATATATATATATATATATATATATATATAATGATTAATAAGATATAAACATAGTATAAATGAGGATATCATTACTTAAGTATATATTTATTGACTATAACTTGAATCTATGTGGCAGTATCGTTACAAGGTATGGAATTAGAAAATATTTCACTTCAAATTAATTAATAAAATTTACATAAAATCATTTTTGGGAAAGACAACATTATCGGGTTAGCAGATAATTATTTAAAAAAATGCTATTGAACAGGAAACAACTACTGTCCACTTGTAAGAGAAAAAAAAATAAAATAAAAAAAAAACTGTAAAAATAATAAATCCAAAGTGTTAATGCTGAAATTAATTTGGTGACTGTTTGAGAACAGCAATTAAATAAATGAAAAATAAATATAATATCGGCGTGCATAGCACTGGTCACAATTCGATGCAGTGATGATTGAGCAATGGCATTGGCTATGGACTGCCGCGCAGCAGGTCCATGGTTCGAATCCCGCCACGGGCTTGACCTTCACCGCATGGTGGAAGGGCATTTTGCGAATGCCCGCCTGGCTAGCGACCACCCTCAAGTAGAAAATCTGTCACCAAGCACTTAACGGTGTGTTCCGGCAGCTGTCCTTGAGCCAGTGAAATTACAGGCGCATGAGACTGAACAACTATGTCTCAGTGTCGGGCGCAGTGCAATTCGTGACTTGTGATGAAATGCATCTGTTATAGGCAGAGGTTAGTCCACTTAATATCAGGTTGGGTCTCGAGCTTGTTCCATCACAATAACATAAAAAAATAAATTAAAAAAATCTTATTTGACCTCTTGAAAGAAGTCTTCCTGAAAGAGGTCCTTCGGGCCTCTATGCAAATGGAATAACTTGTTGAAATTGGTGGCATACTGTTATTCAAATCATTATATGTATTTCTCGAAGAGGTGGACAGAACAAGTGTCACTTGACATTACCTACGCCTATTATCTCCCAGTCCCTTCTCTTAGAAGGCAATGTTTTTACTTACCTCGTGATACTTGTTGCGTTTTCGCCACTTTGCCATCAAGGCAGTTTGCTCATAATTATATTGTCGTTAACTGTTTTTTGTTTTATAATGCATTAATTCTTTTGTTTGTGAAAATTACAATATATATGATTGTTTACAAAATCGCTGCAGTGCAGTTACAGTACCTACGAGTACGCTTTACGAACTCAAGGATGATAGCATGCGCGATGAAGCCATACCTAAATAAAATAATTTATTTTTCCATACAATGCATACTTTCCATACATTCCTTACAATCATGCTTGTATATCCATGTCATAAAATGTATAAAGGTGCCTAAACAAAAAAAAACACTGTTTTTATAATAGTGGGTGATATTATATGAAGCCTTAAAACTGACGAAATGTCTTGGGATCTTCTGACCTTAGTTCCAGAATCCGAAATACTGCTATTTTTTTTCAGACAAACCAAAAAAAGCACAGATGTAATTATATAAAAAAAATCAATTCATATGAAGAGGATATCTGCATGATATTTACCGGAAGGAGCGTACTGTGGTCCATGAAGTCCTTCCTATGTGTATACGAAAGTGTATATTCTCATCGTAGCAAAATTGTTGGGGGTTAAACCTAAGAAGGTAGTTTAACGACTCAGTGAACGAGTCCTGCGAAATTAGATCATGAAACGTAACTGAATTATAAACTGTATTACATAATTGCGTATCAAAATGATAATTTAGTCGTTCAGTCTGTGAGTGGTGTCGTGGAAACTTACCGTAATACAAAATAAAATATGCTGTACCTTACAAAATTACAAATGCTGTACCTAATGTAATAGTAGATTATGATACAAGAGTTGGTCATTATACACGAGCCTGTGTATTGCAGCCCGAGCCGTAGGCGAGGGCGTAAATAAGCCGATAGTATAATGAGCAATTTTGTCACGAGTTTCATACGCACTTTTCAACACCCTTGCGAGGAAAAATAAATAAATTTCACAAATGCGATATACAAACAACATGCGAAAATTATGGAAAATAGCGCTGAAATATTTTTTTTGCGCACGGCTGATGTATAATGGCTGATTACATATAAACCTCTTTGATGTTACAAATCTGTATTACCCGGTTAAATTGAAAATGCTCTGTTTACTCGCATATAATTTGCAATTAGGTACTAACTTAACTTTGTAGGGATAATTCTATTACGCACTAGTGTATAATATTATTATGCACGAAAGTGTCATAGTGGCCCTAAGAACGATATAATAAAGCTCACTTTACGAGCAAGGGTGTTGAAATAAATAATAGTAATCATCATCATCATCAACCAGAAGATGATCACATTTGAACCAAAGACCTCCTTTACAGAAACCCTGGGACCCTCCACTAGGTGGAGTGACTACCAACTGCATCTCTCGGTATAATGTGGTACTCAAAAAATCTAAATATTTCAATTTATCGCAAACGATAGCATAATTTCACGAAATTCAGCAGTTAAGTTGCAAGCCAGATCGTGAGATTTAACACCACTGGATTATTTTTTGTGGGGCTATGTTAAGGACAGAGTCTATACGGAGCCAATCGAATCGATTTAATACTCAAAATCCGTCATGTGATTAACGAAATACAAGTAGACCCGCCATTTTGCCAAAAAGTGATTAAAAACTTTGATGCAAGACTCGACATCTGTCAGCGTGCTCGTGGTGGACATTTGTCAGATAGATATTATTTTTCATTCATAATTGCCAAACTTTTCTCTTCGATATACAATAAAAATTTGAATCATCTTCATCTAAACTCTTTGTTTTGTTTTGTTTAAGAAAAGAAAGTTCTTGTTGAAAAACCCTTTACGTCAGAAAGTTATATATGAAAAAAATATTTATAATCTGGTTATTACTGCTTTTAACATATTACCGGAAAACTTGAAAACTTTGACTGGAAACAGCTTCAAAACTCGACTGCACAATTAGTTATTACTTATTATACAATTGTTTTTATAGCATGACAGGAAATTTTAATGAATAATGTTTTATTGTTAAAAAATATTTTAGGAATAAATACTAATGTTTGTACGCCTGCTTGCAGATTGAATGCATTGCTATAAATTTTCCTAACATCTGAAATTGTAATGATTGTGTATTCTGACAAATAAATGATTGATTTGATTGATTCGGATTGGGAAGGGCTTAGACATTTTCGAGAACATTATGATGTGATGATATGTTTTGCATATAACTTTGTTGTAACTAGCCTAAAATATTTTTTTTATACGCATTTTGACATCAACATGTGTGATCTACTGTGCATGATTGATCACGCAAATACCCATGCAACATATTTCTTTCAACGAATGTTGAACTAACAAATGTAGATTTGAAAATTAAAATGAAATTGGAGAAATATGGCCGGTATTTTAAATATATTGTACTAAGTGCAATTACTTTGCACAGTTAGTCATTTTAATTAGTGAATGGCAGATGTGAAAGGTGCAATCGTGTTTTATTTCATTGTATTAAGAGTTTTTTATAGCTTTTTGATTCAGTTGGGTCAGTGGTTAATTACCGTTAATATATGTGATTGTCGGACTCAGAAGGATTAAAGTCATTGTGCAATGCAATAGTTGATTTTAAGACTGATATAAAACTATTATATCGTTTAGCTTTTTAAGTAATTACTTCATTGAAAAAGCACATGTACATTAGAATTTATTAATAATATTCATGGCATGCCTTAACACAGGTTTGTTCTAGTTTGGGTGCCAATGATCTTCCTAGGAATATTAACTTTGTTATACTTACAATAAGATCTTTTAATATACCTAACTAAATACTGTGTGTAAAGTTATAATAAGTTTGTGAAGATAAAATAAAAATCATTTCATTTCATTTCAATATTGGTTGACTGCAGTATATATAGCCTCACCCTCAAATGTAGCTACCAAATATCTAAGAAAATTCTGGATTTTCTTCACTTATAGATAGTCATCCGAGAGTATTCCCGTCTGTACTGGCGTGACGTTCCATTAAATAATAATTATTACGTACTACGATAATAAATAATTAGTAATTGAGTAATTAATATATAACTAGCACCTTCTGGCATGCGACCGTCCCGTCACGCACGCTACACAATGCACAATGAGATTATCAAAGATTAAAAGATAACGACAAATTGTAATTTTATTATGTTTTTGTAAGTGTATGATGAAGAGGTGTTTGACCTTTATATTTTAATCGTGAAGATTTGCAGTATATTTTTAAGGTTCCGTACTAGAAAAGGGGGCCCTATTACTTAGTCTACGCTTGCGATCCTTAGTCCTTTTTACCCTTAAAATGCTGTATATTTTGAAAGTAAAAAGCATAACTGGCAGAAATTTTCATAGGTTACGTGTTATTGCGAGGAATTGCCAAACAAATCGTATTTAATAATTTAAACAAAAAGTAAACACGTAAGAAACGTTTTATATCGACATTTTATGCTCTTACAACTTAAAAACTCTTTATAGTAAAAAAAAAACAAAAAATAATCGTTAAAGTTAGGGATCTCGAATTGACTGATAAAATAACGATTATTTAGCATATACACACAATAAATATATTAAAATGTGTGTTGTTGAGGAATCCTCGTAAGCCAACTCGTACTCAGACAAGTTTTTTTAAAGATAATAATGAAATAATAAATATAAAAGTAAAGCCAATGAAAGTACGGTAATGTCTAGTTTGGCTACTGAGCGTGATTAGATGGAATTAGATTATTGATTTAATATAGTATGAATCTACCAAAGACTTTACCTACTAAACTTATTTTTCAATGACCTTTAATTAATTACCGCTGTAAAAAAAGATTCATCAAAATCGATTCATATTTGGCGCAGTAATCGCGTAACAAACGAATGGAGGCCATTCTCTTTTTGAAATCGGTTGTAAATGAGAAATTTCTCGATTTATGTTAGGTACTATAATGCCGTTGACCTTAAAAAGTTTAGGATTGACCACCAAGAAAGCATAATATAGTGGTCAACCTGGTTATGTACTAAGCACTATTTTTAAAAGATTATTTTTTTCTATAACTTCTGCTACTAATTAAGTATAAGTACTTAGGATAACAAACAAATTATAACTTTATCTGGAGCGCAAGTGTAGCAACAGTCATAGGTAAGAATTCATAACTAAAACATATGATAGAACGTACATTCTTGTACACAGCCACTGTGCATCCAAATAATAGAACATAGGTCAACAAAAACATAAAACTTTGCACAAAACTAAAAAACAAACACACGACACGCGAGAAAGAGACACATAACCAGACAGAGACGGCTATAAAGCCTCAATTCCTCGTGAACTAGGCGCGGCGCCACGCCCAACTTGTATCGATTCTGTGCAGGATGATTTATTCATAATTTCAGCTATTATGACGGCAGCCTTCGTGTTTGGGTGGGTTTTGAAGGCTTTAATGACGTAGCCCAATATTTTGGAAGTTTTAAAAAGCTTTGCAAGCTAAATTGATAAGTTCAGGCACATTCAATCATTGAAAATAATATACCTACTTCAATTAGCGCTTTGTTCGTTCTGAAGAAAATAAAGTATCAGACGAAGTGAAACAAAGAAGAAATTTGTTCTAAGTTAGGGTGCAGTCTTCAGTCCTGTCTTTTTCATTCACGTCAACGTTAAGGCACGTTTAAGGGAAGTGATGTGGTGTGCCTATAGGTATATTATATATACCTTATACCTACTGAGGCGTACATACCGTGACGTTGAATGATGTGAAGGGCTAACAGCGTCTTAAAGCTTGTACTATAAGATGGGTTAATTGCTAAAATCAGAACCTAAATGATGATAAACAGCAGTTATGAGTATCGATAACGTTCCAAAACCTTCACTTACGACTGTTTTGACCGCAGCCCAAGGGAAAACTGCTGCAAGATACTTTTATATAACCGACACTTCGCTAAGAAGGTCAAGAGAATACATAGGCCACGTTTCCGTCACTTTATTAATTAGACTCGTCAAAAAATTTACAGAGGGAATTGAGGGAAGAACCCTTGCTTCAGGAAAATCTACCCCTTCCATTTTTATTACACGACTGCCCAAAAAAGTTATGTTTTCAGGGTGAGTCATGTATGTTTATGAGTTTATTTTTTCCACTATAACTTCTAAACGGCTAAATATATTTTAAAGTATGAGATATCGTTAGATTCGTCTTGAGTTATCAAGAGAGCAAGTGACACTAGGTACGAACACTCCGAGTCGGATATCAAAATGAATGGCTTTAAAAAACAATTCCATAAATATATATAACTTGCAGTTTTAATTTCAACGGAACCATAAAATGGTTAACGAAAATAAATAATTTGTAGTCGGGTTTTTTTATATTTTATACTTGTTGTTCATTGGGTAGCTTTTGCCCAGCATCTCACCTGTTGGAAAGTAACAATATATAAAATAAATAAAAATAAAAAAGCCTTTATTTGACCTTGCTACATTTTTGAGCTACTGTTATATCTATGAACTATGTTAAATTGTTAGCAAGCTCCAGAGGTTGGGTAAAGGCCTCCTCCAACGATGTCCACTTCTCTCTATCTTGTGCTATTTGCCACCACTTTGGGCCAACTTTTTTTATTTCATCCTCCGTTGTTGAGGGCCTTCCTCTCTTTCTTTTTCCTTGAGGTCCTCTCCATATGGTGGTGTTGTAGGTCCATCTTTTGTCTTTAAGCCTCGCTATGTGACCAGCCCACTTCCACTTTAACTTTTGAGCATAGCTTAAGGCATTGGTGGCTTTTGTTTTTTCTCTTATCTTTACGTGCCTAATCTTATAAGGATATCTGGAAAGTAACAATATAGGTACTCAAAATTTTAACATAGTCGGCCGCAGCATTTACTTGCTTAGGTAATGGAATATCACTAATGTTGTATTCGAGAAGAGGTCCAAAATGATCTTATATTATATTATATATACTATATTCTTAACGACTATTTCTCCTTCCCTAGAAAAGCTCCGGCTATCCCTTTGCGTCGGTTGCGGCGGGCAGATCCACGATCAGTACATCCTGAGGGTGGCCCCGGACCTGGAGTGGCACGCCGCCTGCCTCAAATGCCAGGAGTGCCGACAGTACCTCGACGAGAATTGCACCTGCTTCGTCAGGGATGGGAAGACTTACTGCAAGAGGGATTATACTAGGTAGGTAGCCTTTGAAATTTGTTTCTATTGATTGGTTAATTGGTAGGAGAGTGCCATGGCTGAAACTCGGCCTGATAAAACATTGGAACGGTTTGGTTGCGTAAGTATAAAACAAGTTTAAGGGATAATTGTTCATGTTAATAGTGCGATTGCCGAAGCGGAATCGAACTATCTTCACCATAAAAATATCAATCGGAACATCCACCGTTGAACAAAGGACTTCCCTTGGGGGTGAGGTAGATTGGCTATAATACCCACGCTTGGCAGGCGTTTTGGGAATCGTAGTATAAGACGGCAGTTCTTCGGATGGCGCTTCTGCCCACCTTTTTTTTTGTTTTTTTTTTATGTTATTGTGAAGGAACAAGCGCGAGGCCCACCTGATGTTAAGCGGTATCCTCTGCCTATAACAGATGCATTTCATCACAAGTGACGAACTGCGCTGCGCCCATCACCTTGAGACATAGTTGTTAAGTCTCATTTTTGCCTGTTATTTCACTGGCTCTCAAGGACTGCTGCCGGAACACACCGTTAGGTGCTTGGCGACAGATTTTCTACCTTCTGAAGTTTTTCCTTTCGTCCACCCTTACGACTCCTACAGGAAGATGGAGAATAGGAAGATAGTAGATATAGAGTGCAATTCTAGCCAAGGTTAATAATATACTTACAATTTAACAAGATTAAATTTACTATGACCATAGGTCTGTTCAGTCATTTCTCTCCTTCCAATGAATGTCTAGAACAGATCGCTTTCAGCGATAAGATCGCCGATTGTAACATTAATTTGAATTGTGTTTCTGTTTTAACTACTTTGTTTTAAAAACTAACGTAGTTTTCACAAAATTTTGGTAAATAATACGGCATAACTCACGTGAATAAGTCAGATAGCTCCGACTATAGTTTCAACCACATTCGGTGGTAATTTTATACAAGGTATGCTCGGGACGCTTTGACGTCTTGCTTAGCAAGCGAGACGTCAACTATAGTCGGAGCTATCTGACTTATCCACGTGAGTGATCCCGTATTATTTACTAAAATTATTTAAGGTGTTTCAATAAAGTGTAGGTATCTATCTATCTATTATCCCTTAACCCATTGCTATCTGCGATAATGATAACAATAGAATTTCATTCATAAATTGGCCATAGTGGTCCAGTCCGATGTCAAAGGATTAAACTTGTTTAATGTTGATGCATCCTAGTCATTCCAATATTATATCAGGCCGAGTTTCAATCATCGCACTCAACTGGGGAGTCCGTGTCTACACAGGAATACGGTGATTGGAGTGATTAGAGCCGTTCTAAATCTATCTCTCATTCAAGAGGAAAACGGGACCTAAGGAAAGATGAATATGTGCACTTCGTTGCCATAGACCTGTATCCGATGCACTCGATGCGATTATTCAGTTGACGCTTAATGCGAAATACCTACGGGAAAAAGATTAACTAGTAAGTATCTAGAGTTTAAGCACTTTATATGGTGACCAACTAGACACCGCCATTTTGGTATTTTAACAAATGTCCAAACACCTATCTCTTTTTTTTTTTTATACAAAATGGTGACAAACAAGTCTGCGGTCCACCTGATGGTAAGTGGTCACCGCCGCCTATGAACACCTGTAATATCCGCAGAATTATTGGTGCGTTGCCTACCATTCTCTTACCGTATCTGAGCCCTTCCAGTTTCAATAAGCAAACAATATTACAATGATTGGAAAAATTATGACTGCCTGTAGAATCAGGGGAAATAACATTGCAATAATATAGCCGATGATAGTGTAAGGTTGGTTTGGGAAGTCGCATTAACCACGACTGGAATCGGATTAGGTACCAGCAGCTTCGGATCCTCCATGAAGCATGAGTCAATATCTACGCTCTAGCCACCTTTGGCTTTGACCAAAAAAAGGAGGTGATTTCTGAATCGGCTTTTTTTGTGTGTGATTTTGATGAAACTCCCTAAGTATATAGCGCTTAATTTAGTAGAACTGGAATTACAGTGAACTCGTATTTGAAAAATGTCAGACTGTGGGCGTATGGGAGACCTGGTTGCGCGCAAACGAGTAAGCGTAACAAATCTGCGCAAAAAACAAAAAGAGTGAGCGGATTTAAAAAAATAATTTTATATAACTATGTTTGAGCTTTTTTAATCTTTCGGGTACTGTATCATATGGTTGCTACATAATCATTTGAAATAGAATGTGAATCGAATCATTTACTGTAACATTTTAATTTTTTTTACAATAAGACTTGATTCAGCGTAATTTTACAGCTGTATTCATAATTATTATTTAGTAACCGGCTAAGACTCGCGTTATATTTACCGGATATTGCTCTGACCAGTTTCGAACTTATTTAAAGTCTGGGAGTCACGATTGTGCACAGCGGCGAGCGGCCTCAGTACGTAACTGGCGTTGAGACGGTTGCGCCGCAGCTGTCAAAGTCTGAATTCCTCCGACCGAAGTGACAGTTTACTTCGGTCACTATCACTGTGACTGTCACCGTCGTTTTGCATGACAGGTATAAGATTGTTGGCTGAATTCATGGTTTTTTATCTACCGAAAGAAATATAAGTATGGTATCGTGTTTTCGGATCAAGCATAGTATTTTTCATATCCTCTAGAATATTAGAAATTTGTAATTTTGAAATATATACATGAACCCTGAAATCATAACATTCCTGTTTGGGCAGTCGCGTAATTATACCATACCTGGACTGGAACAGACAGAGAGAAAGGAGATATAATAAACCGTGCCAGAATTCAATATGCCCAACCATTCAACATTATATTTTATATACGTAACTGAACCCTTATCAATGATGTTTAAAACTTTACAAATGTCTTTAATGGCCAGCACCAATTTACTTTTGAATACTTTAAATACTTCGACGTGATAAGAGTAAAAAAAATGGGCGAAATCGCATTGCCTTGATCTTTAAAGATTTCAGTCCGAACCATCTAGCTATGGTTAGTTTTTCAGAGTTGGTTTTTCAGATGCCTCGTGTATCTTTAAAGCACACGTGAAAATTCCTGGAAAATAATAGGAAAAACTGTTTTTCCGAAATACCCACACGACTGAAATAGCATTAGAAGACGATTTATTGAAGCAGTGATGGCTCAGTGGCATTGGCTATGGACTGCCGCGCAGCAGGTCCATGTTTCGAATCCCGCCCAGAGCTTCACCGCATGGTGGAAGGGCATTTTGCGAATGCCCACCTGGCTAGCGACCACCCTCAAGTAGAAAATCTGTCGCCAAGCACCTAACGGTGTGTTCCGGCAGTAGTCCTTGAGAGCCAGTGAAATAACAGGCAAAATGAGACTTAACAACTATGTCTCAAGGTGATGGGCGCAGTGCAGTTCGTTACTTGTGATGAAATGCATCTGTTATAGGCAGAGGATACCGCTTAACATCAGGGGGGCCTCGCGCTTGTTCCTTCACAATAACATAAAAAAAATATGCAAAAAAAGGCGATGTCCAAAAATGAAAAACATGATTTATTGGCTTGGCGTTCAACCTGTTTAACATTTCAGTTTAAGTCCGAACCATCTAGCTATGGTAAGATAGATATAGTTAAGTTAAATCCGTCATTATTCAGTGGTTATGTTTTTAACCGACTTCAAAATAAGGCGGAGATTCCCAGTTCCACTGTATTTTTTTTTGTGTGTTACCTCTTTACGTGGTGTACCGATTTTTGTTTTTTTTTATCCAAAAGCATTTGCTTGTTATGTAGTTTCATTAAAATTTGAGTGAAATCTGACGAGTAAATATTTGAGGCATGCCTAATAAGGCGTATTTTATGTTTGAAATCATTTATTGTCAAACATTTCTAAGAACAATGTCATTAATACTTGCCAACTTTTAATTTAAAATAATAATGAAATCGGTTCATCCGTGTAGGGCCTACAAAGCCACAAACCACAATTAATGAGCACAGCCCCCGCTCCCCTCCAAACAATAAATTATGAAAATTAGCTAAATATAGTGACCTCTTTGATCTAATCATGCAGTGGCTTCCTGTGCCTAGACTAGAAGCTCTCTAAGTTGTATAAATTGTTATAAACAAGGACAAAGCTCCCCTCTATTTGCTAAATAATTCTACAAACAAACACGCTTTACTCCATACAGAGTTCAATAACTCTCTAATATTAACCACCTTGCTTACACAACTCCAAATTCACAACCGGAAAAAAGAAAAATGCATAACTAAACGTCAATCACCATCGCGCATCTCGGCGCCACTTTTTATACACACAGACGCCAAAGATGAATTCACTAAAATAACGCGCATATGTTTACCTTTTCACCCTTCCATTTCTCGCGGCCAAAATATAGAATTACACCAACGCAAATATCCCTTTACTATCTTCCTATGGATAACAAAAATCAACCTCTCTTGATACCAACGATATAAGGCTTAAACTTAAACGAATTAGGGTTAGAATTGAGTGTGGGAGCGGCAAATTGTGTTTGTCACTCCATACTGTGATGTGCCGAAGAGAAAACAAACTGAGTTTGACTGAGCATTATGTATTTTGGCGCCAAAACAAACGTCACTTTGACAGCGCGGCGGGCGGCGGCAACCCGATATGTCTATGGTATATTTGTTCCCATTTACACCGGCCCGGATAAGCGGGTTTTCGATTACCTACAATTTTTATTTTTCTATTTTAGTTTAAGCAAACGTTGTGAAATTTGTTGGCGGCGATGTACCAATCAAGTTTGGGCGTGTAAGCATAGGTGTAAGGCTTCACTAAGTGTTTGAAGTGTGAAACTATTGCTCATTTCATTCAACGTTCTAAATAATCATCAATCTAACATGTACCAAAGTGTTGAATGAATAAATCAAAATAAATTATAATAATTTCAAAACCAAACTGAAACATAGTTTTTAAAAAAACATTTTCTTACCACCATTTCCTATAATTAGACAACTAAGTGGGTAAATACATAATATGCAAAATTCGTGAGTTTCAGACATGAAAATATTATTATTAAATGGCAAAACAACCACGTTAGGAATCGAATACGTCGACCCGGATTAGGAAAATATCATAGCTATGTTACCGTTACGGCACAGAAAATGATATCGATTTTACCATGGCTCCACAAATTTCACAAGGTAAAAGAATTTGCGCAGTACCTGCCGGGAGCTCGCAGACGCTGCTGATATTACTTGCTCAGTGCTGGGTACTTCTCCTGACGCTGAGCACCTGATATACTTGAAACCCTATAGACGTAATCGAACCCTGTGAATATTTTGCCGGTTAACAACAATATTTGAAGTAATTATGTACTCTAATTTTAGTCAAACTATTCCTTTTCACATCAAACTATATCCTAATCATCTCATTTCCGATCGAAACAAAAAAAAACAAACGAAACTTTTTCGAAACCATTAAAGAAAACATCCATCGGAAGTTAACTTCTGTACGGAAGATTATTTCCTTTATTTATCTATCACTTCCTATAGAATACGTCTCAATGAGAAACATCGATAGTAAGTTTATTCATATACACTAACTTCTCGTCAAGGTAAAATTACCGGCCTATTTCCACAGAGGATATGATCATAGGAACACTAGAACTTGTGGTCATTATTTTCCGTTTGGTAAGTTGTTTTTTTTCTAAGACCTAGAACGAAATGATCTAGGAATTTATTTACTACATTTTCTGGTTAGACGTAATCATAAGTTGTCTAACAGTTTTCACCTTTATGACGCATAGTAATTAAACAATTTAAAATGGTATAGATCGCGTATATTTATGAGGACATGCCGATGTTACAAACACTGCAGTGATCGTTTTCACCGTGTACACAGCAATTGCAAATTGAGCAAACTACAAGTTTAGGAGCAAGGTAAATAAACTAAATATTTAGTTGAAATCATACTGAAATATAATATACTCATAACAAAGTATTAAAAACCTATGTCATTAATAATTACTGAGCGAAAATAAAATCGACATTAAAATACAGCGTCCGAACTTTTCAAAAATTAAACTTATTGAAGTTAAACTGAATCTAATCCGATTCCCAATAAAATGGTACAAATTATAGCTTTCCAATTAAATTTGACGTACACCGTATCCTTACGCAGCGATGTGTATCCACACATATATGCATTTTGTTTGTTTAGAAATATCCATAGTACTCGTCGCTTCGTCGGCGGTAGCTGTATGGATGTGCCATTGTAAACATCTATACGAGGAATTTCTAATTGTAAACGGTTAAATTAAGACAAGTTAAGTTAGAATTGTTAACTGTTGGTATTTTTATTGTATGAAGTTTACTTTGTTTTTACGAAATTCGTCGATGAACGACTTATGAGTTATTAAATAAATGGGTGCAGGCTTATCTATGCTTAAATATACTCGAAACTATTGAATCCTAATTAGCCGTTGACAACTATCTCACCTGATGGTAGGTGATGATGTGGTCGAAGGTGTTGTTCAGGCTAACCTGGGATTACTGGCTCTCAAGGACAGCTGCCGGAACACACCGTTAGGTGATTGACGATAGATTTTCTACTTGACGGAACAACGTCAAGCTAGTCAGGGTTGCATTCGCAAAATGCCCTACCACCATGCAACCTCCAAATATGTACTTTCGAGAGCCAGTCATTATTCTAGCCTGAACAGCATCTTCTACCACTAACGAACAAGTAACATAGTGGTCAAAGCCTAGCATAATCAGGTACAAAAAAAAAACAACCTTTTTGCGTTACATATTTTTTCTTAGTCAAGCCCAAGTCTCTTTGCCAAGCCGCACCAAGACTCAGTGGCAGATTAAGGCCCATACTTCTCTGAACTCTGAAAAGAAGGTACGTGACTCAGCAGTGGAACCTGGAGATGGAGTAGGGTGGACTGATACATAGTACAACAAGACCATTTATACCTCATTATTCATTAGCATCTTTAATTTAATTTAATTAATTTATTTATCAATAATTAATACGGTACAAAAGACCACTTACATTAATTACACAATTATCTTTAACACCCTTAGTAGTGGATACTTTTTAGAAACGGACTACTAGGAACGTAAAAACCAGTTCACCGATCCAACGAAGTCTCAACCGTCAAACCAAGTCAAAGCTTCAGGCAATTAGATGAACTGTAAAATTTCAAGAAGAATGTCAACATTGTGTGTATAGTTGCCTGTCGACCTGTGGCCCGGCAATTAGCGTAACTCTACACCTCACTGGGGTGTAGAGTTACTGTCGCTGCTGGCAGCTATTCACGGATAGATAAATATGTAAATATACTGACATAACCGAGCCGTATATGCTAAACTTAGGCATGGACTTTAAGTTTTTGTTTTGACGTTCCACTACCGTTCGGGCGTTTTAGATTCGAATCCTATCAAAGCCTTCACAGCAGTAGAGCGTTTAACGTGCTTATGCCTTGCTTACTGGTCGCTACCACATTTATGAACAAATTTCCGACTCTTATTTAATATAAACAAATATTTTTAAAATATTTTAAGAAAACATCGAATTAATATTATATTATAACACTTTAAATTATTTTTCTAACTCGATCGTGCGCTCGAAGTGTCAAGACCTCCTGAGGATGCTTCGTGGAGAAGCGAAACGCGTCGAAAATTCCGCCGGTTTGACTGCGTGGCGTATGTGACGTCACGTCGGCTTAACAGTAAAATTAGGCGGAATTGTTACTTGATATATTTTTATATTTTTTAAGTGTTTTATTAAAATATTAATTTGATGTTTTCTTAAATTTAAAAATATTTGTTATTATTAAATATGGATTTACGCATTATCCGACTCATATGTTTTATTCGTCGCTGTTTGGGAATATTTAGGAACGTGTATAAGGAAGTGATTCGCCGAACAACCATGTCGGCTTAAACCAAAGTTATCAATCTATTTTAATCGTATTTTGACACTATCAGTAAATACAGATATCTAGATTAAATTTAGACAAGATTTGACAGGTACCTAAAAAGATTTTAATTTATGTTGTACAACAACCGCGATTTTAAAGAAATTTTGTTATGTCTGGCTTTTAGGAAACGCCGCCGCCGCCAGTACCGCCTCGACGCCGCTTTTATCAGACTTGATAAATATCTTAAACTCAACTTTTTTCTTTTCATAATAGATAAGAAATTATTTAATTGCTGTCTCGACGGAAAACGACGACGATGCGATCAAAAGTTAAATATGCTCATGATACCTTTTGTATTCCGAGCGACATTGCCAACTGCAAGTGCCGCGCGTCTGCACGGAGCGCTCGTAACTCCACTTGCAGCTGCCACGGCACGCAGAAGTCATTTCACATATTTTATATGTCTAGAAACCCGTAGTGCCAATCAGCGTTTAAAAGCCACCTAAATAAGAAGAAGAAACCAGTAGTACCGCTGCGGTCGACTGTATGCTGCCGCGGCACTTTCAACCTATAGTTGTGGTTGGCAGCGTCGCTTGGAATAGAACCTTAAGACTTACAGATTAAATCCAGCGAAAAATGGAGACGCTAGTAGGGTGTTCAATACTTCTAAGATTTAAAGCCAACTTCTACCTACCAAAGCCAATTTCTTATCTAGGTTTAACATCTTATCTCTCAAGAAAAAATATCTAGATTTTGATAGAATGTTGGTGGGATGCTGGGCTAGTATATCACCCCCCATTTATACCCGTGGGTTTCGTAAGAGGCGACTAAGGGTAACACACCAGAAGGTGGGCAGCAGCTCTTTCTGAGGAACTGATATCTCACACTGCGATCCGCCAGACGCCTGCCAAGCGTGGGGATTATGGCAAACCCCCCTTAATGGGGGAGGCTGTGTTCAGCAGTGGACAATCCAATTGATACAGTATACCTACATAGCGCTTTCCACACAAACGTTGTTTTGGCATATTATAAATACAAAGTGTGAAATTTTGTTGCATGTCTTGCAGTTGCAGTTGCGTAAAGTTATGTATTTTAAATGATGTGATAAAATTGTTTTGCTGGGGAACTGTTTATCTTCACATTTCGATTTAATTATTTATAAAACTATGGTATTTAAAATATAAAGAAACTGCGTTTGTATGGACAGCAGATTCAGTCATCCAACCATGTAGCCGGGGTATGCTCTAACCGACTGAGCTAACGAGACATATGACTCATAACTATAATTTTTCCTCTCGTTCTTTAACCATCGTACAATGCGATTAAAATAAGAATGGGATCGGCCTAGCGCCATGTTGTGACGTCAAAACTAGAACTTGGTACAGTGTGCAAAAAAAGAAATGAAGAAACATGTATTAATTAATAAAGAATATAAAAAACCCGACTGCAAATAATTAATTTTCGTTAAGTGTTTTATCGATCCATTAAAATTAAAACTGCCTTTAATATATTTATGAAATCGTTTTTTATAACCAATAATTTTGATGCCCAACACCAAAAATAAATTGTTTTTCTCACTATATGGCGTATAAAAGCCACCAGTTTGTTTTTTATTTTTTTATGTACATAGTGTCACTTGAGCTATCGAGATAAATCTAATGATATCTCATACATTAAAATCGGTTAACCGTTTAGGAGTCATGGTGAAATAAAGAAACTCACAAACATACCATGAAACCTGAAAACTTAACACACGTTTATGTGGGCAGTCGTGTAAAAAAACAAGTAGTCATAGGTAGGTAACGAAGTTGTAGGTGACTGTAGGTACAGCAAACACAGAAATAATTTGAACTGATTTTATTTGTTAGCAATATTTTGTACTTAGGTATCTTAATTCGAATCGCTTAGCTCTTCGATGCCGCATCTCCTGATGACCCACTGAGTCAGACTCATCGTTATCGTCGTAACGGGTAACAAAAACAAATATAATAATCACCAAAAACATATTATACAGTAAACAAGAACAAATTAAACAGTCAGAAATAAAAATTAAACGAGAAAATCAATAAACACTCGGAAACGTCTCACGTAGTAGTACACTATCTGAGAAAGAAGACGCTGACACCCGCGTTTTTATCAAACCAAGATGACCTTAAAAATATGAATTTATTAAAATTAACAATTTCGGGTCACTCATTTTAAATTACGTATAAATATATTTATGGCACTGCTCTATTTTTAAGTTTGTTCTGCTGATCGTACTTATTAGAGTGAATATGAGTGAAGTTAGCCGAGAGCCCGTCCTATTCTTATTTTAATCGCATTGTATGGGTATGGACAGATTACTATATTTTTTCTCCCGTAATTTTGTAATGTAATCCGCAGATCATGCGTGCAAAAATAAACAGTCTGACAGATTACGTGAAATTGTGTCAGTCGGATATAATAAACTATTTTTACTGCACATTTTTAAATCCACAAAGACAATACCAACTCGAACTAACAAACACACTATCACGGAGCCTGATTTTTTTTCATTGATTAAGATCAACTAGGCAATCTCCTCTACGAGCGCTTCATACTACGCTTTACTTTCCAAAAGGTACCACTGTTACACTTACGGCACCATTTTAACCCAAGAATGGTGAGCATTAATCATTTCAACGCCCGAAATAGTCCGTAAAAGCCTCCCCAGGGTCAACGACCCGGTGGGGATGAAACCGCCCGCGCCTCCGGCAATATCGCTAAAAGCATTCGCTATAGGTAGGGTAGGGTTGGAAGGTAGGTATAATGTTAGGGGAGGTACGTAGAGCAGCTATGGGTGTGAAGGTATACAAATTTTCAGTTTTACGTGAGATGTAAATAAGCTGAATATTTTGTTTTAGTAGAATTTAAAGGCTAGCTACAATTTTTAATGCCCGAGGGTCAAATAATCTATATTTGACCAGTTTTTTCGAAGCGCTCGTAGTGAAGTTTACTAAGCTGTTCTTAACCGATCAGCAAAGTTAAGCAACGTCGCCCGCGGTCATGAGTTGGATGGGTGACCGCTATAGACATTACTACTGAGCGCTTTCGTGCTTCGGAGGGCACGTCAAGCCGTCGGTCCCGGTTGTTGTCTAAGGATGGCAGTCGTTATAGCATGGTGGTAGGGAATTTCGCGAATGCCCGTTATCGTCGTAACGGGTAACAAAAACAAATATAATAATCACCAAAACATATTATACAGTAAACAAGAACAAATTAAACAGTCAGAAATAAAAATTAAACGAGAAAATCAATAAACACTCGGAAACAAAGTAGTGAAGTTTACTAAGCTGTTCTTAACCGATCAGCAAAGTTAAGCAACGTCGCCCGCGGTCATGTGTTGGATGGGTGACCGCTATAGACATTACTACTGAGCGCTTTCGTGCTTCGGAGGGCACGTCAAGCCGTCGGTCCCGGTTGTTGTCTAAGGATGGCAGTCGTTATAGCATGGTGGTAGAGAATTTCGCGAATGCCCGCCTGGCTAGCTACCACCCTCAAGTAGAGAATCTGTTGCCAAGCACCTAATGGTGTGTTCCGGCAGCTGTCCTTTTGAGCCAGTACTTCTAGATTAGCCTGAACAACATCTTCGACCACATCATCACTTACCATCAGGTTAGATAGTGGTCAAAAGCTAAACTATCAAGAATTAAAAGTTTATCATAAGAATTTGCCAATTAATAAGGGATGTTCCATATCCTATTGTAAGATTCTGTAAAAGGTACCAAGTACCGTCGTATGACGGCCACTATTCACTTTGATCTAAGCAGAGTGTTGCATCAATTAGGGCGCATAGGTACCTATATAGTTTTCGGGAAAGGTAGCTTTCGGGTTAATCAGTGCATTCATGGGGTATACTACCAACGACAGCAACCAAGAAGAGTTAGAGACAGGAAGGCAACCGGCCACAAATTTAAAGCCAACATTTTTTTATATGTTCTTGTGTTGTGCTATATATGTTGATGGCGGATATATATTTTTTGACATGCTCTTGAGTAGACCTTTGTGTTGTAAGAGAACAAAAAGGTTGTAAAGATCCTTCAAGTGTGAGATAAGGGTAGAAAGTATACAAATTATATATCAACATAAAATTGTTTTATTTTAATAAAGTAAGCTCACTTTCTACTGCCTGAAATGGAAACAAAAACATCATTTTGTGGTCATTCCTACACAATATAATCATTGTTCTGCCATGTTTGTTGTAGAGAAAATATAAGAAAACATATAACTACCTACCCTATAAACGGGATAATTGTAGGATGTTGACCATTCCGCCCATGGGGAGCCGGACTAGAATTGCAATACGAATATAGCAGGAGGTAGGAGAACTCTTTGTGAATGAGTTCGTCCGGGTAAGTTTTCTTTTTAATTTTTTATGCCTGATAGGTTAGCCTTTGACCGCTATCTCACCTGATGGTAAGTGATGATGTGGTCGAAGATGTTGTTCAGACTAACCTAGAATTACTCCCAACATAGGTACCTGTTTCTACTTACCGCCAAGCAGTAATGTACAAATTACTGTTTTCCGGTTTGATGGGTATGGGTACCGGTGAAATTACAGGCACAACTGTATGTCTCAGGGTGGTTGGTGGGCGCAGTGCAGTTCGTTACCGGCCCGTTTTTTTTTGGAATACTGCAATAGGTACTGGATATACATCGTAACCAACATTATTTAAAATAATATAAAATAAACATTCGAATACATAATACAAGAAGTGGACCTAGCATATTCACCACTTCTGGAAGGAAGTATGTATTCCAATTTAATTGCAAGTGACATCAAATTATTTAATTTAATTACATAGTGATAAGCACCCAGCAAACAATTAAACTTTCTATTTCAAATCCGGTGCAAGATGATGATCGTGAATAAGTAGAGTATAAAAGAACTAAAGTATATAGTATATTTCGAGTTTACCGCTAAACACCAAGTAGGCCTCGTTCTTTTGGGAGTAGTAAGCGATGAAGAAGGGAAAATGCCAGAAAGTGACAGCAGCACTTTCTGGAGAACTGCAATCTTGTACCTACCACTTACGCTGCGATCTCCAAGACCTTGGTTTCGCTCGACTAAAATGTTCTATTTATTGTCTACAGGTTATTCGGAACGAAATGCGACAAGTGCGGTGCGTCCTTTAGTAAGAACGATTTTGTGATGCGAGCTAAGACGAAGATCTACCACATAGACTGCTTCCGGTGTTGCGCCTGCGCAAGACAACTTATACCTGGTAAGATCTTCAGCACTCATCATCAGCATCATTAACAGCCGGAATTAACAGCTACATGTCAAAGCAGGCCACGGTTCAAATCCTACTGCAGGTACTAAATAAGATAAACTTTTCGAGACACAAAATGTCGAACCTCGCTAGATCCGAGTTCGGTGTCTATAAATCTTTGAAGTTCAAAGTTAAATAAAATCTGGCCAAATGCGAGTCAGATTTCGCTGATCATTTAGGGTCCGAATTGCAACCGCCAGTAAAAGATCTCAAATCTAACAATGCAATACAAATGGATATTGCCAGTATTTGTTGATCAATTAAAGGATATGACAATGACAACTAATATGCCAATTCATCTCGGCCAAGTAACCCATTCTGTTTAAAAATTGAGATCCGTGACATCGGGACGGACATCAGAAAGACAGCGGAGTCATTTACGGGGACTATTTTGCCCTTGGGTACGGAACCATAAAATTCGGGTTGAAATGGCTTTTAAAGAAACTTAACTTTTATCATTATTAATTAGAGTAAGACACCCAATCAATGATGGTCCTATGGCAATAAATGTAGACTCGTAAGCAGGGCGTCGATGGTTCGAGTACTGCGTATACCTAGTTTGCGACTGCACGCCTGGCGACCAACCTCAACTTCAAAATCTGTCACACCTAACAGGATGTCTTAGTAGAATCCTTTGGAGCCAGTTTCCACTACTATACTTACAAGTGGGGTCAGGTTTTAACCAGTCTTTCATGACGGTCACATCAAACTTTTCTAAAGCTTTCGTTCCACATGAACCTATTATACAATTATCAAACATTTAAACGCTGAGAGTCTGATTGTTGATGTAGCATTCGCTTTGCTCGCTTAAAAATGTGTGCTTATTTATTTTCAGGAGATGAATTTGCGTTACGAGAAGGCGGTGCTTTATATTGTAGAGAAGACCACGACGTATTAGAAAAAGTAAGTTAATTTTATGATAACAAATATTTAAAAAACATTATATGAAGATATAACATTTTTATTTTAGATAAACACTAATGTAATTATTTCGCCTAATTTTATTAGGCTACGTGGCTTAACAGAAAAGTTAGCCGTAAAATTGTCACTATATATTAATTAAGTGTTTTTCTAAAATATTAATATAAAGTTGTCTTAAAATATTTGTTAGTATTAAAAAGTAAGTAGTTTACACATTACCTACTTATTATTTTACACCTACTTATTCGTCTCAATAAAAGACTGATATATATAAAAAACTGGCCTAGTGCGATTTGTGTCTCGCTCTTTAACGGTTCCGCATTGCGACAAACGGGAAAAGAAAAAACAATGTTGAGCTTCATAGCATGGTTTCGAATGGTCGCCTAGCTATGTTTCCATCTTCAAAAAGAAAATCTGTCGTCTAGCAACTAATGGCGTATTCCAGCAGCTGTCTTTGAGCCGGTAATTCTAACCTGTTTATATGTGAGATTGATTTTTCTTCTTGATATGCAAGCCTTTTACCATGTACATGTCACCTGATAGTAAGTGCTGACTGCAGTCACAGACGTGTCACAAGCTTTACAAGCTTTACAAGCTCTCAAGGCAAGTACTGCCGGAACACACCGGTAGGTGCTTGGCGACAGATTTTCCACTTGAGAGGGGTAGCTAGCCTGGCGGATATTCGCAAAATGCACTACCACTACACTACACTAGAAGTTAGCTATAACGAACCAAGAAATCAACCAGAACACCTTGCAAAGCATGGAAGCACTCAGTAGTGAAAGTTAATGCCTCTATCGGTCACCCCTCCGAGTAATGATCGCAGCAGACGTTGCTTAACTTATTCGATCGGTTAAGAACGTATGTACTTAACTGTATCAGCCGGATCGTCCACTGCTGAACACAGCCTCCCTTATTAAATCCCTTGTTAATTTCCCTCCCATGTTAATCCCTTATTTGCCATAATCCCCACGCTTGGCAGGTGGCTTGGGAATCGCAGTGTAAGATGGCAGTTTTTAAGAAGGCGCTGCTGCCCACCTTCCTGTATTCTTCCCTTAGTCGCCTCTTACGACACGGATGATATGGGGAGGTGCAATTCTAACCCGGCACCCCACGGGGACACGGCACCCCACGGGGTTAAAATCGAATACCAAGCTTTTGCATACAAGCTCCATTACTAGAAACGGTGAAAGGCTAACTTATCAGCAAGAATTTTTTTTAATAAATAGTAGAAGTTACAACAATAATATCAATATTTCAGAGTGCAAACACAAGTGGCAACAGCAGTGGCAATGCCGAAAGCAACAACAACACAACACTTAGCAACAACAACTCCCATCATCCCCACGAACTTGGCTCTATGTCCGGTAAGTGATCACTAAACCGTGCTATAGTTACTTGCTTCGTTACTTTTCTAGGATGTAAACAAAAAAGAGCTTGAGCTTCATCGCATGGTGGAAGGGCATTTTGTGAATGCCCGCCTGGCTAGCGACCACCCTCAAGTAGAAAATCTGTCGCCAAGCACCTAACAGTGTGTTCCGGCAGCAGTCCTTGAGAGCCAGAAAAATTACAGGCTAATGAGACCTAACAACTGGACGTCTGAGTGTGACGGGCACAGTGCAATTCGTCGCTGACGAAATGCGTCTGTTATAGGCAGAGGTTAGCCCACTTAACATCAGGTGGGCCTCGGGCTTGTTCCGTCACAATAACATAAAAAAAAGACCTTATTCCTGCGTCCAAATTTTACCACCACACATCTCGACACCGTCAAAAGACCCACACCCACATCTAGCAAGTATGGACAACATTGTTCGTTTTTGTCGCTCCTTCCTTCCGCGTACCTGTGGGATGTGGAACGACCTTCCTCCGGAGGTCTTTCCGGGAATCTACGACATGGACCTTTTCAAAAGGGGGATCTACAATTTCCTCTCTGGGCAGGCAACACATCGACAGCGCAGCTAGTGTCCACAGGCGGTGGTTGCCGTTTACCATCAGGCGGGTAGTCTGCTTTTTTGTCACGCTTAATATTAAAAAAAAACAATTCATAGTCAAAGTCAAAATCATTTATTCTATTTGGGCGTCTACCACGCTCTTATGAAGGTCAATTACAAATTTTAGTATTGTAATATTCTACATTGTAATGCCAAGTTCAGCAAAAAAAATTGTATAGAGTCACTGCGAGAAGAACGGGCAAGAAGCTCGGGGTTATACTTTTAAATGTTTTGTAACAATATTTTACATATATTTCTGCACCACGGTTTTAAAGGACGGGATCCATGCTATGAACATTATGTTCGGCCCACAATACCTAAGGATCATTATAGTTGTTTCGAAAGTTAGCAGAAACCAAAGAGATTTTAGTATAGATTAATAGAGATGAATTCCCAAGGAAGACTTATTTACGTAGCTTATTTACGAAACTCTACCAATGAGGAGGGACACGTTCATCACGTGTCAATAATTTTAGTGTGATGTGATATCCCGAAGATCTGTCAAATATCTTTCTGTTGGTTGACCGTAAATGGCCACTAGCAGCACCCTACTTTCATCGAAATAAGTAGGTTCTGCACATCAGCAGGGTGATTATGTACTTTGACATTACGATGATGAACAGATTCAGGCTTTACTTTGCGAGAATTTTCGACGTGTTTCGATTCTACACGAAGCATCCTCAGGAGGTCTTGTTAAGACCGTCGAAAATACGTTCATGACGTCACGTCGGTTTAGCAGAGAAATTATTGCCGGCGGAATTGTCGCTAGATATATTTTTATGTTTGTGTTGTTCTTAAATATAGATTATAATTCCTGAAAATATTATAAAAAAATTGTTGTTATTACTTATAATTTCCTTGTTTATCACACTAATATTATAAAAGCTAAAGTTAGTGAGTGTGTTTGTATGTTTGTTACTTCTTCACAATCAAACGGCAGGTCCAATTATGATAAAATTGTATACGGAGGTAGATCAGGCGCTGGATTAACACATATATATGGATACTATTTATTGTCATCATGATCCATCACCACGCGGGTAAAACCGCGGGGCGTAAGTAATGAAATAAATGTAAAACATATTTTCGGGTAACTAACACTGGACATATACAGTAGGAAAATTAGTATCTATTATTCCTGAAGGTGTTACAGCAATATTAATATAAGGAAGTTTTTTTTTTATGTTGTGTGACGGAACAAGCTCGAGGCCCACCTGATGTTAAGTGGACTAACCTCTGCCTATGACAGTTGCAATTATTCATGACAACTCACGAATTGCGCTGCGCCCGTCACATTGAGACATAGTTGTTAAGTCTCATTGTGCCTGTAATTTCACTGGCTCTCAAGGACTACTGCCGGAACACACCTTGCGGTGCTTGGCGACAGACTTTCTACTTGAGGGTGGTAGCTAGCCAGGCGGGCAATCGCGAAATGCCCTTCCACCATGCAAAGTATTCATGCATCGGTTCTTCCGCCAAGGTGAGGCATTGTTGAATTTAGTTCCTACACAGTTCATTTTTGAGGCTCTAAACATATGCAGCGCACGAGTGGGGCTTGCAAAGTAGAGTTATCTGAATGCCGCTGTCATTCATGTTCCAAAGAAACTGTTACTAAAAATAATAGAGGAATTTGAGATACGGCGTCAGCCAAACGGCCAGCAATAAATACCCTTTTTTATTATTATAAATCATTTAATTCAGATAAAATCCACAATACAAGTCGATACATGTCACAGAAAATAAGATAATAGATACTAAAATTATGTAATTAATTTTTTTTATGAGGAAAGTTCTTGTATTTTTAGGGAAAATAATATTATGTTGTACTCGTAAGTAACTAGGTAGGTAGTAGGTACCAGCCCCACGTACTTGCCTCCTTACGTGAGATAGAAAGGTAATGCTGATGACGTAATTTTGGCCGAAATTTCTTACATATGGATCTACCTCAAATGAAATCAGTATTAGCTAAGCTTATCGTGTCCCTCATCCTAGCGTACTCACCTAAGAAATTTTTGATTTTGACTATGCTATAAAATAGTGCTGAAATAGTGACAAATAGTGCCGTAAGAAAGAAAAATAGTGCCACTATATAAAAAAAGTTACAGCTATAGTTTGGTGAGGTCGCTAGGATGATATCATTCTGGCTTACTCACCTCTCGTCCGTAAAAACGGCTCAAGCTACAATTAAAATTAATATCTCAAAAAATAGTGCCTAAATAGTGACCACGGTATACCAAGTCTCAAAGATAGTGCTTCACACAGTCAAAAGTTATTCAGGTCTCTTGGTGAGTAAGCTGGGGTGAGGCTCATCCTAGCGTACTCACCTCCATATCTCAGGAATGGCTGCGAATTTCAATTAGTTCTTGGTCTCAAAAAATAGTGCTGAAATAGTGACAAATAGTGCCACAAAATAGAAAAATAGTGCCACTCAATTAAAAAAGTTACAGCTATAGTTTGGTGAGTTCGCTAGGATGATATCATTCTGGCGTACTCACCTCTCGTCCGTAAAAACGGCTCAAGTTACAATTAAGGTTAATATCTCAAAAAATAGTGCCTAAATAGTGACCACGGTATACCAAGTCTCAAAAATAGTACTTCACACAGTCAAAAGTTATTCAGGTCTCTTGGTGAGTAAGCTGGGGTGAGGCTCATCCTAGCGTACTCACCTCCATATCTCAGGAATGGCTGCGAATTTCAATTAGTTCTTGGTCTCAAAAAATAGTGCTGAAATAGTGACTAACAATGGCAGAAACATCAACTTGGCTCAAAACATAGAACATAACTAAAAATACATTTGAACTACCACATACAAAATGATCTGGTGTAGTACAGACGAGTACACAATATAATACCCTAAAAATGACAGCATTTGAGATAATGAAGACTTGTCACAATCTATTTTATATAATAACTTACATTTAGGTAGGTTTTAACTAAATAAGTTAACTATTATAGTTTAACTAGGTACCTGTACATGTTAATTTCAAAACTTGCATTAATCACTTTTGCATGATGGATGATCAACTGCCTGCCAAGGTACTCATATTGTTTATTTTATTATACTTGAGTTACCTATGATAATATCATATTAGGTACAATTATTTACCTACGTGCCCGAACAACGTTGGGGCATTTCGGCGGTGGCGGCGGCGGCGGCGCGGTCGGTACCTTATTGTAATAATATGATAATAATAATAATATTGTATTTATGTAATAATATTAAAAATAATAGATAGTCTTCTGTACTAATTGACCTTTTCATAAACAGTCAGCGCCACTCGGGTGGAACTTGCTCGACAGTGAGCTTCCCCATTATCCAGCATTCCGTAATAGCAAAAATGATGAATGAAAACTGAATACTTAAAAAACTGTAACTTGACCATAAGTATCGCCTCGTGGTGCCTAACTCGGAATGATTACTTGTTCAGTGCTGGCGCCCACGTACCTACCTACCTACCTACTTTTTGGTAAACTAAAATAGTCACCAGTCCAGAACTTTTTCCAGTAACTTATAATATCGCCCACGAGCCTTTCAAATGCCATATTAAAAAAGTCTGCATATGTTTTAAAAATTTTGCGGTTTGCAGGAAAAAGTATAGGTATTCACTTTTTGAACGAAATATTAGGACAAAGGTCTCGGTATTCTGCCATTGGCTATAACAGACAGATTTGATTGACAGATATAATTAATTAATATAGAATAATTTTGTTGTTCTTTTTCTTTTTATCTCTCTACCTATAACTTTCTAAGCAATTTGTTCTTTTGTTTATAAATTGTGATTGCTTGCACGTGTAGACTGTTGTTGACCGTGACTATTATGTAGGAATCATGGATTACTTATACGTTTCTTATATATATATATATATATATATATATTCTTATATATATATTCTTATATATATATATATATAAGAAATAAGCTCTGTTTAATTGCGTTATAAGCTCTGTTTGAAAATCAGTAAACACACTGTTTGTTTGTTTAAAACGTAGACAATAATGTCTACGTTTTAAATATTTCAGTAAAGCTTCGATAAGGTGGCCAAATTTGAGATTGGGCGATAGTTTGCTACAACTTTAAATAATCCTTAGGTTAAATATATGGTGGACTGGAAAACAAATGGTGCCAGCGGTGTATTTAAGAACTTATGGTGAAACATTATTAGCTGGAGTTAATAAAGTTTCACCACAAGTTCTTAAATACAATCCCTTAGTTGGATCGAGTCTACGTAGTTCCGATTTGATATACATTTGATTATAGTAAAACAAACATCACTGATAATTAAATCTGACGTGTGGTTATCATCAGAAATATAAAATTTATTATCTGCATTATAACCGTCGGTAACAGTTGAGGATTCAAATACTGATTGGAAGTGATTCGAGTAAATGTTACTAATATCTACTGGGCCACTTGCTGTTTTTGGAGCACCCATCTGCCAAGCAGTCTTGTATGCCCTACCCCTAGAGTGTTTTTTAAAAGCCAGAGACGCGGAGAGGGAGCGGCGCAAGTATACTGCGAAGGTGTAGCGAGTACGCGCGATAAGGTTGCGAGAAGAATAAAGCTGCATACCCACAACGCTGGAGCTGTCATAGAATTACTTCACTTCTAATAAGACATTTTGTCTCTAAGCCTAACCATTTTTTGTTGACGTCTTCTTGCTTTCGTGCTTGTGATTTATGATTAATTATTTTCATGAAGAAGAAGCTAATATAGAGAAATTTCATTAGTATTAAAAAAACTATAGGTTTCTGTAACCCCCTCCCATCAATGGGGAATATTCCGCCCTCCCCCTCCCCATTGCACAAAATATATACATGTATACCATACCTAAAGTCCTTCTAATGTATGTAGAAACACTTTTTTTATTTTTTTTTATTGTTTCCGTAATCCCCCACCCCTCTGGGGGGATGCAACAACCCCCCTCTCCCTCCCCCCTTCCTCTACCCCTTCCTCTACCCCTTCCTATAGTACATAACTATCTATACCGATTCTAGTCCTTCCAGTACTTCATCTTAGAAACTTTAAAGGAGTTATTCTAAGGATTTTGTATTTGGTGCAAAATTATCTAATACCCAAGTTCAACGACTATTACTGCTAAAATAATAAAGGTATCTTAACCGCTATAATTTTCCTTGATAGTTCATAAGCTGCACTATCATCATGAATTTTTTCAGACTTTTCAAGCCAGCAGTTTAGGTTTTAGATGGGGGGGACGCCCTACTGGAACCAAAATTTGCACTTAAAAGTTGAATATTTTGTAAATGGAGAGTGATTTAGTGAAATCGAAAAATAGTATTAGCAACCCCTACATCATTTCAAAATATCTATTCAATGATACCCCATTCGATGGGATAGGCGACAAAAAAAAATTCATACCCACAACACTTGTACCGGCGCTACACTAAAAAAAAATATTTTTCAAAATTTTATTTTACCACTTTGTTGGCGTGGTAAGTTTACATACCCGTACAAAATTGCAGCTTTCTAGTACAAACGGTCTCTTAGCAAAACCTCGGACAGACGGACAGACAGACGGACATGACGAAACTATAAGGGTTCCTTGTAGGTACTACGGAACCCTAAAAAAAATTAGATCATACATTTTATTTTATGGTGCTCAAGTCACAATAATATTTAGTCAGAAGATAGATACTTATGTGAAATGTGTAAATATTGACTGAAATTAATATATGTATTTTATTGCTATAAATGAATGACTTGTATTTTTATTGAAATCAATCTATACCTTTGGGAAGCATAGTTATAGATACTAAATAATAAGACATACCCATTTATTTTTTTCCTAACATAAAATTTGTTTTTAACTACGGAATCAGTGAACGTAAAAAAATCATTAATATTTTTTTCTATGGTATTTTAAGTCGTTTTTATTACTCATATTTAGTGTCGAATATTTTCCAATGCATTGTGCTTTGTTTATTCTACTAAGCAAATAAGAAAGTTAATTATTAATTAATTAAATATTTTACATGAATTAGCTATTATAGGATTTATAGATACGAATTAGTAACCATGTGTGAATGAAATCAAATCAGAATAATATTGAGGACGGTCATAGCGTCAACAGATACAACCTCTTAAAGCAATATGTGTCCGACTGTACTAGACCAAACAAAATGTACGTGGGACTTCCAATGTATTTTTAGTTATGTTCTATGTTTTGAGCCAAGTTGATGTTTCTGCCATTGTTAGTCACTATTTCAGCACTATTTTTTGAGACCAAGAACTAATTGAAATTCGCAGCCATTCCTGAGATATGGAGGTGAGTACGCTAGGATGAGCCTCACCCCAGCTTACTCACCAAGAGACCTGAATAACTTTTGACTGTGTGAAGCACTATTTTTGAGACTTGGTATACCGTGGTCACTATTTAGGCACTATTTTTTGAGATATTAACCTTAATTGTAACTTGAGCCGTTTTTACGGACGAGAGGTGAGTACGCCAGAATGATATCATCCTAGCGAACTCACCAAACTATAGCTGTAACTTTTTTAATTGAGTGGCACTATTTTTCTATTTTGTGGCACTATTTGTCACTATTTCAGCACTATTTTTTGAGACCAAGAACTAATTGAAATTCGCAGCCATTCCTGAGATATGGAGGTGAGTACGCTAGGATGAGCCTCACCCCAGCTTACTCACTAACAGACCTGAATAACTTTTGACTGTGTGAAGCACTATTTTTGAGACTTGGTATACCGTGGTCACTATTTAGGCACTATTTTTTTAGATATTAATTTTAATTGTAGCTTGAGCCGTTTTTACGGACGAGAGGTGAGTAAGCCAGAATGATATCATCCTAGCGACCTCACCAAACTATAGCTGTAACTTTTTTTATATAGTGGCACTATTTTTCTTTCTTACGGCACTATTTGTCACTATTTCAGCACTATTTTATAGCATAGTCAAAATCAAAAATTTCTTAGGTGAGTACGCTAGGATGAGGGACAGAGCTTATCAATAACACAAGTGATTACAGTTTATCATCTATCGATACACATCCCAACATTCGTGTCCTGATAGTAATCGATTCGCGATGCAGTGATTACTCGATAACGTGCTTTGAAGTACGCCGACAAAGCTACCGCCGTCTTTGAAAACGCCGCTAAGGTGTCAATCGCTGCTTTTATCGTTTAATTAAAGTTATTTTTTCGGGGTTTTGTTCGATGGTTACGCTTGTTCCTAGTAATCTTAAGTTCACCTTCTATTAGTTCTATGAATCTACTATTTGTCTATGATCTACGTACAAGATCATTGATTATTAGGTATAGATTATGTCGTGCTGCCCTATATCTACTTCTTTGAAACCTTTTTACTCAATAAATAGTAGGTAACGCCAGTGAAAAGTGAAAAGTGGAGAGTGAAAGGTTGGTTAGGAAAACGTTCAGCAGTCCAGTTTTGATGCAGTGATGGCTCAGTGGCATTCGCTATGGACTCCCGTGCATCAGGTCCATGGTTCGAATCCCACCGCGGGCCTGAGCTGCACCGCATGGTGGAAGGGCATTTTGCGAGCTATTCAGCTACCACCCTCAAGTAGAAAATCTGTCGTCAAGCACCCATCGGTGTGTTCCGGCTGCTGTCCTTGAGATCCAGTAAAATTATAGGCACAATGAGACTTAACAACTGTACGTCTCAGTGCGACGGGCACAGTGCAATTCGTCGTTGAGGAAATGCATCTGTTATAGGCAGAGGTTAGTCCACTTAACATCAGGTGGGACTCGGGCTTGTTCCGTCACAATAACATAAAAACATAAGACAATATTCAACTCTTGATGATTGTTTTTTTTGGGTAGACTATACTTCCAAGTTGTTGCCGTTAAAATTTCATTATAATTAATTCGAATAATAGATACAGGCATTAGTCATTTACTCCTTAAAGCAGATAACAAGAGCTCGTAATTTCCAGTCATCAAATCGCCATACCTACCCAAGTAGACAATTAGTTAATCACTCGAAGGGTAGACCTCGCCCCTTGTATGATGGAGGCTTATGACCAATGTCCATTATAATCCCACTTCACACCTCTGTGATCCCAGCGAGCCTGGTTAATCATGATTGCACTGGCTTTGTGCATTTGCTATTAGCTAATAATAGGAGTGGATAGAGATAACGCGTTATCCACCTTCTTTTATGTAGGTATATCTATAGTCTTATTGTATTTTTAAATACAGACAAATGATGTGATTAGAATAAAACCGGCGATGTGCAAGTTATATTGTCACTGAATGTTCCGTACAAACTATGAATTTATATGATATTTGTTGGGGATATGGTGGTTGAAAAGATTCATGCTATTTGGAAGAAGGAATATAATATAAATAATGTTTACAATGTAAAAGCACACGGAACAGAATAATATAATTGATTGACATATTAAGTCAGTAAACTAATTTATTCTTCCTATTGTCTATTGGTCTACAGACCTCCTTAGAGTTGTGGAATACTCACACTCCTCCTCACGACTCATAATCCAATATTCCAATCAAATTCTTCAGTCGAGAAAGTCGTGGACCATTAACTGATTTTGTTAATATGTCTGCCTCCATTATTTCAGTTGGTAGATATCTCATCTCAATAAATCCATCTGTAATACAGTCTCTTATGAAATGCATCTTGAGATCTATATGCTTAGATCTTGATGAGACAATTGGATTTTGACATAGTTTGAGCGCTGCCTGATTATCATTCCAGATGATGATTTTGCTCTGACTAGCACCCAGGTCATTAAAAAGTCCTTTTAGGTGTATCGCTTCTTTTGCAGCTTCAGTTATAGCTATATATTCGGCTTCGGCCGTTGACAAAGCGACACTTCTTTGTTTCTTGGATGCCCAGCTGATCGGTGCTCCGGCTAGCTTGAAGCAATATCCAGAAAACGATTATCTATCTAATTTATTTGCACCCCAATCGGCGTCTGTCATGCCATGTAACTCTTTTTCAGTCTTTTTAAATATCAAGCCGACATCTTTTGTACCTTTTAAGTATCGCAGGACTCTTTTTGCACTCTTGAAATGAGTATCATCATAACTATCGTTATATTGTGAAAGGTAACTCACTGCAAAAGTTATATCCAATCTGGTTGCTACGGCAAGATACATTAGTGTACCGATCAGGTTCTTGTAAGGCACATCTTTCTTTTCTTTCTTATTTGGTTCTAAGATTAGGCCTGGTTCTATTGGCGTAGTAGCAGGATTACATTGTTCCATGTTAAATTTTTTCAATATAGTTTCAATGTAATTTCCTTGGTTTAGTTTTATTTCACCATTTTTGTATGTTATTTCGATTCCAATTAGACGTTTAGGTCTTCCTAGATCCTTTAATTCAAACTTCTTTCTTAAAGAATCTTTGATTTCTTTTAATTTCTTTGGACATGAGTAGGCAATCAATAAATCGTCGACATAAATTCCAATTATTATCTTTACTCCTCCTTTCATGAGGATATAGATGCATGGATCTGCTAATGATGCTTTGAATCCTATGGCTTTTAATTCTGTGTCGAGTTTAGTATACCATTGCCTCCCTGCCTGCTTAAGTCCATAGAGTGCTTTCTTGAGTAGACAAACTTTGTCACCTTCTATGGCTTTCATATCTCTAAACATGTTACGGGCCATGTTGTAGATATTAAGGTCATCTGCGTTGCTCTCTTCTACCAATATTTCTCGTAAATTTTGTTCAACATAATCAGGAAGTTTCATAAATATGTTTTCTTTTAGGTCTCCATTCAGATATGCTGTTGTGACGTCCATTTGACAAAGTTGTAAATTTTCTTCGACTGATATCGCAATAATAGATCTGATTGAGCTAAGTTTTGCGACAGGAGCAAATGTCTCACTATAGTCAATACCTGGTCTTTGTGTAAAACCTTTAGCAACAAGACGAGCCTTTTTGGATTCTTTGTTGTCTAGGCTTAATTTCTTTTTGAGTACCATTTTATAGTCTACAACTTTCATTCCATCTTCTTTTTTAACTATTTTCCAGGTGCCGTTTTTTAAATGAGCTTTAATTTCGGCTTTTATAGCACCACTCCAGTCTTCACTGCTGTTATTTTCATCTGACATAAAGGATATATCTGACATAAGTAAACCGTCATCTATTTCGCTCCCAGTTACAAAGTCTTTCATCCATAAAGGTTGTTTTCTTTCTCTTTGTAATATCTGATTTGTAGTTTGAGCTTCAGGTGCGTCTTCAAATACGTCTTCCTCGCCTTCTACAGGAACTTCAGTTGATGTATGGGTATCAGTTATCAAATTATCAATGTCTATGTCTTGTGAAGATGTTACAGTGGGTTGAAGATTTTCATTTGTTTCAATTTCAATTTGTTTAGTTAAATTTGAATTTTTATTTCTTTTAAATTTATTATTTTCAGGTGTCAGTTGATGCTGCTCTGATTGCAGTGGTTCGATAAAGTCATCATAGTTTCTGCCTTCATTTTCATAGTACATCCTATTTATGACTTTTACATCCCTACTGATAATAACAGTATTTTCTTTTGGTATGTAAATTCGAAAACCTTTTGTATATCTTGCATATCCAACGAATACTCCTTCTTTAGCTTTGCTTCCAAAAACATGAAAATGTTTTGCAGACGGGGTTCGGCCAACCCATTTTTGATATGGTATATGTCCATTCAGTGCTTTTGCTGGGCTTCGGTTGAGTAAGTAGTTGGCAGTATATACGGCTTCAGCCCATAAGCTCTTAGGAGCATTTGCTTCTATCATTAAGCATCTGGCCTTTTCCATCAGACTTCTGTTTTTGCGTTCGCTTATCCCATTTTGCTGCGGAGTGTATGGAGCAGTCAATCTCCTTTGGATCCCTTTTTCTTTCAAATATGTATCAAACTCTTTGTTGACATATTCTTTTCCATTATCTGATTGAAGAAATTTTATCTCTTTATTTGTAAAATTTTCCACTTTATTTAGATATTCTTGGAACTTTTCAAATACTTGACTTTTTCTTTCCATGAAGTACACATAGGCATATCTCGTGTAATCGTCTATGAAAGTCACATAGTATTTTGAACCAGCTAATGATTCGTTTTCGAATGGGCCACACACGTCACTGTGGATGACTTGCAATGGTTCTGTAGTATTTATTTTACTATTTGTCGGGAATGGAAGTCGAGAAAATTTTCCTTTTATACATGTCTCACATTCGTCCAATTTTTGATTGTCAAGTTGAAGACCATATATTAAATTTTCTTTTTCTAAGTTTCTCAAGTCTTTTTCATTCAAATGTCCGAACTTACGATGCCATTGCATTATCTTATTTTTAGTACCTGGTGTGTTAAATTACACACCAGTTTAGTGTTTCGTCTGATTTGTCGAATTTAAGATAGTATAGTCCATTCTTACGATGTGCTGTTTGTAATACTTTATCATTCTTTCCCATTATGATTGCTTTGTCCTTTTCAAATAATACCTTATTTCCTTTGTCGGTTATTTTTCCAACGGATAATAAGTTGACAGTTAAATCAGGTACGTAAAACGTGTCTAAAATATTACATTTGACGTTTTCAGCGTAAGTTACCACTTTTCCTCGGCCTTCAATAGCCATTGTATGGTTTTTAGATGCTAACTTCAGATTTCCTTCTTCTGAAGTTATGTGGGTGAAAAGTTTTCTTTCCCCACAAATATGCGATGAGCAACCACTATCAAGGCACCATATTTCTTCTGGTGTATCTGTATTATTTGTATTTAAGCATACATTAAAATTATTATCTTGTTTTACCTTGCTAGTAGAGTTTTTCTTTTGTTTACTCCAGCAGGCTTCCGTAGTGTGTCCTTTCTTTTTACATTTATTACAATATTTGCCTTTCTTTTTGGCAAAAAATGCATCGTTTCTTATTGTGGAATCATTGTTATTTTTCCGAGCTTCACTTTCCTCAATAATTTTAATTTTGAGCTCTTCTGGCTTCGGTAAACTGTCTCTTGATTCTACGGCGATGCGAAAATTTTCATATGACACGGGTAGGCTATATAGCATCATGATGCTCAGTAAGTCCGGGTGGAGGTCAACATTCATATCAGCAAGTTTATCAACAATATCCATGAAATTATTAAGATGATCACGAACATCATTGTTTTCTACTTTTTTCAATATTAATTGCTTTAATAATGTAGCCTTTCGTGCCGGTCCTGTACTTTGATATATGCCTTTTAGTTTATTCCACAGTTCATATGATGTATTACAGTTTTTTACCTGTTTCAGTTCCGATGGTGAAATCAGCAGCAAAAGTTCTGATCTTGCTAGCAAATCCTTTTGCGTAAAAACTGCTTTTTCTTCTTCCTTTGTTGGTCGCAATTCTTTACCGCTGGCAATATCCCACAAACCATTTTTTATTAGTATGGCCTGGGCTTGGACACTCCAAGTATCGTAATTTTCTTTCGTTAGTGAATCAATCCGATATGACGTCATATTAGTAACGATAATTTTCTATATTTTCATGATTGCACTTTACCAGCGTAACCACGCTCTGCTACCAATTTGTTGGGGATATGGTGGTTGAAAAGATTCATGCGATTTGGAAGAAGGAATATAATATAAATAATGTTTACAATGTAAAAGCACACGGAACAGAATAATATAATTGATTGACATATTAAGTCAGTAAACTAATTTATTCTTCCTATTGTCTATTGGTCTACAGACCTCCTTAGAGTTGTGGAATACTCACAATATTGAACTGTTGTTTTATTGGAACAGTTCTTTATCGCGCGTTGCGAAGGAGGGCTAGACGGAAAAAAATAAGACCAAAAGTTGTAACGACACTTTTTGCTATAGTCGTAAGCCGTGCGCGTCTTTCTCTGTCTGTATCTCTCTCTCTCTTTCTCTCATAGAAAGCAAGCCAGTTATTTTCGTTGAAGTTAATATTAAGTTTATCTTACATTATATTTGTTAATAATAATAAGAAAAATATAACATAAAAAAACTTACAATTCCTTCACTAATTAATCGAAAGGAACTTCGTCCGGGCGTCCCTTGACACCTCTCAAGTTTTTTTATAGTTTTTAGGAATAGTGTAGAAGTTTTAGGTCTATTATAAAGTATATTCAAATCAAGTTTGACACATGCATATATTACCGTTTCTAGGTTAAAATAACACAAAAACGTTGAAAAAGCAATTATTTTATATATTTTTTTACTTTTGTTTTATTATTTGTTGGAATATCCGGCAAAATAAAACATATTTTTAAGCAAGGCAGCTTAAATATAGCTTTTGTTTTTATGGTAGGACAGACGGATGGATCGCTCTCATAAAATACCTAATTGACCGAGCGAGAACTTAGTTCGAGCGAAGCGTCTCTGCTTCAACTTAGACAAAAATGCTTTGTTATGAGCGGTTGTTCTCCTCTACAGGTCGCATTTTTCAACCGATTATCACGAAATTCTGTGAGCAGGTTCGATAAATCCATAATTTTTTTTGTCGTATCAGTTTTCGGATTTTTTTTCAAAATGTCGGACATTATTAACTAGGTGTTGAAAGTATGGACGCCTGCGCTTAATTTAATAGCAATGTCCCTGATATGCACATCAAACTTTGCTAACTTGCGGTGAGTCCACCTTGCCGCATTCAAATGTTAAGAACTGTGCTATGAATTTTTTAATCGACAAATCAAATTAACACAGATACTACATATCCAGATTTTTTGTTTTTGTGACCCATTCCCCCATCAGCGTGCGCAATGAACCTTTATTCAATTGTAAGCTATATGCAAGGGCAGACTCGCGAGGTCTACTGCTCGGAGAGCCACTAGTAGTATATTGTCCCATATTCACACCCGGAACCATAAAACTACGTCTACTTTCAACTAGCATGAATAAATACGAAACATAGACAATGTAGGTACTTCAGACGTTGTTTATAATAATAAAAAATAGATACCAACTAATTATTCGAAAAATACGTTATGCACTTTGAAACTTTGATTATTAGATCGGCAAAAACCTAGTTATCTATCAATAAAACATTCTTGTTTGAGAAATAAATTACTTGTCAGAACTTATAGAAAATATGTTTATTAATAAATTAACAAGACTTTAGTGATAATTTTCATGCGCCTGCTAATAGTATTTCCACTAAAACCACAAACTTACTAGGCGTGGTTTAAAAGTTGTAGGGTACCTATATACTAATAAATACTTACAAGTTTTAAACACATTTCCCTTTAATCACGATGCCTGCACTCGTGCAAGTTCACGAATATAATAATCTACCAATATTACACATTAACATTTAACACTTAAATTAACACTAAATATTTTGTTAATTACCACAGTAGAAAAGATGTCGTATTTCCGATTTTCCCGCCGAATCGCTTAGCTTATTGCTACTATTAGTTTGCGTTCGGAAACGAATGATTTCTCATCCGTGGCACTTGTCAATTATCGAGATTAAACGTCATGCAATACGTTAACTCGTTTCCGAACGAGTATCGAGTAACCGAACGAGTATGGCTGTATGAAATCTACGAGCAACTCACGTAACTATTATTCTATGTCAAAATTACTTCACGCCCTTTGTTGCGTATATTTTTCAATGACAAAAACTAATCACTAAGTACTTGGAAAATATTATACAAAATATTACATAGAAATTTATATATGTACATAACTACCAGCTTTCCGGCCGCGGCTCCGCCCGCGCGTATGCCGTTTACGCGCAAAACCATTAACTTCCTTTTGCGCAGTTGGACAAAAACTATACTATGTCCTTCCCCAAGTCTCAAATTATTTCCAATCGGTCCAGTATTTTTTAAGTTTATTAGTTGCATACAAAAATACTATTTATTCCTTTTTTATAATATTAGCGTAGATGTTGATGATACAAAATAGAATGTGTTTTAATTACTATAGGCTTCATGAATTATTAAGATTTAGATGTTGGATACTGTCATGGTATGGCAGCAAGCCCTATGTCAGGCCAGGCAGTTCAAATGTACAGTCCCACCAACTTATCTGTTCAGGCGGCAAAAAAAAGTGTAGGAACGAGTTATCCAATACACGATATACTAAGTTACTTACCTATATTAACAGGCTTTACTGTAAATTCATTATAAGTTTATTTTAAATAACTTCTACATATTTTTCATACTTGACAACCGCTAGACATTACTACGAATCTGTTAGAAGTCAGATGGACTTCTTTATAAAACATTTCATAGAGTATCCATTAAACGAGGTCGCATTCTCACACTCCTCCTCGATTTTTATGTGAAAAGAATTGTAACAAATAAATCGTTAAATTAAATATATATGAACACTCACTCCTCCTAGATAAAAACTCACTTCACCGTGTCCAGTATCCATTATTGTAATACTCTGCATTGTTCTCGGAACATTTTGTGTCTTTGAATCGCTAAAGATTTCGTTAGCATATCAGCTAAATTATTATCAGTTTGTATGTACGAAATTGTCATCTTCTTCGTGCATATCAAATCTTTTATATGATGATATCGAATATCAATGTGTTTCGATCTTTTACTGTTTTCATAATCCTTTGATATAAAAATAGCTCCTTTGTTATCAACGTACAGCATTGGCGTTAGATTTATTCCAAAATCCTTTAGAATACCATTTAAATTAATTCCTTCGCATGCTGCCAGTGATGCTGCTATGTATTCAGCCTCTGCTGTTGACAATGCAACACAATTTTGTTTTCTAGAGAACCATGCTACGACATTCTCATTGTATTTTACTATACATCCACTTATGCTCTTACGATCTCTTTTATCATTTGCCCAATCGGCGTCTGAATATATTTTTAGGCTTGTTTGTTCGCTCTTTTTGTACTGTAGTGCATAATCTTTTGTTGCACTTAAGTAACGTAAAATTCTTTTTCCTTGTTTCCAACATTCTTCATTAGGTTTGTCTAAAAATTGGCTTAAGTAAGATACAGCGTAACATATATCTGGTCTTGATACTGTACTCACAAACATTAAACTTCCTATTAGTTCTCTGTATGGTACTTCTATTGTTTTTCCTGTTATTTCTATATTTAATCCCTTTTCCATTGGTGTGTTCTTTTCTTTGCATTCAGTCATGTTAAATTTTTCCAACATTTTCTCTATTTGTTTTGACTGTTTAATGCTTAGTACTTCATTTTTCATTTCAATTTCCATTCCAAGAAACTTTTTTATTTCTCCTAAATATTTAGTATCAAATTCGTTCTTCATTAACTTCATTATTCTGTCAGTTTCTTCCTTCTTTCCCATTATCAAAATGTCATCAACAAATATTAACATCCACAGGTTTTTGTTGAAATATAAGCAAAAATCGTTTTTCGATCTTTCTAATCCACATTTTACTAAAAAAATATTTAGCCGTTCATTCCAGCATCTGGGACTTTGTTTTAATCCGTATAAACTTCTATTTAGTTTAAGTACTTTCTTTTTATTCGCATTAACTCCTTGTGGTACTTTTATATATACTTCATCTTTTAAATAACCATTTAAAAATGCTGTCGGTACATCCATTTGGTGAATTGTATAATTTTGTTGTACCGCTTGTGCCAAAAATGTTCTGACTGTGCTCATTCTTGCTACAGGAGAATAATTTGTGTTAAAATAATCTTCTTCTTTTACTTGAAATCCTTTAGCAACTAATCTTGCTTTCTTTAGTCCATTTTCTTTAGTTTTAAATATGTGGATATTTTTTTGTTTCAATAGCTTTCTTTCCTTTAGGTAAATCTATGGCTTCTGACCATGTTTTTAAGTTTTCTAATGATTTTATTTCTTTTTGTATAGCTTCTGACCATTCTTTATCATTCGTTGCTTCTTTGTACGAATTTGGGTCTTTATTTTCATTTGTGATTAAACAATATGCAGAATATAACTGATATTCATTGAAATGTTTAGGTTGATTTATATTTCGACCTGATCTAGTAGTTATTTGATTATCAACGTTATTTTCAGGATCAGTGATATCATCACTATCGTCGTTGTCAGTCATATAGTTAGATTCATTTAGATCATCTTCATCTAATTGTTCATTTGAACTTGTTGTTGTTTGACTTTGTTCAAGTCTTTGTGGGCTATTTGACTTTTCTTCTTCATCAAATACTATGATATTTTGAGAAGTATTGTTTACTTCCTCCTTCTTTTGTGGTTGGTAAACTATTTGTGTTTCATCAAATATGACATCAGTTGATTGTACAATTTTGTTACTTTCGTAATCCCACAATTTATATCCTGAGCCTGTATATCCAACCATTATCATTGGTTTGGCTCTTGGTTGTAGCTTGCTTGGTTTTGGTATTGTGACCGTCCATGCTTTGGAACCAAAAATTCGCAATTTTTTTAGGTCTTTGTAACCATACCATATAGAAGCTGGTGTTTGTCCATTTAATGCTTTTGTTGGACTGCGGTTTAGTTCGTAAGCTGATGCGCAAATTGCTTCACTCCATAATTCTTTAGGTAAATTAGTTTCTGTGAATTTTACTCTTACCTTGTCGAGTAACGTTCTGTTCATTCTTTCAGATGTGCCATTTTGTTGAGGCGTGTACGGACTTGTATATTCTAGTATTATGCCTTTTTGTTGACAAGTCTCTTTAAATCTTTTTGACGTAAATTCTCCGCCATTGTCTATCCTTATCCTTTTGGTTTTTAATCCAAACTGAGTTTTAATTAGCTGTATATGTTTCAAAATATTGTGTTCTGCTTCATTCTTGTTTTTAAGTAAATATGTTTTTACCATATGGGAATAATCATCTATCAAAACTTGGAAATAGCATTCGCCATTTACTGATGTTGGATGAATAGGGCCACATAAATCTGAGTGCAGAAGATCTCCTATCTCTTTGCTTTCTCTTTTGCTGTATACAAAAGGTCTTCGTGTACTTTTACCTTGAATACAACTCTCACATCTTTTATTTGAAATCGGTAGTCCAAGAATACTCAAACCTTTTTTATTCAAATGGCCTAGTCGTTTGTGCCATACATCATCTTTTTCTTTTGTGATATTTGCGTATTCTTTCTTGTCTTTAGGTGGTATGATGTGTATTTCTAAAGTATATAAATTGTTATGTTTAGTGCCAGGAAAATTTGTTTTTCCTTTTCTTATATTCACTCCGTTTTTGTTAAATAATATTGTATAACCTTTACTTGTTATTTTTTCTACTGAAAGTAGATTGTGCGTCAGGTTTTCAACAATGATTGCTTCAAAATCTGTTTTTATATTGTTGCAATATCCAGTTATTGTTCCTTTTTTATTTGCAATTAGTCCTTTACCATCTGCAATTGTTACAGTAATTGGTTCATTTAATCTTTGGACATTCGTCATATATTTTTCAAGTTTTTCTGTAACCATGTGATTTGTGGCTCCACTATCAAGAATAAATTTATTGTCTTTTTCGGCTGATGCCGTTAAAGCTATGAGTCCATCAAATTTGTCTTTATTTCCTCTATAATAACCTATACTACGAGAACTTCGTCCTCTTGTAGGTCGTCTTGATCTTGTATAGTTATTACTATAGTTTGGTCTTTCATTATGAGTATTATAATTATTTGCTTTTGAGCTTGAAGCTTTGAATATATTTTGTTGAGTTTCTGTCATATCTTTATTTTTTATTTTCAATTCAACATCTAGTAATCTTGATTTTACAAATTCAAGATTTATGTCAGTGTTTATAGTTTCAATTGCTGTTATAGCATTTTCGTAGTCATCGTTGAGAGTTAATAGTAGATGACAGATCTTGTCTGAATCATCTAACTTTTTGTCTATATTTTCTAATTCATGTACAATTTTTTCAAATTTTTGGAAATGGTCTTCCAATTTTTCGTTTCGTTGTAACTTTAAGCTTAATAACTTTCTTTTTAGCGTTAGCTTAGTGAATACACTTTTACGTTGAAATACTGAGTCCAGTTTTTCAATCATTTCTCTTGCAGTTTTACAATCTTGTATAATTGATAAATGTTTGTCAGTTATGCATTGAATAATTACAGCTTTTGCTTTTGAGTCGTCTACTTTTATTTTTTCTATTGTGTCATCTTTATTTTCTTTTTCTAAAGTATGTAATACTTGTTTTTCTTCTAGTAAAGATTTTACTCTAAAATTCCAGTTGGAGTAGTTTTCGCCTTTTAATATTGGCAGAATATTTATATTTGCGTACATTATTGCTATAGTTATTCACTTACTTTGACATCGAGATTTTTTTAACTCATCCAAATTAATTGCCCATAACCTTTGTAGGAACGAGTTATCCAATACACGATATACTAAGTTACTTACCTATATTAACAGGCTTTACTGTAAATTCATTATAAGTTTATTTTAAATAACTTCTACATATTTTTCATACTTGACAACCGCTAGACATTACTACGAATCTGTTAGAAGTCAGATGGACTTCTTTATAAAACATTTCATAGAGTATCCATTAAACGAGGTCGCATTCTCACAAAAAGAACTACAACATTCCTTCAAATTGTGACATTTTGTAGTTGATTTCCTTGACCAGTAGCGCCCTCGAAAACTGCACAGTTAAGTTGGTGGTACTATATCAAGCTAGACATTACTACTATATCAGCTAGCAAAGTTAGCTTTACGATAATAATTTGCTGGCAAGTTTGTATTTTGCCTTCTCTGGGCGATGTGGTCGTGCTCCGTGTTTCATTGTAGATTCTGTAATGGTAAATATTGCATTGATATTGTGAAATCTATGGATTAACAGTAATGTGATGAAATGGGATTAGCGGGACGATGGCTAGGGACGACCACTCGGTCAGCCAGCTTTTATCTTTTCACCCCTTTGCATATTAAGGATGACGATATAATAAAATGGAACAATCGAAATTATAAAATGTTGCACAAATGTACTTTTCTTAGTCCTTTTTTCTCTTATAGTTACTGTTGGTAAGTAAGTTACTAAACGAATGCAGAGACTTTTTTGTAAACACCAAGATTAGTCTCTAGGTAAATTGAATTTCATAATAGAGTAAGATCGGACCACCATCTAAATTCACCTCTATTACAAATAGAGTAAGCTTTTTTTTTTGTTCGCGTGGCTATAAATATTATAATTATCAATTCTTTTATGTATTTTTTATCAGTAAAAATATACACTTGAAGCTACTTTACGAAAAACGTATTAAATAAATCAAAGCATAAAATTGTATGCTCTTTTTGCAGCTTCTTATTTTTTAGGCTAGGACTTTTATTTGCATATTAACATATTATTTTAAAAAAATGCCATTACTAAGAATGAAATTCCACAAAGTATGTCACGCCTGATATTATTAATTATTAATTAATAGTATTATAGAGCGTTTGTTATTTTTTTTTATTACCTATTAGTTAACCTCATAGATTTTCTCGTCACCGATTCTCATCCTGAGTATGAATAGATGACGAAATATATACTACAATAGCAACACTGAATCACCGCCGTAAAGAAATATTTTCATATGGTGTGCATTTTTATCGAAGGGTGTGCAGCAGTGTGCGGGGTGTTCGGAAGATCACAGGCAGGAATGTGTTAGATAGAATATTACTGACAGAGCATTTCTTACAATGTGCGGTAGGCAGCGCGGCCTATTTGGGATGTAAGGGACAATATGGCGCTACAAGCTGTGTTGCCATTGTGTAAAAATATCACTAAATTTTGCGGTAATATATTTATTAATAAAGGTAATCATATATATACGATATTACCCTAACATACCTTACTTATTTTTATTTCAGATTCCGGCAGTGAATCTGGGTCTCACAAAAGTGGCCGCGCTCGAACCTCCGCCGCAGCAGACGGCAAACCGACGAGAGTCAGAACTGTTCTCAATGAGAAGCAGCTTCATACCCTCAGGTAGCTAATCATACAAAATATACTCTACATAAAATAAAATGAAATATGTTGATGTAAATTTATTTCCTAGTAGGTTTTTAAAGACCATTGTAGGCTCCAGCCCACTACCAGTTAGCAGCGTGCCCAGCATGTTGGCAGCATTGTCCCGTTAGATTGCATTTCTTAAAATATGCTAGTAAGTTAAATGTTAAAATAAAATTGCTAACAACCGCCTGAAGACAATTAAAAATTTAATTGTTTTAACTACTAGCGCTGAAAACTTTTATCGCGGAAATGTCATTAAATGTATTTTTATATTTAGAGTTATGTTTCTTTTATGTGGTCACACTTATATTATAAATGCGAAATTTTGTGAATGACGACGAAAGAATGGTTGGTACTCATTGAAGCTGAAAGGGCTAGATCGATTTAGGTGAAGTTTGAAATATAGTTGGTTTAGGACTTGGGTTAACACATAGAATACTTTTTATCATCATCACTTTCATTATTTTCTCCGCTAAAATCGCTGAGCGCATCTACTCGTAGTTTAAAAATTACTAAGAAAATATACAGGGTTACTGGTAAAATGCTAACAAACTCTTAGTGTATTTTTATTGTTTAAAAAAAATGCCTACTGCGAGCCAAGAGCGCCCGCTGCAGTAACACTGGACCTTGCCGTGGTCCCTTCGAATAGTTTTGAATATTTACATCCAGAAAAGTAGGTAATAAAAAATATGAAATAATACATTACAGACACAAGAGACTTTTGACATCAGGTGGTCCTCGTGCTTATTAAGTCAAAAACATATAAAAAACACAAGATAAAAATATATCCTTTTTTATATTAAAAAGAAAAAAACATCTCATAATGATTCTTAGCACTAGCAGAAGTCAACCCTAAGAGTTTGTTAGCATTTTACCAATAACCCTGATACATTTTAAAAGACAAAACCAAAAGGGAAACTTAGCTTTATTAAACTATAAACCAACGATATACCTATACATTCAATATTATTTATGTATTTGAAATATATATTGAGTTGACAATATGCGTCATACTTAAACGTGGTCTATAATCTCTGAAGTAAGTAAGGAGATCATAATCATAACAAACCCTAACCAATATAAGAAAATATAACAATATAAGAGAACATAGAAAGTTTGTACAAAGATTGAAATTCCTTGTAGGTAGTACCAATTTAGGATTGCGGAAATGTATAAAACAGCTGGCAGTATTTTTATTGTAATGGCGAGTGTTTTGTTTACAAGTGATGTGACTGTTCTGACGAATGAATTACTCAAAATGATAAGTTGCCAAGTAGTATTGACGAGTGAAATGTGGTCTTCGTACTTATTATGTATGAAATGCTTTAAAGCACCCTTTCACCGAGCAGTCCGTCATTTAAACATATATTTATTACGCGAACTGTTTGCTATGAAACTGTTTCGAGCTTTTTAGTACTATCTAGAAATTGCCGCTTGAGCCTATTCGTGTTCTGTTTATATTTCTTCTAAGGTTAACTATCAATTAATATATTATTCTGTTAGTTCTATAAACGTCGTGAATGTAAAACCTTTGCCAAAAGCAAACCCAAAAATGGTACAAAAATGTGTGCCCATCATAATAAGTCCTCCCTAAACTCTGGGAAAATCTTGTAAGTTCCTATAGCAAAATTGGAAGAAAGATGAATAATTTGTATAATAATTTTTGCCCGACACCACACATAAAAATGACCTATAACTAACATATTTGTTGGTAGTACATATTGTACATTAACTGAAAAAACCTTGTATTACAGAACCTGCTATGCAGCAAACCCTCGTCCTGATGCTTTGATGAAAGAACAGCTTGTGGAAATGACCGGTCTCAGCCCAAGAGTTATCAGGGTTTGGTTCCAGAACAAGAGGTGCAAAGACAAGAAGAAGACTATACAGTTGAAAATGCAGATGCAACAGGAGAAGGTGGTTATCATGACATGTGGAGTGTGTAATCATTTTTATTGAGCAAAATAATGCCATACTTTACATAGTTCAAGGTCACTAGGGTTAGTAATTGCTGTCCACATTTATAGTAATATTTTCACAGTAGGAGAATTCATAATTTCAGTTATGTAAACTAAATTTCGCTGTATCAATAATGGTATTCATATTTTTTGACAGTTTTCATGTAATGATTATCAGGTTAGCTATGTTTTGCTGTTTTTGTAGTATTTTTAGTTAATAATTTTGCATTAGCAGCTTATTACTTACATAAAGCTAGATTTGCTGATCTACTATTCATACATTTTCACGTCTATTTAACGTACGTCATCATTATAGTTAACAACTCAAAGCAAAATTCAGCTGATATTGTGGCATACTCGTGTTTGTGATATTTACCAATATTTGTATCTTAATATGACAAATATATGATAGCTCAACATCCAGAGATTGATACATTTCATTATACATATAATATATTTCAAAAGATTGTAATTAATTACCTCAGTTATTTGTTTATGTAATGTTTTGGACTCCGTGTCTGTGAATTACATGTGGGAATTAATAAATCAATAAATAAAAAGTAGCGTTCGTCATATAAACGTCATATAAAGTTTACGCTTCCTTAACTTCTAAATTACTAAGTATTTAGTTTGTAAAATTTAGCTTAGTGAAATAATTGAGATGTTTAGTTTAACAGTTTAATTTTCACAGGAAGGCCGTCGTCTCGGATACATGTCGATGGGTGTACCACTAGTGGCAGGCTCCCCGGTGCGACACGAGGCTAACTCTCTCGCTCTCGAGGTGACAGCGTACCAGCCGCCGTGGAAGGCGCTCTCCGACTTCGCTCTCCATGCTGATTTAGACAGGGCGCCGCATCACAGTGCAGCTTTTCAACAGCTAGTAAATCAGGTTAGTTTATTGAGAAGTCGGTTATTTCATGCAGGATCGAAGAAGTTTTAAAGTAAAGTAAATTTATTTCCCAGAAAGTATGTTACATTACAGTTGCTTAAACCCTAAGAGTAATTTAAACGATAATTACACACTTGATATTATCAGTGGGCCCCAAACTCGGCTAGGCCTGTATCTTGGGGAACCCTTGTGACCACTTGGGAAACACACTTCAGGTATGCAAATACATCATGACATTGGATTGGACTGTAATGGCCAAAAGTGTGTTTCTCATGCAGCCTGCCAGTTGCATGAAACGTGAACAAAATATCTGGGATATAAAAACTATTACCGTGGAAAGCCTAAGTGGTATGAGAGGTGCTGAAGTGTTGATCTTATTCGACGTTACGAAAAAATATATAATTTCCATAATATTTCAATTAAGTATTCTTGTATTTTTTATCCTAGGTTACTATTTGTAATTCAAAATAAAAGTTACTAAAATTGTAAAAAATTGTGTAGGTAAATATTGATATAATTCGTAATAAAACTTGAAGTTCGACAATTGATTCTCGAGAAGAATTAATGAAAGAGAAGAATTACGTTCATAAATTACAGGAATCAACATATTTTTATTTGTAATGGAGACAGAGAATATTGTTATTAATTGGATTTAACTAATATTTCAATTGACATTTCTTTTTCTTTTCCAGATGCATGGATATGATATCCCATCTCTTCCCCCACCACGGCCACCACACGCCCCTGGTGAAGATAACTACGTCACCTACCTCGAGAGCGACGACAGCCTCCCACCGTCACCCTAGTGCTGCCTCTCATAATGTTCTCATTCTGAGGACAATGGATCAATAATCATTTGAAGCATTATATCTTAACAAATAATGCGCAAAGACTTTTGATATAAAAGTGTTTCACTATAAATTAAATCCCAGAGTTTGACAGCTCCGTTTAAAATAAAAGAAGCTGGGGTTGAACTGGTTTCATAGGTAGATGTTATACACAAATTCAAAGTAATGTAGCACTTCGTATGATATTTAAATTTACAACTCATTTTGTTTAATATCTCATACGAAGTTCCTTAAAATGTAATAATTACGGACTATAGTAAAATATTATTTGAGACTTTACGTGTGGTAGGTGAGAATTTTATAATTTCTATATCGTGTTGAGCCCCCACGCAGTTTAAATGTAGGTAAACTAAAGTGAAACGTGTGATTATAGTTATAATTATAGTATAGCTCTTCTTTGTAATATATAATTAATTATTGATAAATGATAATTATCCTTGTTATAAATATAGGCCAGTGTTTATGTGGGAAAGTGCAAACTTCATTAATTTTTAACGTTTCTGATGTATCTGGACTGTATTTTGGTTTTTTTTCATTTTAATTAAATCGTAAATAAAAATGGCTAACATGAACAATAGTTTTGTATGAGCGATTTGAATTACCTACCTAATTACCTAGGTTTTTCATATGGTGTTCACCATTTAGTTCATAATATTATTTCCATAAGTAACTAGATAAGTAGGTACCCGTTGTGTTTTTTTTCAATTACACATACAAACTTAAGTAATTATAATTGCCTTAAATATTTTGTACCGAGATCTGTTAGACTGTATTTATTTGTATTTAAACTGTCAGTACCTATGTACATAAGCTTTTCTTGTAAATACTCTGTAAAAATAAATTTAACAATTTTAAATAGTTATGATGCTTTTGTTATATGTTCATATAATAGTGTGTAATATTTACTTTGATGTACATTCACATTTTTTTTATTAATAGTTGACGTCTTGTAAATATACTTACATATTTTATCAAAACCAAATACTGTTGGTAATTCAATTAAAATAACTACAAATTATTTCGAAATGGTACCTATTAATTTTTTAAATTGTGGCAACACGGTATTGTTGTAAAACAGTCATGTGAGTAGTTTATACGCTGATCTTAGATAGAGATTACAAATTGTTTATTTATTCAGTAGTTAAACACACCCTATTTAGATTGTGAGCATAAAAATAATTATGAAAAAGAGCAACTAAAATAAACTGAAGTTGTTTAATTTACATATTTACCCACTTATTTTTTACCAACCTCTACTTTCTGATCGACGTTTTACCCGCGTGGTAGGTACGTAGGTATATTTGGATAGGATTTGATTAAATGACGTACAGTACATACATGATATTTAAGTTAAAAAAAAATACTGTTTTCTAGATTAATCCACGAATGTATTTTTCATTACCATGTTAGTGCCACTAAAACTCGCAATTGCAATTCTATATGCAAGGTGGGTGAATGATAGATATTGCGCTTCTAACACATACCTACGCTTTGCTGCTAATAATATTTGAACATTTATGAGGCCAACAAGAGTTTCAGATGAACGATTTTTAGCAAAATATATTTGTATAAAGCAGCTGGCGAATATTTTGAACGGATTTTTTCGGTTCTATTCTAATTCAAACAATCTAACATATATTCATGGTTTGCTTTGCTACAAGGTATTTAAGACTTCGATGTTAATGTCGGTAACGTTTTTAGGGTTCTGGAATAGACAAAAAGACCTTAATACTTTGCCTCAGCAGTTCGTATGTCCGTCCTTCAGTCTATCCAATCTGTAACGCACTACCTATATCTTTGAAACAGCATAATGTACACATTTAACATTTTCACAGAATATGTGTTCGTAATGACGGATTCCCTAACAAATAATAATAGTAGGTAACATCAATAGCCATAACTTGGATGTTGAACAAAGTCCTACCTCAATAAGGCTTAAGGCTCCCCAAACAGAAAATGTTTTAACGGTTTTTTTTAATGAAACCATATTAACGAGATTCCGCTGTCTGTCTGTCGATCCATCCATATGTCATCGGTTTCTAACTCGTAAACGGAATGAGTAAGATTTATTAGACTATCATAATATACAACGTTAATGCACATTAGCTAGCGATAACAAGCGGGATAGGTATCATTAGAAAACTAAAATGACATAATAAAACGAAGTTTTACCTAGAAGGAATAAAAAATATATATATTAAAATTAGCAGTAACCTTGTATAACCTCGCGAGACTAAGGAGCGGAAGATCTTTATTTTTTAACCTATTTTTGTTTATTCGTATTAATTAGATTATTGCTCACTATATTAAGTAACGTAACGAAATAAGCAAACAAAAGCTATATGGATGTGGGATAGTAATGGGAATAGTAGGTATAGCCAACAATACTGGTTATTGGTTTACGTCTTCTATAGCATGGGTCAAGTAAAACCATAAGGAAGAATCGAAGTTCGAACTCCAGGTGCAGCGAGTTTACTTCGACCTGTGATAGTCAGAGTTGAGAGCCAATGATTTCATATTCTATCAAGTTCTACTCGATGGAAATCGATGACATTAGAAAGAGACAACAATAGATAACAGATAAAGAAGGATAGATAAAGATATAGGATTTGGGATAGAAATATTATATCACTCTAAGTCTGAAATTCAGAGACTATTTTCGAGTTTACACTCAAACTTCATTGTGACGAAATATGAGTCTAGACTCAAACTCCATATAGTTATACCTATATGTATATTCACAGTCGACCACAACGTAATAGAGCACGAGTATATGCTGAACGGAGAACGAGGCGGTCTGAGTTACCAAGTCGGCTACTCCAGTCGTGCTTGAACGCGTCAAAGCGGTGATAAGAAGTTGCAGTTCTACAGTTTGTACCTACATTAATTCGAACGCTATATTTGTTATATTGCCAATATCTCTTGCTCCTCATATTATTCCAGACATTATAATTTGTTTAAGCGTATCTAACTTAAAACTTAAACTATGTTACAGGTCATACTAAAAAAAATTTATCGTAAACGTGGTTTAGTTTTGGTTTAATTTTCTTTCAAAGTGTAAATTAATATAATAAATCACTCTTATTTTGAAAATGTACGATAACATCGTAATAAAACTTTGAGCAGAACAGAATTTTGATTTGTTAATTTCAAGGTAGGTAGGTCGGACCCCGTTTGGAGTGAGATAATGGTAGTAGGTGGAAGAAATCTTCTATTGCAATCTGTTAAGTATTCATATCCCAATTCCTATATATCCTATATACACGGAATAGCGATGAGTTGAGAGTGGGGCCATTTGGATATGGGCAGCGGAACCAGAGGGGCCAACGGCCGGTTGACTTCATGGAAAAGGAGGGACTCTTTGCGATGAACTCCTTTTTCGAGAAGCGACCATCCAGGAAGTGGACGTGGATAAACCCTGATGGTTCAACAAAAAATGAGATCTAGTTTATCATGACGACTACAAAGCAAATATTCAATGATGTCTCTGTGAATAAAGTGAAAACCGGTAGCGATCACCGTATCGTTAGAGGCACATTGAATATCAATGTAAGGCCTGAGAGGTCGCGTCTGATGAACTCCACGCTCCGTCCTAGCGTTGCCCAGATCCAAAACCCCGAGAGCTTTCAACTCGAACTACATAACCGCTTCCAGTGCCTAGCTGAATGCGAAACAGTGGATGAGATAAACAATGGGTTGGTGGAAGCTGTCGAAGTGGTGGGGTCCCAGTTCTTTAAGACCCCACGCCGAAATAAACCGAAGAAACTCTCAGAGGAAACCATCAAGCTGATGGAAGATCGGGATGAGATGAGACTGCAATCTTCAGCTGATATGACGAACTACGGAAAGCCCAATAGACACATTTTGAAGGCACTGCGATACGACTTGCGCGCCTTTAATACTAATCGGATAAAAGCCGCAATCAAGCGTAACCAAGGCTCCAAAAGTTTTTGCAAAAAATTCGTCTATAGGACAAAGCCAAATGACCAAGCGGAAGATCGACGATGGCAGAATCATGTCATCAAAACCGGAGATTCTGAGAGAGCTTGAGAGGTTTTATGGACAGCTATACACCTCGACACGAAAACCCGTTGTCAGTGCAGCTCAAGACAAGAGAGTTGAACTGACCCGACACTATACCGAAGATATCCCGGACATCAGCCTATACGAGATTAGAATGGCTTTCAAACAGCTTAAGAACAACAGGGCGCCGGGTGATGACGGAATCACGACAGAACTTCTGAGAGCGGTTGGAAAACCGGTACTCTCAGTCCTCCAGAAGTTATTTAATTCCGTCATCCTTGAAGGTAAAACGCCAGAAGCATGGAGCAGAAGAGTTGTGGTACTGTTCTTCAAAAAAGGTGATAAGACCTTGTGTACTGCAGTCTCTCCAGCGATGCCAAATCGACTATAGGTACAACGAAGCGCTGAAGTGTTTGTATAGGAATGCCACCATGTTGTTTCGACTACAGAGCACGGAACCAATCCAACTGCAACGAGGCGTGAGACAGGGAGACGTTATTTCTCCGAAACTGTTCACTAATGCGTTGGAGGACGTATTTAAGCTCTTGGACTGGAAAGAATTCGGTATCAACATCTATGGCGAATACATCACTCACCTTCGTTTCGCCGATGACATAGTCAGTATGGCAGTGTCGCTTGAGGAACTAAGTACAATGCTCAGCGACCTCAGTAGAGTTTCCCAACAGGTGGGTCTTAAAATGAACATGGACAAGACGAAAATTATGTCTTATGTCCATGGTGCACCCGTACCTGTAGTTGTTGGGAACGATACGCTCGAAGTTGTTGACCATTACATTTACCTGGGACAGACAGTCCAGTTAGGTAGGTTCAACTTCGACAAAGAGGTCGCCCGAAGAATCCAACACGGATGGGCAGCGTTCGGGAAGTTACGCGGCATCTTCTCGTCGAAGATCCAGAGCTTGAAGACCAGAGTATTCAATCAGTGTGTGCTGCCAGTGAACACTTATGGCACTGAGACGTGGTCCTTAACTGTGGCCCTTATAGACAAGCTCAGAGTCGCTCAACGAGCTATGGAGAGAGCTATGCTCGGAGTTTCTTTGCGCGATAAAATCCGGAACGTGGATACGAGTATTCGTCAAAGAACCAACGTCACCGACATAGCTCTCAGAATTAGCAAGTTGAAGTGGCGATGGGCGGGCCACATTGCTCGACGAACTGATAACCGATGGGGAAGAAAGGTTCTCGAGTGGTTACCACACTACACCGGAAGACGTAGAGTTGGTAGGCCCCCTACCCGGTGGACTGACGACATCGTGAAAGTCGCGGGTAGCCAGTGGTTACAAGTGGCTAATAGCCGTTCTTTGTGGCGTTATATGGGGGAAGCATTTGTTCAATAGTGGACGTCTTCCGGCTGATGATGATGATGATGAATTCCTATATCTTTATCTTTCCTTCTTTACCTGTAATCTATTGTTGTCTCTTTCTTATGCCATTGATCTATATCGAGTCGAGTGCTTTCACCCTTATCTCACTCTAAGTGGGGTTGGCCATACTAATTAGTTTTTAACGATCTAAGAACTGTACATTATAATATTTTCGTGGCTTTATACGTAGAGTTTACAGAGTTTATTCACTAGCATGATTCGTCAGATACTTTGTTGTTAAAATCTACTCGTATTTTTTCCTTTTATTTTGATTCAGTTAATTTATTATTTTCATATTATATTTTTTAACGATATATTCCTTTAACGTTTATTATAATTTTATTTGTCTAAATAATTTATCATACAGGTTAGGTACATAATAATTAATCCATAACTATAATTTTAAATAAATAAATATGATCACTACATGCAATGTTGAGTCAATCAAATAACCCGCCCCTTAGCGTTCCAGGTGCAATACTGCCCATAATACTCGCTGCATTGCCGCGCTGGATAGCAATGGCCATCCTTTGCACCAGGAACGAGCCGGAGCGGGAGTCGCCCGACCTCTCGGCCAACCTATACCCTAATTCACCTATTAGACCTTTGGCCTCAGCCCCCAGCAGCCCATGGTTTCCACATACAAAATAATGATGTGGTTCCAGCGCTGCGTACTTTAGCCGCTTTTTGGTAGTGGCATCTTTCGCTGCCGCTGCTGAAATGTACATGGTACGATCCAGGTGGCTGGCGGCGACAGTGTTGACGCAGGTGGCGACCCACACCAAACACTACAGAGATATTAGCAATGTAACATATAATGTTATAGAATATATGTATAAAACTATAGAACTTCAACCTCATTTCACCACTTTGACGAGTTAAGCACGGCTGGAGTAGCCGATTTGGTGACTCAGACCATCTCATTCTCCCTTGAGAATATACTCGTGCTACATTATGCCGGACTCGACCGTGAATATATGTAGTTTGAGTCTCGACTCATATTTAGACATAATGAATTTTTTTTTTTTTAAATCGAAATCGTTTCTGAATTTGAGACTAAAGCTGACATTCAGAGACAGTAAGTTGAGTTTGCTCCGACCGGTCTCACCCGAGCTTGAACTCCATGTTCGGCGAGTTTGCTTCGCTTTGTGATCTCACAAAGCAACTCTGTTTGTTCTCAACTCTGAGTACGAATGGTTGTTCTCAACTCTGAGAACAAATGGTTGCATCATGTCTGCTCCGTCAAGTTCGACTCGATGGATATCGATGACATTAGAAAGAGACAACAACAGAGGACGGATAAAGATTTATATAACAAGGGTGCACCAAGCAGGTTGCAGAAGAAGATTTTTTTCTTCCTCCTATCCTTCTCTCACTTTATGTGAGGTCAGCACTACATATTATTAATTGTATTTTAAGATATGTTCTGCTCAAAGTTGGTAAAGATGGTATCGTATATTATATAGAAAAGATATGTGATGGCGTCTATTTATTGTAACCTTGGAAAAAGAAAGAAGTTTAATTATAAAACTGCATTTATGATTTTTCAAGATAAATAATTTAAGTACTTACCTATAACATGGTTTAAGTTTGTAAGTCATCTACGCCTAAACAGCGAAAACTATCTAAAATAATATGAGAACATGAGGCAGAAACATTGGCACTATTATAAATAATAATATAGTCTTATAATAAATGTACTAGACTATAGAACTACAACCTTACGAAGCAATGATGGCCGAGCGGTAATAGCTATGGACTGCCGTGCCGCATGTCCCTGGTTCGATCCCCACTGCCGCGCCGGCTTGAGCTTTACTGCATGGTGGAAAGGTATTTTGCAATTGCCCGCCTGGCTAGCTATCACCCGCAAGTAGAAAATCTGTCGCCAAGCACCTAACGATGTGTTCCGGCAGCAGTCCTTGAGATCCAGAAAAATTACAGGTACATGAGACTTAGCAACTATGTCTCAAGGTGACGGGCGCAGTGCAATTCGTGACTTGTGTTGAAATGCATATGTTATAGGCAGAGGTTAGTTAACATCAGGTGGGCCTTGAACTCGTTGAGTCACAAAAGTATAATTTAAAAAAATTCACCACTTCGTTCGAGCACGGCTGGAGTAGCCGATTTGGCGTCTCCGCCCGTCCATAGAGTAATGGCCCGTCTCATTCTCCATTGCGCATATACTCGTGCTCCATTACGCCAAACTCGACTATGAATACAACTCTGTTTGGAGTTGTCTAGACTCATATTTTGACATAATGAAGTTTGAGTCGAAACACTTCTTTTGAAGCAGTGATAGCTCAGTGGCATTGGCTATGGACTGCCGTGCCGCAGGTCCACGGTTTGAATCCCGCCGCGGGCTTGAGCTTCACCGCATGGTGGAAGGGCATTTTGCGAATGCCCGCCTGGATAGCGACCACCCTCAATTAGAAAATCTTTCGCCAAGCACCTAACAGCAGCAGTCCTTGAGAGCCAGTAAAATTTCAGACACATGAGACCTAACAACTGTACGTCTCAGTGTGACGGGCACAGTGCAATTTGTCGTTGTCGAAATGCATCTGTTATAGGCAGAGGTTAGTCCACTTATTATCAGGTGGGCCTCGGGATTGTTCCGTCACAATAACATACAAAAAAAAAAACACTTCACCTTGTCTGGTTTATTTTTCATGGTATTCTAAATTATCACAAAAATTAGCTGCTGTCGACATTTCTTTATAAGCTAGGGCTAGAAGACGTAGTTTATATTATTTATAAAAACTTGCTGCAAATATGTAACTTTACAAATACCAAAACGTGACATTTGACTCAAAGGCCCTGGCAGCACTGATCAGAAATAAATAATATTTGGAAACATAAAGACAATATACCCAGTTGCCATTAAATTAAAAAAAACTTGACAGTTGAGTTGACAATTCTCGAGTCTTATCTCATCTGTCAGCATCTGTCATTCATTTCCTTCAGTTCAGTGATAACAAATTTTTACGGCAGGCAGACGTGTTATCTGTTTACATTTTACAAAGTTTTTCAAGAAATATTTTCTTGAATGAGATAAAATTATTGAGTAATAATGTCAGGAAATATTGATGAACAGGATGGCCTTGCACGTCCTCGGAAAGGAGTTGCAATGGTAAGTAGTTAAATATAATCAATGTCCCTTATTTACGTTAATCTTTACCTAGATATACCTATAAGATTAGCTGATAACTAGGTATGGGTGGAATTGATTTTTTGTACCAGTACTTTCTACCTGTAAGTAAGCCTGCTTTTGTACGTAACTGCATTCCTGCATGTTTCGACAACCGGCAGTTCGGTAAAAATACAATACGTTATTAGACGAAGTAAAAAGTTCAAGAAAACTTGTTTTGTTTTTTTTTGCGCTATATTATCCTCATTATTTATCTAAACCTACAATACAGAAAATAACATGTGTAATTCCAAACCTAGGATGTTATTAAAAGAGTACCTATCATGAATTATGAATTTCGATAATGGCTCATAAAATGTAACATATCCCACATAATAACTTGTGTATTTATGGCTTTATGATGCCTTGATCTGCATTTATTCAACTACCTAGTGGTTAATAAAACTTTATCAAAAGTGATAATTATTATATTGTTTCAATAAAATGTTGCTATGAGTGTTCTATTGACCTCCATCAAAGTGCAATGTTAATAACCCATTGGCATTGGCGATAATGATAACAATAGCATTTCATTCATAAATAGGCCAGAGTGGTCCAGGACGATGCCAACTTATGGATCTGGTCTTCGAAACACAGTTTTAAGCTACATCGAGAGGCTTCAAAATTAATCTTGTACACATTATTATAATGTCAATAAATGATTTTTATGTTTTATTGTTTGTATATTTTAAGTCAAATAGCTTGTACCTGGTTATTTATCTCTCCTATTTACCTACTCTAATAAAATTGATGAAGAGTATATTTGGATTTTCTGACCAGTAAATATAATATTTAGGGTGTTATTACTAACTGAAACTTTCTCTATTACAAGAAAATAGGCTCAAATTCTATTACATAGTCTAAAACATTTATTAAATTTTTAATGATATTAGTGATGATTGATGAAACAGACAAGTACTAGTAATAAGAATTTTAATTACAGAGTTGTTCTGAGTAAAGATTTCAAACACTAGAAAGTACCGATAAACTCTTAAAGTAGTATTATTCAAGCCATTTCACACTCTTAACTAAGATCACAGTTCTAATTTGTATATCACAATTATAAAGCCAAACCGATTAACTTTTAAACAGTTAATTTCGTATGTTTAGCTAAACTAAATGCGTTCACCAACTTTTATTATCATCAAAAAATTTCAGCCAGTCGCTTACAGGATCTTCGACATTCCAAACCAACATTTGATATTGTTTGAGAATAACATGTTTTAGTTAGTAAGGCTGTAAAAATATTCAATCCTGGTGTGGAACACTTTCTTGACATCAAGCAACATTTTAAATTTGTGATTTGAAATGTTTGTTCTCTGTCCTGTATTGTTGTGTATTGTCACAATTAAATATGTCATGTTTCATTCTGTGTTCCTTTAAAAAAAATTTATAAAGTATAGATATTTGAAAACAAGTAAAACTGGATGTGAAAACCTGTATCAAATTGTACTTGGTTGATAGATAATAAAGTCTGAGAAAAAGGAAGACTACATTATCACACAGTTTAATATCCATACCTTGTTGTGATGACTTGGTTAAGGATAATACTGGTCTCTGGTCAAATCTAAGGTTACAAAAAAGTTTCCATGAACTTTAATTCCAATGACAAGTCCTCGTTTGTCAGTAGCGCCATGATAAATACCAATATATCAGATTATCTATGAGTATGTAGAAAGAGATGAGATGAGTTACTTAGCATTCCATGGATGCAACCCAGTGAGTAAGGGTAAGGGGCCCCTTTTCCATGTCATCAATGCTCCCTTTCACTGCTCGAGACCACCACTCCCCCTGCCCAACCAAATTTGTTAAGATCCTACTAATGACGCCTTGGATACACATTCTAGGATGAAAGATACGGTTGCTCTTGACAAGCCAAGGTCTTTTAGTAGGTTACATAGGGATTTCGCTAGTATATCCCTTACTCCGACTTCTATAGCATATAAATTAACCACATAACCCTATTTGGTTAATTCATTTGTTAAGTCATAATATTTGTTATTATTGGGTGGTCTTTAGGTATGTTTGTACCTACTTATATTACTGTATCAGCCGTCCACGACTGAACACAGCCTTCCCCACTAAAGGGGGTTTGCTATAATCCCCACACGGCAGAGGATTGCAGTGTAAAATAGTTCCTCAGAAGGCACTGCTGCCCACCTTCTGGTATATTACCCTTAGTCGCATCTTATGACACCCATGGGTAGAGATGGGGGGGTGACATTCTAGCCTGGCACCTGGATAAATACATACGGATAAGATGGATAACTCATATAGCTTAAGTAACTTAACTATATTTTCATTACAAAATCACAAATTATATATTTTCATTATTGCCTGCTTACATTAGACAGCAATCTCACCTCATGCAAAAATGTAGTAGGTGGCCTATTCGCTATAGGTTTGATCTGACTCCTGATTATATTTCTCTGGAAACAGAAATTCCACTCCTATGCAGATCAATTAATAGAAATTGAATAGAATTTTGAAGCGCTCGTAGCGAAGTTTACTAAGCTGTTCTCAACCGATCAGCAAAGTTAAGCAACGTCGCTCGCGGTCATGAGTTGGATGGGTGACCGCTAGTGACATTACTACTGAGCGTTTCCGTGCTTCGGAGGGCACGTTAAGCCGTCGGTCCCGGTTGTTGTCTTAGGATGGCAGTCGTTATAGCATGGTGGTAGGGCATTTTGCGAATGCCCGCCTGGCTAGCTACCACCCTCAAGTAGAAAATCTGTCGCCAAGCACCTAACGGTGTGTTCCGGCAGCTGTCCTTGAGATCCAGTACTTCTAGTTTAGCCTGAACAACATCTTCGACTACATCATCACTTACCATCAGGTGAGATAGTGGTCAAAGGCTAACCTATCATGCATAAAATAAATTGACCTACAGCAATACTTGACAGATGATGGTGGATTTTCTACCATGGAGTGCTGACAACTTGTTGTTTGTCTCCTTAAACAAATTGCTATATTGTGGTGATTGGTGTATTGAGTTGTAGGTCTATTAAGCATACTCCAAAACTCCAAAATGCTTTGATCATGACTATATGATAATTTTGAACATGTTACTGACAAAATTCTCTGGATGTTTTCAGAATCTCGAGTACATCGGCGTCCCGACCAACGAATACGACAATGGCCGAGACGAAAAGCCCTGGCAACGGGTTAATGTCCATTTTATCTGTATACCTAGATATTTACATTTACATACACCGTCTCATTTCGTGATTTGTTAACCTACATTGTGAAGTTCCAAACTGAATATTTATCCACAGTAAAACAAATTAATACAGTACCTACCAACCTACATACTTACTCAACAATAAGCTACTCATATTTTTTAAATCCTTTTTTGCTTTATATATATCCTAAACTTAATACTCATCTCACCCAATGTATACAGTGTCTATTATATAGTCTTCTACATACACAGGTACACCTAGGCATAGAACACTTTCCATGAACCAGCAACATGTGATATAAAAAACAGACGTGTTTTTCTTTTAGCCTGCAAGCTGTGCATAAGTAATATGTAAACATGCTTATTTTTTTGTTTACACTCAATTGATTTATTTTCACTAAAACTGCATATACACAAAATCCACATTTATATATTAGTTACTAAAAATAATACCTTAACAAATAAAACCTTAAATGCAGTAAGTCTTACTACATAATTATATACAGCGTTATTTAATATTTGACTTACTGAATAAGGTACTCCTATAGACTATTCTAGCTTGAAACACTCTCTCTGTCAGATGTTCTACATGGCGTGACAGAAAGGGGAAGAGTTTATAGACAATATGCAGTAAAACAACATGCAACAACTTTGTGCCAGTTATACAAAAATATTCACATGCGTATTCAAATTCTTGGCAAAATAACCTCTAGTTTAATGTACTTAACTACATAGTTCATGTAACAGTTTTCTCATCATTCATTCCTTAAAGTAACCCAACATGTTGCATCCTCTTCGCACATACCTCCATAACCTTCCGTAATTCATACCTACATGTTTTTGCTTATTAAATATTAGCTATAGTTGTTGACTTCCTACTTCATAAAACGCAATTTTCATTACACCTCACATAGTCATTAATTTATTCTTAACTGACTCCCAAAAACAGTGGATGCTCTCAGTTAGACACGCATGTTTATGTTTTCTTCACCTTCTGTATGAGATTATTCTATTTTATTATTTCATTAATTGTCCGCTAAGGCTTTCTCAGTTTCCATTTTCAATGCAAACTTGTTAATTAGTCACTTTCAACAGCATATTTTCGACTTAATTGGTTATTCGTCTATTTATTATCTATAAATATACAAAAGTTTAACTTTAACTTAAACTTGTCAATTTATGAATATTTACTGAAGTTTAACTGTAACTGAAATATTTATTAATTAATATGTTTTAACATTTCATTTATTTTTAAAAGTTTAAGTACAACTTTTGTAAATTATCTATTTATAAACTTTTAACTAGATAAAAAAGTTTAACTAATTAGACTTTTGTAACTTTACCTGTTTAGTAACTATGATTACGAAAGTTTAACTACTCGTAACTAACATTAAAAAAAAGGAGAAGGTGTTATGCATTACCTTAACTGTTATATATTTTTGTTAACAGTATAATTTCATAAGTTACGTATCAGTTTTGCCGTAAATTTAACCCATATCTAACAAGATACATTATTGTTTATAATTTAACCTTCATTTGTGTTAACTATCATTTTCATTTCATATTTTTAGGTTGTATACCAGATGACTAGAAAAGGGAAGCACTTATATGAGCCAGTGAAATCTGTAAGTTTAAAATTGGGCAAAAGTGGGGCTTTCAATGTTTCGTTATAAACAGGGAAAATACATGTAATTTTAAATTAATAAAATTTAAGGTTATAATTTTAAAATCTTGGGATATTGATGTGTATTTTGGTGTGTTTGTTCATGTACTTATTGTGGTATTTATTGAATATTGGGCTTAAGTGCGAGCACATAAATACCTATATATTTACCTATATAATTATAATATATTTAAATTATAATTACTCATATATACCAAAGGATTGGTCTGTCTTCCATGTTTTGAATGGAATTTATAAATGATATAAATGGGAATAACATTGCAAATGATTTAAAGTTTATTTTAAATATGATTGTTTATGATGTTTGGTAAATTAACTGTGTTTCTTTCCTGTTGAATTTAACGATAATATCAAATACCTACCAAATATAAAATGCAACGAAAATAAAAACAATACAACAATACATTTCCTTGAATAATACCTACTTAAGTATACAATGAGCGGTTTTATCGCCAAAAGCTATCTCTTACGGACTGAATTGATTGAATTAGATGTATCTAGTCTGAGTCTAGGCCTATCATATATTTGTACCCATCTACAGTTCCCGGTTTAAAGGTTGGCTCGCATTGATCCACCCGGCCCGTACCACTCCAGACTTCACACACAACTCCTTACCGGAATCGCCTCGAATGAGGCGAGGCGAAGTTGATACAGTGCAGAAGGCGATACGTATGCGTTGACCTTTAGATCTGTATTATTCTATATCTCATCCCTATCGGATGGTCGTTAAATGTGACGTGAGGGAAAATTCGTTGAATGAGTTGAAAGCCACAATTCACGTCGATGTGTAAGCCGGGTGTTTCTGCACGTTAAGCACATACAGGACTGAATATTATATTTGAAGCAGTGATGGCTCAGTGGCATTGGCTATGGACTGCCGTGCAGCAGGTCCATGGTTCGAATCCCGCCGCGGGCTTGAGCTTCACCGCATGTGGTAGGGCATTTTGTGAATGCCCGCCTGGCTAGCGACCACCCTCAAGTAGAAAATCTGTCGCCAAGCACCTAACAGTGTGTTCCGGCAGCAGTCCTTGAGAGCCAGAAAAATTACAAGCTAATGAGACCTAACAACTGGACGTCTCAGTGTGACGGGCACAGTGCAATTCGTCGTTGACGAAATGCGTCTGTTATAGGCAGAGGTTAGTCCACTTAACATCAGGTAGACCTCGAGCTTGTTCCGTCACAATAACATAAAAAAATAATAATTTGAGCCCGAGTAATATCCGATTAGTAGCGGGCACACTATATTCAATGAGACAACAGCTACCAAGATCCAGACCAATTTCCTTGATTTCAATTGCCCGTTTTCGTCAAGCAAGCGGACGCCATACAGCCAAAAACTTAAATATAGGTAGGTACTTTTGTACTTGAGTAGGTACTAGAGAAAAAATATTATACCGACACCACTTCGATGTGATAATGGTAGGAAGAAGATGCTCTAACGTAACCTTAACTAAGATATCACTAAACATCCGTTACCAATACGGATATCCGTATAACATTACTACGATGACGATTCTTGAAAAAACTGTGTGTATTTTCAGTACACCTGTTCACTTATCTATAGATTGGAATGTTTAATCGCGTGTTGGTGCTGGGTTGGGTTCGATAGATAACAAAGTGCTGTCCATCAAATCCGTATATAGGTAAGGTTTGGAGAATGTAAGTTACGATGCGCCTTGCCATTTAGCGGCATTGCAATTGAAAGTTTTTTTTTATGTTATTGTGACGGAACAAGCCCGAGCCCCACCTGATGTTAAGTGGACTAACCTCTGCCTATAACAGACGCATTTCGTCAACGACGAATTGCACTGCGCCCGTCACACTAAGACGTACAGTTGTTAGGTCTCATGTGCCTGTAATTTTACTGGCTCTCAATGACTGCTGCCGGAACACACTGTTAGGTGCTTGGCGACAGATTTTCTACTTGAGGGTGGTCGCTAGCCAGGCGGGCAATCTCAAAATGCCCTTCCACCATGCGATTGAACCAGGGTACTGCGGCACGGCAGTCCATAGCTATTACCGCTCGGCCATCATTGCTTCTTTGGATCTTATGTTCTTTGGATTCTCGATTTATGTTCACTACAGGATCCACACAATTTTGTCAATTGCCCTTGCTCTAGACCTGGGGTTACACAATCAGAAATATTTATTGTCAACTGAAAAAATTATACAGGTCTGTATGCCAGATCTTACGGCTATAGAGTAATAATCAGTTTGCCCACATCGAGCATTCAATAATAATCATACTACTTATATGAATACATCATTCATCAAGCAGTGATGGCTCAGTGGCATTGGCTATGGACTGCCGTGCAGCAGCTCCGTGGTTGGAATCCCGCCGCGGGCTTGAGCTTCACCGCATGGTGGAAGGGCATTTTGCGAATGCCCGCCTGGCTACTATACCCTCAAGTAAAAAATCTGTTGCCAATCACCTAACGGTGTGTTCCGGCAGCAGTCCTTGACAGCCAGTGAAATTACAGGCACATGAGACTTGACTATGTCTCAAGGTGACGAGCACAGTGCAATTCATCGTTGACGAAATCCATCTGTTATAGGCAGAGGTTAGTCCACTTAACATCAGGTGGGCCTGGGCTTGTTCCGTCACAATAACATTAAAAAAACAAACTAATTGATAAATGACTATTAATATGGTGATTATGTATATAATAATATTCTAATTTTACATGTTATCAATGAAAATTAATTATATTATAAACTATCTGCGCCCCGCGGTTTCACCCGCGTAGTGATGGATGATGATGATAAAAAGTATCATATGTGTTAATCCAGCACCTCATCTACCTCCATAATTTCATCAAATTTGGTTCAGCCGTTTGAGTGTGAAGAAGTAATAAACATACTAACACACAAACGTTCGCTTTTCTAATTTTAGTTTAATAAGAATCAATTGAGAGGAGTAGGTCACATATGGCAGATTTTTTTCCTATTTACTTGACACTTATCGTTATATTTGGGACAATTGACAAAATATCTTAATAAATAATAGCCTATGTGTTATTCTGATGCGTAGGCTACTTATTGGAAAGTTTCACTAAAATCCATTCAGTAGTTTTTGCGTGAAAGAGTAACAAACATCCATACATACATCCATACTAACAAACTTTCGCATATATAATATTAGTAAAGATATACATGACGCTCTGCCAGGGTTTCATACATGTTCTTGTTTTCCTGTTTTATTTATTGTTAGCGTAAACGTATTCGTAATATGTTCTTGTGTCCTCCAGTGTGTAAGAGAAAACATTTTGTATGACCCTGGAACTGTGACCGGTGAATGGCAATATGCTCGCTCCCGATTACATGGAACATAAACCTAGACCTAAGCGAAACGTGGGTGTATACATACCTCTGCCTCCTCCTTCGGGGAATACAGGCGTGATTGTATGTATGTTTATATAAATATACAAAAAATAAAATATAATTCAAACATGTCAGTACAGAAAATAAAAAATAGCGCAAGTCACAGTTACACACATAATATTATTGTCATAAACCTATCAATTGTTAATCTCAGTTGACTTATCCCTACTCACAAACTCATTGTAATTATAAATAAAATATGATTAATTAGCCGCCGTTTTAGCGTTGTCTTAATGTCTTATTATTGATTATATCCGTTAAGTGACTTGGCATGAGTTATACACGTGTATAGAAAAAACCGGCCAAGTGCGCGTGGGACTAGCGCACGAAGGGTTCCGTAACTAAATATTCTGTGAATAGTTAAAGCGCCTACCTGTCACCGTTATTAGTATCGAGCAAAAAACAGTAAAAAAAACAAGTTTGTTGTATGGGAGCCGCCCTTAAATATTTATTTTATTTTATTTTTATGATTTGGTGTTACAGGGGCAATAGAAATACATCATCTGTAAAAATTTCAACTGTCTAGCTATCCCCGTTCTTGTGATACAGCCTGGTGACAGACGGAGGGACAGCGAAGTCTCAGTAATGGGGTCCCGTTTTTACACTTTGGGTAAGGAACCCTAAAAAGTGAATACAAATAGTGTTATAACTATATGTCTGCAATTAGTCAAGCAGTCTGTTCAGTCTTCCACACAAATTATAGGAACGCGGCGTTGTTTGATCTTACCAGCTCATACAGAGCTCGTCCGCGCGTTTTTTCCGTGTGCGGTGCACACACCTCTGCATTTACCAGGTGGTGGTCTCTTTAGCAAATGGCCGTCTTTATGGGTACCACCGCAGTGTCAGATATTCTGCCGCGCACAAGGTCCATGGTTCGAATCCCGCTGCGGGCTTGAGCTTCATAATGGAAGGGCATTTAGCGAATGCCCGGCTGGTTAGCGACCACCCTCAAGTAGAAAATCTGTCGCGAAGCCACTAACGGTGTGTTCCGGCAGCTGTCCTTGAGAGCCAGTAATTCCAGGTTAAGATGTTAACAACACCTTCGACCACATCATCACTTACCATCAAGTGAGATTGTGGACAAAGGCTTACCCTATCTGCAATAAAATAAAAAAATCAGATGGAATTACTGAGCAAACGTAAACATAAGAACTATCGACCTGGAGTGACGAGCACAGTGTCACGTTTAGTGAAGGTGTCAAGCAGAATAATAAGGAAGATACTGCAACTTTAATGGATATATGTGACGCTTATCGGCGTAGCCCTTATGTCCTTGTCCTTGAGAGCCAGTACTTCTAGGTTAGCCTGAACAACATCTTCGACCACATCATTACCATCAGGTGAGATAGTGGTCAAAGGTTAACCTATCAATCAGTAATAAAAAAAATATTAGGCGTATGTATGTCCTCAGTCGCGTTTATGAAATCCAACAGGACGATATGGAACAGTCCTTCTGCTCGATTCAGACCGAAGTAGCAGCGCAGTGGCCATGCGACATTATGCTACATAGTTTCACTATTAACTTGTCTCACCAGCCACTTCAAACCACAGCCAACAATGGTTGAAGAAGGCGCTGCTAGAGGACACCGGTCTCCCTGGATGCTATTGCTAACGACTTTACCGGAAAAAAACTATTCTTTTAAATCTTCCCATTTACAATGTTGCATGTCTCCAATTTTTTGTTAGTAGAATGAAATAAAAAAAAAATATTAAAAAAAGTCACGACCGAGTCTGGAGTGTAGATTTATAAAATAACTAGCTGTCCGGCCGCAGCTCCACCCGCGGGTGTATCGGTTATCGCGCAAAACTAACCTCTTTTTGCGCATTTGGATAAAAACTATCCTATGTCCTTCCCAGTGTCTCAAACTATTTCCATACCAGATTTCATCCTAATCGGTCCAGTAGTTTCAGAGCCTATTCAATGCAAACAATCAAATCTTTCCTCTTTACTATATTAGTTTAGAAAAAATAAAAACGCAGGCAACAAAACAACAGGTTTTTGTAGCGATTGCAGCGCTACACGCCATCTAGAAAAGTTTATTATCTAAGGCTACATATAAGTCTTTCCACCGATATGCATTATAGCAAATATGCATTCTAGAGATAAAAACAAACAAGCAAAGTCGAAAATGATTTGATAGTCAAATTGCCGGCTGCTGCCACTTTGTTTGAATTGACACTTACCATTATTATTCTAAGACTGGAAACAATGCGGTACTAAATGTAACGTATATATACAGTGTTATTGGTAAAATGCTAACAACCTCTTAGGAATGACTTCTGCTAGTAGTGCTAACAAACAAGTTTTTTTTTGTATTTGTTAATGTTTATTTGACGTAATAAGCACGTGGACCACCTGATGTTATAAGTTTGTTGTGCCTGTAATTTAATATTTCGTATTTATTATTATAAATATCCAAAACTATTCAAAGTGACGCGCTCTTGGCTCAAGATATTTGTTAGGACTAGCAGAATAATAACAAATATTTCTAAAATATTTTATGAAAACATCCAAGTAATATTTTAATAAAACACTTAAAAAAATACAAAAATATATCTAGTGACCATTCCGCCTAATTTTCCTGTTAAGCCGACGCGACTTCACAAACGCCACGCAGCCAAACCGGAAGAATTTTCGACGCGTTTCGATTCTACACGAAGCATCCTCAGGAGATCTTGACTCTACGAGCGCACGATCGAGAATGCAGAAGGACTAGCAGAAGTCAACCCTAAGAGGTTGTTAGCATTTTACCAATAACCATATATCAATATTTATAGATACCTTAGAAATGACATATAGGTACTTAGGTATAAATCTTATGCATTATTGACATGTTTCTAATAAGATACCAATTCAAACTACGTCATTCGAGAGCACTTTGCATGAGGCATACGTAGATACTTCGTTCTGTTTAGAATTTCGCTGACTATAAATTAAGTTGATCTAATTTCATTTTAACCTCTGATTTCACTTTCTCACTTACGTACACTAAAACTTGAGAATAAGAATCATTTTATGATTCTTCTGTGTAGTTCTTTCTATTTTATGTGCTTTTTTAATTTGTGAAGTTTTGTGTTGCTGTGGTGGTTTGGTAACTCTTTAATTGATCATCCCATTATATAGAATTTCGCCCGGCTATGGTGGCTTTTAGTCTGAACCACGTTCTTAGTCCAGGAGTGAAGCTTGGAGGCGGTTACTACAGGCAGAAGCAGGTAAAAATATCTTTGTTGAAACCAAATGTACCGAATTACATGGTGGAAGGGCATTTTGGGAATGCCCTCCTGGCTAGCGACCTCAAGGAGAGAATCTGTCGCCAAGCACCTAACAGTGTGTTTCGGCAGCAGTCCTTGAGAGCCAGTAAAATTACAGGCACATGAGACCTAACAACTGTACGTCTCAGTGTGACGGGCACAGTGCAATTCATTTATAGAAATGCATTTGTTATAGGCAGAGGTTAGTCCACTTAATATCAGGTGGGCCTCGGGCTTGTTCCGTCACAATAACATAAAAAAAAGAATTGTTTTATTATTTTAGAAGCATACTTTTTGTTTCAAGAGAATTTTCTTTTGTATTTCTGATATTCTAGTCCTTAACCCCTACATCACTCTCACATTTCTTGGTGACTGATGATTAGGTCGAAGCTGGCAAGGTATAAAAAAATGTCACCAAGCACATATCGGTGTGTTCCGGCAGCTATCGCCTTGAGAGCCAGGTCCCTTTCTGGGCTAAACTAGTTAAACCTGTTTATCATCTTCGACCACGTCTTCACTGACTTAGAATTTGCTCAAAGTATTCCGATTTAATTTGATGTAAATATATCCAAGGAAGTAGAATAAATCTAGAAATTTTAAGTGGTCTGAATTTTGAGATAAATATAATGTAAAATATAAATCCGTTGAAGTTACAGACATTTTCACTCACGAAGGCGCGCCCCTCCATAGTTTTTCAGTGTAGTTGCAACTACTACTTATCTACCTAAGCGATCATATTTTACATTTTATTGTTTTACTGTATGTACCATTAGCATTTACACACACACTAAGACGTCGTTTACAAACGAGCTCTACGTGTGAATGTCTCCAGCTTACTCAATCGAAATTTCTTAATTCTGAATATGCCAATATTTAGGTGTGAATGTCTCCAGCTTACTCAATCGAAATTTCTTAATTCTGAATATGCCAATATTTAGAGCATATTTTGTGCAATTATGAATACCAACTCAAAATTTAGGTGCCAAATAAACTTCGACGCTACGTGTGATTATTGGTGTGTTAGCTGACGTTATGGTCTCCAGCTGACACATGCTGTATATACGAAACGGCTGAAGATGTGGTTATATACTATAGCCAGGGATTTAGAGCATAATTTGTGCCAATGGCACAAAAAAATTTGAACGTCATACTTGAAAGCTGTAGTAGTTATGACTCGATTTTAATGTGTAAGCTGGAGACCACGTGTCTACAGCTACTCACCTGTATCTTTTGAACGAATGGACCTACGACTTTGTTTAATATGTCAAAATTTAGAGCCAAATTTGTGCCAAAGGCACTAAAATTTTCATGTCTCTGGCTAGTAAGGTTTCGGAGATACAAGCTCAAATCAACGTGTAAGCTGGGGACACATGTCCCCAGCTAGCACATGCTGGACAGCTCAAACGGGAAAGCCTAGATTACTGTTTAATGGCTTAAAATGTAGGGTAGAATTTGTGCCATCGGCACCAAAATTTCCAAAACAATAGGCCCCATAGTTTTTGTGTAACAAGCAAAAACATTTCTTCCCGCTTAAAAATTTAAATACACTCGAGAGCAATGAATCCGGGTCACTTAAAGAATGTTAAAAATCTCGGAAACTAAAAATGATAGGTTAATGCAATAAATTGTATTTAATAGACAATGTAATACTCCTTAAATGAAAGTAAAAAAAATATGAGTCACCATACATTTTATTAACACAAAATTACATAAAGAAAAAAACTGCTGATCTCTCCTTAAAACAAAAATAGGAAACATGAAATTTTTGAACTTTATTACGATTTTCTTGAATTTTAATACTTCGTATTGCCTCCTCGTGCTTCCATTACTGCGTTTACGCGGTTTGGCATGCTGTACACCAAGTTCCTTATACGATTTTGGGGAATATTCTCCCATTCCTCTGTGAGAGCAATTTTGAGCTCACGAAGCGTGATTGGGGGAGGGTTTCGTTGTTTTACGCATCTGCCTAGCTCGTCCCAAGCATGCTCGATCGGGTTGATATCCGGGCTGCGCGCTGGCCACTCCATACGAGTAATGTTCATCTCTTGAAGGTAGTCATTCACAATCCTACCTGTATGAGGTCGGGCATTGTCATGCATAAATATAGCATCCTCACCTAAATTGACCATAAATGGACCAACGTGATCATTGAGGATTTCTTCCACATATCTTACACTAGTTAAAGAGCCGTTTTCTATGATCACCAGCTCTGTGCGACTTTCAGAAGAAATTCCGGCCCACACAAGTACAGACCCACCACCGTAGGCTACTTTTTCTTCGATGCATGCTTGCTTGAATCTTTCCCCTGGTCTTCGATACACTCTGTGTCTTCCATCGTGCTTGTAGAGCATAAATTTTGATTCGTCGGAGAACATAACTTTTGACCAATCTTCAATACTCCAATTTACGTGGCTCTGGGCATATCTTAGTCTCGAAATACGATGCCCACGCTCCAGTTTAGGGCCGTTTGCAGGTCTAAGGGGTTTTAAGTTAGATTCAGCAAGCCGACGTCTTACTGTCCATGCACTTGGGTTACTTCCTCCGAGGCGTCGAAACTGATTGGTGAGTTCAGTTCCTGTGAGAAAGCGATTTCGAAGCATGGTGTTCACCAAGTATCGGTCTTCTCGTGCTGTGGTACACCTGGTTCTGCCCGTTCCTGGTCTGCGTAGGTTAGAACCAGTTTCTTCGTAACGTCGGAGAACTCTTTGTACTGTTGACAGCGACACACCGACAGTCCTGGCTGTATCGCGCTGACTCCGGCCGGTTTCCAGCATTGTAAGTATTCTGGTGCATTCTTCAGGCGTAAGCGACATAATTTCAGCTTGAATAATGAATATAGAGCACTATCAACATGGTTTATGTACCCACATAAATGACAGATTACAAACAAAAGCAAAACCAAATGCTGTAATTTCGTAGTTCCATCTTCGAAAGTGGCCCTTTTTCAAATTTGATTTTTTTAGGATATAACTTTACAATAACTAAGAAGTTTTAATACCTTCATTTAAGGAGTATTACATTGTCTATTAAATACAATTTATTGCATTAACCTAGCATTTTTAGTTTCCGAGATTTTTAGGATTCTTTAAGTGACCCGGATTCATTGCTCTCGAGTTTGGTTAAAAACATTACTGAACGCGGCGTTGCCATCCCGTTCACTGTAGCTGCAATCTGTTTTGAACTTTATTTCTATAGCGTTGGAATCACTTTTCTCTTTTATAGCAAATGAAAGCAGTTGGGGCATAGGCTAGTAGCAGAGAGTATTCATTTTAATGTTATCTGATTGAAATGTGACGCTTTCCGGAATTCGTAGGCATTGAAATCGTGATTACTACGTGCGCACCGCCTATAAATATAGAGCGATGGAACAATACCCGGAAAAAAAAAATTTATAATAAAACGAGACTTTTGTCATTTATCAATCACTTATTTTAGAATTTCACACGCTGTGTATTATATATCGAGTTCTTATATACCAGAATGAATTACAAAATAAAGTACAAGTCTCTGCAATGCAGCTATTTTCAAAAGCTCCGTTGACTGGAACCCAAAAAGTTTTGACGGGTTCACGGGTCAATAAAGTGTTCTTCTTATCTGATATGAAGTTTGATGTATTTAATAAAAAATAGCTTAGTATAAATAAATAAAAAAAACATTAAACAATTTTTCGGAATTTAATTTAATGACATTAATATCTAAACTTTTGAAGCAGCGATAGCTCAGTGGCATTGGCTATAGACTGCCGCGCAGCAGGTCCATGGTTCGAATACCGCCGCAGGCTTGAGCTTCACCGCATGGTGGAAGGGCATTTTGCGAGTGCCCGCCTGGCTAGCTACAACCCTCAAGTAGGAAATCTGTCGCCAAGCACCTAATGGTGTGTTTCGGCAGCAGTCCTTGAAAGCCAGTGAAATTACAGGCACACATGAGAGCTGTCTCAAGAGACGGGGGGCAGGGCAATTCGTAAATTGTGATGTAATGCATCTGTTATAGGCAGAGGTCAGTCCGCTTAACATTAGGTGGGCCTCGAGCTTGTCCCGACACAATAACATAAAAATAAATAAAATAAAAACTCTCATTGTATTCGTTTAAAAGTACTCGATACTGGAGTACCTCGAAACATTTGTTCCAATATCGATATCGCAGCGATTCTTTGAAACGCAACGGTATCGATACTTTTATTTCAATTCCAAATCCCTACAAACCACAAAATAGAGATTGTTATGTATAGTTTTTACATAATCATAGACGTTTTATGTAGGTAGGTAGTTGGCATAGAACATATAATAATACTACGTATGTACAACCGACGTACCTACTTATGTAAGTATGCAGCGCACATAGCGAATATTTAGCTTACCTTTTTGACTACGTCAAACTGGCCGAACTAAGCTGAGTAGTTGGTAACTTATCTTTACATTCTCTAGTAATAGGTACTAAAGTATTACACGCTAATACTTTTAAGTCAAAAGCTTTCTACGCGTTTAGGTGTGTGATAAACTGATAATATCTCTTTCCAGTTATAAAATTACAGTGCCTAACTAATAGTTATGTGATCATCACGTTCTGTACATGCGTGGATTAGTTTCCAGTGCATTATCTCGTTCATCGAGGGTCTTATATATAGGATTAGGTATATAAGTTAACATTCTGAGAGAAAAAATACCAGTACATTTTGTACTTCCTCACTCCTAGTCTATACACCTACTGTTTTTTTGTAACTTCTTCCACCTATTCATAACGTGAAAGCAAAAAGTAAGTTCAAACGTAATAGGAATAAGGTTCAAGATAGATTGCAGCTACAGGCAACGGGACGGCAACGCCGCTCTCAGAAATGTTTTTGGCCAAATATTTAAATTTTTTGGCGGGAAGAAATGTTTTTGCTTGTTACACAAAAAGTATGGGGCCTATTGTATCGAAAATTTTTGGTGCCGATGGCACAAATTCTACCCTACATTTTAAGCCATTAAACAGTAATCTAGGCTTTCCCGTTTGAGCTGTCCAGCATGTGCAAGCTGGGGACATGTGTCCCCAGCTTACACGTTGATTTGAGCTTGTATCTCCAAAACCTTAATAGCCAGAGACTTGAAAATTTTAGTGCCTTTGGCACAAATTTGGCTCTAAATTTTGAGATATTAAACAAAGTCGTAGGTCCATTCGTTCAGAAGATACAGGTGAGTAGCTGTAGACACGTGGTCTCCAGCTTACACGTTAAAATCGAGTCATAACTACTACAGCTTTCAAGTATGGCGTTCAAATTTTTTTGTGCCATTGGCACAAATTATGCTCTAAATCCCTGGCTATAGTATATAACCACATCTTCAGCCGTTTCGTATATACGGCATGTGTCAGCTAGAGACCATAACGTCAGCTAACACACTAATAATCACACGTAGCGTCGAAGTTTATTTGGCACCTAAATTTTGAGTTGGTATTCATAATTGCACAAAATATGCTCTAAATATTGGCATATTCAGAATTAAGAAATTTCGATTGAGTAAGCTGGAGACATTCACACGAGCTCTACACATACAAATGCGCAGAAGCAGTGATGGCTCAGTGGCATTGGCTATGGACTGCAGGTCCATGGTTCGAATCCCTCTGCGGGCTTGAGCTTCACCGCATGGTGGAAGGGCATTTTGCGAATGCCCGCCTGGCTAGCGACCACGTAGAAAATCTGTCGCCAAGCACCTAAAGGTGTGTTCCGGCAGCAGTCCTTGAGAGCCAGTAAAATTACTGGCACATGAGACCTAACAACTATGCCTCAAAGTGACGGGCGCAGTGCAATTCGTGACATGTGACGAAATGCATCTGTTATAGGCAGAGGTTAGTCCCCTTCACATCAGGTGGGCCTCGACATTGTTCCGTCACAATAACATAAAAAAAAATGCGCATTAATAATGTACTGTGGAGGGGCGCGCCCTCGTGATTGAAGTTCTGTACTTGGTGTAATAATCAAAAAGCCTAAGTAAAAAACTAAATGTATACCTGCTTAAACCTGTATACCACCCCTGTGTATACATTGTACAAATTGAATGCTTCAGTTGCCGAGCACGTTCCTAGCGTTGGTGCTGGCTGGGTACCTACTCCTGGGCTACCTGACGCAGCTCGTGGAGGACGATATGCCGGGAGTCGTCAAAGAAGCTGATATTGCCAGAGATGTGAGTATTTGCTATTCCTCATTGATCGCGTGGAGTAAAACGTCACTGTGGAATCTTGAAGTCGTTGAAGTTCGATGCCTGGTTGGACAGTTATTAGGTTTTCTGACAAAGAAACTATCAGTATAAACTGTGTCCACCTACCACTTCTGCTGGTGACTTTTCACCATCTTTATTGCCGTATTACATACTTAAGCAACTGCTAAAGAGTTTCCAGAACATATCACAAAAATAATCACCTCAAGTTATCGCATATTTTCCGAGATGGCCTGGTGAGATATCCAAATTTTCAAAGCGATTAATCTCAGCGGGGCGGTCCAATAAGCCATAATGTCCCAGATATGAAGGGTTTGTATTCACTTACCCTATCAATTGGTACTTGGAGTTCCATTCGTGTTAAGGTAAAATCATTTTTTTTGATGGGTGAAAGTAGGTGTGCCACCCTCCATGCAAAAAGTTTCAAACCCCACTTTGTCGTTTTCGTGTTCACTCCTTGAAGCTTCAATGGTACACATGTGCCATTATACCAAACGACCTCACAAGCACCCTATACTTGACGCTGACTCAGGAGGAGAAATCCTCCTTAATTGGTGGAGGGTACGGAGGTGGTCCGGGGTCTTGCACTCTGACCGCGCATGAGGCACAGGGGCTGACATACGAATCTGTAGTAATCATCCAGATGAGAGAGAAAGTGACCAGGCTTAGAGACAGCGTTCCACATGCGGTTGTGGCATTGACGCGTCACAAAAAAAAGCTGCATCTATTACACTGATGACGGCTCAGGCACCATCGGTGGGTTTGTGCGGCGGCCGGAGAAAGCGACGGAAGAGGAGATCGGCAACCACAACTTAAAAATGGCGATAAAAGACCGTAATGAAGAGGTCGTGGAGGAGATTCTAAAGGACTCAGGAGTCAGTGGCGGGTCCTTCCGGGTCGTAATGAAAATGAAAAGACTCTTAGCTTTAACTTTAAATTTTTAGAATAACTTAGCATATAACCTTATATCCTAAGTTAATATGCTAAGCTATTATAACATTAAAATTATAACATAATACGACTGTCCCTACGTATACTATCGAAACTAAATATCGCGAATTTTATATAGTTTCGTGAGTTTACGCGGACCAGCGACGTCACATTCCATACTTTACGACTTGCTAAAACTGAATATATTAATAATATTTGAAATAAATTATATCTACATTGTAATATAATGTGATAGAAACAAGTTGCGACGGTAATAAAAAAAAACCTTTTTTGAGTTTCGATAGTCTACGTATGGGCAGTCGAGACAGACAGACAAAAAAAAATGGACTCACTTAGTTTTTAAGATAAGTGAACAACAATTAACATCTTAGTTGTAATAAGTCAAAGATGCATGGAGTGTGATAATGTATAAAAACATCCCACTTTGTCAGTAAAACACGACGAAACTTTACGACGTATTCCCAACTACATCAACGAAGCATTCTTTCAATTAATTTTAAAACTACCCAACAACTTTTTTCTTTGTTTTTTTGTATGTCTTATAGGTTAGCCTTTGACCACTATCTCACCTGAAGGCAAGTGATGATGTGGTCAAAGATGTCATTCAGGCTAACCTAGAATTACTGGCTCACAAGGACAGCTGCCGAAACACACCGTTAGGTGCTTGGTGATAGATTTTCTAATTGAAGCCAGGCGGGCATTCGCAAAATGCCCTACCACCATGCAAACGATGGTTAATACTAACGTGTTCGAAGACCTAAGAAAACAAGGCCTGAATGAAAAACTGACACTAAAGGATAGTACCTGAATAAACTTCTGACTCTGATGAGATAATAATAATACTTCCTGAATTGACTTTCTGACAGTATTGAGTGGTGGACAGGAAGCAAACATTCACATAGATATGATTAGAATCATTTAATCGATCTCTTCAAAATACCACAGTTTCCACATATATTACCTCATATAGAATAAGATTTTAATTCCTATGACATGTTAGATAATTTGATAATAATAGATAATTCACCCGTGGGGTGCCGGGCTAGAATGTCACCTCCCCATCTCTACCCGTGGGTGTCGTAAGAGGTGACTAATTCTAGCACCAGAAGGCAGGCTGCAGCGCTTTCTGAGGAACCGATATCTCACACTGCAATCCCCAAGACGCCTACCAAGCGTGGGGATTAGGGCAAACCCTCCTATAAGGGGGAGGCTGTGCTTCAGCAGTGTACAATGCGGGAATACACATGACTGCAGCTGGCACACTTGCATAAAAGCTCCTTGCACATGCCGCCTTTCATGTATATCGCTAACTGGCATGCCTGTATCTGCCACGCAAGTAGATAGCACAATATTTGATTTACTGGCATGCAACGTGAGGGAGGGGCCGGGCCGGGGGGTGGGACGTCTCGTGAACTGGTTTGTGTATACCTCTTGCAAATACAGGCGTGCAAGGAAGCAAATTACATGCGAGTTTATTTATTTATTTATTTATTTATTTAACAAAAGTTCACAGCTGTAACATTGGTTTCTTATAACTATTAAAATATATTCTACACATGAGCCAAATAGAACCTTCACTTTGTAGGAATAGGTACATTTATAATATTACCACATGATTTGACGGGTAGTTAGTCACATTAATGAGTTGTTATACTTAATTACGTAACTGTTGACAGGGAATATATAAACAATTTTTGTTGTAACAATAAAAGCAAATTAAAGAACTAGAAAAGTAACATTACAAATTACAGAAAAATCTAACATTAATCCTTCAAGCAGAAAGTATTAATGAATGCTATTACAATAAATATCATGTTTTGTATGTATGGATTGCGTGTCGTGTATGTAAATAAATGTGTGTGTGTGTGTGTGTGTGTGTGTGTGTGTGTATGTGTGTCAATGTGGGAGGCGTTTGGTGGGAGGCAATGTTTTAGTTATAAACAATAAAACTATAAAAAAATAAAATCCGCTAAATAAAAATGCATTACAACAAATTCCATAAACAATATCATTCGGGTGTTCGTCCGACAAAACTAATTAATCAATACTTCCAACTCGATGTAAACAAGTATTAAGTTAATAAGTAGGAATACTTAAAATTTTACGAAAAACAACGCAAGTGCTAATGTTCACTAACTTTATAGTTACAGCTCACAACTACAACTTATATTGAGCGGTGCAGCTAACCGTCCAGACCAGTTTTAGCTATAGCGGGGCGCTCGTGAGGCTTACATGGCGCAAAAATATATACATATTTTATTTATTTTTATTTTTTCGTTACATACGTTATTGATTTAATATATTGAATTAATTTAATGAAGTTATTTATTTATATATAAATTTTTATTTTTTATTTTGTATAATTACATCTTATGATTATATACATCATTTGAATAGCTATTGTTTCACGAAAATGTTTTTACCTTACAAAAAATTGTCTTTAATACATTTAGATACTGCATTTTTAAAAACATGTTTAGATTTACAAAAGGGATCAATTTCGCTAAATAGTTTGTTGAAAGTTCTAGGCATTCTACTTGTTAGGCTATTTGCCGAGTAATTAGTCCGATGGGTAGGCACTTGGAACAGTTGGGTGTGTCTTGTTCTGCGTGGCGGAGCTCGTAAGGCTAGCACATCGGCGATTAACAAAGAGCAATCGAGTGTGCCTGAACAAATGTCATGAAATAATGACATATCATTTAAAATACGTCTATTTCGCAACGTCATCAATCCGTGTTTTTGACAAGAGGCTACATAATCGTTAAATATAGTCTTGCTACGGAATTCTAAGTGCTTAATAAATTTTCTTTGAATTGATTCTATAGCATTCTCGTAAATAACGTATTGCGGATTCCAAATTGGGCTGCAATAATCAAGTACGCTGCGCACATACGCGAAATATAATACTTTCAAACATAGTAAATCAGTAAATGGCCTAGTCACACGCAGTATAAATCCTAAATTTTTGTACGCTTTATCTACAATATATTCAACATGAGGTGCAAACGTAAGACTTTTGTCGAGGAATATTCCTAAATCCTTAACGCAGTCTTGTTTGATAATTAATGTATTATTAAGTGTGTACGGAAAGCAAATAGGGTCCTTCTTGCGCGTGAAGCTTATAGACATACATTTATTCAGATTCACATCAATTCGGTTTTTATTGTAATATACTGTTAATCTGTCTAAATCTTCCTGTAATTTAAAGCAGTCATTGATATTTCGTATTTTGTAATAAACCTTCTTGTCATCAGCATAAAGTAAAAAGTTTGCGTTATGGAAACATGATCCAATATCATAAAGATAAGCCGTGTAAAACAATGGGCCTAACAACGATCCTTGCGGAACGCCAGAAGGGATCCTAATGTAGTCGGAACGGGCCCCACCGATCACCACTGCTTGACTCCTATTATCAACGTACGATTGCACCCATCTCAAAAGATCACCCTGTATACCCAGTTCTTGCAGCTTTCGCAGCAGGATGACATGATCCACACGATCAAAGGCTTTTTCAAAATCTGTATAGATCACATCAACCTGCGCATTCAACTCCATACCCTTCAAAATATCACTGACAACAACGCCGAGATTGCTGGTAGTTGAACGGCCTCTAATAAAACCATGCTGCTGCTCTGGTATGCTTTGGACAATGAGTGGATAGATAGACCCATAAATAATTTTTTCGAAGCATTTACTAAGAACGTTTAGAATGGAGATGGGTCTGTAATTTTCTATTTGTGACTTAGATCCTTTTTTATGCAGAGGGACAATGTGTGCCTGTTTCCATATAGCAGGAAATACTCCTTCACGAATCGAGCGGTTGAAAATAATGGTTACTGGTTTAAATAACGTTTCAGCGCATTGGCTAATAAAAAATGGGGGTAAATTATCACTACCCGGTCCTTTATTGGGGTCTAGACCACGGAGTAGCTTGAGCACTTGTTCCTCAGATATGACAATCATACTGATAACTTGTGAACTTGACCCTAGAACAGGCAAAGGAGTTGTATCATACAAAGTAGAGGGTTGCGCAAACATCTGTTGAAAGTACAAGTTGAAAGATTGAACTATTTCAGCAGTGTTTGTTAGTTTCTTTTTATTGTGAAACATAGAACTCGGATACGCGGTCGCTGATTCTCTCTTACCTTTAATGAAGCTCCAAAGTAATTTTGGGTTGGATTTAATTGACTCTTGTGACCTGGAAATGTAGTTCTTATAACATTGTGTCTCAACCCGCTTAAATCTAGATCGGAGAAATGAAAATTCGTCATAATCTAAAGGGTTTTTATAGAGCTTCCAGCGTGAATGCACCTTATTTTTTTCTTTGTTTATATTAATGAGAGATTTAGTATACCAGACTGGGTATTGGTGAGATCCATCTACTGTTATTTGTGGTACAAATGCTACTATTACGTCATTAATCTTTTTGTAAAATTTAGACACTGCATCTTCAACCGTTCCCTGATACAGATCAGACCAATCTATAATAGATAAAGCGTCGTTAACGTCGGCATAGCAAGCTTTTCGATATTGGATTTTTTTGCGGAGAGGCTTAAATAAAGGAGCGACAGTTACATCCGATGCATCAATGTTTAGCGTAACATGAAATATGTCTTCTTTTACTAACGGAGTGGAACATTTACAGATATCTATATTAAAATTACAGAAAATGAGATCCAATGTATTTCCAGAGCAATTCGACAAAGAATTAAATTGTTGTAGGCCCAAAAAGTTACATTGATTTATTAAATCTAAGGCAGAGTGTTGTAGTTCGACACTTCCCTTTTTAATATAAATAGGATTATTGTTTTCCCATTGAACACAGGGCAAATTAAAATATCCAACGATCATGAAGTAGTCATTAGAGGATAATGACATAATGGTGGAAATCCAATCTTTAAGTTTCTTAAGCCGTTCAGGCCTCTTGTCGTCCGGCGGCATGTAAACCAAAGCTATGTGTAAATCCTTATCAGAGTTTATTGTTCTCCCTTCTATTGTTACCCATAGGCATTCAACGTCCAGGTGATCATGTTGCCAGTCTGGACGCGAATGTACGTTGAGTCGGTCGGAGTACAATATCATTATACCGCCTCCATGCGATCCGCGGTCACGTCTTATTATGTTATAATTACAACTTACCAATTCTGAGTCTAAAATTCCGCTATTCAGCCAAGTTTCCGTAATAAGAACGATATCATGATTTATAGCAAGTAAATTGCTACTAAACTGGTGCGTTTTCGTTCTAAGTCCGCGTACATTTTGATATAAAAAACTTAATTTTGTATTACCCATTAAAAATGTACTGAAGTAATCCATACTTATATAAAGTGACTGATAAAATTATAGTTATAACGTAATGGAATGTAATTATTCGCATAATATAACCAATCATAGGATATAGAAAACATTCTATATGAACTTGAGCATGCGTTGATGACCAGATGATTGATATAGCGTTTAATAATGAAAGTTGTTGAATGCAATGGTTATGTATTATTAGCAGTTTTGTGGTGTGTGTGTGTAGTGTTAAGGTGTTGTTGGAACGAGCGTATTTCTACATGAGTGTTTGACAATAAAAATATTACTGTAAGTTTAGAGATAGAATATTTAGGTATCTTTATAGTATTTAAACTAACTTTTTTAGGTCCACTTCTGAAGATATAAGAATGTACGGCGATGTATCGTTTTTTCGAATATATATGCGACAGTTTTTTGTCCATACATATTTATACTGTAGTTCTTTAGCTCTAACTTTACACTTACTTAAAAGTTGTTTATTTTTGACTGTTAGATGTTCGTTTACAAATAATTTAAAATCGCCATTCATTCCAATATCTTTGCCGGTTAAGCCGTGCTTTTTTCTTAAATATGATAGGAATGTGTCCTTTGTACTACGTTCTCGGAAGCGGGCAATTATGCAGCGTGGTTTCCCATTGATAGGACGCTTGGCACGAACACGATGGGCAAATTCCACATCTTCTAAGCGCAGCCGCAACCCCGCTAGATCTGCCAACTGAACAACTAACGCCGGGAGCGACTCTTCGTTGGCCTCAGGGATGCCAACAATTTCTACATTTTGCTGCTTTGCCCATTGTTCCTGTTTCGCCGCTGACTCCTCCATAGACGACAGTCTTGCTTCAAGATTTTTAATATTGTCTTTTAGTTGCTTATTTTCTGTCTGTAATTTCTTATTTGAGCTACTGTGAGTGTTCAGAGTCTTTTTAATATCATCGTGACTGTCGCTTACTACCTTTATTGAGTCCTCAACGCCTTGAAGGCTCTCCGATAGCTCATTCAATTTTTTGTCCAAAGTGGCACCTATTATTTTTGGTAGCTCTTTCCTTACCGAGGTCATAATATCCTCGCATAAGCTAGCTAAAAATTCTGCGCTAAAAGTTGGTTGTTGTTGTTGGGGTCGATAGGTCACAAAACTGACGTCAGAGTCATTTAAATCGCGCGTGGTGGGAGTTTGCCTCACAGGTGTTTCACTATTATTTCCCTTTCTCTTCTTAGCTATGCACTCTGGACAGATCCAAGTTTCTTTGTCATCAAATTTAGAGCTTGGGAGGCCGACACACTGGTAGTGATACTGTTTATCACAGGGCGTAGCTGAACATATCACTTTATCTTTTTCTTGAAGCGATCCAGCACAGGCACTACACAACGACATTGTTTTTGTGGAAACTTTGACTTTAACTTATTATTAAAATATTGAAGTATTTTAACAACTTTTTAACAAAAAGTATACACAAATTGCACTATATTTAATTAAAAACAACAAAATACGTAGAGAGATGCGAATCAGTTAACTACCCGCGATTCGCTCGCATTAACTTGCATTAATAATAATAATAATAATTTAATCCAGAATTGCTTCCATATACAATAAATAAAAATTAAACTTACTAATACAAACAAATTTAAAATCAATAGACAGCTACCAATCGACGTAGAGCTGAGACTGTTGGCGATAAAAGTACCATGTCATCCGCATATGATATATGGTTGACACACGTGCCTGCGATATGACATCCTACCCCAGTATCATTCAGCAATCTGCTGAGTTCGTCCATGTATACGTTAAAGAATACTGGAGAGGAAGATCCTCCTTGCCTTACTCCGCAGCGTAATGGAGCTGAATCGGATAAAACATGGTTCCACCTGACAGAATTTCCTTGTTCCACGTGCCATTTTTTAAGGATGCTGACTACCTGGCTAGGCATCCGTCTTTCGCGCAATTTCTGCCAGAGTTTAGCATGCACGACTCTATCGAATGCTTTGGATAGGTCGAGGTAGCAGGCGTAAACGTTAGTGTTAAACGGGTATAATAATTGAATAATTCACAGTTTGCTTCAAGGTAAATTGCGCCGAAAAAGGCATTGCGCCAGTAACTTCTATAATGCTGTTAACAAGCATGCAAGTTACTGTTCCATTCTACAGGCATGTGTATCCTCGACTTTACAGTAAGATAATTCGACTTAATTCAACAGGTACACAACAGATTTAGCGAAGAAGCGGCCTATGGTTACTTTAACGATATCATAGGTTCCGAGCCGCGAGTTGCCGGCACTCTCTACCATTACAACAAGACTCGCGACATGAAGGCGATAGTGGACAATATAGCGGTGCATGCCAACCAACCGATATTAACCGACTGGCAGATTGTCTCTGGTAAGTTGGTGGTTAACATTTGTAAAAGCAATTACAGGTCAGGGGCCCGATTCTCTTAGCTATTGAACGGCGTTAACGCAACTTGATTGCATGAAAATTGTAGTTTTTGACAGTATCCGTAGTCTGCCCGCTATTGAGGTTCGATTGCAAGTCAGTGGCTTGCTATCAATAGTTTTGCCATATTTGGTTTGCTGTAAGCTATTTTGTTGCGATTGCGTTGCTATAGTGGCATAGATAGCATAGCATAGATTTTAGATATTAAAATAGCTAAATGTTTAAATGTATTTATTTAACGTATTGTTTGCTAGAAAATCACTGTATTTATGTTATCACTGATGCTTAATTGATAAAAGTTTTCATTATTATTTCAGTGGCAAAAAATTTAAGCCATAGCACAGCCGTACGATAGCGACGCGATTGCTATGCAACTGCGATTAGGAACTAGAATTAGCAGGCTACCGAATTTGACAGTTCGATCGCAGAAGCATCGCAGTATTGTGGCGTTTGGTCAATAGCTAAGAGAATCGGGCCCTGGGGGTCTGCTAATTTTTTTTTTTTTTTTTGATTTAATAATCTTTATTAATCTAAAAACATGAGCTAATGTTAACAATTATCACTTCGTAGGTAGGTATCTATATATAATATTTAGATATTAACAAATTTAAAAGACAATAAGATAGGTGTCAATGGACACATTCTTAGTAAAAAATCTATTTAACAGTTTAGGTTAAAATGCAGTTAATTAGTAACCTTTATCAATAGGCTAGACTGTTATGTTATTGAAGTGCATTTATAGGTAAACTATTAATTAGATTTAGTAGTTTGAATACAAATAATTATCAGGTGATGCTTACCATCTTAATCACACTAGCCCCCACACTAGGATTCCCTGTGTTGTGGGTGGCTAGTCTCTTCCGAGTGCATAATACATATTTGTTGTACATATTTGTTGAAAAGTTTTGTCATAAAAGTCCTTATAATACAAAAAATTTGGGTAGGCAATACACATAATCAAAACACTTTAACATATAGGCTAGTTGGTAATTTAAATAACATAACTGTTAATTCATTATCTGTGTGTGACACCATCGATAAATTTATATGCATTTTTTATAACGGGGGTAGGGAAAAAAGTCAAAGTTAGTTGTGTGGCTATTGAATTATGCTGTGTGAGTTGCAAAGGTGGGAGTGTATTGTAAATGTTGTCGTCTTATTGCATGTGTGAGTAAGACTTGTGAGACGGGTTTGAGTAGTGTGGTTAGTAGGTATGTGTGCTAGCTGGGAATGAATGCAAGGGTGTACCAGGAGTGTTTGATTGGATGAGTGGATCATGTTTGTGTGTGTATGTGTACGAGTAGTATGATACCGATATCTAAAGGCATACCAGATAAGCGTTGTGTAAGATTACCCGCGCGTAAAGGAGACTCATATAAGAATGTAAGGCTGATGTCACAGTGATAAGTAGAATTAGTTTGTTACTTGTATGAGTTATATTTCTTATTTAACATATTGTAATGTTGAGTAGTATGTAATGGATAATCACTATGTACGCCATTTTGATTGTACATTATTAATAAGAACTATAATGTATTTTTTGTATGGAATTTAAATAGTTAATTTAGCACTTAATCATATTATGTACAAATTGAATAGCTACATAATAAATTACAGATTTAGGTTTATTTATTTATCTAAAAAAGGAAAATAATATTATAATTTAAGTTCCTTTTTGAGGACGATAAATGGCAGAAATAGTAAAATCAGTAATTCTTTCAATTTATTATTAAAGTTTTTATGGAAAGTTTTTGTTAGTTCGTAATAAGTATTTTAGAAAAGTTTATTTTTATATATTTATTTATTTAAATAAAGTAGGTAGTTTCTTAGAGAAAAGTTTAACAAAATTATTGCAAAAATTAAGTTTCCTAAGTTTTATCCCATTAACTCCGTGAGTGCTACTTGCTGCTATTTTATATATTTAATTGATTCTTATTATGAGATTGTATAACACAATCTTAAATAACAAGCAACGGGTTAGATAACATTATAAGATACACAACAATCATGGAATATGGTTTTTCCAATTTTACCATTGGTAAAGTCAGTTTAACAGTATTAATTACGAATCTTTATTAAGAGGTATGTAGGATTTTTTCCGTTTCTGTGTAATTTAATTTACGCAACCAGTTTTTTGTTATTTTTTTACAGGATTGTCTCAAACAATTACATATATTGAGTGTTTTGTTAATTTTGTTATACAAGTATGGACCTAAAAATAACGGTGTTCTTTTTGCAAATTTGGTATTAAGAGCGGGAGTTATCCAACTTTGGTATCGAACTGGTCGTGATGAAGTTTTTGTGCAAGACTTGGCTAGTTTATGGAATCTTAAGACAGAAGCTAAGATGAAAATTTGTCTGACTCTCAAGTGATCGAATTCTTGATATAAACTGTCGGTTGAGTAGCGATAAGGCTTTTTGTATGCTGTTTTTAGGACGGCTCTCTGAGCCCTTTCAGCTTTGATTAATAGATAGTCATAAGTAGCACCCCATGCTACCACACAATATGATAATATGGAGTTGCACAAAGCGTAGTAAACTTGACGAATAAGGTCAGGTTCAGCAACATATCGCAGTTTATAAAATATATATTTAAGTTTTCTAACTCTTGCACTTATAACGTCGACATGTTTATTCCACTTGAGTTTATCATCTAGGTAGACTCCTAGATACTTAATTAACTTTACATTCTCCAATGATATGCAGGAACAGATATTCTGGGGAGACTTATTGCAGCTATGTAGTTTAATGGAAATAGGCTGTTCTGGAGCTGTGCGTTGAGAAATACTGAAAGTTAGGTATTTGGTCTTGGACGAATTTAAGGTCAGGAGGTTTCCTTGCAGCCACTGAGAAACCTGACAGAGGCCAGCTTCAGTTGCCTCTGTAACTGATGCCCATGAGTCTCCGTGAAATAACAAAGCAGTATCATCGGCAAAGGCTAGAGTTTTTGCATTGGGGATATTGAGGTGGCACAAGTCATTGATATATATGAGAAAAAGGGTCGGTCCTAACACGCTACCCTGCGGCACACCAAACTTTACTTCAGCGAGATCACTTTCGTAGCTACCCACAAGTGTTTTTTGCATTCTGTTTGTAAAGTATGAGGAAAACCAATCAAGAGGCAAACCTCTTATGCCCAGCGATTGCATTTTGTTTAATAAGATTGGGCGAGAAACCGTATCGAATGCCTTGGCGAGATCTAGAAAGACGCCAATGCATTTCTGACCTGAGTCCAGTGTGGAGGTGATATGGTCAGCCATAGTAACCACGGCGTCCTGTGTAGATCTGCCTGAGCGAAATCCGAATTGGTTCTCGGCCAGAAGGTGGTTAGACTCAAGGTAGGAAAATAGCCTTATATTTACTATCTTCTCTAAAATTTTTGATATTGAAGTCAACAATGAAATTGGTCTGTAATTTGAAGAATCGTGGAGATCTCCAGCCTTAAATATTGGTACTACATTGGCTACCTTTAGAGTGTCTGGTACTATTCCCGTACTCATGCTTAAGTTGCATAAGTAAGAAAGAGGAGACGACAATACTAATTTAGCTTTTTTGATAATCTCATTACCGATATTGTCATGCCCAGGCGCTGATTTAGTTTTTAAACTGTCTATGACATTAAGTATTTCTATTTCATTAGTAGGACAGAAATAAAACGAATTACGGGGACAATTTGGAGCTGCAGAAGCTTTTTTGGCTAAGCCTTCCTCTGTCGTGGAGTTTTTCTCTAAAATTTTGTTAGCTAGCTCGTTTCCGATAGATGTGAAGAATCTGTTGACTTTATTTAAGGATTCTTTCGGTGGACAGTTCGACGAAGTTTCGATTAGTGCTGTGTTACAGGTATTTTTATTGCCTATATTGCATATATCTTTCACAGCTTCCCACGTCCTTTTAGTGTCACCTTTGCTGTTAAGAAGTAAGTTCCTATCATGGGTATCTTTGAGATTCTGCAATATATTGTTACATGTGTTTCGGTATGATTTGTATTGTTGTTTTAGTGCTTCATCCTTAGGATTTTTTTTAGACCTCATATGGAGCCAATCTCTTCTTCTGACGCATTTAATAAGCCCTAGCGTCATCCATGTTCGGCGAATAGATTTAGAGTTTTTCACTACTTGCGTGGTTTTATTTGACTCAACACATTCCTTTACTAAACTTATAAAAGTGGCAAAAGCTAAAGATGCATCTGGCTGATTATATAAAATCGACCAATTTACAGCCTCAAGATCAGTAACTATTTGAGCTTGGTTGAACTTATACAAAGACTTTGTCGTATTGCATAATACATTATTCTTACATTTATCAATTCCTATTAACACAGCGTCATGATCTGATACATCTGCCCCACAAACCACAACTCGAGAAGGAAGGCCTGTTTTAATTAGTGCATGATCGAGGCAAGTTTTATCGTGAGTCGCTATAAAGTGCCCTGGAATAAGACCATAGTGTGCTGTCAGTTCTAGATATTTCTCAGAATTGACATCTACCGAGTTCTTCCCGATATCAATATTAATATCACCAGTAAGTATGACTGATTCTGTTTGCACTTTGTCTAAAACCTTTTCCAGAGATTCAAGAAATTGTTCAATGTTAGATTTGGAAGGCGACCGATAGATGCTGATTATGGTGACTTGATTTTCTAATTCAACTAATAGACAATTAGCGTCATTGAATTGGGGTTCCGTAATATTAACTTTTATATCATGTCGAGAATAAACTACTATTCCGTCATTTTGATTCAAATATTGTAATGATTTGTGATAAATGTAGTTTTGGAGTGAAATTTCAGGTGAATATTGATTCAGCCAGCATTCAGTGAGTATGATTATATCGGGTAAGAATTTAAGTCGTGTCAAAAATACTGTTAGGCTATCGAAATTTTTACGCAAACTGCGAATATTTTGAGTAATGATTGTAAATTGTCTTTTGGCGTCATCGTCCCCTAAAAGTTTTCTGCATGAGTCAGGGTCATATGTGTGTGTGCTTTGTATGAGGTTTGTTGTATCCAAATCATCCATAAAGCATACTTTATCGAATTTTATTTCGGGGAAAATGGGATGTGCTCGAAACGAGTATCCGAAGTACGCACAGCGCTGTATAGAATCGCGTGGAACAACAAACCTTACGCTGCTTGATTAGTATGAGGAAAAAAGTGAGAGCTGCATTTAATGTCTCTATAATTAATTGGTATGTTGTGGCCTTTGCAGTACATAATTGTAAGATGTAATTCATAAATAAACATAAAAATTGAGAGTATGTAAAGATTCGGATGGAGATAACTTTTAAATGTAGGTTGAGGGTTAAATACAAAAAATCCATAGCAGAACATGCACTAACACATTTACAGACATCGCAAACTAGAGCTAAAGTTCCCAATTCAACAAATATAACCTTTTCATTTATTAAATATAGTCATACCAGAGTCTTGAGTGATTTTATTTGCTCCTCAGTTGATATCGTTATGTAAGGGGCTCCTTCGCGCTTTCGTAGATACACCTTGCCATTGGATGTCCAACAAAATGCGTAATTATCTGTTTTGGCTAGTTCTCTCGCAAGGAAGTGAAGTCTCTTTGCCTTAGCAGTGAGATGCTCTGATATATATATGGTCGTGTTGCTACCTTTCAGGCCAAGATGTCCGGAGTTGAGTTGGTCTTGCCTGTGAGACTTGTTGTAGAGTTTTGCTGCAATTAGAGTCTTGCCCTTAAGAAGTGTATTGCAAAACTCCACAACGATGGTTGAGCTATCGTTCGAGCTATGAGTAGGAATTCTATAGACGTCGCGGATTTCTGAAGAAGAGAAACTCAAGTTTAAGGACTTGCTAAGCATTGTAAACGCATTGTAAAGATCCTCTTTAGTTTCCCTTTTTTCTCGGGGTTTGGCGTTTGGTACATTTCTGATCTCTATGCACGTTTTTTTCATGTTTCGGTCTATTGTCTCGCATTTGTCTTCCAGTAACGCAATATTTGCCAACATCTCCGAGCGGTTACGCTCAAGCTTCTTAATATTGTCTTGAATGTCAGCAAGTCTGCTCATTGCAATATCTACGCTCTTTTCTAGGTTGGAGTTTGAGTCTTGGACTGTTGATAGTTTAGAGTTGATATCAGCGATATGAATTTCTATAGCATCCAGTCTACTGTTTTGGTTCACTTTAAGAGACTCAAACAGATCTCTCATTTCTGTTTTCAGAGCTGTTAAGCTGTCTATTTCGTCACCAGATAAGCGGCGCTTTTTGTCTCTATTCCTCACAGTTCTTTCCTCTCTAGAGAGACATCTAGAAGTTCTGGACGTTTCTGTGTCAGAAGCAGAGTGCAGAACATTAGAAGGTGGCGAGCGAGCCATTCTTGGCATATTTCCAAAGTTTCAGTCACGCACGTAACACACAACAGAGCAGTACTGTGCACGTACCTTAAACGTTAAGACGAGGCAACGCACACTTATAAATATGGGCGGTATTGATGGTTAGTTGTGTGTGGGCGACGCTTTAGTATAATGGATGGACTTTACTTCTTCACTAGTGGTAGTAGGTTAAATGTGTGAGTAATGAATATACAATCTGCAAAAACTCACACTTGTATACGTGTAGTTGTTTGCAACTTCCTCTAATTTCATGCGCTCCTATTATTTTGGACCGTTCAAACTTGATTAATTTGCACTTTTATTTAAAATGTAATTAAATACGTAAACTAAACAAATAAATACGTGGATGCGTCTGTACTGCACGACGTCCGAGATGGAAGAATTACATGTTCATATTCAGCATAGATTCATTCAAGATCCATACAAGACAAAATCCGTACCTAGTCTGCTGATCTCTTATGAATATATGAAACTATGATGAATCTAGGCCGGTTAGAAGATATTGCCAATAAAAAATAAAAAGAGAAGAGTAAGGTAATTCAGAAAACAATTCCGTTATTATTTATTAATATTTTATTATTTCGTTTCGTTTTTATATGAAACCGAGATTGAATCAATATTGACTCAATATGAACGATTTGAAGTTAGTAGACTACCAAAACTGACAAAATTTACCAGGCCGAGTCCATTATAGATTCATATTGATTAGCAGACTTGACACCCAGCTGTTTTAACACTATACTTTTATAGCAAAGTGTCACTGGTAATAATGTCCGGCTCTAGAGACAGATGGTTGATGATTTTGAAGCGCTCGTAGCGAAGTTTGCTTAGCCTTTCTGAATAGATCAGCTAAGTTAACCAACGTCCGCCGCGGTCAGGAGTTGGATGGGTGACCACTAGTGACATTACTACTGAGCGCTTCCGTGCTTCGGAGGGCACGTTAAGCCGTCGGTCCCGGTTGTTGTCTTAGGATGAGAGTAACGTTACAGCATGTAGGAATTTTGCGAATGCCCGCCTGGCTAGCTATCACCCTCAATTAGAAAATCTGTCGCCAAGCACCTAACGGTGTGTTCCGGCAGCTGTCCTTGAGATTCAGTAGTTTTAGGTTAGCCTGAACAACATCTTCGACCGCATCATCACTTACCATCAGGTGAGATAGTGGTCAAAGGATAACCAATCAGGCATAAAAAATAAAAAATTACACATTTTTTAATATAACAATTATGTTATTTTACAGGTGACTACTACCTCCAATCATCGGCGCCTTTTATAAACCAATACGTGGACGCGTCGAACGTCATCGCAGTATTAGAGGGAGAGAGCGGATTCTACATTAACGGCACTTCCGGCAGTTCTATACTGGTCAACTGCCATTACGACTCTGTGCCTTTTGCTATGGGTAAATAGATGTTAAAATAACTTAAAGTTAATTCGGTGCACTGATTAGTAAAGCTGTTATAGGTTTATTTAGAGAAACAAAACCTAAAAATGGAAACGACTTCAATACTCAAAGGTGTGAAATAAATTGTTGAAGTTTACAATGTACAAAATTGTTAAAAAAAAATCTCCCTCTTTAGTGTCCTTTGCTACTTACGGGATCGATTGTCATTCACTGGCAATGATTATATTATGAAAGGAAAAAAAAATGTAGATATCCGAGTGTAACTCCAAAACGGCTTGACCGATTTTGATGAATTTTAAATGCGACCACCCGGCAAGCATCAGCTTTCAAATAAAAAAGAAACATCAACATCGGTCCACCCTGTAAAAGTACTGAGGTAACAAACACAAAAAAATACAGACGAATCGAGAACCTCCTCCTTTCTTTGAAGTCTTCTTTTATGTTATTGAGACGGAACAAGCTCGAGGCCCATCTGATGTTAAGCGGACTAACCTCTGCCTATGACAGATGCTTTTCGTAATAAGTCAAGAATTGCACTGCGCCCGTTACCTTGAGACATAGTTCTTAAGTCTCATGTGCCTGTAATTTCACTGGCTCTCAAGGACTGCTGCCGGAACACACCGTTAGGTGCTTGGCGACAGATTTTCTACTTGAGGGTGGTCGCTAGTCAGGCGGGCATTCGTAAAATGCCCTTCCACCATGCGGTGAAGCTCAAGCACGCGGCGGGATTCGAACCATGGACCTGCTGCGCGGAAGTCCATAGCCAATGCCACTGAGCCATCGCTGCTTTCTATTATTAATAATAATATTATTTGGACGGGTGACTGCAGAGCGTGCTTCGGAGGGTACGTAAATCGTTGGTGCCGGTTGTTGTCCTAGGATAGCATACGTTGCGGAAATCTCTACTACTACTAGTCTACCCTCAAGTTGAAAGTCTGTTACCAAGCGTGAACGGCTTGGCTGGCACTTGCCCTTGAAGGTCAGTCATTAGATGTCAGGAACAACAGCAACTTCGATTTCGATAGTTCGTGGTCAAAGTCTAGCCAATAAAATAAATTTAAAAAATCATATTATACTGTCTTCTAACTCATTATCTAAGTGACCACCATGTATAATATAATTTATCTAGATATACTCGTATACAGGGTTTTTGGTAAAATGGTAACAACCTCTTAGGGTTGACTTATGCCTCCACCGCGGCAACACTGGACTGTGCCGTGCTCCTTTTGAATATTTACATCGAGCTTAGTAATAAAAAATATGAAATATTAAATTACAGGCACAAGAGACTTTTAACATCAGGTGGTCCTAGTGCTTATTCCGCCAAATACACATAAACAAATAAAAAAAAAACATATCAGAATGTTTCTTAGGACTAGCAGAAATCAACCCTAAGAGGTTGTTAGCATTTTACCAATAACCCTGTATAATGTATAACTTTTTTGAAAACAATCCCTTCTACACATTAAAAGAATATATGTCAATGCAGCTTCTAGAATCTTTGTTCTTACGACAAGTGCAAACGTGATAACTGTAAATTATTTAACTATATTAAGTGTAAAAAAATTACGATTATAAAAGTTTTATCAATTATTTACATACACCTAATTAGAATTATTTAAGTAGTTATATGTGTCAAATGTAATTTGGACTTGCCTTTAAAAAAAATTACTGAAGGGCTAATAAAACTTCTTTATATCTTTATCTTTAATCTCACCTTCAAGTCTCGAATATAGATTCAGAATTACTCAGTAACGAATGATCATGTTGTATTTTCAGGTGCATCCGACAATGTGGTGTTCTGCGCGGTAATGGCGGAGACACTGAGCAGGTTCTCGAAGAGGACGCAGAAGTTCAAACACAATATCATATTCCTTTTCAACGGGGCTGAGGAAAATGGACTTCAGGTCAGACTACTTCAACTGTATTTATATAAAAGGAAAAACTGTTTACTTTTGAAGCGCTCGTAGCTGTTCATAACCGATCAGCAAAGTTAAGCAACGTTGCCCGCGGTCATGAGTTGGATGGGTGATCGCTAGTGACATTACTACTGAGCGTTTCCGTGCTTCGGAGGGCACGTCAAGCCATCGGTCCCGGTTGTAGTCTTAGGATGGCAGTTGTTACAGCATAGTGGTAGGGCATTTTGCGAATGCCCGCCTTGCTGGCTACCACCCTCAAGTAGAAAATGTGTTGCCAAGCAACTATCAGTCTGTTCCGGCAGCTATCCTTGAGAGCCAGTAATTCTAGGTTAGCTTGAACAACATCTTCGACCACATCACCACTTACCATCTGGTGAGATAGTGGTCAAAGGCTAATCTATCAGGCATAAAAAAATTAAAATAAAAAAACAAAATACATAAAAATAAATAATGGATACTAATAAAAAACTTATAAGTACTAAACTTATAAGCTACTGGTAGCAGGTTAAAAGAAAGAGTTTAGTTCCATACTCACTTTTCCTGATGCTCAAAGCAAAAATCGATATTTCGGTGAGTTTTTAAACACTTAAAGTGTCCTTTCGTTTGAAAAGGTAAAATGTAAGTCTCGCTAAATGCATAATAAAAAAAACATATGTAAATATTTCAATCAGTATGTTTCCGGCCAGTACGAAAATTTACTATGTAATTAATAAATCTCTCACACTTCTTGTGATACATTTATCCAGAGTCCTAAACTAGGCTATTCACCCGTAACTCAACATCTTAGTTCTCTTTTTAAAAATCCTTAATGGTACAAAATTACAAATTTACGAGAGAAAAAAATATAGTCATGTGCGGAATTCGAACCCGCGTCCATCCACCCCTATAGCCAGGGGATGTATAGGGGTGGATGGACGCGGGTTTGAATGCCGCACATGACTATATTTTTTTCTCTCGTAAATTTGTAACGTAATCCGCCGAGTATTTTAAAAGAGTCTTTAATATTGTATAACGAACCCTAAATTCTTAATATGGATGAACGAATCTGAAATTTTCATATAAGAAATTATTATCAATTCACAATATCTGTACGTTTGGATTTCAGGCAAGTCACGGGTTCCTGAAGCACCGCTGGGCGGCCGGCGTCAAAACTGTCGTCAATTTGGACGCGGCGGGGATGAATGGGAAACCGGCAGTTTTTCAAGTAATATAACTAAAGTTTATGGTAAACGATGTTACGTCTATAGCGTTAAATTTATTGCTAGGTCGTCTAAACAACCTAAGTCAAAGTCTCACTACTGTAGTATTTTTTGAAGCAATAATGGCTGAGCGGTAATAGCTATGGATCGTGCCGCAGGTTACTGGTTCGATCCCCACCGCCGGCTTGAGCTTTATCGCACGGTGGAAGAGCATTTTGCGATTACCCGCCTGGTTAGCTACCACCCTCAAGTAGAAAATCTGTAGCCAAGCACCTAACGGTGTGTTCCGGCAGCAGCCGTTGAATGCCAGTGAAATTACAGGCACATGAGACTTTACAACTATGTCACAAAGTGACGAACGCAATTCAATTCGTAACCTGTGATGAAAGCATCTGTTCTAGGCAGAGGTTAGTCCGCTTAACATCAGGTAGGCCTCGGGCTTGTTCCGTCACAATAACATTAAAAAAAAACCTAGACTTATTCACGTAGTACGCGGGATTCGGAGACTGTTTTTCAAATCAATAGCTAAAATTTGTAATTTTTATATCTTTGACTAATATAGTCGCTAAGTATAGTATAGTAGCTAAGTGTTTACTAACTATAGTAGCTAAGTGTTTGATAATTATTCAAGATAATATTTTCAATATTGTTTGAAAAAGGACAATACCATGGCCATGTCCAAACATAGTCACAAGCGCGATAACAATTAAAAACTAGTAATTTTGAAATCATATCTAAATATTATTATAATATAATTAACAATTTAATATTACGTTTAACTAAGATCCGCATGTACAACTGCATTATTTTGTTATGGTTTGATCTGAGTAGCATTTTAATGACGAGTAGCATATTTAGTATAAATGTATATTTTTTAGTATTATGTTTGCAATAAAGCCTGCTTGGTGAATTATCCATCGCAATACGATGGTTGAAGGAACGAGAGCAAAAATTAGAGTTAGGAGTCATTGTGTCATGCTAGCTCAATTGGTTAGAGCATACCCCGGCTAAACGCGATGGAGGCGGGTTCGAATCCCGCACATAACTATAATTTTTTCGCTCGTAAAATTATAATTTTGTAATGTATATTTGTTGTAGGTGACGGACCCGCGAGTGCTAAACGCGTACCGCCGCGCCGTGCCGCGACCCAACGCGCAAGGGACGGGGGAGTTCCTGTTCTCGTCCGGGATCATCCCTTCTGATACAGACTTTAGAATATTCAGGGATTTCGGAAACATGAATGGTAAGTTATATGTTCTACGCAATTTAAAGAGATTTGAGTAAGATATACACGAAGTTATTGGGATTTCAGAGATGAATACGCAAAGTTATTGGGATTTCAGAGATGAATACGCAAAGTTATTGGGATTTCAGGGATATATACGCGAAGTTATTGGGATTTCAGAGATATATACACAAAGTTATTGGGATTTCAGAGGTATACACGCAAAATTGCTGGAATTTCAGACATTTATACTCAACGTTATTGGGATTTCAGAGCTATATATTCGTAGTTGTTAGGATTACAGAGATGTATACGCGAAGTTATTGGGACTTCAGGGGCCCGATTCTCTTAGCTATTGAACGGCGTTAGCGCAACTTAATTGCATGAAAATTGTAGTTTTAGCAGTATCCGTAGTCTGCCCGCTATTTAGGTTCGATCGCAAGTCAGTGGCTTGCTATCAATAGTTATTGATATATTTGGTATGCTGTAAGCTATTATGTTGCGATTGCGTTGCTACAGTGGCATAAAATATTTTGGAGGATTTTAGATACAAAAATAGCTGAAGTATTTTTTGCTATAAAACCACTGTATTGATGTTTTGACTGATGCTTGATTGATAGAAGTTTTCATTATTATTTCAGTGGCAACATTTGCAAGCCATAGCACAGCCATACGATAGCGACGCGATTGCTATACAACTACGATTAGGAACTAGAATTAGCAGACTACCGAATTTGACATTAACAGCAGTTCGATCGCAGAAGCATCGCAGTAGTGTGGCGTTTGGTCAATAGCTAAGGGAATTGGCGCCCAGATCTATAAACGCTAAGTTTCTAAATAAACATAAATTAAATGAAACAGGAAATACTTTTGACAAGAAATAATGCATAGAGCGGTAAATAAATACCAAGAAAATATAAATTTCTGACTCATTGCAATAATAAAGTCATACATTTGAAATAAATTAAAATGCTTAGTTTTTTAACACAAGTAACGAATTTAACCGTTGTTTGACCTGATGAAATACGATGACATGCTTGGAGTGTTCCAGTTTTATGAAAATGTGATTTCAGAGCTATATTTTCGTAGTTATTGGGATTTCAGAGCTATATTTTCGTAGTTATTGGGATTTCAGAGTTATATATTTGTAGTTATTGGGATTTCAGAGCTATATTTTCGTAGTTATTGGGATTTCAGAGCAATATTTTCGTAGTTATTGGGATTTCAGAGGTATATACGCAAAGTTATACTTGTGACGACTATGCGATATTAGACCGCCACTGTTACTGGACTGACACTACTGCAAAATTATTATTTTATTAAAAATTGCTTAAAAAGTTTCAGACCTTACTTATTGGGCTTTTGGTAAAGCTTGGGTCTTTTATAATAATCATAGATTAGGGGTATTATTGAAGACCTACATATTTTTTAGGAAATGAACGATACTCAAAGTGGTACAATGTATAAACATCACTTCCAATATAAATTAAAGACATGTATATGGGTTAATAACCATATTATTGTATAATTTCCTCGCAATTGAATTGAAAATCTGAGTGTATAACTCGTGCGTACGAGTCCTTTTAGCCTCGACTTATATCAGTCCTCGCCTTTGACTCGAGCTGTTAAAGTCTCGACAAAATTGGGATGTTTAATGCTCTCGTATAACGTAGTATTAGTTTATCGATATCGTTATATTCGCAGGTATCGACATAGCGTTCATGAAGTGGGGCCACGTGTACCACACGCGGTACGATGCCGCAGAGCTGCTCCAGCGCGGCGTCGTACAGAACGCGGGGGACATGGTGATGGGGCTGCTCGCTGAACTTGCTGATATGGACGAGTTGAACACTCAGGTATGTACTATTTTTATCTAATGCTTTACATCTAGTATTCTTTTACTGAAACTTGATCGGTATAATGTCATTTAATAAGAATATTATATTTTTTGATTTAAAATAAGTTATCTATACAGTGTTGTTGGTAAAATCCTGAGAGCGCCCGCCGCAGCAACATTGGACGCCGCGCTCCCTTTGATTATTTTCATCGAGCTAAGTAATAAAAAATATAAAATAATAAATTTTAAAGTAAATTTTTTTTAAAGGCATCATTATATGTTATAGTGACAGAACAATATTAAAAAAATATATGTTTCAAAATATGGCTATAAGGGTGGATGCACATGACTATAATTTTTTCTCTCGTAAATTTGTAATTATGAATCGAAAGAAATATTTAAGATCTGTGTGTCACCTAAAGTCTACCGATTTTTGTAAGCCTTAAATTAAATTGTCTTAAAATGAAGAATAGTGATATTCCGTTGCCGTAATTGTTGACAGATAGAGCCGACGAAAGCTGTATACTTCGACTACCTGAACGTGTTCGTGATCACGTTATCTACCGCAGCGTCGTACGCACTGGACGCGATGGTCGCGGCGCTCGCCTTAGCCTCCGTCGGGTACTACGTGTGGCTCGTCGGACCGCGTGAGTATTGTCTATACCTGCTGTGTACGCCCTCCCCCCCACCCCCCATTGCTACTTATAGGTGGGTGTCGTAAGAGGCGACTAAGGGGGAAGTACCGGAAGATGGGCAGCAGCGCCTTCTGAGGAACTGATATCTTAAACTGTGATCCCCAACACACCGTTAGGTGCCTAGCGACAGATTTTCTACTTGAGGGTGGTAGCCAGGCGGGCATTCCCAAATTGCCGTACCACCATTCTATAACGACTGCCATCCTAAAGGTACAAGTTGGTAGCCGACTGCATGCAGCAGCAGCAGACGACATGTCGTAGCTTCATGTCGTCACGACACGTCGTTGCGTCATGTCGCTGCAGTCATGATTGCGAACCCGACAGCAGATGCAACCAGTTGGTTTTGAGTGCTCCGTCAAACAAGATGTCTCACGTGTTCGAGAATAGTGATCGTATTTTTTTATATCTTTTATTAGAAGAGGAAGAAGACGACGATGACTTGTTTTTATTATACTGAAAAAGATGAAAAGCCACACGTCCTATACTTAAATGTAAAGCAACTGAGGTGACTTATTCAATACTGATCAAAAACCATTTAAAAAGCGATATGAAAGAAATCCATTTTGAATGCTCCGGCGTCAGCGGCATTACTGATCTGCAGTCGGACGACACTGCCATCTGCCGCTCGACGACGCGTCGCTAGCTTCATGTCGCTAACTACGGAGGAAATTTCATAGAAATACGGAGAAACCAGTAGTGTCGCTGCGACAAGTCGTTTGCTGCAGCTTCATGTCGTCCGCTACCAACTTGTACCTTAAGAAACAGGGAACGAAGGTTTAATGTGCACTCTGAAAGCGTGCAAGGAAGCGCTCGATAAGTAAATGTCACTAGCGGTCACATAATCAACTCATGACCGCAGCGGACGCCGCTTAACATATTCGATCATTAAAGACGAATCACCTAGCCGATTAATTATCGCAGTTAACATTACTTAACCTAGTTGATTGATCACGAGCGCTTCAAGCGCTCTGTAAGTAATAATAACAAATATTAAATAAAAGCAATCATTTTATAGTTAAAAAAATTATTAAAAAAAAAAAATAACTACTAACAATTTTGCCTAATTTACCTGTTAAGCCGATGTGACGTCAAACGCCACGCAGTCAAACTGGATAATCATGTGTCCTTTCCGGGGTCTCAAACTATTTCCATATCAAATTTCATCCAGATCGGTCCAGTAGTTTTTAAGTTTATTCGTTACATACAAAAATACAAATCTTTCCTCTTTATAATATTACTTCCGCAAAGTAACGCCTGAATCTATTCATTCATTCATCATAAGAGAAATTACATATTATTGTTTAACAACAAAATAAAATCTTTCCTATCGTTCTTACGAAAACGAGTAAACGAGTTTTTCAAGTAAAATTACCGGTTATTCGTACATTTTTTGCAAAAAGATTTAGCCCTTTTATTGAGACATATTTATATAATAAAGTCCTGGATCAGTGCGATATCAAACACAGTTCAGTGTTTGAAGCCAAAACCATCATTGTAAACTGGTTGCTCACGCTTAACTATGATGAGACTGAAAAAGTTTTATTGACAACTTCTTAAATTTATGGATTACTCATATATGTTAATTATTCGTAATTTATATATTCTATACTTACTTGTTTATACTTTCGATATATGATAATATTTATATATATTAAAATATATATATATATATATATATATATATATATATATATTTCTTTTACAAATTTAGTAAAAATATAAATAGCATTTATGTATGGATAATTTACAAAAAAACTGTATGGAACTGATGTTATGTAGGTTAAACATATATTCATAAATATTTTGCTGTAAAACTTTAATAAAGTCAACTGAGCGCTAACCCTATTACTGTACAGCTATCAAAAGGTCTTTACGATACAGACTTAAACGTCTAGTGTGAAGACCACCAGCAATACATAAGTTTGAAAAAGTGTTAATTGGCTTAAATAAAGATTTTTATTATTATTATTACGCAAGTGGTACTATAGATGTCGCTCCATCCCAATACGATCGTTAAAGAACGATAGGAAAGATTTGAATTATGACGTCATGTCATGTTAGCTCAATTGGTTAGAGCATACCCCGGCTCAAGGCGTGGATGGACGCGGGTTCGAATCCCGCACATGACTGAAATTTTTCCTATCGTATATTTGTGATTTTGTAATGTAATCCGCATAGCAGGCGTTATTGCAAACCTAACAATATTTAAAATATTTTAAGTCTGTTTCTAATACTGAATTTTGAAGCGCTCGTAAGTTAAAACTTTAGACTACTTTAATAATTACAAATAAATATGCAGAGTTTGTTGTCCGCAGGCATGTCGATAGTGTTGGAGTTAGTTTGGGCGGTAGCGAGTAGATTCGCTTCTATGAACGCCGGCGTGTTGGCCGCCGTTGTCTGTGCTGCCGTCATGATACCCACTACTATACAGCTCAGGTAAATACTCACTCGATATACATCTAACCTATTTTTTTTTAACACCCTTGCTCGTAAAGTGAGCTATATTACATCGTTCTTAAGGCCATAAACTGAACTATAACACCCTCGTGCATAATAATATTATACACTAGTGCGTAATAGAATTATCCCTACAAAGTTCAGTTACTACCTAACTGTTATTTCCTAATTATATGCGAGTAAACAGAACATTTTCAATTTCACCGGGTAATACAGATTTGTAACATCAAAGAGGTTTATATGTAATCAACAAACATACAGCCGCGCGCAAAAAAAAAACTTGCGCCCTATTTTCCGTAATTTTCGTATGTTGTTTGTATCGCATTTGTGCAATATTTTTTTTTCCTCGCAAGGGTGTTGAAAAAGTGCGTATGAAACTCGTGAGCAACTTAACTCACTTGTATCATAATCTACTATTAATTGCTGGTAGGTAAGCCTTTGATCACAATCTTACCTAATGGTAAGTGACGATGTGGTCGAAGGTGTTAACAGGTTTCACCTAAAATTACTGCCTCTCAAGAACAGCAGCCGGAACACACTGTTAGGTGCTAGGCAACAGATTTTCTACTTGAGGGTGTTCGCTAGCCAGGCGGGCATTCACAAAATGCCCTACCACCATGCGGTTGAAGCTCAAGCCCGCGGTGGGATTCGAACGAAGCCAATGCCGCTGAGCCATCATTGCTTCAAAATTTGTATCGCAGACATCTTTCGTCCGCCATTATTTGATTTTGACAGCTGTCATGAGAAAGTTCTCTTGATTGACAATGATATCCTCATGTCAAGAGCCACGTTGTGCAACCTTGCCATAATCCCCACGCTCGGCAGGCGTTTTAGGATCATAGTGTGAGATGGCAGTTCTTGTACCCACTTTCTGTTGTTTTTTTATGTTATTGTGACGGGACAAGCTCGAGTCCCACCTGATGTTAAGCGGACTAACCTCTGCCTATAACAGATTCATTTCGTCACAAGTCACGAATTGCACTGCGCCCGTCACCTTAAGATATAAAGTAAGCCTCATATGCCTGTAATTTCACTGGCTCTCAAAGACAGCTGCCGGAACACACCGTTAGGTGCTTGGCGACAAGATTTTCTACATGAGGGTGATCGCTAGCCAGGCGGGCATTCGCAAAATGCCTTTCCACCATGCGGTGAAGCTCAAGCCCGCGGCGGGATTCGAACCATGGAGCTACTGCGCGGCAGTCCATAGCCAATGCCATTGAGCCATCACTGCTTCAAAGTGTGTCTTCTGTGTTTTTTTCATTTGTCGTCACATATGACTATTAAAGCAGTGATGGTTCAGTGGCATTGGCCATTAATTGCCGCGCAGCAGGTTCATGGTTCGAACCGCGCCGCGAGCTTGCTATTCATCGACCAACATTAGTTTTTCTTATATTGTTTGTGTATACATTTATACTTATGATTAATAACTATATCATGACTGATAAACTAGTCTCTAATCTAAGATACATTTTATGGTTTTATTAGAGATTTTCGTAGCAAAGGTTAGTTTTCGTGGCAAAGTTACTAACAAAACTGAGAATTAATTTATATATGGACTCACTTAGTTTTTAAGATCTAACACCTTTTACACTGAGTTACATCTAAGTGTAAAAATGTCAATGATGTATGGATGGAGAATGTAATATGTAAAATTGGATAATGTATGTGTGCAACCAAAAAAGAGTACTGACTAAGAGTCTGTAGTGCGTAGCATAATTATTAAAAGAAAAAAAAAGGTTAGTTCAATTAAAGTACAAACACGATATACCTATATATTCGTATATTTTAATTTATTATGTTGTTTATTATTTTAGATATCTATCGGAGCCATGGATCGTGGTGCCGATATTCTGGATGCCATACCTGATCGCGAGCGTGGTAGCGTCTCAGGCGTTTGACGCTTGGAGGACGAAAAAGGTACGAGTTGTGCATCTTCATAAGTATATTATATACAGCTATCTTCTGCAGAACCGTTAATATAGTGATTTAAAGGTAGCCTATCAAATTGTTAAGAGTACAGTTCACGGAGTGCTTTTCATACAAACGTAGTTTTGTCATTTTAATACCAAGTGTTCAAACTCGGTGAAATTTTGTATGCATATTTCTGAGCCTAATATCTATGCTTCTACATAGACTACTACTACTACTTCTACTAGGTTGGCCAGTTTTTTTATTTAATATTTATAATATCCCTAAATGTCAATATAACAGTTCCCATACAAAACTATTTTCCGTATTATTTTTGTAAATACTTAATTTTACGGATATCCAGCAAAACTAATACAGATATTAGGCTCAGGATAAACATGCAAAGTTTTACCGAGTTTGAACGCTTAGTAATTAAAATATGACGAAACTACCTTTGTATAGAAAGCGCTGCGTGAACTGTACAAAAAGATGGACTTTGTTTAGTTCAGCTGTGTTACCGTCCAGGAATTGTTCCAGCAGGAAATAAATGAGTGAACTGTAAGGAAAACTCATCTGCTGGAACAGCCCTTTTAGACAGACGGATACTTTTGTCTTTGTTTCGCGGAGCTAACTATAACTAACCTAAGAAATAATAATTCAACCATAAAAATTAACAAATTGTACAATATTTTTATGAATTTATCTCCTTTCGACTAAATTCACATAAATTTTAGATTATTTTTACGCGCCGCAAAAACATAGCGCTCACCATTTTTCATGAAAAATTCGGTGACGTATCAAAGCTAATTTATCAAGACCATGATCCAAGAAAACATATATGATTGTATCATGGTTAAGCCCACAAAAATGACAGCTAGGTGCCATGTTATTTTTTTTTTTCTGTCGCATGGATTCGGACATATTATTACGCGTAGCTGTACCGAACAAGCTGTTATGCATTTGGTAGCATACCTGTTGATGTAATGTTATATGTGTTTAATAATTATGGACATGATTTGGTTAGTAATGTAGATTAAATTGGAAACAAATAAATATATATCATTATTATTTTAAAATGCAGTATTAATAAATGCTTCTACATAATGTAATAAGTAAGTGTTGGTTCCGACACTAATGTATGGTAGTGAAAGTTGGCTATGGCAGAAAAAGCATGAAAATAGAATAAATGCAGTGGAGAAGAGAGCATTGAGGAGCATGATTGGAGTCAAACGGAGTGACAGGATAGGAATAATGTGATAAGGGAACGATGTGGTGTGAATGAGGATGTAGTCACACAAATCGAGAATGGTACTTTAAGATGGTTTAGACATGTGGAGAGAATGAATGGAATAAGAATGACTAAATAGGTATACGTGGGCCAAGTGAACGGAAGTGTTGGAAGGGGAAGACCTAGGCGAACGTTCCGAAATCAGATTGAAGATGTTATAAAAAAGGCCAAGGCAAGAGTACCCTAAGGCTACGCTTATGTATGAAAGGATTGATGAGTGTAGATGAAGCGAAAGATATTTGTAAAGATCGAAGCAAGTGGGAATATGTGGTCTCTGCCTACCCCTATGGGAAAGAGGCGTGATTTTATGTATGTATGTATAAGGTAATAATAAGCCGTTCATGATCTAAAAGCTTTAGTCGTTAAAAGAAGTAAATTTATTTTTTGGAGTGCCGTACCAAAAGTTTAAAAACGGGACCATATTACTAAGACTCCACTGTCTGTCTGTGTCTCAGCAGGCTCTCTCATGAACCGTGATAGCTAAATAGTTGAAATTTTCACAGATGATTTATATATGTTGCCCCTATAACAACAAATACTAAAAATCGGCCAAGTGCGAGTAATACTCATGCACAATGAATACTAAAAAACAAGGTTAAAATTTGTCTAATGTATTATACAAATAATGGAACGGAACCCTTTGTGCGCGAGTCCGACTCGTACTTGCCGATTTGTTTCTTTTTTCAACGTTTCTTTTCAGAGTGGTCTGAACCGTTCAATCCGTACCCTACAAGCCATGGCCGCCACTAGGCTAATCCTCGCCGTGACGCTGGTGATACTGATGTGCATCCCGTCACTGGTGTCGGTTCGATACCTGATTGGAGTACCGCTGTTCATCATGTCCTTTATGTCGCTCGTCTCGCTAACCGTAGTCAGATATCTGAGGCTGCAAGGTACGTGACACATATTATATTGCAATTATCACAGAAATTCTTCACGCATAGTTGTTCTCTTCCCGGTCTAAGAATACAAGGATATAGAATATTTTTAAACATCATTGATGCCTAAACCACTCGGCCACCTAGGCATGCTCGTTCGAGCGGAAATTTCGTGCTCCAATTGTATTACTTTAACCGTCATAGGGGACGGTGCGCGGCCACCAACCAGACTACTAGACTTCATCTGGTCAAAAGAAGTGCTTTTTCAAACACTTAACTCTTGGAATGATGTCGCTACCCTTCTATATTTCTAAATATGATGACATTATTTCTCGGCGCGAAATCGGAGGTCGCGGGTTTGATTCCCGCCAGGGGCATAAAATGTTGTGTCTCCAATAACTTGTAAAATATGATTTTAGCTTGCACGCGATAGTTCATATAATGAAACATTGATGCATTAATTATTATTATCAGCCTGTAGTGTGCCCATGGGGTGCCGGGCTAGAATGTCACCCCCCATCTCTACCGTGGGTGTCGTAAGAGGCGACGCAGGGTAACACACCAGAAGGTGGGCAGCAGCACTTTCTTAGGAACTGATATCTCATACTGCTATCCCCAAGACGCCTGCCAAGCGTGGGGATTATAGCAAACCCCCCATAATAAGGGAAGCTATGTTCAGAAGTGGAATATCCGGCTGATACAGTACAGTGTCCACCTGCTGGGCCCTTCCCGCCTTCCAAACATCCCATCTGCAGCTTTAGTGGCCCAGTCTTTGTCGTGCGACTCAAGATCGTACCGCCATCTTTGTCTGGGTCGATCTTAAGGCGTTTCGTGTTTAACATCCAATGTGTGATGATTTTTGCCTAGAGATCATCGGGCTTCCGATAGACGTTACTCGCCCAGAAACTTTTAAGCAGTGCTGCCTTATGGGTAATGGTATCCGTTCAGCTAATTTGACATCTAGGATAGTGCCATTCGACCCTGGCAAACGTCGAGGACAGTCCTCTGCTTTCCCATCAAAGACCTAATCTGCGCATATGTCTGAGACCGTACCTCTGCGCACCGATTGCTTTAAGCTAAGGGAAATCTTAAAACACACAAACAAATACTTATCATTTTGATAAGTATTTGTTTGTGTGATGATTTATCTATCTGTTTCAAAGGCTAAATATCCGTATGGTATTACGGTAGTTGACACTGTCATAAATTGCTAGATAACTTTTGAGATATACTCGTTCAATGTCGATTAAGGTGAAGTCATCATTGAAAAATGTCAGAATAAGGGCGTAAGATGGAGAGACCTAGATTAGGCGAGTGAGTGAAACAGAACTACGCAATATTGAAATACCATGAGTGAAATTTTGTAAAGGTTTTTATTTAAAAATTACCTTTTTAAAAACGGAAAATTGCTTTCATTTACTGGATCATACGGTTGCTACATAATAATAAGAAATTAAATTAGATTTGATATGATTTACTTAATTGACACAAAACTTGATTAAGCGAAATTTTAGACTATAGTACCACCAACTTAACTGTGCAGTTTTTGAGGGCGCTACTGGTCAAGGAAATCAAACACTGACACAATTTGAAGGAATGTTCTAGTTCTTTTTTTTGAGGCCTGAACAGATAAGTTGGTGGGACTGTACAAGAATATTAACCTTTCAGGAATAAACAAAAAATTAGTTGTGCTGTTTTATTTATTGTATTATTATTGCTTATAAGTATTTTTTACACCCGACGCAAACTAAGGAGTGTTATATTAAGTATTTAATCACTTTTCTTTTAAACCACCAATATATTCGTTCTTTTAACATATTATTGTTGTATATGTTGTCGCCACCTATAGCAATCATTAATATGCCAGAGAAAAACGACATCACTACTGCCATCTATCTGGTCCTTAGGGACGTAGAGAAACTTAAAAGTATGGATTTGATTAGAATTACCACTAGCGTCAACGACTTGCTTCCGATAGTCTTTCTCTATGACAACATAAACACGTAATATCCGCACAGGGAATGAGTCGTTGATGCGAACAGTGCCAGTCACTTTTGACTTGGCGTTCAGCGAGAACAGACGTTTAGCTATATTATATTAAGTTAACGAATAAAGAAGCTACCATATATAGATTTATTCTTCGAAATTGTAAGTCATTATTGTTAACTTCCAGGCCGTAATGGTATATAATATTGGTCATTCCAGCATGGCAGCACCTATGGCTAGAGATAGCGCTATCTTTGCCCAGCGTGATGTTTGCGTTGGCAGTGACACTGCGCGTGGACGCACTGCTGCTGCCCATCATGGGCCGGTCCCCGGGGGGGAACCCTGACGTCACGGTCGGGATGGTCAATGTGGGGCTGGCGATATACCTCTCTACTACTCTCGTATGTACTTTTATATAATCTCATTCGGTAATACTCTAATTTTGAAATGAAATACAGACTTTTATTGGCATATTTTATTTACATACTTCTTTAAGAAAATTTAAATTAAAGCATTATTCTCCTAACAAAACAATGCTTTAAAACTTTTTTTTAATTAGTAAAGTAGAATGTGTCTGTAGAGGTTTCAATTCAATTTAAGTACACTTTATCTGTGGTGCGCGCTGGTTCCGAGCCATAGACCAATAACAGACTTTTTCCATTTTGGCGCTATTTCGTACATACGAATTGAATAATATTTTATTGGATAAATTTTTTATTTAATGTAGCTACCTATAGCCATGAGATTAAATAAAGTAGTGTATGCAACTGCATATAATTAGGTATTAAAACACTCGTGTAATCTTAATTTGAAACTCGGCTGCGGCTCGTTTCAAAAAACTGCACTCATGTTTTAATACCCTCTATTATATGACAGTTGCATAAACTACTATTATATACCTATTTATATACATATATTATAACTTGCTTGCTGCACTTACAGAGTACACCATCCAACAACTTGTTTCTCTATGACCTCTACATTTCGCGTCTCAACTCTCCCATATATCAGTCGCTATGCACAAAATTCTTGCCTGCATCGAACTCTCGCCCGGGAATAGAACCCGCGTCGCCCAGTGCCAAGTGCGTTGGATATTGGAGTTCAAGTTGTACCGGACTTTTATAACTCCGGCATTTATAGTTCGATTTGGATAAAACAATCCAGCAACTGCTAAAGAGTTCTTCAAGTCATAGTATAGTTACCGGGATAGCGTTGTCAGATATTCAGATTTTCAAAGTCATTTTTCTCAGCGATACGGTCATTTAGGCCTTATTGTCCCAGAACATGAATGGTTTGTAATCAAACACTATCGATTGGCAAGTTTCATTCAAAAATAGTTTTTTTTGTTGTGGAAAGTAACGCACTATGGCCTTTATTTAAAGTTTTTTTTCTCTATTGCTCTGTCCATCACTAGTTAAGTTTCATTTTATTTATTTCCGTTTCCAGTCGGGTATAGAGCTGCTGTTCTCCCGGCGGCGACTATGGCTGCCCCTGTCGGCAGTGGGCGCGGTCTGCGTGGTACTTATGTTCATTCCCTTCTCGCCCTACAGGGACAATGGGCCGGCTACTATGCGCCACTACTGGTTTGTGAGTATTTTTTATCCCAAATAGACAATAATTAAGTACATTCTCAACTGGAATGGAAGGTGACGTAGGGGACAAAGATGGAGCATGCTTATCTAAGAGATGCCCGTCATTTCTACAGAATACAGCAGCTACTATTACAAGTACCTAATTGTAAAACATAATGTTGTCTTAGGTTTTCGCGATTATTACACATAGTAATGAAACTACTTTTAACGGTTTAAATCGCGTATATTTATCAGTCACCCCGTCACCACGATCACTGCAAAGTGTTTGAAACGTCGGGACAAAAATAATGATAAATATACGCGATTTAAACCGTTTAAAGTTGTTTAATTACTAGTAGTAAAACAATTAATAAGGGTTTATAATGTAAACCTATTGTGATTAATGTACATAATACGACAAAATATTAATAAAAATCGTCCAAGTGCAAATCGGACTTGCATATACTTACACGATTTTTTTGTAAATATATTGTGGATTGCTACAGAACTAATTTTAATAGATTTACGTAACGTAAGTAAATCGGTGTTTATTACCTACATGATCATGTAGCCACGTTTTTATTGCCAGACGTTTGGCCACAATCTCATCTAATGGTAAGTGAACCTAGAATGGAGACTAGCTCTCGATAAAAAATGCTGGAACGCACCGGTGCTTGGTGACAGATTTTCTGGAGGTAGATAGAAAGACGGGCATTCTCGATATGCACTACCACCACGGAAATGTCGAGGTTTACATGCCGCCTTCATAGACAATAACCAGGATCGACGCCGACGGCGTGCCGCTCAGTAGTAATGTCACTTAGTCTCCCATCCAAGTTATGACCGCAGGGGACGTTGCTTAACCTAGTTAATTGTCTATATATGGTACGCTACAATCCTTTTAAAATCATTATCCATAAATAAAACTAACATTTATGTTTCCCAGCATTCAGAAATAGTGACATTCGACGCGAACAAGGTGCCGATCGAGACGACGACGGGCGTGGTGGTGTACAAGCTGGACGCGAACACGATAGCCCACGTGCAGCGCGACCTGGCGGCAGGCGGAGTGCGGCTCGAGGGTGCTCCCAGTCGGTACTGTGCCGACAGGGTCTACTGCGATCTGCCGCTCTATAGAACCACCTATGCCAGATTTCTGTAAGAATGCTATCTACTTATTTAGTAATTCTTGTGGTGTTACAAAATCACAAATATACGATAGGAAAGATTTGAGTTATGACTTCATGTCATGTTAGCTCAATTGGTTAGAGCATACCCCGGCTCAAGGGGTGGATGGACGCGGGTTCGAATCCCGCACATAACTCAAATTTTTCCTATCGTATCTATTATTTGTGATTTTGTAATGTAATCCGCATAGCAGTCGTTATTGCAAACCTAACAATATAAAAAAAAAATACTTGTGTTGATTAATAAATGTTTCTCACTTATAATGACGTAAAGTTGTTTTTTTTTGGATTTTGTCTCATAGCGAGATTTGTAATAAACTTACATGAGGTTATAATTCTTTAATTATTGCTTTAATAAATGTATATATAAATTTTTAAGCAGTGATGGCTCAGTGGCATTGGCTATGGACTGACAGGTGCAGCAGGTCCATGGTTTGAATCCCGCCGTGGGCTAGAGCTTTATCGCATGGTGGAAGGGTATTTCGCGAATGCCCGCCTGATTAGCGACCACCCTCAAGTAAAAAATCTGTCACTAAGCACCTAACAGTGTGTTTTGGCAGCAGTAAAATTACAGGCACATGAGACCTAACAACTGTACGTCTCAGTGTGACGGGCGCAGTGCATTTTGTAGTTGACGAAATGCATCTGTTATAGGCAGAGGTTGGTCCACTTAATATCAGGTGAACCTCGAGCTTGTTCCGTCACAAAAAAATTAAATTAAAATTAAAGAAAAAATAGACTCAGTCGTAACATTATAATATTTGAAATATGACTGCAATAATGTTTTACAAATAAAACTAATGATTGCTATGATTTGTTTGGATTAAATGTGGGCAAATGTTGTCGACATAACACAATGTAACATGTCATGTGAACAAGGATTGATCCCTAATATAGCACGAAACATCGAAGAGCCAACATTGTGCTGAAAACAGTTGCGCAATAGTAGATTATGATGCAAGTGAGCTAAGTTGCTCATGAGTTTCATACGCACTTTTTCAACACCCTTGTGAGGAAAAATACATATATTGCACAAATGTGATACAAACAACATACGAAAATTATGGAAAACAGCGTGCAAGTTTTTTTTTTGCGCCCCGGTTAAATTGAAAATGCTCTGTTTGCTCGCATATAATTTGCAGTTAGGTACTAACTTAACTTTGAAGGGATAAATTACCCGATTAAATTGAAAATGCTCTGTTTACTCGCATATAATTTGCAGTTAGGTGCTAACTTAACTTTGTAGGATAATTCTATTACGCACTAGTGTATAATATTATTATGCACGAGGGTGTTATAGTTAGGTTTATGGCCCTAAGAACGGTATAATAAAGCTCACTTTACGAGCAAGGGTGTTGAAAAACTATTAATGTGTGACGCTTAAGGCGCGTTTCCTGCCCATGTTTTTCGTAACATTGACGACTAAAACCATGAAAATGTTTATGGTCGAAACAAAAACCTTCTTTCATGATTTCTATAAAGCATCTTAACATTTACCTCCGCTCGGGTAATGGGGGGGGGGGCACTATTACATAACTTATAATCCTCTTAAATGAAATAGTATAGAAGATACGTACACTTGTATTCCAGACCGGAAGCCCTCCTGCTGTACACATCCGGGCCGGCGCAGTTCTCCCCGGCGGCCGACGTGGCCGTCACGCGCGCCTGCGTGGGGGAGCTCTGCTCCTGCAGCTTCGTCGTCACGGGTATGTACCCTGGCACTACGTCATCATTCATATTGTTCTATCTAACCTAACGCCATCTCTTGCACAGTTACACCATCGCTAGTCGTTGCTTTCCAATCGTCTAGTTATGTAAGGTGAACGCGCAGGCTTGAGTCTTAGTGGGGTTGAAATGGACTAGATTTAGTCTACCCTATCGGAGACACAAAATAATGTTCTCTCGATTTCAGACACCAGCCGTTCGCGGCTTTCCTCCACCTCGGAACGAGGGATACTTGCATGGCCCCTGTAATGTCGTCCGCATAGCTATGAATGCCGTCAATAGAGAGCATATCATTGATTTGCTGTAGAAACAGTGTTGGGGACAGCAGAGAGCCTTGCGGGACGCCAACATTTATGCTATCAGAGCAGCTACCGTCAACGACAGCTCTTATGCATCTGCTGGACAGAAAGCTGGCAACCCATTTGCATAATCCCTCGGGAAGCCCGTATGATGGTAACTTCGTTAGAAGACCCCTGTGCCAGACCCGATCCAACGCCTTCGCCACATCTAGGCTTACTGCCAATACCTCTCCTAGACCTTCAATGGCGAGTGACCAACGGTGCGTGAGATATACAAGGAGGTCACCAGCTGGGCGACTGTGGCAGAAGGCATATTGTCGGTCGCTCAACAACTCGTGATCCTCCAGGTATCTCAAAAGCTGCGTGTTGATCACACGTTCCATGACTTTGGAGAGAAGGGTGGTGATGGCGATAGGCCTGTAATTCGACGGGTCTGATCTGTCGCCCTTTTTGGGCACTGGGTGCACGTGGGCAGTCTTCCACGAAGACGGTACTTCCTTTTTGGTGTAGGAAAGTGCGAAGAGACGCGTCAATACTGGACACAATTGAGGAGCACACCGCTTCAGTACCATTGCCGGTATGCCGTCTGGCCCACTCGACTTATGGATGTCCAGAGAAAGCAGTTCCCGCCAGACCTCCCGTTGGGTAATGCTTATCTCCGGCATGGAGCTAGCACACTGCGGGATGGTAGGCGGTGTGGCGCCCCCGTCATCCAAAGTCGAGTTCGAGGCAAAGAGACAGCTCAAAAGATCAGCTTTCTACTTTGCACTATGGGCTAAGTTTCCGTCCGGCTTACGGAGTGGTGGCAAGGACGCCTGGCAAAAGTTTCCTTCAGCAGCTTTGGCAAGAGACCAGAAAGCACGTCTTCCAGAGGGAAGGCTAGTCAGCCTCTCACCAAACCTGCTGACGGAATCAAACTAAGCCCTGGCAATCATTCGCTTAATGAACCTGGAGGCAGCGTTAAATTTGCGTTTCGCATCAGAGATCCTCATACAAAGTTTGCTTATTTTGTCTAGCATCTTTGCAGGGCCGATTAAAGCACGGTCGCTTCTTCACCCCTACTGCCACTAGTGGGTTTGGAATATAACATTCCATTCCCGCCAGTATCGCCTCAGCGACGGCAGCTGCACAGGTGTAAGGATCATCTGATGCGAAGCAAAGCTGTCTCCACGGGTACGATGCGTAGAAATCTCGCAATCCATCCCAATCTGCTGACTTGTAGTGCCATACCCGTCGCCTTCCGGGAGGCCGGAGCGGATCATGTCGGGCGCATGGAAGAATCCAGAAGGTCCAGTAAGGAACTAGAATGGCTCTCAATATCTGGGATTCTAGTAGGAGAAACAACCAGTTGTGAGAAGCCATAGGCCAGGGCAAAGTCGTGAGCAGTCCTCCCCGCGAAGTCAGTGGACCGAGAACCAAGCCACTCGAGAAAGCGTTGAAGTCTCCTAATATCACTAACTCCGCGGAGGGGTACTGCTCCAGTACTTTGTCAGTCGTCAATTGCAGGCGCTCAAATAACCGGATTGTGTCCGCGTCACCGCTGTGGGACCTGTAAAGGCACGCGTAAACTTTGGTGTGGCCACCGTGATCTACGCGCGCCCACAAAGTCGACAGGTCCCGGTCTTCTAGGCCATGGAGCCGGCGACAGCAAATATCCTCCCTGACGTACATACATACCCCGGCACGGCGCACAAAATTGTGTTCCAGCTTGTACCCGGGGTAGTGTAAATACGATGTATGATAAATCAGGGCAGGATATTTGCGTCTCCGTTAGAAAAAGCAGGGTCGGCTGTGCAGTCTCAAGGTGTTGGTGTACTGCATTGACATTAGCGTGAAGTCCCCTGATGTTACAAAAGTCCACTGATAGTGTGGACATGCAGGCCGCTGAACCACCATTCCTTTTCTTTTTCTGAGGCATTACAAAAAGAGATTGATAAGAAATTAAGAGGAATCGCTGTGCCAGCAGTGAGAGGGACAAAGTGCAGTGTTCTTAGCCGAGAGTGCTGGACAGGTGATGCGGTTTGTTGGTGCGGCAGCCGGAAGGGCCCCGGTCCCCCCATGATACATGATACAGTCGGCCGGGTAGAGTAGACTTACCTAGTGTAAAAAAAAAACGTTGGTTCTATTGTCGGCTATCTGTCTGACGCCAACCCTCTTTGGTAATGCTCTCTTATGTTCTAATGTTGTCCTTTATTTCTTTATAGAAGCCATATTGTATACATAATCGGGATATAGTTGGATACTTGTAAGTGTAGATGATACATATATATTATAATGTATATGGCAGGTACCGTCCACAACACGCTCACAATCTGGCCGTACGCCAATGTGAACCTTACGTCGTGGACATACGAGTCACCTGTAGTCGTCGACTTCAGTCTCCTCGACCGGCCCGTCTACGTCATCGTGCATTCACTCGCCACCTATAACGGCACTATGAAGACTTTGGAGTTCACGGCCGATTTCACTGTAAGTTTACCTATACAATTCACTTTTAATATCTCTTAATGTTGCCTTTCGAATTCACTCATGATTTCACGGTAAGTTTAACTCTGGAATTTACCTATAAAATTCACTCAATAGATTTCACAGAAACTAATACATTCAATTTGTATATATTACTTCGAGATTTTTAGAACAAGTGTTGACTTGAAAGTACTAGTGCCCGATTTTATTACCCGCCCATAGGCTTGCTTTATACAGTTATAAGCCAGAAATAGAATATAATAGCGTCTTTGGAATCATTTATGCATATACAGCAACAATAGGTGATCAAGGTGAAATTTATTTAGAATTATATACATGTCAAATTTAGTTTACGGCGGGTCGAATTATCGCGAAATGTGTATCATCTTGTCCATTATAGAGCATTAGGGTGGAAGACAGATTTTCCACGGAGCTCGGTTGTTTACTGCTTTTGTCAAAATAGGATTTTAAACAGAAATTTATATTCACAACTTATTTAGCCGCCAGTTCTAGACGAGTTTTCCTTTAACTTTTACGTTTACTATTGATGCACATTTTTACGCGTGGTGATTACGGCAAATCCCTCCATAGTGGAGGTCTGTGTTCAGTGGACAATCGAGCTGATACAGTATTAAAAGTATAATATTCAAAAGTACATATCAACACGACGTCAGAACAATTAGATTCTCAAAAAAAAACACATTTTAAAGGTAGCATTGAATACAATGCGATTAAAATAAGAATAGGACTGGCTCTCGGCTAACTTCACTCATATTCACTCTAATAAGTATGATCAGCAGAACAAACTTAAAAATAGAGCCGTGTCATATATTTATACGTAATTTGAAATGAGTGACCCAAAATTGTTAATTTTAATAAATTCGTATTTTTAAGGTTGACAGCACAGACGCAATCTTGGTTTGATGACAACGCGGGCGTCAGGGTCTCATTTTTCCGACAGTGTACTACTACACGACACGTTTCCGAGTGCTTATTGATCTTCTCGTTTAATTTGTTCTTGTTGACTTTTTAATTTGTTTTTGGTGATTGTTATATTTGTTTTTGTTACCCGTTACGATGATGACGATGAGTTTGACTCAGTTGGCAGGACATGCGGCTTCAAAGAGCTAAGCGATTCAAATTAAGACACCTTAATACAAAATATTGCTAAGAAATAAAATCAGTTCAAATTATTTATGTGTTTGCTGTACCTACAGTCACCTACAACTTCGTTTTCAACACCCTTGCTCGTTATCGCGCTTTATTATATCGTTCTTAGGGCTATAAACCGAACTATAACACCCTTGAGCATAATAATATTATACTATACTACACTAGTGCGTAATGGAATTAGCCCTACAAAGTTAAGTTAGTACCTAACTGCAAATTATATGCGAGAAACAGAGCATTTTCAATATAATCGGGTAATTTATCCCTACTAAGTTAAGTTAGTACCTAACTGCAAATTACATGCGCGTAATCAGAGCATTTTCAATTTAACCGGGTAATACAGATTTGTAACATCAAAGAGGTTTATATAACCTTAGGCGCGTATCCTCCGGTCTGCCGGATTTCCCTTATGTGTCCCAACCGGCCTGCCGGTTAGTGGTAAATAGTCGTGTTTACATATTCACCATAAAATCTGCGTAAGTTCGATTTTCATAATTCAAACGGTTTTCGTGAGGATGGATCCTTGGCTATGCGAGAAAAAAACCATAATATTCTGATATAACAGAAAGTATGTTTAAAATTGATATGAAATCTGAAACCAGCTCAAATTACATTTTGGCGCCAAAATTTTGTATAGATTTATGTCATTTAAAAATAATCTCGTAACTACTTCTAAAGTAATTAACCATTTGTATAGGCAATAAGTCATTAACGATGTTAAAAGAAATTAAAAGGATAAGGATTGATAACTTTTTTTTTTATAGATTTTTTTATTTGACCCCTGTTTTTGTTACGGCTGGAATTCCGGTGGTCTAAAAAAAAGGTTTAGTGTGAAGCTTGTATTTATCCGATCGTTATTATTTAAACGTTGTTAGTAAGCTACTATCATTGGCTATACAACAAAAAAAACGGCATTACTCTATGGTAACGAGAAGTTACTCAAATCATGAAATGAAAAAAAATAACTTTCACTCGATGCATTTTGCCGCGCAAACACTCACCGATCGAAATTTACGTAATAAATAATCTCGTAACTACTTTTAAACCTGTAAACCTAAACATCTGAAACAATTCAGGTGTATAGATTACATCTGAATAATCATATCAAAAGAAAAACCAAATTCGTAGGTGGTATAGTTTTTGAGAAAAAAATAAAATCCGCTTATGTACAGTTTTCCCGCTAAAATTCTTAAAAAAATCGCGTTGTTTTAATCTCGTTACTACTTATAAAATATTTATCCTTACAATCTGGTATTATTCATGGGTAAAGAACCATAATAAATACACACATTAAAAAAAAAACAAAGTTGTAGGTGGAATAGTTTCGGAAAAAAAAAAAAAAATATATATATAAAAAATGCCGTTTCCCGCCATTTTCGTCGTCTGTTCAAACCCATTTTCCTGTAAAATTTTCCATGAAAAGGTCTATTTTCATTTCTTTTCCCGTAAAGAGAATATGATGAGGATTGCATTGGTACCAAGAAGTTTATATGTTGATTGGAGACTGCCACAAATAAACTCGATTAAAAAACAAAATACCTCAAAATCTGGAAAAATATATTTTTATTCGCTGTTTGATCCACTCAAACTAAATGTATGAAAATGTTATTTTTTGTATGGTATAGGTAATATATTGGGGTATGGGGATGTTAGGGTGACATGTTTAGGTAATGGAAAACTACTTAGTACTACAAAAAAACGTTACGGGGCGTCGCGGGATAAAAAAACGTGAGCAGTTTGGACGATTGTGTCATAGGAGGTGGACAGATTGGACGCACGAGGGTGTAATCAACCATCATACATTTGCCGCGCGCAAAAAAAAAAAACTTGCGCGCTATTTTCCATAACTTTAACGTATGGTGTTTGTATCACATTTGTGCAATATTTTTTTTTCTTGCAAGGGTGTTGAAAAAGTGCATATGAAACTCGTGAGCAACTTGCTCAATATACACTCGGCTGATTTACGCCCTCGCCTACGGCTGGGGCTGTAACACACAGCCTCGTGTATAATGAGCAACTTAGCTCACTTGTTTCATAATCTACTATTACCTACGTATGAATACTTGTTTTTTACACGCCTGCCCACATAAACGTGTGTTAAGTTTTCAGGGTTCGTGTATGTATGTATGTTTGTGAGTTTCCTTATTTCACAATAACTTCTAAATGGCTTAACCGATTAATATACGAGACATCGTTAGATTTATCTTGATAGCTCAAGTGACACTATGTACATAAAAAAATTTGGTGGATTTTAGACGCCATATAGTGAGAAGAACAATTTATTTTTTGTTCCAAAGCCATCAAACTTAAGAGCTTTTAAAAACGAGTCCATAAATATATTAACTTGCCAGTTAAAAATAAATTATTATTAAAATAAATTATTTGCTTATTATTTATATATTAAAATAAATTATTTGCAGTCGGGTTTTTTTTTATTAATATATACATGTTTTATTATTTCTTTTTTGAACACTGTACCAAGTTCTAGTTGTGACGTCACAACATGGCGCTAGGCCGATCCTATTCTTATTTTAATCGCATTATACAGCCTTTGTAAACTGGATTACAGACCTTTCTACTCAAGAAGGCGCGCCCCTCCATATTTTTTTAGTTGCAACCATTTACTCCCACACTAAGATGTCGTGTACAAACGAGACCTATCTGTCATTAAATGAGCATTAATATTTACTGTGGAAGGGCGCGCCTTTGTGAATGAACAGATCTGTATTATATCATCGTATTGACAATGACAACCTGTTGATGAGTGTATTGTATCATTGTTATTTTTTTTTTATTCCTGATATGTTAGCGTTTGACCACAATCTCACCTGATGGTAACTGATGATGTGGTCGAAGGGTTTGTCAGGCTATCCTAGAATTACTGGCTCTCAAAGACAGCTGCCGGAACACATCTTTAGGTGCTTGGCGACAGATTTTCTACTTGAGGATGGTAGCTAGCCAGGCGGGCATTCGCAAAATGCCCTACCACCATGCGGTAATGACTACCATCTTAAGACAACAACTGGGACCGATTGCTTAACGTGTCCTCCGAAGCACGTGCACGCTCAGTAGCAATGTCACTAGCGTCACCCATCTAACTCATGACCGCGGCAGACGTTGCTTAACTTTGCTGTTCGGTTAAGAACAGCTAAATATACTTCGCTACGAGCGCTTCAAATTTACGTTCGCTTTTATGCCGCAGGTACCGTTGTCGATGCAGTCGCAGCCGATAATGCAAGTGTCCCTCCACTCACACAAGATACATCATCCCGAGGAGTTCACGGAAGGCTACCGGCGTATTCTCAACGCCGCGCCTAAGTATTACAATATTGCTAGCTTCCTCAGCTTCAGGCATAATTATGTGTTTTAATTTGTTTCTTTATTTTATATGTCTAAGGATTCGTTTCAGCGGGGTCGATGCACTTGCATAGCGGCCATCTTGGGTTTTTGACAGATGTCATGTATTTGATAAATTGTAATTCAAACATTTGTTCAAACTAGGACAGTTTCGAAATTATAATGCCTTCAGTAACGTTTCCTAGTCACAGATGACATATTTTTTCCTCTGAATAGAGTACAATATAAAAATATGCGATAGTGAACATTTATTATTCTTCATTCACTGTTTCACATTCATCATGTGTTTACCACCAACTTCTGCTCTGTGCATGAGGGCACTGCCGACAAAGACAACTGTCACAATTTAATGGTATTTAGTAGTTCTTTTTTCTGACACCTGAACGGATAATTTGGTGGCGCTGTAGTTGGTGCTGGCAGACGAATTTGATTGTAAAATAAACGCTAAATGCTTAGTTCAAAAAATCTACTTGGACCACTTTGATGCAGACGAGCATAAGCGTTTTAATTATACCTACTAAGTATTACGCATAATCCCACTGATGCTCGCTTCAGAGGAGCCCCCACTTTGTATTTTATATTAGTAAAATATTATTTATTTTATAATAAGTAATTTATATAATGGTATTTGTATTTTTTTTTATTTCATTTGTTATGGTCAGGGTTTTGAAATCAATGTGTAAATTTTTTAATAAATAATTATTATATATGCACCATTGGCCTACTAACAAAGGAACGTCGGGTGATGCGACAAAATTATATTAAATCGCCGTAATTTAAAGTAAGTAACGAATATACTATATCGAAGTTTTGTTACATCACCGCAAAAACTGTCATTTCATGTGTATTAATTCATCTTTTCTCGTCATATTTGTAGTCTTTACATACAATAATAAATAGTAAACAATATAAAACAGCAACACCGCTGTTCCTCTTATTTGGGCCACATTTGAGCGCTGACCCGACGTTCGTATGTTACCATTTTTAGGGAATAAGACAATTTTATTATGATAATAATTTAAACTTAATTTATTTATTAATAGGGTAGTTACTTTATTTATCATATATAAGTATAAATTGTTACATAACGTTGTTATGTTGGCTGATAAATTGATTGACATTACGTGAATATATTTCAGCATGCATTTATATAATAAATAAAGTGCATTTAATACATCACGTGATCTAGAATGCATCTTTTACCGGAAATGGTGTCATTCCGGCAATAATAATGCTAGACTCATCGTACATAGACTATGTAATAGTTTGTACATCTGTCTAACTCCATAGGTGGACCACGGACAGAGATTAAAAACCCCTGGTACAGACAGTTAACCTAAGGTGGACCAGTGAGGTACTACATGAATAACTTGTAACTGCAACTATATTTACATATGGGTAGTACAGGGGTGGATGGACGTGGGTTCGAATCCCGCACATGACTTAAAAAAATTCTATCGCATATTTGTCATTTTGTAATATATCTACATATATTATCTTAATAGATCGCCAAAAAGTTTAATACACTGTTTTTGTCTTTTTTACTCATCTCAAAATCCAATCATATCAGACACAAGTTGAATTATTCGAGTACTGTGCTATGTTCACGTATATCCTATTTTGGATGTTTTATTAACTTATATGTATTATTAGTTTTAAGAGAAACAAGAATATAGTTTTAGATGTTTTTATAAAATAAAACACAGATTTAATATGAAAAAGATGTTTTATTTCTTTCGAAAATCAGTCTTCAAACGTGCGACGATATAAAAAATAGTATTTGTTTATCAATCGCTAAATGTATCACACAAAATATCATTTATTATAAATGATTATTGCCGTTTTACAAATGACAGTCTCTTGTTGAGGAATATTAAATTAGACAAACAAAGCAAAGCGATAGACTAGTTCAGTTATTCTTGATTTCGCTTTGCTAAGTTCGACAGTTTCATTCCGCTTCTAAAATAAGTCGCAGATTATATAGCATTTCGGCAACAGCTCGCCTCTCTTATAATCTGTGACAAGAAAGCGGCACACTACAATAAACTTAAAACTTAACCCATTGACATCGGCGATAATGATAACAACAGAATTTCATTCATAACTAGGACATAGTGGTCCAGTACGATGCCAACTTATTAAAGCTAAATATATAGGTATACAAGGGATTTCCACTTAAAAAGTATAAATTAAACCACGATATAAATTTCATAATCGCTTCGTATTTTATTCCTGAGATCTGTACAAAATATCACATACGTATAAAAGGTTAAATAAAAATAGGCTGTTTACAATTTAATGTTTATTACCATAGAGACAAAATGCTTAATAGCTGTACTAATAGCTATTAATTACAATAGGTTATTGTAGACCTGAACATATAGTACACAAATCGAGGTAAAAAAACAAAAACATTCTTAGTTTACAATATCGGGAATATGTTCATATCTGTAGTTTTATCAATAAAGTTCGAGTAGTTTTTTCAAGTCGTTCAATACGAAATGTATATAGAAAAAGTAAATATTCTTCCTTTAGTTCCACAAATAGCCAATAGTGGCTATACTTTGCTGGCTTACTATTGGTGGACTGAACAAAGCGATTCACGGCTGTGATCATCCTTGTAAAATGGTTCCAAAGCTTTACAGCCAAATACGAAACTGTCAAGATATAAAAACAAACTTGAGACAGTTACAATACTGAATGCACATTAAACCCCATATAACATGGGCTTAAGATATCTACGCCTACCCCTTCCAGGTTATACAGGCGTGATTATCTTATAAACATGATAAAAAGCAAAGTTAATGTCTATACTAATAAAAAAACGTACTACTATCCTAACGGCAATTATTTTTTAATATAAATGTAACTCTTACAAGACAATTAATATTTGTTATTGTAGCCGAGTTGGATTTTAAATTTCGAATAGTTACATCTAATTTATTATAAGGTAAATGCAAAAATAAACCATCTGTAATATTACTTGTGTCAAAACTTTATGCCTAATTTACTTCTAAATAAAAGAGGAAAACTTCTACCACTGGCAGTACTACACACTACAATAATAAAAAATAACAATCAGGGCACAAACATTTTAGTGAAAAATCATTTAAACTCTACTGGTTTAAAAAAATACGTTTTATGTCAGTTAACGCATCTTAAACAAAAAAACTGTAACCGAAAAATGTTGTATAGCCAGCCTTCAGTAGTTAAATAAATAATAATACTGTCACTAGTTTTATATAATCTAAGAAATAATGCTATTGCGCCTCAATGGATCAGCACCGACACAGTTCGCAGAGTGAAGATTTTATTTCAAGAAAAGAAAGAGTTTGTTTATCTTTATTCGAAATCTGCGTCAAAATACTTTTTAATAATTAGCGTGGTAAGGATTTTTCATATCTCATACTGTGAAAGTACTCCGGAACACCTTATCAGAGGGATAAAAACAGTACTTTTCGTCCCCGGGAAGCGAATTTCCATGCTGTCAAAAACTTTTAAAAGTATGCAAGTTAGGTTCCACCGTTTTATACAGCGACTCGAAGTTTAATTTTATTTTTGACTTGTGTGTCAGAAAATATTTTTTTGTCTGTCTACAAGCTTTAGCAACTGTTATCACTATATAATATATCATACCTTAGGCGTTTAGTGTAGCAAATTTTAAAACAATAACAAAATTGCTTACATACCACTAGCGGCAGAATAATTATTTTCATTTAACTATGGCTGACATGACACAATTTCACACCAATTGGAAAAAAAAAATTCTCAATGGCTAATTAAAATGGGATTTTTATAATATAACCTATGTCTTATGATATTATATATGAACTGCGTACTTAGTTTTTCACGAAAACTTAAATAAAACCCTCTTCTAGAATACCACAAAGTGACCCCCAAATGGTATTTGATTATTATCTAAGCTAAATTATAGTAACATTAGTAAAACCTCTATGTCTGTCACATAGTTGCAGCCTTCTATCCTTTCTTGGATGTTATGCTTTTATGATATTGAAAATCAACACTTGACCTTTGTTAAAAAACATTCTCATAAAACAACACAATCCACTTTTATAAAAAAAAACAACAACATTATGTACTAATATTCCATTATGAATATTATTACATTTTTTGCAGTTCACTGCTGTTACTAAAGAATTTCGGTTATAAAGTGCAACCTATTTTGCAGTACTTATATTAGTTACAGTAAAAAAGTATATACTACAGCTATAAGTTCCGATAACGGCCGGTAGTGGCGGTATAGTCCTCTTTTATTATTGGTTGAACAATGTTGTCTGATACACCAAAACCAAACTTTCAATCACTAGTTAAAAACATTACCATGTACAAGATTAATAAGACAAGTATTATCTTTAAATATATCAAATTCGTACATACGGCACACTTAAAATAAAAGCATATTATAAAATTAGATTCCAAAACATATAATTTTCTAATTTTAATATAACAAGTAGGTAGTTTACAAATCTGAAAACCAACTAGGTACACCTAAGTGGTCAAACTTATATCTAAGCACTGTTACATGATATTTTTTAAAACGTTACACAAAAGACAGTATAAATGTCAATTGTTATTAATATTAAATTTACAACACTAATTACTAGATAAGTGCTACCTACATACAAAACAAAAATTTGTAGTGCTGATCTATTTTCAGTATTGGAGTAGATAAAGAATATATAGATAGTATATGTATTGTATGTAAAGAATAAGAAAGCATCTTTTTTTGTCTATGCATCTAATCCGGTCTAATATGATCATAATAATTATGATTACAATGAGCAATATTATTGTTACAATGATCAATATTATTGTTACTATGATCAATATTATTGTTACAATGATCAATATTATTGTTACAATGATCAATATTATTGTTACAATAATTGTTATTGATCTTAATTACGGTATTGAATACAGAAAACAGTAACTTTTAAATTACTTATACATATTTTGAGACAGCATTGTATACCGAGACGATTCACACAATCAATTTTAGATTAATGCAATTTTAGTTCAAGATCAAGAAACATTTCTAAGATAAAACTTTATACTTATTAAACAGAATAGGAATATATACTTCTACAGGAAAATTTCACAGTAAGAGTGTTACTCTCATTACTGTTTTAAAAAACTAAAAGAGTTTATATTTGACATAGATCTAATATTTAATTATACTATAATTTAAAGAAGTTATATAAAGTTTTACTGGCGCATTACCTCATTGAGGGCAGCGTAATTTGGTGATAAAGATAGATTTATAGAATATCGCAGCTACGTTCATTTGACATTTCAATATATCTGTATGAACTAGCTTATATGACAACATAACCGCAATGTATAACGTACTTTTAAACAAACAAAGAGGAGGTAATCTACAATACTATTTTCTCCATAAATAAAAAACATAGTACAATTTTTTATATCGAAATCAAATCGAATTTTCTCCTTAACTTGTATTTTTTAATCTATTGAGAAATGAAAGACTGGTTTGTTTGTTAACTAAGTTAATATTAATCTGTTTTGACTACCTCCCCATACTTATGTAAATAAAATTTAATAGTTATACTTCTGCCGCGTCATATTTTAAAAACGCCATAGAGTGTAATATATACACACAACAATTTTGTGATGCGCAATACATATTTGTAGTATTGCGCATATTAAGCTTCGTTCATTTAATAGAAGTCGATAAGTATCAAGATGGACAATTGTGTAGTGTCAATATAGTAGATACACGATGTTTAGTGCCTACTTAGTAGAAGTAAAACACTTTTTGTGTTACAACTTATAATAAAAATTAACCTAAGCCTTATTTAAAAGGTTCAAGCTAAGAATTTAACTGAATTCTTTGGCGGGAAATGCAAAATTATATCAGTTTTTTTCACTGATGCAGTTAGGTTTCGTAACCACAAGGTATACGCGAGTTTAAAATCATATCTCGAATTATTTTTAATAGTTATTGGAAACCAATGCACATGATTCCATAATTTAAGCAACTGAAAAAAATATTAATTAATACTTTTACCCGTAAAATATGTACAATGTACATAATTCAATAACTATTTAAAAAATGTATTATATTTTGTGAAAACTCTTCTCCGAATCTCGAGTTTTACGTGGATCAAATAAAATAGATAATCTAGTAACAAAACTAAAATAATAATAAATTACGAGTTTCCCGCCAAAGCTTTCAGCGTTCGACTTATACATTTTTTGTCCCATTAACAATCAAAATTATCTTTATTTCAAACTTTAAACTACACTCAATACATTGAAATAAAAACATGACACATGTGGCAAAAGTTTTTCTTACAAATGTAAGTCGTGGTTACACACACCACTTTTCGTTGACAATATGCTTATAAAATAATTGCTTTAGAAACAAAATATATAAGCACAGAGGAAACTGCCAAATGGAGAAGATGTCATATCTTCTCCTCCTCTATCTTGACATTTCAACAAAAAAACACGACCACCGAATAAAGGGTTTAAAACCACACTCATTAGCTATGTTAGTTTAACTACTGGAACTTACATATGAAAAGCAATAAGATATGTTTATATGTAAGCGAAAATACGACTTTTCTCTCATTGTGATTGGTCGAAGATGTTAACAACTTAGGCCCAGTATGGAAACTCACATTCATGGTTCTCTCTATGACATAGTGTTGAACACGCTGATATAATTCTCTACGTAGACACCTCAATTTAATAAACTATTTTGACTTGGGCAATTGTCAAGACACACCGCTACACTTGACAGACATTCTTTATGAGGGTGACGAGCTTGCAAAATACTGATATTTCACAATGCCAGATAATTTATTTAGTTTCTTTTTAATCTGTTTCCTCTGTGATTTAATTATTCACAAATAAATCTATATATATCTAACACAGATAAAACACAGGTCAAATGACACACTAAAATATAACCATTACTCAGTAAATAAAGTTACTTCTATATTAAAAAAAGCATATGAATATGTTTTAGTTATTTTATCGTAATTCGACGGAAAGACGGCTGGCAGCGACCATCTTGTTGTTGAACTTTTTCTTGAATGTCTCGGCGGCGACGGTACTTTTGAATATAATATTGGCGGTGCGCTCTTCCTTGTCCAATACCAAACTCTGCAAAATTCCGACGGAGATGTTTTTTCAAAATATTTTGTTTATACTTTCACTTAGTACTAAGGATACAGCTATGACTAGATATAGACTAGTTGGAAGCCTTATTTCTATCATTATATCAAGTACAATATGTTCAAGAAAATATGGAGAGGTTAGTCATTTAGAGAAGTGTTACATAAATTGAAATAATTATTGTATTAATAATTAATACAATAATTGAAGGGTACATAGAAAAAAAGTACGATGTAATTTTTTTAGATTTTTATATTTTGATGCTTACTTGTTCAGCTTGCGGTGTAATATAGAATGGTTTCGAGATAAAAACACTAGAACCCGTTGTAATTTTGTAAACACTTATATAAAAATCACTAACCTCCCCATAATTTACTAATTCACATACAACCTCAACATGATAATAACCCAGGTCATGAAAGACACATAATATCCATATAATAAAAACTTTTACAAGTAAAACACTCAAAAAAATACATTTTATGATTCACACATCACATTGAAATTGCATGAATAAATATATATACAAATATTATAATATATCATGCTCATTCTTGCACATATATCGATAAAGTCAACCAGTTAAAAATACATGTAATGTTGGCAGAGGCGAGACCTTCTTAATTGCAAAACACTTCATATGATTTTAAGAATGGTGTCCTTACATGTTCTATTGTAATTATACGAGCTGTGTTTTGAGTTTCTCTCGGCCTAATCCTTTAATACAGGCATTATGAAAATAAATTAGATCCAATAAGACAATAGCATCATGTATTAGATGACCGAATGCCAAATTTCGAAACGAAACGTTAGGGATTTTTTCCATGTTTTATTGCTTTATGTGAAACTGTCAATATAAACAACACATAATATATAAGTTATTTCTTATATATTTTTTTAGCTTTAACACTTGCTAACGCTTATATAATAATAACGAAAAGAACCTTGACCATCAGTCTCTTGGACTAGGACATGTTCTTACGATCTGAGCTACCGTGACAATAAGCGACAGTTTGAATTCTTAATAACAAAACATATTTCACTTATTATAATCGTGTAAAATGTCCATCCGATTAAAATGTACTAAGCAGCATACTAGGCAAAAGGAAAAATTAGTAATTAAACAACTTTAAACCGTTTAAAGTTGTTTAATTACTATGTGTAATAATCGCGAAAACCTAAGACAGCAAAAATTTGTAAGTTTAGATTTTAATAGATAAAATTAGTAGTAATTAAGTTAATTGGGGGCGTAAAAAAGGCAAAGGTTTTTACGTTCCGCCGCCAACTAACGCCTGCCGGCGAAATTAATTTCTTACAAAATCATGTTTTGCAAGAAAGGGCCAGCGTGAAATTCTTTATTGAACCCTATTCAATATTAGTCCAAGGTTTGGCATAAATATACATCTGTTCTTGGATATATTTTATACCCATTTATAGAACAGTTCCCGTCAGTGAGCATTGCATGAATTTACTGTGCTGATGCAAGCTCTAAAATGTTGCAGGGGAAGAATCTAACTGTGATTTCTGGGACTGGCCACATAGGCATCCTATACGAACATAAATACTCAACCTTTGCTTTCAATAAAATTTAATAATTACCACGTAACGTATTGAAATTTGGCAAGAGGTATTCCTTAAGGTGCTAGTCTTATGTGTGGGTTAGCGCAAGAACTTTTAACAGTTCTTCGTACATTTACTGCAAATGTCAGATACTCGTGTATAAGCGATGCAAGGACACAATATTCTAAAGGACTACATTCGTCGTAGTCCAAACGGCTCGCTGACATCGGTCAGTGATTTTATATAAAATAATGTTATCACAGATATAGTAAACGCACAGTACATACTATAAATACGCTTTTGATTATAGAACAGTTAATTTCTTAGGCATTTCTTACAATATAATATGCCTGTTCAATACAACCGTGCTTCAAAAATAAGCTTGCACAGTGATTTTTCGCTACCACAACTGTTTCACACTTCAAAATCGTGAATATTATAACAGTGTAGAAATATAAAGCACCAAATAAAAAAATATTTAAAACTCAATATAAGTAATAATAAGTGATATTTTAGTCATTAATGTTATAATTAGGTAACTATTATGAATTCATCATACAAGATTATTTTTATCATTTGTGAGCGTTTTCACGTGACTGTTTCTTCTGAATTACCATCAGATTTTATCTGAATTTTTGACAGACTGTTTCTTTAATACAGAGTTTTTTTTCGATCTAGGAATAAAGATAAAATATCGGTGCCAGGTTTTAGATCGAAGTTGAAAGGTCCTTCTTAGGTAATTGTGTACGGTTTTATAATAAAGTTCCCAAACATATTACAACGCTTACAGAAGCGAAATTCAAGTTGCACGCGAAAAACATATTGATTAAAAAATCCTACTACACAGTTTCTGATTACTTAAACGACAAAAATGCCTGGAAAATTCGCTATTGCCTGTCACCTACTAATTTACTACTAATTTAAACAAACATTGTAATAACTTTATAATATAGTAAGTATGTAACACATTGTTAATAGATGTTTAAAAGAATGGCCCCGAGTTTCTTGCCCGATCTTCTCGAAGTAGCTCTATGCAATTTATTTGCTGAACGTGGCAGTACAATGTAGAATATTTCAATACTAAAATTTGTAATTGACCTTCATAAGAGCGTCGTAGACGCCTAAATTGAATAAATGACTTTGATCCTCTTTTTTCTACTACTCCCGTTTTCCCGGATGTAGTTTTGATCTGAAGATGTTTTGTAATAAAGTGGAAAACGTGACTGTTAAGTTACATCGGTGTAACAGTGTGTGTGTTGAAAGTTTTAGTGGAACAATCAATTTGGCAACCAGTCTAAAAGTACATATAAGATGCTTTTTGCGTTAGTCTTAACAAAAATACGGATTTCTCAGGTCTCACATTAATATACTTATTATATTATTTTTTATTGAGTTATGTAACTCAGCAAGCGTTTTGTGACAGTTATGCTCCTTTTCCTGTGTCCTGAACTATGACTTCTACATAGTTTTTATAACATAATTATATTCAAACATTTGACCGCAGTCTTACCTGAGAAGCTACGAGTCATCGCTGTAACATGCTTCACTAGAAGACATTCACTTTAAGTCTGGCAAGCTATTTGCGAACGCAACTATTTGTTTTAAACTCTATTAAATATGTATGTGCACTAACGCCATTTATCAATATCAGTTTTATTTGTGCTTGATAATACTAAAAATAATCTTGTATGATAAAACCTTGGAATGGAACATTGCTAAAGATATTTGACTATTTAATTAACACTGTCATAAAATATGCTCTTTCTATACAATTAATATTTAAAACACATACTATTTTATTAGCTATGTTCTTTGGCAATGTTTCTTTATTAGAACTATAGTCATAACTTTTCAATATACAAGTATGTATATAAAATATATTTACATATATAAATATCACAGTTTACTTATCACATTCTAGAAAATATCATAGTTTTGGTGCTTTGAATCGAATGTAGTTTCGATAATTACTATTTTGGGTGATATTAGAGTTCCATGTTATTCACGCGATGTTTAGTACGCAATTATTTTCGTAGTTAAGAAATAAGTAAACAGTTAAACTTAGAATAGGATTTAAAAGGAGATTAAACATCTCCCGATGATAGTTATTGATATAATGTGCTTGGTAAGGCGGGATAGTAGTTGCGGCGGTGGTCAAAATGATCCTGTCTATTTTTCATCCACACTCGCTCGTGTGGCGCTAGTGTCGCCGTATTAGATGCATAGGCCAATAACCTTTGCGAACAGAAAAATAAACAGTGGGCCTATTTAGCACGTCTAGGGATTAACACGGTAACGATGTGGGGGAGATCGGATGACTACCTTTAGTAATGAAGAACCTTCAAAGGCAGCAATATAAAAATTATATTCAGAATGTTAACGTAGGTGCGTGAAGATCGCCACTCTCTGCCACACGAGAAAAAGAAAATATTAATGCTCGACTGATAAAGATAGTTAGTTATACTGACATTGAATATCGAGAAAGAGTGTGTGTGCATTGAAATGATTCAAATAGAAATTAGTTTATACAAAGTATGGGGAGTGCGAAAGTTGTTTTCTCGATTTCGCTTGTTATCTAATGAGCAAGCAATGGGTAGTGTGACTTGATGTCGCAAAAATTTTAACAAATTCCACGTCAAAAAGATCAAATCCAGTTTCAAAGTTCATGTTTCATGTGACAAGTCGTGATTAGAGCTTGAAACCAAGAACCAATGGCGCGTTCGGTTCTAGAAATACGAAATCAAGCAAAGACAAATAGTTCGTTCACGCAGCACGGCCAAAAAGATGGTCGCTATGTCGCCATACCTGGTCACGTGGCGACGAGATCACGTCTCTTGAAGATCGAAGAGCGAACAATTCCGTTTGGTGCATAACAATATGTATTTGCTGAACTTCAGACAATATAACTAATCGTTGTAACATCCTTCACCATGACAATGCAAGCCCTCAAACCGCAGAACTCAAAGAAGTATATGGAACGTGAAAATGTCTAATTACTTGACCATCTTGACCTTACTTGAACCCCAACGATTTTTTCACAATCCCCAAATCAAGGATGACGTCGGCGATTTATATCCGCCCTAATATTTTACAGCCTAAGATTGAACTTTCCCCACATTTGAAGGTGCCCTATGCTTTAACAATTATTGAACCGATTAACATACGTTTATTAGTGGAGTAGTTCAATCTAGATATAGACTAGTAAATACTAATCGGATATAGACTAGTAAATACTGAAAACCGACTAAACACTAAAAGTTGAGTATCGAATATAATGCGATCCGATTATACTTACTAGGAGACCAGAGAGTGGCAGGACATTTTGCTATAACAAGGTCAAGTGTTGTATACTAACATGCCGTCACGCACGCATTCACTATATATTTATGATAGACAAAGGGGTCAAGGCACACACGTTCCGCCAGAAATGCTATGGCACAATGTACCAGGGGGCTATTACTAAGAATGTTTCATTTATCGGGATTCGTCAACGTAAACAAGTTTAAAACTAAATGAAAGATTAGTCTGAACTGTAGTTCATCTCAATTTGGCTGCAGATGTCGCTAAGACGGTTAAATGGTAGAAACAAAGGGATAAATTTGAGCTATGACTCACTAACTACGATAGCTCAGTTGGAAGGGCATGTCCAGGCTATAGGGACGGATGGCTGCGGGTTTGAACTCGCTCGTAGATGATTTTTTCCTTTCGTTGTAATTTTGTAGGCCCATTACAAAACGGAAGCACAATCCCGGAGACCGGACTACTATGACAATTTCAATGTCTAAAACATCCATGGCCCCTGGACTAAAGCGAGAGCGTTACCAATGTTCGACCGTATGTCTGGCATCTAAGGATGTATACCAGCGCATTCAAAACCAAGTTTATCATTGCCTCTAGGTCCTTCAAAAGAGTTATGGCAAAAGCGAATTCGGAGCATATCGACAGAATTAACTTTCCGATCCAACCCGTACCTTGAGATTATAAAACGCTCTGTACTTCACCAACGTCTTGTATACACAGCGGATTATTTCGCCCATTCAGAAACTTTATTTATTTAATTGTGGCGGAACGACCGCGAGGCCACTTGATGTTAAGTGGAATAACCTCTGCATATAACATATTATGCATTAAAAATTCAGTTATCTACTTCTGTGTCTAGAATGGCATACATCATATCTTCATGTGGGAGTCGTTATTGGCGACGAAGGAAAAAATACCAGATGGTGGGCAGCAGCGCCTACTGAAGAAGTACCAACTTATACCACGATCCCCAAGACGCCTGTCAAGCTTGATTATGAAAAACTTCGCGTAATGGAGAAGGCATTTGTTCAACGGTTGACGTTATGGCTGTTGATGTACCTACTTCATGCACTTGTTCCGTAGTTTACGTTACATAATTACAACGAGAGAGGAAATGATAGTCATGTGCGGGATTGGATCCCGCGCCTTCCACCCCTATAGCTGGAGATGCTCTGACCGATAATCTATACTAATCTAACATGACATATGACTCTAATTTGACCTTTCTTTCTTAACCATCGTATCAGCATACGATGAAGCAACATCTAAAGCGTAGTCCAACTTACGTTGTACTACAACAAGATTGTTAACGCTTAACAAGTTTAAAGCTTATAGCAAAAATTGGTTTTGTTTGTTTCCTCTCATTGTTATTTTGTTACAAAAACGATATTTCTTTATTTAAAAAAATATATATCATATCGTCTTTTTCTTATAAGGGCTAACAATAAAGTGTAAAGCAATGTACTTTGGAAATGATTCTCCTCTATATTTAATAAATGTTCAACGATAACATTCAAACAGTCAACTTCTCGAGTTACAACAGTTAAAAGATTTTTATGTTCATATATGGGCTAAATCAGCCCTATCATTATCATTAAAATTATCAATATAAATAACTATTATATACAGTTTGTATCAGTTAAGTAAGTACCGACTTCAATACTCAAAAGTGTGAAATAACTTGTTGAAGTCGATTCCATTATTAGGTTAAAAAAAATTGTCAGCCTTTGTAGTGTCTCTTGCTACTTACGGGATCGATTGTCATTCACTGGCAATGACTATATCATCAAGATAGGAAAAAAAAAATCAGTTATCAGAGTGTACTAAAAAACGGCTTGACCGATAAAATTTAAATGGGACCACACGACAAGCATCAGCTTTCCAAAATCATCTAAATCGTTCGAGGTAACAAACAGAATTATCGAGAGCATCCTCTTTTTTTTTAAGTCGGTTAAAAATAATACAAGAAATAGTAATATAAGATTTCCACATCAGGAATCAGATTGAATATAGAAATAATAATAACGTGCAAAAATTTAGAACTTCGCGGAACGAAATAACTAAAATCTTATAATATTTAACTAAAATCTTATCATAATTTCAATCTTACATATATCACAGAACACTCCAGTCAAGAAACCAAATCCTATTCGCAGCACCAAAACATTTACAAACAACGTGTTACCTGCACATCATTGCCGGCCAAAGTCTTCAGTCTTGTGTCCGTCATTCCATGAGGCAGATTGGCGACGATGGCCAAGTTGCCTATATCCTCATTCAGCAGCCTGTCTTCGTCCAAATCAGAATCTGATTCGTATTCTATCTGAGGCTCGTCCTTTCTAACTTGTATTTTGTTTTCCCCGATGGCGGTGCGGACCGCGCGACTGAATATGTTGTGTGTTGGGTTTATAGATCCTTCTGTGGGCTCCATTCGGGAGAATATGGACTTCTCCTTGGTAGGTTTACGTTGGAGGATGACGCGACGGTTAGAGAAGGAGGTTGATTTCTCAGGTTTGTCCTTTTCTTTTTCCGTCTGTGGGGAAGAATACAGGTAATATATATAAACAGTCGACTGTACATTGAGGTCAGCTACATAATATTTTCTGTTAAGATATATAGAGCACCCCGTGGGGTGCCGAGCAAGAATTGAACCCCACTGTATCTTCCTATGGGAGTCGTAAGAAGCGACAAAGGGTAAAATACCAGAATGTGGGCAGCAGCGCCTGCTGAAGAACTAACATCTTACACTATGATCCCCCAGGAGCCAAGCATTCGGATTAACCTTTGTTCAACGTTGGACATCATGGCTGTTGAGTGAATGAGGAGGATATAGAGTTAAGTCGCAACTTGCGGCCAACGAAAATAAAAAGATTAATGAGTCGATATCATATTCGACATCTAATATCGTCAGAAAAACCTTCTGAGCTGATGTGACCCCACTTGAGCTGCTTTCGACGACCACCCGACGATACAGTTCGGAAGTAGTGATGGCTCAGTGGCATTGGCTATGGTCTGCCTCGTAGCAGGTCCATGGTCCGAATCCCGCCACCTCACCAAATCTAAGTAGCTGGTTGACTTCGTGTTTATTAAGATTTAGAACACAATACCTAAGAAAATAATTGATGCGCCAAGCATGAGCTCATTTATTGGCTAGCTTAAGCTGCTGCTGCTCACTAAAGCCTACTACATACTAGTGGCTCTCCGAGTTGTAGACCTCGCGAGTCTGCCCTTGCATAGCTTCCAATTGAATAAAGGTTCACTGCGTATGCTCATGGGGGAATGGGTCAAGAAATCCAAAAATCTAGATATGTAATGGAAATAATAAATTATTTTCTTGGACTTATGTCTAAGAAAATCAATGACACGCGTGCCCCAGCGAAAGCTAGCTGTATCAGAAATAGGTAGGTAAGTAGTATATATACAATAATTTTACATACTTGGTAATGTATTTATCTCGTATTAATATAGTTCGACGTATTCGATCCTCAACGTGAGTGTTTTTTGCCGGTTTAATTTATAATATTAATATAGTTGTTACAAAAACATTGAAAATAAATAATTGATTATACGATAGAGATAGAGAGAGAGCCTATCACTTTTAGGCAACTGGCGTGCGCAGGACATTGCCATTAAATAAAGCGCAGGCGTCCATACTTTCAACATCTTATCATGTATATCTCCGTCATTTTGAAAAATTTCCGGAAGCTGTATCGTTAATAAAATTTTATGGACTTATCAAACCTACTCACAAAATTTCGTGATAATCGGTTGAGAAATGCGACCTGTAGAGGAGAACAACCGGACATACGAAAGCATTTTTGTCAAGTTGAAGCAGAGACGCTTCGCTCGGTCAATTAGAGGAGTTCCTGACAGATAAAACGATGACTGCTGATCCACATTCCATCAGTAATTAATACAAATTGTATTGTTAATATTTGATTTTATTGCTAGTGGCGGGAATCACGATCATCAATCAGTTTGTACGGTGCCGACGTGATATATCCGCGTTGGTCTTTAACTGACGCGGCTGGAGGCACTGTAAGGCCCCTCAACCGTTATTATTTTAACTCTTAATATATACAGTTAATTCTTACCTCTTTATCGTTATTTTCAAATATTATCCTCTGTCTGGATTTGTATGTAGATAACTCAGGCTTTGGTTTAGTCTGAAAACAAAAATTCATATTTAGTTATATTGAGTATACTTTAGCTTAAATACGTTTCAGTGATTGAATTTTGGCCCGTTCCCAACCAACCACCTAAGTTGTTCATCTGGTTGCTCGGTTAGGAATAAGTTTTTTACCACCCACCTTGACCACATGGTTTATCAGTTAGGAATACATGTTCTTAACCATCCACCTTGTGCTCTTTACATTAATTTAAATTGATTATTAGAATTTCAACTTACTTTAAATATTTTTTGTGAAGTCAAATTGAATTCTTATATTGATATGGATAAAAAAAAATAATTTCTGTAATACTTTAATGATAATTAATAGGTTCTCAATAGTAGTAACATTGACAAACGTCAGTTAAAAAACAAAATTGCTCGTGTATTGAGTTATAGGAATTATACATACATATACATATAGGTATAGTGATATAAAACTTAAACAATATTTATTAAAGTGGATCATACTAGAATAATATTTTGTTCGGTAAACTATGAATTATGGTAGAACTAATTGGTGAGTAAAGTGGTACGCTAGTTGGGGAGTTGATTCCCGCCAATTTATTTCCCCGTATTCACCTACAAATACATAAATCGGCTAGTTCCTTCCAGTGACTTCCAGGAACCCAGCCCAATTAACCACGACGTACGTGGTAAAGTTTGGGGCTAAGGGAATTCTGAAAAAACCCCCTTCTCATAAATATTCTATATTTTTTTATTTATTACAATGATGACATAGGTACCTAATCAAATTATCGTATTATTAATATTAAATATAATAGATTTACTAAACAGTACAACACAGTAATACCTTTAAGTTATATTTCCTGTCGAGGGTGTCGGACTCGTCAGGTTTACTGGAGCTAACGACAGCGCGCCGAGGCGGAGTTCTCTCTGTTAACAACATACATATTATTTTACTATTTACCATCATCATTTCTTTTTATACCCATTCGGGGATATATACTTGTATATACACCCTAGATTTTCTGCCTTCATCAAATGATAATCTGTCGCCAAGCATCTAATGATGTGTTCCGGCAGCTGTCCTTAAGACCCAATGTAAGTTGGATTTTTAATGCAGAGCAATAATTACTTAAAGTACAGTTGTACATACATTTATTTTCATTTTTATTGATATTTAAATATTTCGAATGTTTAGTAATTAAACAACTTTAAACGGTTTAAATCGCGTATATTTGTCATTATTTTTGTCCCGACGTTTCAAACACTTTGCAGTGATCGTGGTCACGGGGTGACTCAACCCGTTTATAGTTGTTTAATAATCGCGAAAACCTAAGACAACATTATTTCGAATGTTTTTGAAAAAGTGCAAGTATTAAGCAGTAGCCAGTTTTTGAAAAATGAAATTACACAGTATGTATCATGAGGCGTGAGCGGATATGGTGGCATAGATTAAACAGGTAATTGCGTATGTATAGTACCACCAACTCAGGCTGGAAATACTCAGTACCAACATAGAAGCTAAGCTTGGCATTACAAGTTTTTCTCATAGTGACCCGAATGACATTTATAATAGCTTATTTTCTTTAGTAAACACTGAGTTTCAAAAAGTATGTCCAAAAATAAAAAAACAAATAGATGGAAAGTTGAAGTTCGGTGATTGGGCAACAACAGGTATTCGAAAAAGTAGAGATTATTTGTTTGATCTGTATCGCAGGAAAAATTTAACATCTTGCAAACAGTTTCATGATTATGTTAGGAAGTATTCAAAAATGTTCAAGTCTGTTTGCTTATGTGCTAAATCTCTTTTTATAAGAAACAAAATTAGCAAGTCTAAAAATAAAATAAAAACCATTTGGAAGACTATAAATAGTGAAACTGGTAAAAATAAACCTAGAGATTCAACATATGTCTTAACTATTGACAAAAATCAAATCTCTGATTCAATACAAGTGGCGAATATATTTGAAATTTTTTTTTCTACCTTGCCCCTAGAAGCCACTAAGTCATTGGATTCTTGTCCCAATGTAGCAGAAACTCTTTTAAAACATAATTTTCCAAGCAAATCACCGGACTTTTCTTTCAGACACACCACAAGATTTGAAATTATAAAAACATTTCAAAGTTTAAACATAAAGAGTACTGAAGACTTGTGGGGTATGTCAGTAAAAGTGGTAGAGTCTATAATTTACATTATTGCACCATATTTAGAAACAATATTCAATCTGTGTGTCGATAGTGGAAACTTCCCCGATTTAATGAAACAAAGTAAAATCACTCCAATTTTAAAGTCGGGGTCTACATCTGACCCTTGCAATTATAGACCTATTTCCATCTTACCTGTTCTGAGTAAAGTATTCGAAAAAATTATGCTCAAACAACTACTATCCCATTTTAACAAGTATAATTTATTAAATGAGAACCAGTTTGGTTTCACCAAGAGCAAATCCACAACAGATGCAGGTGTTCAATTGATGTCGCATATACTGGAAGCCTGGGAGAGTTCACATGATGCTATTGGCGTATTTTGTGATCTTTCCAAGGCATTCGACTGTGTAGAGCACTGCACTCTGATTCGTAAACTTTACCACTATGGTATTCGTGGAAAAGCTCTGAATCTTATAGAGTCATATCTGTCAGACAGGCTACAGAGGGTTGGAATAAGTGGCAATACTTCTTCCGGGTCATTGGTAAAAATGGGAGTACCACAGGGATCAATTTTGGGACCTTTTCTGTTTCTAACATATATTAATGATCTGCCTTGTATGGTCAAAGATTTCTGCGATATTGTTTTATTCGCAGATGATACCTCTCTGATTTTTAAAGTAGATAGGAAAGACAGTGAACTGACGCATGTAAATAATGTATTATCTAAGATTTGTAAATGGTTCGCCGCTAATAATCTTCTCCTAAATTCAAAAAAGACGAAATGTTTAAAGTTTTCTTTACCAAATGTTCCTTATGTTGAACCAAACATAAAGCTTGGCCCAGATAAACTCCCTATTGACAAAGCGACTGTCTTCCTGGGAATCAAAATGGATTCCACTTTACAATGGGATCCACATATACATGATCTCTCCGGAAGACTTAGTTCTGCTGCATATGCAGTTCTTAAGATAAGACAGTTAACAGACGTAGCTACTGCTCGCCTAGTTTATTTCGCGTACTTCCACAGTATTATGTCGTATGGCGTATTGCTGTGGGGAACTGCTGCTGAGATAGAGACAATCTTTATCATACAAAAGCGTGCAATTCGAGCCATATATAAAATGGGTCCTAGGGAATCTGTGAGGGATCTTTTTAAAGAAATTGATATTTTAACTTTACCAAGTCTGTATATATTTGAAAATATTATGTATGTTCGTAAAAATTTGAGTAAATTTAAATTAAACAGTGACAATCACGATTACAATACTAGGAATAAAGATAAAATAGCGGTGCCAGGTTTTAGATTAGCAAAGACAAATAAAAGGTCCTTCTTAGGTAATTGTGTGCGGTTTTATAATAAAGTTCCTAAACATATTACAACGCTCACAGAAGGGAAATTCAAGTTGCATGTGAAAAACATATTGATTAAAAAATCCTACTACACAGTTTCTGATTACATGAACGACAAAAATGCCTGGACAATTCCGCCTCCGCCAAGCTATTGCCTGTTACCTACATAATTTAAACAAATATTGTAATAACTCTATTATATAGCATGTATGTAACACATTGTTAAAAGATGTTAAAAAGAATGGCCCCGAGTTTCTTGCCCGTTCTTCTCGCAGTGGCTCTATACAATTTATTTGCTGAACGTGGCAGTACAATGTAGAATATTTCAATACTAAAATTTGTAATTGACCTTCATAAGAGCGTCGTAGACGCCTAAATTGAATAAATGATTTTGACTTTGACTTTGACTTTGAACTTAACTGTGCAGTTCGCGAGGGCGCTGCTGGTCAAGGAAATCAACTACAAACTGTCACAATTTGAAGGAATGTTGTAGTTCTTTTTTCTACCGCCTGAACAGATAAGTTGGTGGGACTGTACCACAGATCCCACAGCCAGTTGCCTATCAAGGTTTGGTATGTTATCTATATCACATCATCATTTACCAACAGGTGACATAATGGTCAAAAACTAACCTATCAACTACAAACAAAAAAAAAATTACAGAAGGCGCCTATGTAATAGAATCCCGTTTCTTGTACAAAACTCTAAAAACCCGCTAGAGCACAAGTACCTGGTGATAGGTTTCTTTAACAAGAGTACGTATTGGTGGGTACCACCACTATGTCGGTTATTCGGCCTCGAAGCAGTAGTGCGCAAATACTAATGTGTTTAGGCGTGAAAGGCACTGCAGCAAGTTAAGTTACTGGGCGAACAAGACATAAGAACTAACGTCTCGGAGTGACGAGAGCAGTGCAGTATTATGCAGAACAAGAGCGGGGACACTGCAACTGTAATGGATGATCGTGACGCTTACCATCAGGCGAGCGATTTGTTCGTATTATCAATGTCTATAACACAAAAAATATCAAAATGGTGAACGCTAGAAGAGAATGAAGCACGCAATGAAGCACTAACCTTTTTGGTTCCGTTCCTCCTTGTCCGTAGTGAACACGATCTTCTGTCGCTGCGGCTTGTCCGCCGCGACCGCGAGCTTCGGAGGGAGCTTCGCCCTGAGGTCCGCCACGGGCTTCGGCTTACTCGCCTCGGTTCTGTTACATACATTACACACTCATTATGTATTTAAAAATTTGAATGGTACTAATAACTACCCCCGTGAGGTGCCGGGTTACAATTGCACCTCCCCATATCATCCCGTGGGTGTCGTAAGAGGCGAGTAAGGGAAAAATACTGGAAGGTGGGCAGCAGCACCTTCTAAAGAACTGCCATCTCACACTGCGATCACCAAGCCGCCTGCCAAGCGTAGGGATTATTGCAAATACCCCCTTAACAGGGGAGGCTGTGTTCAGTAGTGGACGAGTCGGCTGTTACAGTACAGTATTAATAACTAAAGCTGGAATGCACCAAATCTGACTGATTAATTCTGTGTAAAACGTTCTAAATTCAACCTTACGTTTTCATCTTTCCGTATATCAATGGAAAAGTTGAATTTTCCAATACGGAATAATTGACAGGACATTAACATGAGATGCTGCAGCAGGATTGCACCAAACTTTATATAAGCAGTCCAGCCAGAGGCAACACCAAATCTGACTATGGTTAAATCCGTGAAAAATGTACTAAACAAACCTTATTCCAACGGAATAAAATAATTTGCTTTAACCATTTGAGGTTAACCAGAGATGATTCAACTAGTCGTAAGACTGAATCGCACCAAATTTAACTATATAAGCCTTAGGCTTCAATCCAGCCTAAGGCAATATCAAATTTGAATATCGGCGATAATGATAACAACAGAATTTCATTCATAACTAGGACGTAGTGGTCCTAACGATGCCAACTTATTAACTTATTGCACCGGAATAAGTTAATGATTGACGAATAGTTTGACGTTAAACTGACATCTCTGGTTAACATCAAATCGTTCTTCAATATAAGACTGACAAATAATGAAATTCCATCACTGTCGGATTGCGTAGGAGTGCAACAAACTACAACTGCGATCATTTTTGGTGAAAATTTAGTAACTTTAATAAAAATGTCAGTTTACTTATCCCTCTTGATAAGGTTATGCTAGTTTATTGTTATGTTATTACTAAATACTTATACAATCATAGAGAAAGAACTATTAGTACTTTCGCTATGATACAATCAAGATAACAAGAGTAATTTAGTGTAAATTTTGCAGTGCAGCAAAATAGTTTTACTTGAACAGGTTTTTAGCAAAATCTATTTAGTAGCAGTAATAAAATTATATATTAATCTTGATCATATTATCTAAAGCCAAATTGCTTCCAAAACACGTTGTTTTAACATTTTCTCGATAGAATATTATTTCAAAATTGACTCTAAATTACCCTTGTTATATTAATTGTATAATTATATGTGTATATAAATATAACAATAAAACATCATAAGATAATAATACCCTTTGGGATAATTCAATATGGAACTTATTTCGCAGATTTAACCATTGTCAAACTTGGTACATTCCAGCATTAGTGCAGTAAAAATCATACTTCTAGACAAATATTCTGTTGGAATAAAGTGAAATTTAGGGATATTTTACCAATTAAACGACGGTTATATTTTCGTTTAGTCTAGTCTAACAGTTATGTATAACTGTACAGTTATGTTATTTTGTCGTAGTATAGTTAGCGGCGCGCAATCGGGCCTTTGGCGAGCAGTATGACACTTTGGAGGTAGGTAACTTCCATGCCTCTTTTTATTAATCTGGTTAAGTGAATGATATCATTTAGAGCTGCCTCCATAGTGGTCAACAACGTATACTCTTCCAAAAGGCAGATTAGTACAGTTGGGAATATGTATTTTTAATATACATATTTGATTTGATTGATTAAATTGGTAGAATACTAACTTGTTTTGCGGCTTATCCTTGAACCGTCCCGTGTCGTCGTCGTCGGAGAGTATCCCGTCGATGTCCCCCAGGATCGTGTCCAGGTCGTCCTCCGAGCCCCACGGGGGGGTCCCCCCCGCCCCCGCCCCCACCCCCACACCCGACACGCGGGGAGGGGTCAGCCCTTCTGTCGGTAAACAACACAATACTTATACAAACATATATAGGTAATAGTATGGTACGTTGGTGTTAACCACACTGATAGACCTATATCCCAGTACTTAAATAAAACGAGCGCTTCAAACTGAATGAAAACCAAACGGGTCAGTTTTTCAGTACCTACTATAACGTCACGAGAGCTTGTACTCGTATGTATGTTTCAATTATGGTAAATGCCGCTAACTGATTAATGGCAGTGCTAGATTAAACGCACACATATTATCCGAGTAATATAAAACGGTATAATATAGAAACGAATAGAAAATAGCGCTGCTAAACTTCTCACTCGCACACTATACGTTATATCATCAAATATTTAAAAAGTACTATAAGAAAACAATAAATTAATCATCATCAGCCATAGAACGCCATAAAGAACGGCTACTAGCCGCTTGTAACCATTGGCTACCCGCGACTTCAACGATGTCCTCAGTCCAACTAGTAGTGGGCCTACCAACTCTACGTCTTCCGGTGTAATGTGGTAACCACTCGAGAACCTTTCTTCCCCATCGGTTATCAGTTCGTCGAGCAATGTGGCCCATTGCCACTTCAACTTGCTAATTCTGAGAGCTATGTCGGTGACTTTGGTACTTTGCCGAATATCGACGTTCCTGATTTTCTCGCGCAAAGAAACTCCTCCATAGTTCTCTCCATAGCTCGTTCATTGACTCTGAGCTTGTCGATAAGGTCCACAGTTAAGAACCTTCCATTAAATGAATATATAAGAAAAATATTATGATAAATATACAGTGGGCCATTTAAATAGGTTATGTACAAGTCTGAAGCTATATGACATACAAAATCTCTTATTAGCAACCATGCCGTCGATTTTATGGAAAAGAAAAATTACATTAATACATTAAAAAAATCTTGTGCTCAGTTCAAGATATTTATATAAATATATATTATAAACAACTTCAAGCCCACGATATAGAAAATCATGTATCGAAGAGTCAATGCGTCCTGCAGATGCTTCGTGTAGAAACGAAACGCGTAAAAAAATATTTGCTATGCTGGTTCATTTAAAATGATCGAGAGCAAGGATAGATTCCTCAAGACAACTTGCGTCCTGTGGAATCTACAAGAATATAGGTTTGAGCTCTCATCTGTTGGATATATAGAATCTGCAGAAATATCTACATTGCTGTCGGTTTGTTATACATGAAACATGATTGATTATGCAGTTAAGATTCAGTATTTGATTTGGTTTTGGTTTGAGAAATGAAAAGGCGGGTGCGTTATTGCAGTTGTCTTGGGCGACTGCTTTATTACTTAAACAGCGGGCAGTTTTATGATACAAACAATGTACTACTACTACTACTACTTGCGTATTGGTCTGTATAAAGGAATATAGTAGAATTTAAGAATAAAACTCACAACATACCGCCCGCCAAAAGGGCTGTAGGCCCTTTTAAGCAATCAAACGAGATAATGAAGTTACATAAGCAAAATATTGAACTTAAACTTAAAAATAACTATTATATCAGAAATTTAGTATGTTGAACATTCACCAACTAACTATCTGCTATATCTATTAGCCAACTAACTATCTAACTATATAATTTTAAAATTGAACTATTTATGTAGTATCAATCGGCAAAGCACATAATTTTGTTACAGTTCTCTTTGTTGTTGAACCACCACTTCTCACGCTGTATACTCTCGTTAGATCATCAACGCCAGGATGTTTACCGACAATGCGTCCTAGTGACCACTTTCCAGGAGGTAAATTGTCTGTTTTTATTAAAACTATATCGCCTATTTTAAATTCTTCCTCTTTCTTTAGCCACTTAGGCCGTTGTTGAAGTCTCGACAAATATTCATCTTGCCATCTTCGCCAAAAATCATGGACAAGCTTTTGTGTGTGTTGCCAACGAGATAAGTTGGATACCCTTATGTCTCTCAAATCAGGTGATGGTACAACAATGGGTGCTTCTCCTATTAAGAAGTGTCCTGGGGTAAGTGGATCTAAGTTGTCAGGATCAGTGTCATCTATCGAGCATAAGGGCCGAGAATTTAAACAGGCCTCAATTTGGCATAAGATCGTCGTCATTTCTTCATACGTAAGGATTGTTGTTAAAACTCGTTTGAGGTGATATTTTATTGATTTTACGCCTGCCTCCCATAGTCCACCAAAGGTTGGGCTGTAAGCAGGGATAAAATGCCACTGGGTTCCATCTGCAGCGAGTGTTTGTGCTATTTCTTTACTGAACTGTAAATTTGCTACGTTCCAAGCCTCTCGCAGTTCTTTATTAGCAGCCACAAAATTTCTCCCTTGATCGCTCCACATATGACTGCATTTTCCTCTTCTGGATACAAAACGTCTGAAAGCTCCAATGAAAGCCTCGGAAGTGAGATCACCGACCAGCTCAATGTGTATGGCCTTGGAAAACATGCAAATAAAAATCGCAACATATGCCTTTGTCGTTCTTTGGCCTCGGGATTTAGACATTAGCACTGGAAAGGGCCCTGCAAAGTCTACTCCACAATTTAAAAAACTCCTGGATGGAGTTACTCTCTCTTTTGGTAAATGTCCCATAATTTGAGCTTTAGTAGTAGCCTTGAGTCTCGCACAAATAAGACATTTATGAACATGTGTCTTAGCCAAAGATTTTGCTTTCACAATCCAATATTTAGACCGTAGGTAGCATAACATCAGCTGTATTCCTCCGTGAAGTGTTTTCTTATGTGCGTCTGCCACGATCAATAATGAGAGCGGATTTTTGTTGCCTAAAATTAAAGGATTCCTTTTATTTGCCGGTAAATCAGAGTGACGTAGACGACCGCCCACCCTGAGGACCCCATTTTCATCTAAAAAAGGGTTGAGGAATCGTAATTGACTGTTCCCTTTAATTTGTTTATTCAACTTTAATCTCTGTATTTCTTCATTGTAGTCTTTTACTTGTACTATTTTTATACAAATAGTAAGGGCATCTTCCAATTCCTGCGTAGTTATATTATTCTTGTCACTGTTTGAGTATTTTTTGTAGTTTAGGAATCTTTTGCAATAAGCAACAGCTTTAAGTAATTCTGTTAAAGAGTTAAAATTTTCAAATTTATTGATGATAGAATATTTTTCTTCTTCGTCTACGTTGTTCAGGTAAGTATTTATTTTAACCGGCTTCATTTCCATATCCGTTTGTACTATGTCTTGTTTACTAAACTTTATTTCTGTTTCAGATAGCCAGCTAGGACCTCTCCACCACAAAGTGCAGTCTTTCAGCTCGGATAGCAACATTCCTCTGGAGGCTACATCAGCAGGATTTTGACTTGATTCAACGTGATGCCAGTGTTTGTTGTTCAAGTTTTCTACAATTTCAACAACGCGGTTGGCTACAAAAGGTTTCCATCTGTTTGGTTCTCCACACAGCCATGCAATCACAATTGTAGAATCTGTCCAAGCATACATATCTGAAGTCGGGATTCGCAGTGCTTGCCCTACTTGTTTCATTAGTCTTGAGAGAAGTAATGCACCACATAACTCTAATCGTGGTAAAGAAACGGTCTTCAGTGGTGCTACTCTTGTTTTAGCAGCAATAAGAGTTGTTTTAATGTTCTGGTTTGGCGTTTCAGTTCTGATGTAAACGGTTGCAGAGTAAGCTTTAATCGATGTGTCACTGAACCCATGCAATTGTAGTTTTGTTTCCTTAGTTGTGCCAACCCATCTATCTATATGTATATAATTTACACTCGCAAAATCTGTTTTGATTTGTTTCCATTCCTTTTGTAAGCTTTCACTTACTTCTTCATCCCATGATACCTTTTCTGGCCATAATTTTTGTACTAGAATCTTTGCCAAAACTGTACTTGCTGCAATCCAGCCCAGTGGATCGAAAAGTTTTTGAATATCGGACAAGATTCCACGTTTGGTGTAGGTGACAGCGGTCTTTGATAAACTGAAATTATATTGAAACGTGTCATGGTTTAAGTTCCATTTAATTCCCAAAGCTTTGATTGTTCCATCGAGATTCATATCTACATGGGCATTAGCCGATCTTTTATCTTTTTCAATAGTTTTCATAAATTCAATGTCATTCGATGACCATTTTGTAAGCTGGAAACCACCTCTTTGTAACATGCTAGTAACATCTTTAGCTAACGTGATAGCAGATTCTGTTTCGTCAGCACCATCTAACCAGTCATCCATATAAAAATTATTGACGATGCTTTGAACAGCCTCTGGTTTATTACAACCCTCGTCCTTTGCGATTTGGTGAAGGGTTTTGACTGCAAGGTATGGTGCAGGGGCTGTACCAAACGTCACTCTTAGAAGACGGTACTCTTGTAATTTTTCAGCTTCATCTGTTCTCCAAATGATGCGTTGGAAATCCACGTCGTCTTTTGTAACCAATATCTGTCTATACATTTGTTGTATATCAGCTATGAAGCCGACACGTTTCGTTCGCCATCTCATCAGAAGATTTCGCAGGTCTTCTTGTAGTTGTGGACCCACGAGCAATTCATCGTTTAATGACACGTTGTTTGTTCCCTTACAGGAAGCATCAAATACGACGCGTGTCCGGCTGGTCTCTTTGTCCTGACGAACTACTGCGTGATGAGGCAAGTACACTGATCTTTTTGCTTCTCTTTCTATTTCAGGTACTTTTTCCAGGTGTTCTTGATGTATGTAATCATTAATAACCTTTGTGTATTTTTTTTTCAGGTCAGATGACTTCTTAAACTTCCGTTCTAATTGCAAGAATCTTTGTTTAGCTATATCCTTCGTGTTACCATCAGGTGCTTGTGGACTGTATGTATTAAAAGGTAACTTTACTACGTATCTTCCTTCATCGTTTCTTATCGTTGTACTGTTGTAAATTTCTTCACATGTTTTCTCTTCCTTTGTGAAATGTCTGTTATGATTAACGTCTAATTCCCAGATCGATTTCAACAATTCATCTACGTCAACTTGATGATGCATCACTAGGTGAGTATCTCCGGCTTGTGTATAACAGATGTCTCCAAAAAGAATCCAACCAAGACGCGTCTTTTGAGCGCAAGGCGTGCCTTGTGGACCTTTGATTAAGTCTGCTTCTATTATCTGTGCATATTCCTTGACTCCTAATAACATGTCTATAGAGCCTGGTGTGTGATAGCCAATTGGATCAGCTAGTGTGAGCCCCTCGATGTGAGGCCATGGTTCCATTGTTATTGTTTTGGTGGGGATCTTTGTGGTCAACTGCTTGGACATCACATAGGCTTGTACAGGAATGCTAAAGTTACGATCCCACTGTGATCTAATGTGTAGCTGTACCACATGTTTGATTTCTGTCCTCGTAGATCCCACCCCTACTACACTTCCCTTTGCTGGTTGTCTGGTTAGTTTAAGTTGTTGAGTCGCCTTCTCACTTATAAATGTTGCTTGGGAACCTTGATCTATAAGTACGCGCAGTGGAATGATGTGGCCATACTCGTTTACTGCTTCCACTATCGCCGTCGCCAGTAGTGCTAATCCAGGTCTAGTTGATAAATGCGACGCTATCATTGTGTTAGCCTGAACTTCTTCTTCTTCTTCTTCTTGTGGTTCTTCTTCCTCTTCTACAAGATGTGAAGCCAGCGGTTGTGATTGTGAAATTCTCGAGGTTGCCGCAGGTTGTGTATTTTTATTTTCATGTAGAAGTGAATGATGACGTCGTTGACATATTCGGCAGGACACTTGTAATTTGCATCTCGATACTGAATGCCCTGGTGATAGGCAGTTGAAGCACAGATTATTTTGTTGTACGTATTCGTTTCTTGCCTTTGGTTCCAAAATAACAAACTTCTTACAGTGACACAATGAATGGTGGTCACTACACATAACACACACCTTTGTTGTGACCGGTGTAGGTGTGGCAACATGACATGCACTCTTCAATTGCTTGACCTCTCGTGTATTCGCCATGACTAACTCTAGGGTACGAAATTTTGAGTCCAAAAATTGTTTAAATTCGCTCCACTTTGGCAAGGCTTCATTGTCATCCTTATATGCATGCTCTTCCCAGCTTTTGTGAGTTTCTGGATCTAACTTTTGCACAAGAATATATATTATTAATAAATCCCAAGAGTCGGTAGGTATTTGTAAATTCTCTAAGCTATTTAGACACTCAGTGGTTGTATCTAATATACCTCTTAGTTGTATTGCAGATTGATTAGTCATCTTTTTTTGATTAAACAATCTTTTCATTATTTGATTAACGATCAAACGTTTGTTGCCATACCTTGTATTTAAAATATTCCATGCGGTTGTATAATTACTCGAAATCACGGGTATGTTTTTCAAAAGTGCCCCCGCTTCTCCGGTCACACTTGTTTTCAAATAATGTAATTTCTGAATATCACTGAGAGCTGGGTTCTCGTGAACCAAACTATTAAACAAACCTTTAAAAGATGGGAATCCTTCATAAGAGTTATCAAAGGTAGGTAACTGAATTCTTGGCAAATGTACCGTATTGTTTTGTGTATTATTTAAATTGTGAGTAAGCAATGTTGAACTCAACTCAGAAGTAGACGAACTTTGCGTAAACGCTGCGTGCATGTCATTTAAGTCACCTTGTAACGTTGAATAGAATTCCTCATACACAAAATACTCTTCATTTAAAAAATATGGAAACGTTTCCTTTTGTTCTGTAGTTGTAATTTTCACTAGACTTTGATGTGCACTTTTAAATGACGACCAGCATTCGTCTATAATCTTCTATATATCCTTTAGTTAAACGTGATTTAGGACATTTCTTTAAATTAGTGTGCGCTTTTTTTAATGAGTTACCTGTATCTTCTAACAGGTACAAAAGCTGTTGTTGTTCCTCAGTGATTGTTTTCGCCATTTTGACTCACGTAGAAACCGTAATTCTTCACTCTAATTACACTTTTACAATGCGCAGCAACGTTAATTATTCCGTATAATCTTCCGTAATCAACAAATCCTTGTTATAATATGAGTCGAATAATTGTTAAGTTCATAAAATAATGAGTTAAAACCGAGCACAAACAATATCACTAAACCTTTGTTCACGAACTCGTTATCGCACTTCTATTGTTCTCGGCTCGGCAGCTGGACGACGACGTTCCGTCGCAGGTAAAATCCGGCTCGAAGGACCATATGATTATGCAGTTAAGATTCAGTATTTGATTTGGTTTTGGTTTGAGAAATGAAAAGGCGGGTGCGTTATTGCAGTTGTCTTGGGCGACTGCTTTATTACTTAAACAGCGGGCAGTTTTATGATACAAACAATGTACTACTACTACTACTACTTGCGTATTGGTCTGTATAAAGGAATATAGTAGAATTTAAGAATAAAACTCACAACAATGATACATAATTTATTTACGACAACAACAATTACATCAAATGACATAATATAATAATTAAAATAAAATACGTATTTTTTTTATATCATTGCTTTGTAAAAGTAGGGTCATCTACAAAAGCTAAATCCAACCCTTACTCCATCTTAGGCGCAGCTCCCGATTGGACTCTTTTGATGGACACGTATGAAAAAACTACAAAATTCCTGAGGATGTTGGTGTTTCGTCATCCGGACCAGATATATTTCTATACTTAAAAAATCTAAAACGCAGAGTACTTATAGAACTTAATGTGCCGTGGGAAACAAACATACCTAAAGACCACACAATAAAAACTAACAAGTATTATGACTTAACAAATGAATTAACCAAAAACGGTTATGTGGTTAATTTATATGATGTAGAAGTCGGAGCAAGGGGTATACCAGCAAAATCCCTATACAACCCACTAAAAGGCCTTGGCCTACCAAGAACAACCGTAACTTCCACCCTAGAACGTGTTTCTAAGGCGGCATTAGTAGGATCCTACCAAATGTTGGTTAGACAGGGGAGGAGGCTCGAGTGGTAAAGGGGAGCATAAATGCATAAAGGGGCCCCTTAACCTTACTCACTGGGTTGCAAGTCCCAGGCACCTTGACTTGAGCCTCTTCCTCTGCAACGCTATGGACCCGGCACCCGCACGGTGAATCCATCCAATGCTAAGAAATTCGTCTTTGTTTTAACTTACCACATGTAGAATTAACTTCATCGTCTTTTGCTTTGACGGGTGACTTCTCGTTCACCTTTTCCGGAACTTTCGGCTTAACATCTTTCTCCGGAGACTTCCTTTCCGGAGTTCTCCGAGTCGTGTCCGGTTTGGTTTCTTCGGTGCTTGTCGGCTTGTCTGTAAGTTCTGGCTTGACGATCGGTTGGGTCTCTTTGGTTGTCGGTTGGGCCGATTGGTAATCTTTTTCTTTTTCTTTTTGCTGTGGGCTTTTGTCTTGGGTGTCTCTTTCTCTGTGGATACAGAATTGGTTCATACAGTGTAATTCAGAATAATGAAAAAAAATACCTAAAAATGGAACCAACTTCAAAATGGAATCAACTTCTTTCGGTTCACTCAGTCAAAGTTCCGAGACAACAGATATAAAAAAACCTAGTTGAATTGAGAACCTCCTCCTTCCTTTGAAGTGGGTCAAAAATATGGATGATAAGTGGTTTTTATTCTTTGACATTTGTTTGCATTGTATTCTTTGTAAATCGGTGTAAAAAGTATATTTTATCTTATAGTAGGACCTAAAGAACCGGTATACCAAATCAATATTCGTTCAGCCGTTCCACAAATGTGGTTGCTATATACTCGTACATCCTCCAAGGCATAAGTGTTCCATAGCAAAACCGAACCCATAAGGCCTAGCCTATCCACACATATCAAATTCAACTGATTATTGTTTAATACATTCTCTAGCTATTGTATTAATGTGATGCAGCAATATTATCCAAATTAAAAAGTCAGTTGAGTGAATAGAAGAATTCTATGGGATTAAAAGCACTTTGTATGGCGGCCATCTTGTATCCGCCATTTTGTATTTTTGACACCTATCGTGGATGGCTTGGCTGGCCATGTCATTAGTAAGAAACTAAGTAATGTTGTCTCTCACCTGTCCTGCATCTGTTTATGTAACGCGACAGCATTCTTCCTGCGGCGCACCTCTTTAGCTCTCAGCACGCGCTCCCTCAGACTCTCCTGCTCGCGGACTCGCCGCTTGTATTCGCTTTCCTATACAACACACAACATTTTTTATAAATAGTAGTTCGCTGAAACTTTCATCTCGCTACTAAATTACAATTTAGATTTTTTTTTTTTAAATGGGTTAGCATTTGGCCACCATCTCACCTAATGGTAAGTGTTGATGTGGCCGAAGATGTTGTTCAGGCTAACCTATAATTACTGGCTCTCAACGACAGCTGCCGGAACACACCGTTAGGTGCTTAGCTATTTGGCTATTTAAAAATATAGTAATATATACATTCCAAAAATTAATAAACATTGTTATTAATTTAATAATAACAAATATTTTAAAAGTATTTAAAAAAAACATTAAATTAATTATTTAATAAAACACTTAAAAACTCTTTATAAAAATTATATTTTATAATAATGATATTTACGAGCACACGATCGAGACATGTTTCGATCGTGCGCTCGTAGAGTCAAGACCTCCCGAGGATGCTTCGTTTAGAATCGAAACTCGTCGAATACTCATCCGGTGTGGCTGCGTGGCGTTTGTGACGTCACGTCGGCTTAACAGGAAATTAGGCGGAATTGTCACTAGATATATATAATTTTTATAAAGATTTTTTAAGTGTTTTATTAAATAATTAATTTAATGTTTTTTTAAAATACTTTTAAAATATTTGTTATTATTAAAAATGGATTTCCGCAGAGTAACGCCTGAATCTATTAATTTTTTTATTAATTTAATATGCTTTTTATAATAAGTACAAATCAGAATTAAAAGCATTTGATATTTGAACGAGGAAACGGAAGACGAGTACCCGCCATCTTGCTACGTAATTTTGAAGTGTGCATAGACTATATAAAGGTGTTTTTATATTGTTATGATTGCAATAACGCCTGCTATGCGGATTACATTACAAAATTACAAATATACGATAGGAATTTTTTTTTTTTTTTTTTTTTAATTTAAGTCGTGTGCGGGATCCCGCACATGACTTAAATTTTTCCTATCGTATATTTGTAATTTTGTAATATATAAAGGTGTGTTCTGGGATCTGTCTATATTTTTCTAACGATATTATTAACGCAATTCACAATCATTGGGGTTCTAGACTGACATCAACAAGAGGGAGGCAGCTAAAAAAGAGCATTGATGGCAATATTTTGACAGCGATAACAACTGCGGAACCAATATACTGGCCTATAGATCAAAAAAAGACCCCCGATCTCTTGGATTTCTATATAAGTAAAGGAATAGGTGGATATTTCACAAAATTGGAGTCATGTTTTGATGGGTGTTTTATTGACCATTAGCAATCTGCTGATTGATTCTGTGCAGACCGAGACCCTTTATAATAAAAACACTGACTGGGAAACCTTGCGTGAACACATACATGAAAAGATTCAACTTAAAGTGGCCCTGAAATGTACAAAGGATATAGAGGATGGTGTACATTACATAACACAACTTATATAGGAAGCGTGTTGGTTGTGCACTCCATCGCTGACAGAATGTGCCAACAGTGAAAATATTCCCCTAGAAATACGTAGAACAATACTGCACAAGAGAAAGCTGCGCAGGATCTGGCAACAAAGTAGACTGAAGGAAGACAAGGCCATATTAAATGAAGCTTCTGATAACCTCAAAGTCATACTAAAGGAATGGCAAAACAACACTCTGAATTCAAAATTAGCATCACTCACAGCAACAAGAGCCACAAATTATTCACTGTGGTAATTTACCCAAAGACTTCAACAGACCTCAAATTTGGAAACCTCCTCTAAAAACCAGTAATGGCTGGGCTAGAACTGCACAAGACAAAGCTTCTTTCTTACCAAATGAATCTGTTAATGAGACTCAATTGACTGATATTGATGAAATTCAGAAACAAGAATTCCAACTATCTCTACCTCCCAAGCCTATATCAGTAAAAGAAGTATGGAAAACAATAAACCAGCTTAAAGACAAAAAAAGCCCCAGGATTTGACTTGATATCAAAGGAAGTACTAAAACAACTACCAAAAAAGGCCATCGTCTTCCTAACAATGCTGTACAATGGGATGCTCAGAGTGCAATATTTTCCTCAGCTATATGTTTTTGAATTTATCAGCTAGGAAGGTCTCAGTAATACTCATGATCCACAAAACTGGCAAACCACCTGGCGATGTTACATCCTATAGACCAATAAGCCTATTGCCAACTATGTCAAAGGTCTTTGAAAAGTTGCTGCTGCGCAGAATAATTCCCATTCTGAAAAATCAAAAAATCATTCCTGACCACCAGTTTGGATTTAGACAACATCTCTCCAACAGTTGAACAGGTCCACCGAGTCTATGAGCACGTAAGAAAAGCCCTTGAGGAGAAAAAGTACTGCTCCTCAGTGTTCCTGGATATTCAGCAGGCATTTGACAGGGTGTGGCATAAAGGCCTACTATGTAAAATTAAATCGAACCTGCTTCATTCCTACTTCCTCCTGCTACAATCATACCTGTCAAACATATATTCCAAGTGAAAGAGACAAACTCAGTATTCAGTATTTACAGTTATTTTACAGTATTTTATCCAAATGTACATTTCATCAATATATAAAGGTCTTATAGATAGCATTAGGTAAGTACATTTACCCTGTCTCAACAACAGCCTTCTATGATATTAGAGCTGGAGTCCCACAGGGTTCAGTACTGGGTCCTTTATTGTATACACTATACACTGCTGACTTACCCCAGTGCGACAAAATTACGACAGCCACATTTGCCGATGATACGGCTATTCTTGCCAGTAATACAGATCTGCAAGCAACTATATATTGCTACTATGAATAGCTTCTGCAACTCTCCAAATGGAATTGGACAAAATAACATCATGGCTTAAAAAATGGAGGATAAGAGCTAGTGTTACCATATCAGTGCAGGTAACCTTTACACTTCGCAGGGGTGACTGTCCCCCAGTAAGCTTAGATGAAGCACCTCTACCACACCAGAACAAGGTGAGATACCTGGGTCTCCACCTTGATCGGCGAATGACTTGGCAAGATCACATAATAGCAAAGAGAGAGGAACTCAACCTACGCTATAAAGGCTTATACTGGCTCTTAGGTCGAAACAGCAAACTGCCCTCTGACAATAAACTCCTAATCTACAAAAGCGTGTTGAAACCCGTTTGGACCTATGGAATGCAACTGTGGGGCACTGCAAAAAATTCACACATCTCAAAGCTGCAAAGAATTCAAAACACAATCTTACGCACAATAAGCAATGTACCATGGTATATCACTAACACGGAAATACACAAAAATCTGAAAATGAGCACAGTGAAAGAGGAAATCGGTAAAGGTAGGACTCGCTCGCATTCCCAGCGAGCGAGTCCTACCACCAACGACTCAAGAAACACCCAAACACCTTGGCAGCCCAATTGATTACCCAAAGTTATAATAGAAGATTAAAATGGAAGCAAGTCCTAGTAACCCGTTAAGTTTTAAGGACATTCAATAACAAAATGAGGAGATGTACTCGCTGGAGGACACACTCTACCTGATAATACGCCCACAACACATCTGCAAGTGGCCACTGATTGTAGATGGAAAGAATAACACAAACAAAAAAAATATTTACGTACGAGATAACCGCTTTCGTGTTTTTTTTAATGTACTTTAGATCTAATATACATTATAAATTTATAGGTTATGTTGAGCGAAAACATCAATTTCTAGTATCTATACTAAATACTATATTCAAATACTGGGTATACCAACATTAAACTACAAGTCTTGAAAAATAATGCTTAATTTACGTATTGTATACATGATTAGAAGAGTGTTCGTCAATAACATACCTCATCATGCCGCGGCGGCGGGCGGCGCGCAGTGCCGGGGGGAGGGGGGGAGGGGGAGCGTCGCGCCGCCGGGGGGGAGGGGGACCGCATCCTGAGGACAACATTACCACTTAATTAATAATAATTTATCGTAACAGCTATAATAACAATCACATCAGTAGCTGGAAGACGTCACCCGTTCGACAAATAACTTCCTCGTTGAGGGGAGGGAGGGACTTCTAGGTTTGCTCTAATTCCTGTTGGTGTCGTCTTAAATTGATAAATCTATTCAACACCAAGCCTGGCATTTTCCAAAAATGCAATGTCATTATCGAATTATATAACTTCGAAGCATTGATGGCTCAGTGGCATTAGCTATGGACTGCCGCGCAGCAGGTCCATGGTTCGAATCCCGCCTCGGGCTGAGCTTCACTGCATGGTGGAACGCCTTTTTGCGAATGCCCGCCTGGCTAGCGACCACCCTCAAGTAGAAAATCTGTCGCCAAGCACCTATCGGTGTGTTCCAGCAGCAGTCCTTGAGAGCCAGTGAAATTACAGGCCCATGAGACTTAATAACTATGTTTCAAGATGATAGGCGCAATGCAATTCGTGACTTGTGACGAAATGCATCTGTTATAGGCAGAGGTTATAGGGTAAAAACATAATAATTATATCCTTTATAAAAGTCGGCATCTTACAAATCTCTTTCGCATCATCTACCTACACTCATCAATCTTTTCATTCACAAGCGTCAGTTTAGGGTACTCCTGACCAGGGAGGAAAAATATATATTCAAAAATAGAAAACATTACCTCCTCCTTAGTCCCGCCCGGTTGGCATTGATGAACTCCTCCTGCCTCCTGAGGAGATCGTCATCGTCGCTCCTTCTCCTCGCCGGACGGTGCGCCAACTCATTCTCTATCTCTATTGTTGTGTTCTCTATGTATCTGAAACAATCAAAATATTCACATCTTAAGGCGCTGACCAGTGCTAAATAGCTTTACTTGAACAGATTTTTAGCAAAATGTATTTTGTTAGTAGCAATAACAAAATTATATATTAATCTTGATCACATTATATGTCCGAAACACGTATCCTTAAAATATTCTCGATCGAATAAAATTGCAAAGTTGACTCTAAATTACGCTTTTAACGTAAATATCTTACTCTCTCGTCTATTTACGTATGAATGTGTATGAAAAAATATAAATAAAATAGAAAACCTTATCAAGAGGGACAAGAAAAGTAGGTAGGTGTAGTAGGCTAATACAGAAATTATGCCTTAAGAGTGAACTGGCCGGCCCGTTCTACATACAAACGTCGTAGGGTGATCACTCCTTTATTTGAGGATTTAGGTCCAAAATAAAGCATAATACCGATTGATCTCGTCATTATCTAGACTTGTATGATGCCGAAATTTTTATAAAATAATTAACTTGAGAATTATGAGCCTCGAAACGTTTTCATATAAAGTTTTCGAGGCTCACAGCTTGCAACTCAATTATCTTTTTAAAATTTTGGCATCATACAAGCCTAGATAATGACGATATCAATCGGTATTATGCTTAAGTCTGGACCTAAAATCTCAAATAAGGGAGTGATCACCTTACGACGTTTGTATGGAGAAGTGACCGGCAAGTTCAACCTTAAGTTAGGCTTAGTGCTACAAAAGAATACTAAGCATATATATATTTTTTTATATAAAATATTAATATATTGGTAAATTGAAGATGAGTTATTTGTTACAAAATTACAAATATACGAGAGGAAAAAATTAAGTCATGTGCGGGATTCGAACCCGCGTCCATCCACCCCTTGAGTTATTTGATTTAGGGTTAGTATAAAAAATATGTTTTGGAGTTGTCAGTCTATGTTGGTTGTGTTATTGATTTTTGTTTTATATGTCGTATTATTTTTTATTTTGTTCGTGAATTTTTGATGATGTGTTTTCAGAAATATATATATTTTCTATCTTTCTTCTTTTTCAAGTAGCTAAACCATTAGCAAAATTCCCCATCGTCATGTTAACACAAGCTCCCAGTTGGATTCAAACCATGGTCCGTCTGCGTGACAGTCCATAGTCACTGCCACCTGACCATACCTTCTTCTAAAGTAATATGTGATTTAGCTTGTTCGTTTAAGACTCAATCTATCGAAATTGTAAATTCAAATGTTATTTCATACAGTACATTACACCTTCCGTTTAAATAAGGCAATCAGGTCATTAAATTTATTACGCATTTCGTGCATTACGTCTCTCGTAGAATACGCATTTCGTTCAGTACGCATTTGGTTTAATTCGCATTTTGTCCAGCAGGCATATAAATGGTTTGTATAGTGTTGGTTACCTTTGTGGAGATCTCCTCGGGAACTTCCTGGTGGCCGCTCGCGCCAGTGCGTTCCTTTGTTCCGCTATGAACCTCTCCGCCGCATCGTCGATGTCTTTTATTGGCCCTGAACGATCACACATTATTATTATTACGATTTACTCAATAGGCGAAGTTATGCGGCACAATGTAATAGATATTACTCTCGGAATTTGATGATCTGTAAATTACTACTACTAAAATCTACAATACATTACATTCATATACGAAATGTGATGAAGATTTATTTTCATTAAGACACGGTTTTGCAATTATCACATTTAATAATCCTAAAAAAAACGTTGTATACAAACCAGATGAATGATGTTGTATAAGGGAAGATACAGCTGGTACATATTATAGTGGGAAATACAAGGATGCGATTCCCGAAAGAGGAGAAGATTTTACGCTCTTAAAATGTGTGGTTGTGTGAAGAATGACGGCTTACGACTGCTGGTAGCGCTTTCCATATAAACGTCAGTGTTCAAACTCGATGAAATTCAGCATACAAGTCATTGAGCCTAATATATATGCATGGTTTGCAAGATTTCCGTTAAATTAAGTATTTTCACGGAAAAATAGATTTTTCATGTGCAATCTTATTTTACATTTGAGGATAAAATATATATTATACAAAATCGAAAAACTGGCAAAACAAAAGCATGGGTATTAAGCTCAGCGATTAACATGCAACATTTCACAGCGTTTGAACAATTGGTATTTTAAATATGACGAAACTATGTTTGTATGGAAAGAGCTACGTGTACTCTACCCTTAAGGGTGAACTGGCCGGTTCTCCATACAAACGTCGTAGGGTGATCACTCCCTTATTTGAGGATTTAGGTCCAAAACAAAGCAGGATCTCAATTGATCTTTTTATTATCTAGGTTTGTATCGTAATATTTTTAATAAGATAACTTAAGGTGTTATGAGCCTCAAACATTTTCACATAAAGTTTTCGAGGTTCATAACTTACAACTTAATTATCTTTTTAAAATTTTGTTACGATACAAGCCTAGATAATGACATGATCAATCGATATTATGCTTAATTCCGGACCTAAAATCTCAAATAAGGGAGTGATCACCCTACGACGTTTGTATGGAGAAATGTCCGGCCAGTTCAACCTTAATGTGCTTCCGAAATATGTTCAATAACTTTTTAGAAGAGCCACAAACAACAACTACGAAAACAAAGCTAAAAATAAGCAGCTGAAATAATTATGTATATGTCATGCTAAGTGTATACAGGGATTTATTATAATTGCGTGCTAGTTACGTATTGAAGCGATCAAATACATAAAAAAACAATTACTCTGTCTGATTTGTTAAGGAGGTAGAAAGATTACTTGATCTGTATTTAATATTTTTAATATTTATAACATGCGGTGTCACGGCAGCTATTATTGGTAGACATTTTGGGAGTAAGTCTCAGTTGTTCTATAGGACATCATTTTATTATAAATTAGTTTCGTATCTACGAAAATCCACTGCAATTTTCAACCTTTGTTCTCAAAATGTTACATTCGCAAAACATTATATTCGAAAAATTTATATTCGCAAAATATTACATTCTCAAATGATTACATTTTGGGAAATCACAGTCAGAAGTAGTTAGAGTAAATGTGGTGTCTGTGTAGTGACGCGTAATAAACCATACGTATCTTGATCTTATTTTAACCATTAGTACAATTTTAAAAGATTCTGAAAATAATGAAACTAGTGTTGAATTTTGTTATCACTAGTTACACTTATTATTATAGGCACTTGTGAAATTTTTGTAGGGTTTAAAAACAGAAGAGGTACAACAGTTGTGAATTTTTTACATAACACGCTACTAACTAACCAAATCAAACCTTGGAGTACCAGGAGATAAGAATCATAAAGGAGGTATTAGCGTCACCATAGAATCTGAAATAAATATAGTTATAGAGCTCAGTGCATAGCGCGTAGATAGAGCTAGCCAGACAATCCGCAATACCATACTACTGCGTACAAACAATGCAGGTGTATTGTCTGTCGAAAGGAGTATGGCAACGTTTCTTATCTCCTGGTACCTGCTTCAGGTTTAATGTGGTTAGTTTGTAGCGTGTTTGCTGTGAACAAAGTCCACTAAGCAATTTAAATCCTACTTGGAACAAATTATCATAAATATTTTTACTCAATTTATCTTCTCTGGGTATATAAAAACAAAATTTATCTGGGTACGAAACAACTTCAATTTAATTTTTTTATTGTGCTCGATTGTACATCTAGTATTTTGAGAATGTAATATTTAACGAATGTAATGTTTTGCGAATATAATATTTTGCGAATGTAATATTATGAGAATGAGGGATTTTCAAACCAAAAACAGTTATTAGTTATATTAAAAAAAATAACTTTAACCCATTCTATGTGTGCAAAAATCTGGCGCAGCTAAAACAAAAGCACGTTTTAAGGATCCTTAAAAGCCTTATGTTAAGCAGACACCGAACCAAACACGAGGCGAAGCGTTTTGCCGTATTTACTATTACATACATACATAACTTCACGCCTCTTTCCCGTAGGGGTAGGCAGAGGCCACAGATTTCCACTTGCTACGATTCTTGCATATCTCTTTCGCTTCATCTACATTCATCAATCCTTTCATACATGAGCGTCGGTTTAGGGCACTCTTGACATGGCCTTTTTTCAGAACGTCTTCAATTTGATTTCGGAACGTTCGTCTAGGTTCGCCCTTCCAATACTTCCGTTCACTTGTATACCTGTTAAGTCAGTGTCATTTCATTCATTCTCTCCACATGTCCAAACCATCTTAACGTGCCATTCTCATTTTGTCACTACATCCTCATACACGCCACATCGTTCTCTTATCACATTATTCCTTATCCTGTCACGTTTGACTCCAGTCATGCTCCTCAATGCTCTTATCTCCACTGCATTTATTCTACTTCCATGCTTTTTCTGCCACACCCAACTTTCACCACCATACATTAGTGTCGGAACCAACACTCCTCTATGAATAGCCAGACGAGCGTCAACAGTCTGACAGTTCACAATCGCATGCAATGCTCCGTTCACCATGTTTCCAGTATTCACTCTCCATTCTATATCACTTTCACACTCCCCATCCTTTGTAGACAAGGATCCTAACAGCCGGTTTCTAAAACGCAAATTAGTGATAAATTACCTTAAATGCTTGTTAATCCATTGTCAAATGCAAATTGGTTTGCTGAAAACTTCATATGACTGTTTGTCAACACTGATGTCAAATCTCCGATTCAACGCCAATTAATTCAATTTTGGGTTTCCGAAAAGCCTTTTTTGTATGTTACCGGCTTGTCAAAGTGAATTGTTCTAATTGCTCAAAATCGACCAATTATTCGAAGATTAACATCTTGAAATCGTAAAGATATATAAAATATGGCTTTTAAAATGGTTTTAGGAGTAGCTACCTAAATATTTCCTCTAATAACTGATACGATAGTACAAGTACATAATAATACCAAATATGACTACACATATTACTACTACGTAAATATGGTATTAAAGTCGACGTGATTTTTTAGTGTTGCTGCTCATTAGGTTTATCATCATCACCACATCAACCGGAAAGTCCAGCATTGAACAAGGTCTCCCACATTAGGAGATTTGACATCCCCACGCTTGGCAGGAGTCTCTTGGGGATCTCAGTAGAAATTGTCCGTGTATAGAAGGCGATGCTGGTATTTTTCCCTTAGTCGCCTCTTACGATATCCACGGGAAAAATTGTGGGGGGTAACATTCTAACCCTGCACCCCACAGGATTGCTCAATACGGTGCTATAACCTCCTGACGGCCTTATTATACAAACCCCAGCTGTATATATTACCAACGAAAGAATTCGCATGAAATCTTACGGATGACCGCCTTCCAGACCTCAACAATCTTTGTGGAAGCACCTTTTGGTTAAGAAAGGCGTTAAGATATGGTTTAAAATTTTGTTGTGCGTCTGATATGCAGCAATAACCGGATATGAGCAGTGTCTTTTGTATTGCTGCGCTGGAGATCCATGGTTAGAATCTCAAACCACATCACAAAAAATGGACTTACATTTCGCCGCATTGTGCAGGTGCATAGCGGGAGTTTTTAGAATGCGTTATTTGTTGGCCGTTATACAGAAAACCTGTCACCAGGCATCTAATGGTGTGTTACGAAGGCTGTTCTTGATGAAAAGCCTATTCTAGGTTAAACCTGTTTATATTTTTCGAGTACATCATCATAAGACATCAATCACTTACCATCAGTTGAGATATATTTTTTTTAGGCCTGTTAGTTTATTCTTTGACTACTATCTCACCTGATGGTAAGTGATGATGTGGTCGAAGATGTTAGGCTAACCTAGAATTACTGGCTCTCAAAGACAGCTGCCGGAACACACCTTTATGAGATTGGCGATTTTCTACCTGAGGGTGGTAGCTGGTCAGGCGGGCATTTGCAAAATGACCTACCACCATGAAAAACAAAGCCAACAAGAAAAATGCTGCTGTTTCACTTTTACCTAAATCGACTTTTATGATCATCCGACCAAAAACCAAAACGTAGTGATTACATACTCATTGCATCGGTGGAACATTCCCTAGCTGGTAACCATAGTAACGGCGGCGAAGCACAGAAATGATTTGGCATTGATTTCATGTCAAAACAAAAGAGACAACGTTATGCATTAAATAAAGACAAAATACTACAGAATGAATGAATATGAACGACTTTTTCAAACTTCATGTTATCATAGATAAACAAGCATGTGTTATGTAATTTTAAGTTAATATGCGTTCCAGAAACCCGTTGAAAGTTAGCAGATTGTTAAATGTGACGGCTTGTTAGATGAATTAAGTTTTGACACGCGTACGGGAAACCGGCGGTATGTATACGAACTCTTTCACTTGTTCCACTTTTTCACCTCCAATCACAATATCGCAATTGGTCATTCTATCATCTCGTTCATATACCATAATGTTCGTCTTATTTACATTACAAATGCGAATGCGAATATATGGCTCTGCCTAAGCGAACAAGCAACATGCCCAAATAAGGTAAAGATAAACTGTTTCTTCAGAATAATCCTAGTACCTACCGTTCGACTCATGCAATGGATCAGTTGGATGATACACATTATTGTATCGTCATCAAACCTACACCATTGCCAATTTTCATAATGATACCATGTTATAACGGGGTCAAGTCCAAGTCCAAAAAACATGCTTCTATCAGGCTGTTCTTTTCAACGGTATGGCAAACCCGTGGAGTGTGAAAGAGACAGAATGATAGATGTATCGTCGCATGAAATTTTTGGTTCCACTTATATCGTGCGCCGCGCTCCATCTGAACTTCAATTTATCTGAACACTTCAACTGGCGGAAACCTGTTTTGGCCAGGGTTTAATGGTTGTTACATTTAATTTTCTTTCGAAATGAACTGTTATTCAAAATAACAGACATTGTAGGTTTATCGTTAAACAAGTTATTAGTATATCAACAACCATAAGTGTTCTTTTCTAACTAGATGATTCACTGAGATTCAGCCTAATTGTAACCCTTATAAATTCCACTGATGGAGATTCTTGTTTTGTGTGGTGTATGTATACAAGCTAATGGCTCACTATCCATGCATGCGCCATACAACGTGAAAAAGTTTATGTGAAAACATTCTTTTCTACCTCCTTTATAAATCAATGTATGAAACTAAGTGTTTACCGAGTTTGGTAGGGCTGAGCGGGGGTGACTTTTGTATTCTCGTAGGAATGTATGCTGGCAACCCTAGGACATTTGAATGTGTTATTATTTTTTCATTCATACTTTAAAATAGTAATTTATCGATGATCTTCCATAGACATGAATCAACATTTTAATCGCTGAGCTCATAAAATTAGACTGTACATTCTACTGAGACAAACCATATTCAGTCTTTAATATTAAGTTGTTAGCGTTGATTAATTGATGCTTATCACAGTTTCGTTCAGCTATTTATGGAGGCGATCATTGTACATCTTGTATATGGTAGATCATTACCGATAACCGATAAACATGAAAGTATATATTATTTCTGTAGTCAGTATGCTCAATCGTTCATATATTAAATGAAAATTACTCAATCGATTGCAATGGAATTGAAATTAGAGACAGTTTGCAGAGGCAAACTGCAGTAGTTACTATAATGCTTACCTTCAACAGGCGGCTGGAAAGTCCCTTTGAAATGTGGATTGATCAACACTTTCTTCCCGGCCAAACCAGCCGGAGGGATGTGCGGCGGCAACGGCACCGGCAACATTCTCACCTCCGGCTCCTTAACCGGCAACTTATCCGGCACCTGACGAATCGTCACTTGCGGCATTTGAGCGCTATTCGCGACTATTTCACGTACCGGAGGCGCGAAGCGTGGATTGAATTGACGAGGGTATGGATACATGGGACGTTCGAAATTAGGACGCATCGGCCCGAACATAGGACGCTCTTCGGGACGATACTGAAATCGTTGCATTGGTTGGAAAGGAGGCCTTTCTAGCGGATGTCGATAAGACATATCCGGCAAGATTGGTCGTTCAGGTGATATCTCCGGTCCCATACGAGGAATGTTCGGCCGCATCTCCGGACGAATCAAGTCGTTTTGAACACCAGGAGGGCCTATCTCCGGCCTAATCATATCCGGCCGAATTTCCATTCGCATCTCCGGCCTAATCATTTGTGGTGGAGCTTCCGGCCGATGCATTTCTGGGTGTATCATCTCAGGGCGTATTTCTGGGTGTATATCCGGTCGGATGATTTTCGGACATATCTCTTGACGGATGATTTGTGGGGGTATGTTTGGGCGTATCACTTGTTGTGGAGGTGGGAAAGAGTGTCTTTGATTGAAGTTGCCCTGAAAGTACAATGAAACATTAATTACTTATTTAAGCTTACCAACGCACATGGATTTCAAAATTTCTCCTAAAACCATCAAAAATATTAAAGTTACTTCTACACGTTACAAATGCAATCAATTCAATATGTAATGAAACATATATTAGACATCGGTAGAAACTTCAAAAAATCTCGGGTTTTACATGATCAAGTACATATGGGAGCTAACCATAAACGTTTAGCTTTAACAACCAGGTACAAAAAGGTAAAGAAAAAAGGTTATATATAAGGTTAGTTATTTAATATATCAACAATACTGCGGAGGGTGGTGTAGTGCCTAGTTTTTTTTTTATTGCTGATAGGTAAGCCTTTGACCACAATCTCACCTGATGGTAAGCGATGACGTAATCCAAGGTGTTAACAGGCTTAACCTAGAATTACTGGCTCTCAAGCACAGCTGCCGGAACACAACGTTAGGTGCTTGGCGACAAATTTTCTACTTAAAGGGTGGTCGCTAGCCAGTCGGGAATTCACAAAATGCCCTACCACCATTCGGTGAAGGTCAAGCCCGCGGCGGGATTCGAACCAAGGACCTGCTGCGAGGCCGTCCAAGCGAATGTCACTGAGTTATCACTGCTTCAAAACTCTGCCTAGTATAGCCGTTCATTGGATTCGCATAGCAATCGTGCGTGTGTGTGTGTGAATGTAGTAGATATACCTTATTCGTAGACTGTGGTAGTCGTTGCTATTATTCTCAAAGCCAACCTGCGACAGCTTAAGCAATAGTAATGTTTTGTGTATGTGAAAATTAAACATGAGTTTTATCGATTTCACACCACCCCCATAGTATTGTTGATATATTAATAGCCAAATAACAGTGCGCAGAAAAATATAATTAAATCCATTCGAAACCTTAACCGTTACTGACCTTCGCCTGCGTCAAAATTTGTAATATCACCCCCAACAGTATTGTTGATATATTAATAGCCACCTTATATATGTACACACACAAACAGTGAGATAAACTCCACTATCCAGCAGCAGCTTCCATAGCATAATTGGTAATGAGACGGTATTCTTTGGTTGTGTGTTCAAATCCCGTTGGAAGCCATCCTATTCCTTTACAGAATTTTATATGAATTCGCTGAGCATGCGTCAATGCTTTTGAAATAAAATAAATGTTACTATAGTATAGCGGTTAAGTGGGGCAGCTCGTGGGGTGCCAGGCTAGAATGTCACCCCACCCCCCTATCTCTTCCCTTGGGTTGTCGTAAGAGGCGACTAAAGGTAAAATATATGAAGGTGGGCAGCAGCGCCTTCTGAGAATACTGCGATCCCCAAGACGCCTGGCAAGCGTGAGGATTATGGCAAAACCCCCCACGATGGGGGAGGCTGTGTTCAGCAGTGGAGATTAAACAAACAATGTAATTTATGTAATTTAATATTTAATATAATTTATTCACATAATACAATACAGTTATAAGTTGTCACTCTTAACTTTATTACAAGTGTAACACTAAATTGTAGTTTTTTGACAGTTAAATGACATGCAGAGCCCACACTAAGAAAAAACCTTGTGCCGTGGGACTGCTTCCTTCTATAACACATTTAAGATTCTAGTTTACTATTTCATGATATGGCTGTATAACATGTTGTTTATGTTTGAGTATGTGAATACAATATTATTGTTTGTGAGGGTGTGTGAGGGGGGTGTGTGTGTGTGTGTGTGTGTGTGTGTGTGTGTGTGTGTGTGTGTGTGTGTGTGTGTGTGTGTATGAGATACAGCAGAGTAGAGTATAAGAGGAGAAGGACATACCCTGGCGGCGTAGTTCCTGCGGTAGGGATGCGAGTACCGCGGCTGGTAGTGGTGCGCTCGCCACGACGCCCGGCCGCGCGGGAACCCGCGACCCACCACCACCTTGTCTGGAACGATACATTATATACAATATAATAATACAATATAACCGACGCCGCGCCGCGCCATAGTGACATTACACTAGAGTCCAAACCGGAAAACACAGGCAGCGGCCAGAACACACCGCTAGGTGTTTGGCGACAGATTTCAGAGGGTAGAAGGTAACCAGGCGGTTATTAGCAAAATGCCGTACCACCAATTTCATTTTCTCATAATTTGTTCTAGACAAAGTTAAAAACCGTTTGTGGAGTACCGAAAGTATCCATTTATAATCACGCACTTCGACTCCTATCTAGATAGCTATTAGAGTTTATCTATTATAGACATTTTTAGTCTAAAATAATATTCTGGAACTGTGCTGTTTAGCTGCCAAATGACTCTCTTCCTGTTACATGCTTCCTGTGCTTGCTTGGCGAAATGTGAGTGGTTTCGACATCTCCCATCGAACCATTTGGGGGTTGAAATCTGTGATGACTAATGATATTAGGTATATACGTAGCAAATATACCAATAGAATGAAACATTTTATAGTTAAGTATTAGGGGTTAAAGTATGAAATTAACGATTTGTACTGAAAAAATTAAATTCGTTTATTTTATTTTATTTTACATATTTCTTTAATCAAAATAATTACCATTATTATCTTATACATTGCTGGCATCTAATAGGAAGGTCATTTATGCCTTTGCGATAGAACTCTGGTGATCTAGATTCAACAAACTATGTGAAAGCATTTTGTACTGAGAAGAAAACTTTATATTACATAGAAAATTGTCCAAATCACGAAAAAAATGGTAGTCCGTTGGAGCAAGGTCTGGCGAATACGGAGGGTGTCGAATGGTTTCTAATTGCAGTTCCTGTAGAGTTAAAACGGTTTCTAGTTCTGCATGAGTCGAGGCTGTTTCACTGCTAGTTACAATGATAGCAATATCATTGTTCGGAGTTCGGCACAGTAGACATCTGCCGTTATTGCTTGACCATATCGGTGAAAGCTATAGTGAATAACACCAAACAGTTACCATTACCGTTTAATAGGTAAGCTTTTCTTTAGGACACTGTTGCGGCGTTTGACCTGGGGTCAGCCATTGCAATTTTCGCTTACGGTTATCGTAAAGAATCCACTTTTCATCACATGTCACTATTCGATCCAATATTTCTTCATTTTTGTATCGTTTCAACAAAACAACACAAGTTTCAACACGCGTTTCTTTCTGCAGATCAGTCAAATCATTAGGCACCCATTTATAATTTTATTTTATTAATAAGACGCAAATGAGTCAATATTGTTGGTAAGGTAACGTTAAACCATGCCGCTAATTCCTGGGTAGTTTGGCTCGGATCGGCTTCCACCATCTCTTTCAATTCATTGTTATTCACCTGTTTGGGCGGCCTTCCATGTGGTTCGTTCTTTAAATCAAAGTTTCCACCACGAAAGCGTTTAAAACAAAATCGCACGGAGCGTTCATTAGCAGTCCCCTCTCCAAACGCAACATTGATATTGCGAGCAGTTTCTGCCGCGATAGATCCGCGTCGGAACTCGTATTCAAAAAATCACTTGATGTTTCGTAGTATTTATCTTTCTTGTCTAAGCTGAATAAAAAATCAATTGAATGTCGATAATCGAATGTTGCACATTTTTTAATAGAAGTACCTCATATGTACCATGTGAAAAAGTTTCACTCAAAAATCTCAAACCATGAAGAGTCTATGTCAATTCGAAGTGCCTATTACAGTAACGGCAATTTCATACTTTAACCCCTATTACATATATTAATGTATTCATTTTTATGTAACTTACCTAAGCTGTCGGGGATATCTCTGACTTGCGGCATCCTCTGTGCCCCGACTGGTCGCTCAGAGATGAATCTCTCTCTAGGCACCTCGCTGCCATCTGATAAATAAATGTTTTTGTTACTTTGACTGAGGCAAATATGGCGAAAGAATGCATGAACTGAGAAAGAATAATGTGAAGTACTTGTGATACAATTGCAGTATTCAAAACCACAGCCACCGACAACATAACACCCACCTTCACGCACAAAAGTCACACATCAATATGTTTGTGAAAAAAGTAAAATAAAATATGTTACTCTAGATTCAGTCTTTGATGCCCTTTCTACTATACTGGTACTATAATGTAGTGGATCTATTTCCAATTCTGAACTTGAACTTAATTCTAATTACCAATGATAATCATGTATCCCTCTTGGATTACAAGTGTTGGAATCTGTTAAATCAGTACCAAGAAAATTTAAAAATGCCACCAGTTACTTATTTAATTTTGCTTAGTGCGCTGAGTGCGTAGTTTTTGCGCTCAGATCTAGCCCTTTGCGCCTAAATGAATGGACCAAAGTGTCTATTCGATTATGACCTTATTCGGCGAAGCAACTCAAGTGGCGCAAGTATGCTAACCTCGGTATGGGTTACATATTTGAGCCGTTTGGTGTAGAGACGTTGGGTCCGTGGGGACCGGAAGCACATCGTATTTTCCAAAACTTATATGAGCGCTTGGTCGATGCGACGAGTGATCAAAATGCTGGCACCTAGTTGGCTTCAAAGAATAAGCATTGCAATTCAACGGCATGCTGGGCACGCTGCCAACTGGTAGTGGGTTAGAGCATTTGGACTACCTATGAGTCCAAATGCTTTTATTGTAGTAGCTGTAGTGTTGAATATAGTTCGTAGTATTTTGTTAATAAAGGCATACCGCAGGTAATAAAAAAAATAAAAATGTATGATCTTCGCGATTTTATGTAAATACATAATAGAATAATGTTGATGAATATGATTTAAAATTATTTTATTAACTGGTATAATCACAATATCTACATGAACTAATATTATAAAAAGGAAATATGTGTATTCTTGAATGTAACGAATAAACTTAAAAAGTACTAAATTGATTTGAAGAATTATTTCACACTAAGAGTCCTACATTATCTCAGATAAAGTATAGAATATTTTCAAAAAAAATACTATTTTTTTGTTAAATACCCGTACGATACTGGCTTTTTGAAGTTGAACATGTATAAAAAAAAGTACTATGTAAACACAGTAAGTTTTGAAGCGCTCGTAGCGAAGTTTACTTAGTTGTTCTCAACCGATCAGCAAAGTTAAGCAACGTCGCCCGCGGTCATGAGTTGGATGGGTGACCGCTAGTGACATTACTACTGAGCGTTTCCGTGCTTCGGAGGGCACGTTAAGCCGTCGGTCCCGGTTGTCGTCTTAGGATGGCAGTCGTTACAGCATGGTGGTAGGGCATTTTGCGAATGCCCGCCTGGCTAGCTACCACCCTCAAGTAGAAAATCTGTCGCCAAGCACCTAACGGTGTGTTCCGGCAGCTGTCCTTGAGAGCCAGTACTTCTAGGTTAGCCTGAACAACATCTTCGACCACATCATCACTTACCATCAGGTGAGATAGTGGTCCAAGGCTAACCTATCAGGCATAAAAAAAAATAAGCACTAAAGGAACAATTGTTATAAAACAAAACTTTGTTTCTGTAGAAATCCATGTCTATGGTTGAAACAACTTTCTTTCATGCTATCCATGGCTTATGGAAACCTCCTACACACCTACCCCCCGCGCGGGTAGGCAGAGAACTGGCATTTGAACTGTACATATCAGAGAGTAACCAGTGTTTTTAAAAACAATAATAAGCTTCTTGGACTATGAGCGTGTTGCCGAAACAAAGTTCTGTGTACGAGTTATTGTTGAATGTTTCGAAACATGTCGCAATATACTCAATATATAGCATGGCTAACGCTATACGTCAAACAGATTTAGAGAGCGATTTATTCACCTTTGGCGGGCATTGAATCAGAAAATGTATGGATGAGATATTTAAGATCCGGTAGTGCACACAAAGGACTTTTTATAGTTTTATTTTTACTGAACCACCAAAGTATGCTACTAAATATACTGATAAGGCATGTCATAAGTTATTACATTTCTTATTGGAAAATAAACAATGTGCAATCTGACAAGTCTCATTCCTGATAAGTGAAAGATGGAAAATAAGTTGCGATTCCGATAAGCTTCATTTAGCGGACTCTACTCAGTAGATACATCGCAAATTTTCCAGATGTCTATTAAAGTACAAATCAGTGGATATTTTCGACCTTAATGCAATACATACTTGGTACAGTTGCTGCCTCTGAAGGCACTATTTGTGGAGATTCAATCGGGCCAGCAGGCTGAAACAACAAGAAAATAACTTAATTAAGATTACACAAAAGTTTTAGAAATGACCACCATGACACACCTACAATAATGACATCTGTCACCAAGCACCTAACGGTATGTTCCGCCAGCTATCCTTGAGTGCCAGTTCCCAATCTATGTTTTGTCTGTACTTACTTACATCTTCGACTACATCACTTACCCTCAGGTGAGATTGTGGACAAAAGCTTATCTATCTGTCAGCGGTGAAAAAGAAACTGCACATTGTGAGTTGCGAGTCAAGCCACGCCCTTTTATGGTTCTGCATTGCAACAGAACGTTAAGGTACTAAAAGTTTGGTTTTGACCACAGTATCAAAACAACATCATAAATCGGCGTTTTTCGTATTTGTTGGTTAAATTAAGGATATTATGGTACAGAATATATTGTAATTTAGATTCGTAACTATGTCTATGTGTGTACAGGAACAGACAAGGATTGCTACTTATTTTTTTATGCCTGATAGGTTAGCCTTTGACCAGTACTCACCTGATGGTAAGTGATGATGTGGTCGAAGATGTTGTTCAGGCTAACCTAGAAGTACTTTCACTCAAGGACAGCTGCCGGAACACACCTTTAGGTGCTTGGTGACAGATTTCTACTTGAGGGTGGTAGCTAGCCAGGCGGCCATTCGCAAAATGCCCTACCACCATGCTAAAACGACTGCCATCCTAAGACGACAACCGGGACCGACGGCTTAACGTGCCCTCCAAAGCACGGAAGCCCTCAGTAGTAATGTCACTAGCGGTCACCCATCCAACTCATGACAGCGGGCGACGTTGCTTCACTTTGCTGATCGGTTGAGAACAGCTAAGTAAACTTCGCTACGAGCGCTTTAACTTACTGATGGCTAAGTAACGCAAAAACTATTTCTATATCAAACGACTGTATAGCATATGATGTGTGACATCCCAAGGAGTGTAGCAATAGGCGTTGAGACATTCTCAAAAAAGTAATTATTATAACTGTGATGGTTAATTATTAGCTACCATATATTTTATTAGTTGTAACTGCAGGATACAGTAGCGCAAGATGTGATGGATATGTTGCTGGCAACTATTTTAATCAGTCCGTAAAATAAAAGACCAGTCCTTTTACTAAACGGCGCTTTTAGACTAGTCATTTTATGAATGGCCTAAGCATCATATATATTTATATACATACAAGATTAGAATGGCTTTCAAATAGCTTAAGAACAACAAGGCGCCAGGTGATGACAGAATCACGAAGAAACTTCTGAGAGCGAAAGGAAAACCGGTACTTTCAGTCCTCCAGAAGTTATTTAATTCTGTCATCCTTGAAGGTAAAACAACAAAAGCGTGGAGCAAAAGTGTAGTGGTACTGTTCTTAAAAAAAGGTGACGAGAACTTGTTGAAGAACAACATGCCCATTCCATCTGAGCCATGTATATAAGCTGTTGACGAGAATCATTGCGAATCGTCTTGTTCATAAGTTTGATGACTTCCACCCTCTCGAACAAGCCAAGTTCGAAAAAGTTAGTTTATGAAACAGCTAGCTTATTGCCAACATTAAAACATCCTGTGTCATAGTACCCGTATTTCATACAACAGTGTTATTAGGTCCTTACATATGAAATTGGCGTTTTTCGTACTGGCCACTTTAATCACGAATTTCTCCTCTTTGGTAAGGAATTCCAAATTCAAATTTGTACAGCTATAGACTCATGTATTTGTGCTTCGATGATCGTCATTCATTTGTTTTTTTTCTTCTGTTTTTTTCTGTTTGCGTCACTCATTTTACAAAATGGAAAACCTTAAATATCGCATTATTTACGAGTACGAGTTCCGCCGTGGCACTAGTGCTGCGGAAACAACTCGAAGGGTGAATGATGTGTATGGCGGTCGTGTTGCAAAAGAAAACACAGTTCGTTTTTGGTTCCAACGTTTTCGTTCTGGAAATTTCGACCTGCAGAACAAGCCCCGTGGACGGCCTGAGACTCAAGTTGATAATGAAGAGTTGAAGGCTATTGTGGAAGCGGATCCATCGCAAACCACGTCCGAGTTAGCTGCAGGCTGCAATGTTAGTGATAAAACTGTTTTAATTCACTTGAAGCAAATTGGGAAGATTAAAAAGCTTGAAGTAACCCACCTGGGTACCTCACGAATTGACTGAAACAAACCGGCAAACGCGCGTCGACTGCTGCGTTACATTACTAAACCGGCACAATAATGAAGGTATTTTAAACCGAATCATTACCTGTGATGAAAAATGGGTTCTTTACGATAATCGGAAGCGCTCAGCGCAATGGTTAGATCCTGGCCAGCCAGCCAAATCCTGCCCCAAGCGAAAATTAACCCCAAAAAAGTTACTTGTAAGCGTTTGGTGGACTAGTGCCGGTATTGTTCATTACAGTTTTATCAAATCTGGCCAGACTATTACGGCTGATGTCTATTGTCAGGAATTGCAAACCATGATGGAAAAGCTAGCGGCTAAACAACCTAGGCTGGTCAATCGCTCCACGCCACTGCTGCTTCACGACAACGCTAGACCACACATTGCGCTACAGACGGCTACTAAATTAGAAGAGCTTCAATTGGAAAGTCTAAGACATCCTCCGTACTCCCCGGACCTTGCTCCAAAAGATTACCATTTTTTTCGAAATTTGGATAACTTCTTGCAAGGGAAAAAATTCAACTCCGATGGGGCAGTCCAAATCGCCTTCAAAGATTTTATTGATTCCCGTCCGACTGGTTTTTTTAGTAAAGGGATCAATGAACTACCTATGAGATGGCAAAAGTGCATAGAAAATAATGGTTCATACTTTGATTAATTAAATATATTATATTAAAAAATATTCGACTTTTTGTTCCTCCCATACAAAACGCCAATTTCATATGTAAGGACCTAATATAATGTTGTACTAATTTTCATAAATTGGTCTAAAACAACACAACATTGACGGCTGCTTGTTTTATTTATGTTGGCGACCTAAAGTCCTCCTCCGGAACTGCTTGCGTAAAAGCTGGCAGTAAGTTAGTAATACACAATACACCAACCGATACTTCGGTGCACGACTCATTACCCTTAATTATAATAAGTTCGAACTGAAATGTGATATTAATAAAATTATGTACTTACAATAGCAGGAGGCACCGCATGCTCCACCTCGTAATGCCGAGGTTCAATGGGTGCATAAGTAGAATGGGGAGCCATGACTGGAACTTCCACTGTTATGTTCGGTACCACACACTCAGCATCCACAGTGGGTTGGTACACCATCTGTTGCAGAAATATCAGTTATGAAACTATGATCGCCCAGTGGTAGTGACATTTATGGCGATATGGGGGATAATGTTTCGTATCTTGCAATTGGTTTGAACTTCACCACATAGTAATATAATATATAGTTTACTCTAACATTCACCTGCCCTTTGCTTAAGTAACTTTGTACGTAAAAAAAAATCTGGGAGGTACTGTCCAAAACCTTATGGTTAATTTTAGAAAGAAAAAATTTTAAAACCTTTTAGGATGGAGTAATAGCAAAATATATACCTTGATAAATACTGAAAAGAAACAGCTCCACGAAACTACTGCAAGAGAGGATTTCAGAGAGGAGCAACGGCTCCAAAAAGATAAAGAAGAAAAATATAAATATTTCAAAAGTGCTAAAATTATAGCATATGATATGACTAATGGATATTTTAAAGTGCATAAAAATTATAATTTTACAATATACAATAAAAACAATAATTATATTATACAAAGAGGTCCAGTTTGCAAGTAGGAGTCAGCCTGGACCTTTAATAACACCCAAGATTATTATTAAACAATAACAATATTTGTTAATACATTTGTAATACATACACATTTTATTAACATATTATAAAAATTAATAATTGTTTAGAAAAACACTTAAAATATATAGTCACAATTCTACCAAATTTTCCTGTTAAGCCAAAGTGACATATAAATGCCACAAAGCCAAAAAAAGAAATTTCAACCTTTTTTGCTTCTACATGAAACATCATCAGGAGGTCTTGACTCTTTGGTGCACAATCAAGAATCAACGGTATTATTTAAGACCAAGATGTAAATTTGTCGAAAATAGAACATTACAATTTCATTGTTACAATTCTTCACAATTAAACTGAAAAACCTAGTGTATAACTTGTGAATAAAACTCATTTTAGCTTTGACTAATACATCAGACTGTTAAATGCTTTGGCTAAAATCACTTGTTTTATACACACATTGTACAATCTACTATTAGTGAGAACCGAGAGAACTACTAGCCGCTAAATAAGCTTTCTTAAGTTTTTCACCCAAACTAATTGGAATTTCACCATTGCAGCTTCACTTTCACTCCTACACTGCCAGATAGTGATTTAAAATCAGCATTTGTTAACATATAGAATCTACTGATGTTTTACCAGTAAGACGAAACAAGCATACTAAACTAATGTGCACTAAATTATTGAATAATGTCTAAAAAGCATATGATTTTCAAAAATTATATCATATTCTTGACGTGTCTATAGATAGCTTGTCTTTAAATTTAAGCTGTTACCATCAAAAGTTAGTTAAGTGCACAGATAAGCCTCAATTCCCAAGGAAGTGGCAACAGCTGTTTTAATGTGAAACCATTTTCGACTGCCTCTGTTTCTCGCTTAGAATCACTTGAAAAATGTTAACACATTGTGTGGCTGCTAGCGTAATCACTGTCGATTCTTTCATCCTACATCGACAGACAAAATCGAAAATGGTAAGGCTGCTGGCCGCTGCATTACCGGCTGCTACCACTTCGGTGTGAATTAATACTAAGGAAAACAGAACACAGAAAAACATCCCTGTTACAAGTATACAACCTAGGATACTACAAGGGCCGCCCAACCAACCCCCTAAACATTTATGTACACACAAGGGATGCCCAACCCACCTATAAAAGGTAAATTCACAAGATGGATGATATTTGACAATTGATGACATGAGTTTTTCCTTGACACTACCCCCACATGACCTTCAAAATTGCTTAGATCAGCATCGCAGAAAATGCATGAAAAACACTATAAAATTCCTGAGTAAATTGGTGATTCGTCATCCAGACCAGATATACTTGCTGTGCTTGAAGAACTCATAGTACTTATAGAACTTACTGTGCAGTGGGAAACAAACATACTCAAAGATATTAAAAACAAACAAATATTACGACATAACCAATGAATGAACCAAAAACAGTTATGTAGTTATTTTTTATGCTGTAGAAGTCGGAGCAAGGGGCCTTCCAACAAATTCCTATATAACCTATTATAAGACCTAGCCTATCAAGAACAACAGTAATCAAAGGTGGCATTAGTAGGAACCTACTGAATTTTAAGGGGGCCCCTTAACCATAATCCCTGGGTTGCAAGTCCCAGGCTTTGTGACTTGGGCCTCTTCCACTGGAACGCTATGGACCCAGCCCCCGTACAGTGAGTCCATGGAATGCTAAGTAATTTATCTCATCTCACTAGATTTCTAAGTCTATTAGCTTCATGCTCAAAACATTATCATTTCAAAATATGCACTAGTTCCAAAGATACAAGGTTGAAACCATCCTGGCCAAATTTGTTTATGGTTCATTGCACAAGCATGAATTCAGTCACCTTTGATCTCAATGATACAAGAGGGTATAAAGCCTGATTCAGATGGGTTAAACAAGAATGGAAACTGGCACTCGTGGATAAAACAACTGGATAGGTGTAGCCAGATAAGCATTAACATTATTGCTTAAGAAGCACAACAGCAGTACCCATCATTATACTTGTTTAACATTGTGTTTATGGTAATTATGGTTTCACAAGTCCTAACATATTTATGTTGGACATGTAACAAAATGTTTTAGGAATTGTTGACGTTATAAGGTACAGAAGAGTTTAACACATACCGGAGGTGCATAATGCATGTCATGGCTCGAATAATCAGAAGGGACCATTTCTGCTGGCCCCGGGTAACCATCATTTATGGAGACAGGTACATTTTGAGGACCGCCACCTTCGTAATCGTCTGCCAACAGCTGGTCTTCTTCCTCATTGCCGAGGTTGTAGTCTGCGAGACTTTGATCTCCCAAATCGTCTCCTAGTAAGTCTTCACTAGAAAATAAACACAAAATATTTATAATTCTTTGTAGAACACACGGACGGCCTCATGTTATGTACACTACCAAATATCTCTTTGCAAACAAGATATAATTGAACTCTCTCATTAAGCAGACAATTTGGTATATATTTTATGAGTTTATGTATTATCTAAAATAATGATTTCAATAGAATAATGTAAATTACAAAAATTACGAACTTGTCCGACATGTTTGATGTTGTCAATAACACATAGATCGCAAACATAGATTAGAATAGACCAAAGTTACTTTGGGCATACTCCATTTGATGCTAATTTCGTTAGTTTGGATAATTTTGATCACATTTGCGTCTATGGTTGTGGAACAACTTTTTGGGAGGGTGATCGTTTTTATCGTTTTTGGCGAATTTAACTCCAAATGGTACTTACCCTATATGACGACGTGATTTTACTGGCTATCAAAGGGTGCATACCATTTGAAGTTAGATTCGCTAAAAACGCTAAAAACGATCACACTACCAAAAAGTTGTTCCACATGGGTCTTGGCGTTATTTTCGCCATAAACGCTATGAGGCTACTGGAACAGTTTGAATTCCCTACATCTAATGTCAAAAGTGACAGAAGTGGCAAATTTTAGTGGCATTCTTAGCGTTCTTATCCTAAATGGAACAGGGGATGACAGTTACAAACGATCACAGTGATCACAACCACAGACGCAAATGTGATCAAAATTATCGAAATTAACGTTCTTAGCGACAAATGGAACATACCCAAAGACTTCTGCCACACTATAGGGGTGATTCGCCAAAATCATGACTTTTTGATGTCCGGATGGACGAAAATTATATTATTGATGTTTATAGTTAATATTTATTTTTATTCAAATAATGTATCCTTATATACACCTGTTTTTGCTAATCAAACATTAATAACTATATGAAATATATAAAAAAATAATAACGAAATGTTAAAATCCTAATTTCCATGTCATGTCCGTTTTGTATTTTATTTTATATTATCACCCATATTGCATATAGTTGTATTCGTAACATTATATTTTTTTTATCATAATGTATAATAAGCCCCACTTCACCAAAAAAAAGTGTTTAGTGTATTAAAAAAGATATGGTTTTAAAGTTACATTCAGTTTCACCCGTGTCCGCGAGTATAATATAATTTCCTTGGTTAGTTATTTCAAGAGTTGTAATATCGAAACACAAACGTTTGAAACAAATTGAGTTACACCGTTTCTCTCGACCATTTTGCCGCGAGAAACCCATCGGAGAAAGATGTGCACACCGTTGTTTAGTTTCACACCATTCACATAAGTACACCCCTCCTTGGCTTTTGGTTTATAGATTTTTCAATTTCCATGGGCGTTATTTCTCAACAGTTTGATGGACTTCTAACTAATAGTTTCAATTAACGGTAATGTTTGTAGCACAGGAAGTCTCAATTTGACACATGAATAATATAAGTTAATGGTTTTAGGTCTACGATTTTTTAATGACTTAAATCTAATTTCCTTGGTTCTAATTTCCATGTTTTCCTTGGCTCAAAATTGGACATGGAAATTATGGTTTACCAAGGAAATTATAATAAAAACGCTTTATTTTATTGTCTTACCAGTGGTGACGAGAATTATGTTTATACCAGATTTAATCTCCATTTTTAATTTATTTATGTTTTACATAAATAAATTATAGAAAACTCAACATGGGGAAAACAAAAAAAAACACAAGAGCTGAAAAATTCGAAAATAATATTAGAAAAATGAAGAGTGATCTGCTACACTGGCCTGCAAATATAAGTACAACACTTTTAAAATTGCAATAACTTTTTAAGTGCACAAGATATACTTTTGAAACAAAAAGGTCTCGACAAAAGTTAATTTTGTACATTAAAACTTCATAGTCGGTAACCTTCTTTTAAGAAACGGCTGAAAAACCTTTCAAATCAAAAATAATCCTTTTCGAAAAACGATTTTACTCTTAATTTCTTGTTTCAATTTTTTTTTTTTAAACTTTATTGATGTGTCTTGTTACAAAAGCTAAGTTAGACAATCAGCACATAAACTTATTTATCATGCCTCTTCCACCTGAAGAATGTGCTAGGATTACTTAACTAGGCATCAGTATCCGTCGTACTGCAAGAATGGTGGGTGTGACGTTACGAACGGTCCAGAAGGTGAAGCGAAGGTACGAAGAGACTGGAAACCATTTGGTAATGGCAGACCCAGGTGTACTAGTGCCCGAAAAGACCGTTATATTGTTTCCACTGTGTTGCGAAATCGCCACCTAAATGCAGTTAAAGTCCAGCACCTTCAGACCCGAAGAGACTACATTAGTAACAGTTCAGTGAGAAGAAGACTGGCTGAAGCAAACCTAAAACCCTGAAGATCAGCGAGTGGTCCCAAATTCGAAAGGGAGCATCGAGTAGCGAGACTGCGATACACTCATAAAAACATACAGTGGGATCAACAAGAATGGTCAAGAATTTTGTTTACAGATGATTCTCACTTTACACATCTGATAAAAGGCCAAGTATCTACAGGTGACCTGGTGAGTGATACCTTCAAGCCTGCTTCTCAGAAAGAGCCCAGTACTGTAGAGGTAGTGTACATGTATGGGCTGGCATATCTTCAGAAGGTCGCACAGAGTTAGAGACCATAGAAAATTGCACTCTGACTGGGGAAAGATACGCCTAGGAGATTCTCAATGAGTATGCAGTGCCGTATTTAGTAAATATGGGTGATGGATCGTTTCTGATGCATGATGGCCACACATGGCTCGGGTCGTGCAAAAGTATATTCAGGAGGTTGGTATCAGCGTGATGGCTTGGCCATCAAGAAGTCTTGATCTCAACCCGATCGAATACGCCTGGGATGAGCTCTAGCTTTTCTAGAAGCTAGTCAAAAGCTGCAGACCACCACCTACCACCCTCAAGGCACTAAAACAGGCCCTGATAGAAGAATGGTAGAATATTTCACAACATCGGCTCCTAAACCTCGTGTTCAGTATGCAAAATCGACTTGAAGCTGTAAGCAGAGCCCGAGGAGCTTATATATATACCAGTTATAAATAACATGTAAAATGTATATTATCATTTGCTCTTTATTATTATTTTAATTATATTAATAATCTTTATCTCCAAAACATGAGCTAATATTTACAATTATCAGTTCGTAGGTATGAATATGACAATTTATAAAATGTTTGAAACATGATAATTTATCAGTTATGAGTAGTTTTTAAATATATAAATAAAAACTTAATTACGTAAATATTTTGTTTCATACTTTACATTTCTTTAAGGAAAATTAATAATGTAATATAACATAATACTGATTTCCGTGGCAACCTATAATTTTCTTGTAATAGTTTTATAATTTCCTTGGTACCTTACTAATTTCCTTGACTGTTTAAAACTTCATGACCTTATAACTTTTTTTCAGGAATGTTTTGTGATACCCCTTTTACAGAAATGAATACTGCTTTTATTCATTTGTATAATCAACAACCTAACTGATAAGTAATTAACAAAAAAAAACATGCCATGGAAATTAGGCAAAAAATATTTTTTTTGGCGAATTACCCATAGGTGCGTTCGTTTTGGCTCGATTGCGTTTGTAGCAGTTTCAAAAGTGGCATTTGTGTATTAGCGTTCGGATAGAAGCTTTTGCTATTTTTGACCAATTACTGCATGCTATCCGAACGGCTTAAAACAAACTTAACAATTTTGCACAGTACGAAACATGGAATCAATCTCTAAAATTAACAAAAAAGTAGGTACCTATATTATTATTATTTCTTTGTTAATGGCTTCAGCTAGTTACATATATAAAAAACTTGTGAAACTCTTCAATCGCGCCCAATACAACTGTCAAACCAGCAGTTGTCAAAAAACGATCACAACGATCCCACGGTAAGACATGGGTCAAAAATATCACTTTTCTCTGTCATTTGTAGCGTTTTTAAAGCTATCCGAACGGTGAGCGAAAACGATATTTTTGCTCACGAAGTCCCAAAACGAACGGCCCGTGTGATCATTTTTAGCGTTTGTGAGTGTTATTTTTGGCACCGATAGGCTATCCGAACGCCCTATATGGGTACATACCATCAACGATCACACTCCCAAAAAGTTTTCCACATGGGTCTTGGCGTTATTTTCGGCTTAAACGCTACATCTAATGTCAAAAGTGACAGAAGTGGCAAATTTTAGTGGCATTCTTAGCGTTCTTATCCAAAAATGGAACGGGGATGACAGTTACAAACGATCACGTGATCACAACCATAGACGCAGTTGTGATCAAAATTATCGAAACTAACGTTCTTAGCGACTAATGGAACATACCCTATTAGGTGCTTCGCAACAGATTTTCAACTTGAGAGTACAAATACAAATTGTTTTATTTCCCATAAAAAAAACAATACATACAGGCTATAAATAATTACTTAAATAACAAAGTCCTAAGATAATACACAGTATACCTATTTACCTTACATTAGCAGCCGTACTAGGTTAACCTGTGTTACGACTGCTAAGTGTATTCCCACAAATATGTAAATGACTAATGATACGTATACGAGTATATACGTATCATTAGTCTCCTACTTACTAAAAATGTCACTCTTACTTTATTTGTTACCCAGTATTAAATATAAATAAACACACGAAAATGAAGGCAGTTTAAAAATTCGCTTTTAAGCCAAGACAAAATGATGTTACCCGCAACACTATACGTGTGGAAGTTATAATACAGAGATGTGACATGTAGCTGTAGCAGGGTAAAGATATCGATATCAAGTTGGTTAAATATTTTAACAACTGATGAAGATATTTTATTTTAGGTATGTTAAATTAAAAGCGGATATATAATGTATTTTGAAGTGTTGATAATGTTACTGAAATACAATAGCTATTATTATACTATTTAACAGTATAATAATAGTAGCTACTATTTAAAATGGGCCATATATTCGATTTACTAATTAAGGTTCTTAACTTAGCATTTACTTAAGAATAAATGTGAAAGTTTAGTATACAGGTCATATGAAAAGAAAAAATAATAATAATAAAGATCTTAGTAAACAAGAAAATAAATAGCCAAACCAAGAAACAATTTATCGATAAACCTTGAGTAAAATTTACCACAACCATATGCCGTTGCAATACACTGCACACGGAACAAAAAAGCTAGGAGTAGTGTTATACTTATATTAATTTGGAATATACATTTATTTTATACGTATATATTTTTTTTTTGAAACATTTCTGTAGTAGTGTATGAATATAATGTTTGGGTAAAAACTATTGTTATAACAACAGATTAAATATATCTTACATTAAACTAAATTATGAGATGTTATTATTATACATATTATAATAAATTTGTTTCTGCGTTTATGTGCACAGTGTCCTGTATGAAGGAGTGCGTGCACACGGTGTGTATGTGTGATAGTGTGTGTGTGTGTGTGTTTGTGTGTGTGTGTGTGTGCGTGTGTGTGTGTGCTTGTGTGGAATGAAAAAAAAGAAAGAAAGAACAAAAATGATTCAGTCTCTACATAGTCTAGCCCAGTAAGAAATGTACTCAGCACAATTTTACATTTAAATAGAGTAAGTGGATAAATTTTTAACTGTCTATTGATTTCTTTATAAATAAAAGGGCCAAGGTAGCAAAATTGTCTTTGAGCAAACATAGACGTAAATAGCGACGATTGTACCATATTGTTAATTCGTCTTTTATTGCGGTAATTTACCATATCAAACAAGGTATTGGAATGAATTTTAAATACGGTTTTCAATATGTATAATTGTCTGACTGTTAATATTTTTGTTTCAGCATACAGTTCTTTTGTTGGAAACTTAAATGGCTTCGAGAACATAACTTTTAATACGGCTCTGGGATCTTTCCAGGGAAATGAGATATGACTTGAAAGTCCCACCCCAGACAGTTATGCAGTAAGCTAAAAGGGAATGACAGAGGGCGTAGTATACAGATTTTAAGAGTTTCTTGTCAGATAAATGCCTAAGCCGTTTAAAAACTCTAATAAGTTTACGTATCCTTCCTGAAAGAAGTTTAACGTGTTCTTGCCAACTCAAAAATTCGTCTACAACAACTCCCAAGTATTTCACATGTTTTTCCCTATTGAGGGCTAAGCAATTACATGTTTGGGCAATAGTATTGGTATTGGTACAAGAGTAGGCTTTGATTTGAACCAAATTTAGCTGAGGTTGATCAATCACGGTTTTAGTAAATGTCAGATATTTAGATTTACAGATGTTCAACGTAAGTAAATTGTCTCTAAGCCATGACATTACTTCTTTAAGACCTATCTCAGCTAATTCTTTTACTTGTATCCACGATGGTGCTGCAAAAACTAATGCAGTATCATCAGCAAAGACTACGGTTTTGCCACCTTTGATATTTAGATTACAGAGATCATTCACAAAAATCAGAAAAAAAGTAGGGCCAATTATGCTGCCCTGTGGAACGCCATAAGAAACAGCTGCTTCGTCACTAATCAAGTCCCCAACCTTAACTCTCTGAGTCCTATTAGTCAAATAGTTGGTAAAAAGTCTGAGAGCAACATCTCTAACGCCTATAGCTTCCATTTTGTTTAGTAATAAAGGGATAGATACGGTATCAAAAGCTTTAGCTAAGTCTAAGAAGATGCCAATACATTTATTTCTATCGTCAACTTGACGAGCTATAAAATTTGTAAGTTCTGACACCGCATGCTCCGTAGATTTGCCTGCAGTAAAGCCAAATTGGTTGTCAGATATAATCTTAAATTTGGTCAGGTATGAAGTTAGACGTTTACTAAGCAGACGCTCCAAGATTTTAGATAGTGGTGAGAGGATTGATATTGGACGATAATTATTGATGTTGTCTCTAGCCCCACCCTTGTGCATAGGTTTTATCAGAGCAGTTTTGAATAAGGTTGGGAATTCGCCAAATGTAAAACTCAAATTACATATGTGAACTAAGTGTGACAGAATAATGTTCTTACAAAGTTTTAATACTTTAGTTGGTATACCATCATAGCCTATAGCACTACTAGGTTTTAAGTTCATTATAGTATTTTCTACTGCCGAGGCATCTGTGGGAAAAAGAGCCAATGAGTGAACGGCAGGATAAGCTGAATAGAACCTTTTGGGTGTATGATTAATCAAAATATCTTTTGCCAATTTACTCCCCACATTTGCAAAGTGATCATTAATAAAATTTATGGACCCCTTGGGAGAAGCCTTTAGACTAAGCAGACTTACAGTTTCATCATTTCTGACCATTTTAGGATCTAATTTAGATACGTTTTTGACTATTTTCCAGATTTTTCTACTATTTGTACCTACTTTTTTGAGCTCAGTTTCTTCGTAATTACCCCTTACTTTTTTTAGTAAATCTCCGCAAAAGTTTCTATATCTCTTAAAGGTTTTATCAAGAATATGATTCGTAGGGTCTCTTTTAAGGTCAAGGTGGAGTTTGTCGCGATGTCTGATACACCTAAGCAGACCAGGGGTTAGCCAAGGCTCTTTAATCATCTTACGACATGGTACACATTTAGCAGAGGTATTTATTTCAATTACTCGTTTTAGCTCATTCACTAGTATATTAGTGGCCTGGTTTACGTCTTGTGTATCGAACATAGTATCCAAAATAGCAGTATTAAGATCTACACCAATCTTCTCGTAATTAACTACTTTTATTATATTATATTTATTCTGTGGTAAGTTAGGTTGCTCTAGAGCTAGCAGCAGAGTGTAGTGGTCAGTAATTGTAGTAGTAAGGACGAATGATGTCGCTTTTAGACTACTTTTCAGGAAAATGTGATCTAGGCAGTTATTTATTCTCGTGGGGAATTGGTGAGCTGGGAGTAAATCATGATGAGACAAGACATCTAAATATTCATCACAGTTCTTGTCAGTGGAAAGATTGTCACGAATATTGATGTTTAAATCTCCAGTTAAAATAATAGTCTTAAAAAATTTTAGTGAGTTAAGGACCATATTTGTACCTTCATGAAAGTTATCTAGTATCCTATATGCCGGTGGTCTATAAATTGCTACAATTGCAGCCTCTTTTCCAAATTGAAGTACTAGACAGTTAGATTCAAATGAAGGAGGTTCACTTACTAGAGCAGAGAGGTCACTACGCACAAAGACCATGACTCCTTCATTTTGAGATTTATTTTGTTTAGTCATAAATGTAGTAAAATTCATTAGTGTAGGCACGTAATCAATCGTTTTCAGCCAACATTCAGTGAGGACTACAACATCTACCTCAAAATTTAAACGAGGAAGAAAGATCTGCATTTGTGAGAGATTGCAATCCACACTTCTTATATTTTGACACAAGACAATAAGGCGCTTACGCATAAGCTGACCCATTCGAAGAGAACCTTCCTATACTGTACATTGAAAAGACTCAGCAATACTGAAGTTGTCAAGATCATTTGCTATATCTTTTATATCCATTATGATTATAATTAGTGCTGACAAAGTCCGAAATATTGCCAATATTGATGTCGATTACAGAAATGTTTAGAAATTTGCTAATCGGAATTAGTATTGAAAAAAATGTGACGAGATGACACCGTGTTAAATAGACAAATGATAAAATAGTACAAAATTTTACTCCACGTAAAGGTGATTGGTATGAATGTATAAAATAAATTATGTGAGTGTGATGTGTTAGTGAAATTGAGAAATAATATATTTTTTGCAGAATTTGGTTCAAATTAAAGATGGGTAACCAGATTAAAGTAATGACAGAAAGTACCTGAAGCCTTAAACTATGGATCATTCTTGAGTTCAGCAAGGCTCGACTCGTCTTTAATATGCAATTGTGAGGCTCCTTCTTTTTTCCGGATAAAAATTCTCCCACGGGAAGACCAGCAATAATTAAAATTATTTGATCTTGCAAAGTCTCTGGCCAGAAAAAAGAGACGTCTTGTCTTGATCGTCATATGTTCCGAAACATAAATGGGAGCCGATGGCAGGCCGAGGCCAAGCTGAATGGTGGTGAGTTGATGCGAGTGATCTCTACTAAATTTTTTGGTGGTGCGGATAAAATCTTCTTTACGCAATGCTGTAGTAAACTTAACAAGTATCGGAGGCTCATTTTTCGATAGCGCATTTACTCTGTAAATATCTTGTATCTCATGTTTCTGTATTTCCATTTCGATAGCATTTCCTAGTTTTATGACCAGTTCACAGAGAGTGGTTTTAGATTCCCCGGTCTTTTGAGGAATATTCCTTAATTCAACTGTGGACGACCAGTTGTTTTTTTGGAGAGCTTCTACCTTATCTTCTAGTTCGGCTATAAACTTTTTATCCTCCTTTCTTTCCTCTTTCATCTGTTCATAGACCACTTTAATTTCGTCATAAATTGACAGAGTTTTGTTCTGCTCCACGTGATTAAGCCTTATATCGTCACTTAAGGTTTTAAACCTCGATTCGAACAACTCAATTAATTCCTTCCTCAGGGCGCTAATGGAGTCGCTTATGTTATCGTCAGCGACTCTACGTCTTTTCTGTCTCACAACGTTCGGCTTCCCTGTATCACTTGTTGTTGTCATGTCGGAGTCCGACGGTTGACTTTGTCCGGGCTGTACTGACGGTGGAGTTCTATGCATTATAGAAAAAAAAACTATATGTATAATTTCAACGTTTGTATAACGGTTTAAGCAAAACTTTCGATTGCGCGAAAAGGGGATAAACTAGTAGCTACAGCATACCAACGACACGTCCACTCGCGTGGAGTTCCGAGCGGGAATCAATCAAGTGGCAGCTAGGCGTACGTACTATATATCCCGTGGGTATCTTAAGAGGTAAATTCATATCTGATGGGCGGTGACATTCTAGCCCGGTACCCCATGGGGAAGGAGTCAATATGAGTGAAAATACTGTTAGTGCAGCAGGAGAAATGGCCTGCAAAATTATAGAGTGAAATAATTGCAAAATTGTGATTAACGAATTGTTAGCATTTATTCAAAATAAAGCCGATATCGTCGATGAAGAAGGAATTGTTCGTTTGTGCAAAGATGCATTCTCGAGTGAAGGTATTGAAACCGCCAAAAGCCTCTTCTTCGGTTCTGTTCCCACATCAAAGCGAAAAATAACAAGAAAAAAGTGTGGCAAATCCGCTTGCAGTTTAATTCAATTCACATTTTGGTAAGTAATTTTTATAGCGTAAGACATAGAGCAATCACAACAGTTACAAAGACAATACGTCACAGTATATATTAAATCGTTGGTATTAACGACAGAGTATTTATACATAATACTCTAAGGAGTTTATCCTAACACCCCCTCTCAATATTACATTGCTTTAGCAATTTAAGAATGTTAATGAGAACTCATATAAATACTCAGTAAATACTTAAAATACAAAACAATGTAACTAACTCTAAACTTAACAGTTCAACATAACATAAATTCTAACTTAGAACATTTCACATACTTACATAACACATATTTGTTCCACAATAATTCTTAATTTGTTCAAATTGTACATATTTTTAACACTTGTGGAAGATTTTGTAAATGCATCTGCCAAATTTTCATTTGATGGCACATATGATATAGAAAATTTCCTACTGTTAACACAATCTTTAATAAAATGATATTTTATATCAATATGTTTTTTGCGTTTACTGTTTTCGTTATTTTCAATAATTTTAATAGAACTTTGGTTATCAAGTAAAAGATAAGCATTAGTGTTTACTTACAATTCTTTTCTATGATTTCAAGCACTCGTTTTCAGAAATACACAAAAATATTTAAAATACTAAAAGAAAATGACAATTTATGCAGACTTATAGGTGATACATAATTCCTTTTGTTTTGTATACTGTCCTATAATTATTACCACAGCTATGTACACGCAAAATGGCATTTTTTTTAATTATATGCGTCTTAAGAGACGCGCGCACGTTGGAGTGTCTCTCGCTGAATGAGTACGGTCAGATACGAGACTGTCCCGGGGGTCGTTTAGATGGGACCATTTCAGTGCGCCATATAACATATCTCCCTCCTTTTATTTAAAATATCATTGGTTCTAGGTATGTGATTATTGAGTTTATCACATCCATAAACAGCCGATTCTTCCCAGAAAATTAATCGTTGGTAACTGTTCTCCCCTGTTCCATTTGCCACTACTAAAATTTGCCACTTGTGACATTAGATGTAGGTAATTCAAACTGTTCCAGTAGCATCATAGGGTTTATGGCGAAAATTATGCCAAGACCCAAGGGGAACACCTTTTTGGATTGTGATCTTTTTTAACGTTTTGAGCTAATTTAACTCCAAATGGTACGCACCTATGGTGTGACCACTGAGCAAGTAATCTAATCTGTCACATAAAGTAATATAAAGCCCTCTGCACACCGGACGCGGGGCGTGCGCGGTGCGTGCGCGGTTGGCGGTCCCGCGCAATCTGTAATGTATGGGATTGTATGGAGGCCTTCACACCGAGCACCCGCGCGGGACCCGCGCCGCGCGCCGCGCCGCCCGCGAACGCCACCCGCGTCGACAACAGCGCCGCACCCGCGCGGTCACGTGCTCCTTCGGTGTTACTAGTTTTGTTTATGGTTTCGATGTTTTCATGAGGATAAAATAAAAGATCTACTATGTTGTTTTTTGGAAGCTCTGCTCTGTACAAATTTGTATGCATGTGGTTGCGGTTTATTTAAGTAAAGTTCGTAATCAGTTTTCAAATCTAATTCAACACAGCGTGTAGTATAGTCTGAAATGTTTAAGCTAAAGCTTATTACTTTTAAAATAGTTGTGTAGAAGAATCGATTCTAATTGATCGAGCCAGATACTCTAATTCGTCGAAGTATCGAACTTCGGGTCTGAAAGATATATCCGCAAAACACGTATTGACTTACTTTTGTTTAACTTCGTTCGTAGCATAGACTTGCAAGAATTTGCCTGTGGAGATGGTTTTTTTTCAATCGGATTCGTATTGTTTGTACAGTTTCTAAATATGAAATTATAATTCATTCGTTTGCTTATAAGTAGGAAAAGTTAAGTTCTATATATGCAGAAAGAACACAAATACTAATGAGAATATAAATTCCTATTGAGAACAAAGACATTCACGTAAACTTTAAATATCTAACCTATATTTTCTAGAACACCTAGCGACACCTCTCGCTGAGTAGCTGAGAGCTCCATAACTAGGATTCTTAGACGCTTACCATGGGAAAATTTTCTTTAATAACTCTGTGTTAAGACTTATAACTGATTGAGGCATATTAGCGTTCTCGGAGTAGTATGGAGATTCCATAGCGGGCAAGATTTGCGATCAACGATGCGGCCCGACCATAGACTATATCATACAACGAACTTCGTACCACAAATTAAATTTTCGTTGTCTAAAGTGTCGCTCGAACACGAAAAACGAAACTTCATTGAATTGTAGTAGCAGCCCAGGGTGCATTTCTCAACCAATTCTCATGAAATTTTATGAGCAGGTTTGATATATGTATTGAATTTTTTGTCCAGTCAGTTTTTACAAACTTTTCAAAATGAAAGAGATATTGGGTTCTATGGGTATGTTCCATTTGTCGCTAAGAACGTTAATTTCGATAATTTTGATCACATTCTGCGTCTGTGGTTGTGATCACTGTGATCGTTTGTAACTGTCATCCCCTGTTCCATTTAGGATAAGAACGCTAAGAATGCCACTAAAATTTGCCACTTCTGTCACTTTTGACATTAGATGTAGGGAATTCAAACTGTTCCAGTAGCCTCATAGCGTTTATGGCGAAAATAACGCCAAGACCCATGTGGAACAACTTTTTGGGAGTGTGATCGTTTTTAGCGTTTTTAGCGAATCTAACATCAAATGGTATGCACCCTGTAACTGTAAAATAATCGTATACCTGCCATATAGAAAAATGATTGTCAAGAGTGTTTGATTATAGTATCTTTTTTTTAAGAATATTTCGGAGCAGGGCCGCTAGTACAATTCAACGAAGTTTCGTTTTTCGTGTTCGAGCGACCTTTTAGACAACGAAAATTTAATTTACGGCACGAAGTTCGTTGTTTGATATTGTCTATGGTCGGACACCATCGTTCATCACAAATCTTGCCCGCTATGGAATCTTCCATACTACTCTGCGAACGCTATTATTTTTAAATCAATTTTAAGTCTTATGTAAGAAAAATTAAAGACTATTTTCCCATGGTAAGACTGAGAATCCTAGTTATAAAACTCAGCAAGAGGTGTCACTACAGGGCCGCTACTACTCAGCGAGAGGTGTCGCTACTGTTCTAGAAAATACAGGTAAGATATTTAGAATTTACGGTAATGTCTTTGTTCTCCATAAGTATTTATATCCTCATTAGTATTTGTGTTCTTTCTGCATATTTAGAACTCAACTGACTACTTATAAGCAAACGAATAAATAATAATTTCATATATAAAAATGTACAAATCATACGAATCTGATTAAAAAATATATTCAGAATCTACGCAGGCAAATGCTTGCAAGTCTATGCTAAGAACGAAATAAAGAAGTAGTAGTAAGACAAAAGTAAGTCAATACGTGTTTTGTGGATACCTTTCTTTCGGACCCGAAGTTCGAGACATCGACTAATTAGAGTAGGAGTTACACTTGGATTTTATCTAACTACCGACTTTAGCTTTTCTTTATGGACTGCGTGTCATACTGATTGGAAGATTGATATTGTTTGGATTTGAATGACTTTGGTTTTTTTGGAATAGCAAATTTAGGAGGAAATGAGTGCCGGACGTAACAAATCGACATGATTACTAAGTGAGCACAAAGCGTCTCCGTTTCAGCTTGGAAAGAAATGTTTTCCTATCTGTCCAGGTATTCTCCCCTACAGATCGCAGTTCTCAACTGAACATCGTGAAATTTTGTGAGTATTTACATTAAAAAAAATTGTCGAATCAGTTTTTGATTTTCTACCAAAACGGAGGTAATTCAAACGTAAGAAAAAAATGGCTACATACGAGTCGGACTTGTGCACGAAGGTTTTTGTGTCATTATCTATATACAACATTAGACACTATATTAAAACTTTACTAACCAACTTAAAAAAAGTAGGAGGTACTCAATACATCTGTATTTTTTTATGTTTGTTACATCATAACTTTGACTGGGTAAACCGATTTTGATGTTTTTTTTTTATCTGAAAGCTGATGATTTCCGTGTGATCCCATTTGAATTTCATCAAAATCGATCAATCTGTTTTTGAGTTACACTTCAATAGCCAAAAATATTTTCTTATCTTGATGATATATTCAGCGAAAGTGAATGACAATTAATCCCGTAAGTAGAAAAAGGAGCGAAAAAAAATTTTTACCAAATTCAACACTCAAGTTTGAAATAACTTGTTAAACTCGGTGCAACGATAGTTCAAAAGTACATAATATTATCACAACATTGTACCGACTATTAACCTGCCCTCCGAAGCGCTCAATAGTAATGTCAATAGCGGTCACCCATCCAAGTCATGAGGGTGGCGAACGTTGTTTAACTTAGCTAATCAGTTAAAAATGAATAAGTAAACTTCCCTAAAAAGCGCTTCAAAAACAGCATCATAAATATCTAGCTAGGCTATAGCAAAAAAAAAACACCCAATCAGTTGCTTTCCATGCATACAACCTTCAATAGTAATTTTATAAGGTCTATTGCGTTGTTCTGTCTTCATAAAATGTATAGATAATAAGATTCTCTCTAATCTGGCACTAGAAACTGGTAAAAAATATTGTTTATTAAATAAATTTACCATAGAGAATATATATGTAAACAACATTTAATAATAGTACAACACAATACAATATTTATTTATTTCAGAAGTCATAAGCATTATTATTACGGACGGCATTTGTTCCATTTTTAAGCAACTTGCGGCAATTTGTTCACTAGAATGTGAAAATTCTGTATAAAATCTGTATCCAAAGCTAATCTGTATCGCACATCGAAAATCGGTATAAATGCGGTGAAATCTGTATATATGGCAACGCTGGCGGCGGGCCCGCGCCTCACACGCGCCGCCATTTTGGCATTCGGTGTGAAGGCCACCGCACTGCTCACGCCCCGCGCCCGCCACGCCACGCTACCGCCCCGCGTTAGGTCTGTCTAGGGCTTTAGTCTGTGTCCAGTATATTACTCTTCTCTATGGTCTGTGTCAAGTCTGTGTGTTTTTTTTTTTTTTTTTTTTATTAACATGGCTTTGGATACTTGTCCTTATGCCATATCTTATTGTTGTCAGGTTCCTGAATTCTCTTCACTAAACTTGTCAATGTCAGTGTTTTCTTCAAAATTAATCGGTTGTTCAAATCTATGGTTTTCTTCACGTGTGGTATGTTTATATTTGTTTGACATTTTCTCAGTTTACGTAACAAAGTTTTATATCTTTTCGAGCGTAGAAGATACATAATTATATAATGCGACAAATGTGTTCACATTGTTCAACATTTCTTGAAGGTGGCGAGGTACATCAGGAGAAATTTCCAAAAGGTCCGATATCAATAAGAATCTTTGTAGTGCAAAATGACGACATTCCAATATCAGATGCTGAAGATCCGCTTCTGGATAACCACAGAAAGTGCACTCTTTAGACTGAACTACTTTTACTTTATATAAGTGTACTGGGGTTAAGCAATGACCTGAAAAGAAACTCCTGATTCTTCTCGATTATCTTACTTTATTTCACAACTATTACGACTTATATCGATATATTACTTTTCATAACTATATCTCTAACAGAGTATACAATATTCCTACACGTCCGGAGCCAACGAGTCGTCCAATACAAAGTTACTTTATGGAGTCGTCTACTCAGAATGCCTCGGCATCGCTCGGTCCCATCCCTTCCCCAGTAACTCAGTGGTGGGGCGAGTACGGAATGGGAGGGGAACACGATACCTGTGTTGCCACTTTATTAAAATCTGTGGGAGTTTTTAAATCATGACATTCGGCCATCCGGCATCGTGCTGCCCCCTGGCGCACGTACCTGTTTACATACTGTTTACAATTTTGCATTTTACACTATTACAACTTACACTATTATCAATTAAACTAGCTTAATTTGATTATTTATTTGAACTTGGTTATATAATGGATTGATAATCATATTCCTCAGTAGTTTCAACGTAGCTACGAGTAGGTATTAATTTTTAAAGTATACTTATCAATTTGTGAATTATACATTGCAAAACTAATTAAATTTTACTGATTGTAGTTGTAGTTTTAAATCATGACATTCGGTGATTACAGCTTTATATATATTTTGACTATAGGTATGCATATAATTCCTTATTAAATAACACTAAGAATACTTAACACTAAAAAAAAAGGTAATTTTATTACCATTTGTGTATAATAATAGATTATGTAAGTAAGTTGATTGTTCAATATATACAATTTATAAGTAGTTAATTTACATTTCACTTATGGGGCTATACTTACTATACTTCTAAAATTAATAATACAATATAAAATGAACAATAGTCATATATAAAATGGGACCCGTGATGACTTATGATGGTTTAATGCGTCAACATAGCGCATGTTTATCTTTAACCCAGCTCCATATTAAATCTCTAAGTCGAATTCGCAAATTTGTAGCCAGCACCTAGCTATTCTTGGAATAGGGTTCCGTGTGGTCAATGTGGTTCGGAGCGTAGTGGCTCTAACTTGCAAGAGTCGATGTCATGCCCGACTCTTGCATATCTTGCATGTAACCAAAGGCTTTGGGCGTTTGAAGAACGAGTGTCCCCTATTATGACAGTTATAACAAAGAACGGAACTGTTAGGTGAATTTGAATATGATCCAGCACTATCAAGTGTATTTAATTTATAGGCGCATTCACGTGTTTTCTTATAATTTTGTGAACAAATAAAGTAAAGTAGATCCTCAGGCTCTGGACAACACCAACAGAGTAAACAATATATAGAAAATAACAAAAATAAATGTAAAGCAGTATGGACATAATTAATGACAAAATTGGTGACATAAAAAAAAGAGATTGAACGCAAAGAATATGATAATAAAATATATACTAATCCTGTTGACATTTTAACGAAATATTTAATGATTTTTATATAAATTTGACTAATCACAACTTTGTATTTAAAACAGACAAGATTAATGAAACTATGAAAACTAAAATATATGATACAATATTTTTACAACCAACTGACCAAATAGAAATATGGAAAATAATTACTAATCTAAATAACACAAATTCGGTAGGTATTGATGAATTAAGTACCAAAATGCTCAAGAAATAAGCTAACTACATAAGTGAACCTATGAGTTTCTTAGTGAATCTGCCACTTGAGGAAGGCACTTTTCCAGACGTTCTAAAAAATCCATAGTCAAACCTCTATTTAAGAAAGGTGATATTACAGATATGGACAACTACCGGCCAGTTACTTTGATACCAGTTATGTCAAAAATACTCGAAAAAGTAATCTTAAACCGAATCTACGACTATGTAACAAGTCAAGATTTATTAAAAGAAGAACAGTTTGGATTTCGTAGTAATAGTAGCACTTCAATGGCATCTTTTAATCTCGTTAAAATGATAGTAGATTGCATAAACGAAGGAAACGAACTATCTTTCTCGACATGACTAAGGCGTTTTATTATGTAGACCATAATTTACTACTTTATAAGCTTGAAAAATAAAGTAAATACATTTGGAGTCCCACAAGGAAGTGTGCTGGGACCTTTTCTGTTTTTATTGTACATAATAACATACCGTATATGAATGCAAATATATTGTACGTAATTGGCTCATGACTTTGGATTACGCTTAAGTAAAATCTATGCTGCAATTTTATTGATTTACATGACTCACTCAACACCTACTTATCTCCTACATCATTTAATATAATATATCTATATAAATATTTGCATATCTATTTATAATAAAGTCTTTTAATAGACTCAAACATAAAATATCATAAATAAAATAAAACAATGATATAATAAATTAATTCATAATTGTCACTTGTACCACACATCACTCCGCCAACCTATTCTGTACCTGATTTTTAAATTTACGTATATGTTGTACTCTGAATTTTTGTAAGTAATCGTCGCCTACCTGCCTTTGTTTATTATATCCACCCTAGACTATATAAACAGAATATATGTATAATATTTATCGCCCTCGGTTGTATTTGTTCTAAAATAATAAACAAATAACTACTTTCTTTTACACAGTTTAATTTGTTAGAAACCATTTGAGTAATACTGTAGTTAAATTTAGTTAGACGTTGTACCTAAGTATACCTCATGTTTATTTGTTAATAAGTTGGTATATACTAGATTGTTTTATATAAATTGTAACCTAAATATTAAATTAAATATATATGTATAAATCTTAATGTTAAGATAAGGAAGAGCGGGTCTACCTGGCACAGGTATTCTATACTTAAAAGGTAGTCCCTATCTCAAATTTGTAAAATGTTCAGATAAAATAAAAGATTTATTATATTATTATTATATTATATAAGTGATCTTCCAAACGTCACATAAAAAAAAACAGTACTATTTGCGGATGATACAACGTTAATTGTTAAGTGTACAAATCCACATACTTATGAAAATGAAATAAATATTGCGCTTGGTGAAATAATTAGCCGGTTAAAGAATAATGGTTTAAAAATTAACGTACTGAAAACGAACATGATACAATTACAAAGCTACATGAGTCCACGCATAGAATTAAACATAACCCAGGAAAATAATAAAATAAATGATGTTATTTCAACCAATTTTCTAGGAATAATGATTGATGAGCATTGTGATTGGAAAACACACGTAAACTACGTATGTGACACACTAGATAGGTTCATCTTTGCTATAAAAAAAAATATGGTTAACCGTATCCACTGAAGATGCTCTCAGTGCATACCACGGATATGTATCTTCTGTGCTCTCATACGGTGTCTTACGTTGGGGCAAGAGAGCGATCTGTGGAGCCTGTAGTATAGATAGTTGCAAACCAATTTTTATATATTTTCGCATCTTACCATTGGTTTTCATGTATATGAGAGATATTTGTGTTTTTGTAAAGCAACATCCAAAGTAATTTACTTTGAGTTATACTATATTAAGTATAAATGTGAGATATAAATTTAAACTATACCAACCTAAATGCCAGCTAGCTATGTGTAAAAGTAATGTGTTTATTAATGCAATTAAAGTTTACAATAAATCGTCTAATTCTTTTAAAGACTTGACATTCAATATTTTCAAAAAAAAAGATTACATTATGGTTACTTGATAAGTTTTTACACCATAAATGATTTTATGACATTCACAGTTTCTTAGGTATTTGTCAATGTTAACCCCTTACCGCATGGATTTTTAGATTTCAATTATTTTAATTTATGATGTTCCTGTGCCCCAGGAGTATATAAAAATTATTTAAAAAAAATAAAACATGCATAGTAATCTAAAAACACGAAAAAAGAAAAAGTTCCAATTTTGGAACGACATGCACTCTAGTTTATAAAAACATGTGTTCCGAATTCGTCACAGTATGCAGTAGTACTTAGTAGTAGCATAAAAAAAAACAAGTTTGTACAAGTTTAAGTTTTTATTAAGAAATTATCTTAGGTAATGGACATGTATGTATACAGGTCGCTGGCGTCAACAGCTCAAACAATAAAGAGCTGGCTCCATAAAAAAAACATTTTTAATTTTTTATTACTTTTCTGGTTGCCAGGGTGATTTCATTAGGTGCATTTCTAGGCTTTCTTGTAAAAGAAAGCTGAGAAATGTAATGAAATCAACCTGGAAACCGTGTATTATACAAATAAATTACATAATATCTACTTTTACCACACATAATCACATCATAATCTACTTTTACCACACTGCATAGTGTGCCAAATTTGTTTTGTCATTCTACTGCATAATGTTCCAAATTTGACGAGTAATTTAAAACTGGACTGCATGGTGTTCCGAATTTAGCTAAAGTTTAAATGACAAATTAAACACATTATAAATGTTATAACTTACGATTTTTGCCATAAAACCGTCGTGGGTTCATTCTTCTTCACTCCCAGACAATTTTTGTAATGATATTTAGCCCAAAACAAATAAAAATATCACTTCAAAAACTCACAACCTCATGCACGACCGAAATGGCGGAATGCACTGCTTTACCGACGAAATTTCGTACTCATATAATAAGTTACAAGCACCATCTGTTGTTTCTTGGGTTAGTACGTGTATTAGCTAGGCAAATAATGCAAAACTAGATACAGAGATGGCGTACAAAGGTTGTTTCAAGCTATTTTTATAAATGTTCCAAATTTGTCCCAGTATGCGGTAAGGGGTTAATTGTATTTTAGTCCGACTTTGATTATATTTTAATATTTGACGTATTGTATTTGATAGCGAATGACATAATATTAATTTTTTTATCATCATTTGTACTTTCATAATAAATATGTGTATTGACTTATTTTGTATAAATAAACTTTTGCACACCATTGTCATGGTAGAATGTTATGGACATTTTTGTAAAGCTGTACATCTGCTGTATCTGTACATCATTCTTGTGAATAAATGATTTGATTTGATTTGAACAATTCAGTGCCTTCCACTTCTAATTGTCATATCTGTAATGCCATACACAAAACATTCGACAGCTTTCCTACCTTCGATCTCACACTTAGTCAGTAAAGTTAATTTTTCGTAAAAATAATCACGCAGATGTTTATCACTTCGGGAGGTGCGGCTCAACATTTCTTCCAAAAGGCGGCCGTAACTCTGTCCACTTGGAAAGGCCTTTTTTAATTTTATTTGCCACTCCTCCCAAGTAAAAACTACTGTCGGAACAGCTTCAAACCATTTCTTTGCCAGACCAACTAGTTTTTGTAATGTAAAGTGAATTTTTTGTTTGTCATTCCACCCATAAACAGTAGAGCAATCGTTCACTTTACGCAACCAGCACTCAATGGTTTGAGACCCTTTTGTTGGTTCAAATTCAGGAATAATATTATTATAGTTATTATTATTTAACCTAGTTTCCTGGTCCTTATCTTTATTTGACTCTGCTTTCCATGATAACAATAATCTTAAAACATACTTGGCCTTAACTGACTCACGACTCTTACGCTTCCTTCATGGTGGGGCTTCATCACTCGAGGTCGATGAAGAAGATGAACTGCGACGTCGGGACTTCCTTTTCTGTCGCTTTTGTTTAGGTGGCTTACCAGGTGGAGTGCCTCCTCTTTAAAAAGGATTCATAATGTTTAGGAACGAATCTGAAATCATTAGATATAATCAGCGTAATATCTGGTGCTACCCCATTTCAATAGAAACCTTAAATAAAACCTGTTAAATAAAATATTTGGTTATCTAGTAAATTTAAAATAGTTGATATTTTTTTTAAATAACTTCATTGTTGAATGTACTATTTGTATAAAAGCAACTTAAATTTCATTAGAGATAGCTTGCGTACATCTACTATACTTTGAACAAACCAAATAACTCAGTAAGCACAACTATATGGCAGGCGCACATAACCTGCAGCTCAATACAACAGGCACACTTAACCTGCAAACCATTCAACAGGCGCACATAACCTGTTTCATGGTGTAATAGGCACACTTAACCTATTAATATCTTACAGGCACACAACCTGTTTCATGGTGTAATAGGCACACTTAACCTATTAATATCTTACAGGCGCACTTAACCTGTTTCATGGTGTAATAGGCACACTTAACCTATTAATATCTTACAGGCGCACTTAACCTGTTTCATGGTGTATTAGGCACACTTAACCTATTAAAATCTTACAGGCGCACTTACCCTGTTTCATGGTGTAATAGGCATAATTAACCTATGATTCTATCCACAGGCGCACTTGTATCATATCATGGTCCAATAGGCACACGTAACCTATGATTTTACCTAACAAGCACACTGAACCATTTTGTTAAAACTACTACACATCCGATTTCCCTTGTAAGTAATATTTTTTTGTGATATTTTTTATTTATATTATTTTATTAGTTAGAATAACTTAGCATGTCCACAGAACTCAAGCAACCACATTGTTGACGAGGGATGTTATCGGAGAGTTGCCCCAATCAAACATCCGACGACTATAGAGTTTTGTATCGTTATAATTATTTTGCATCATTAAGCACTACCGGGGAGTTGCCCCGGCCAAATGCCGTTTACAAACATAAATACATAACGTTACTGTCGATAATAACTGACGTGGGATGTTATCGGAGAGTTGCCCCGATCATAAACATCCGACGACTACAGAGAATTGTAACGTTATAATTATATTGCAACATTAACACTACCGGGGAGTTGCCCCGGCCAAATGCTGGTTACAAACAATACTAACATTACAGTCGATAATTACTTACGTGGGATGTTATCGGAGAGTTGCCCCGATCAGAAACATCCGACGACTACAGAGATTTGTAACGTTATTATTATATTGCAACATTAACACTACCGGGGAGTTGCCCCGGCCAAATGCTGGTTACAAACAATACTAACATTACTGTCGAAAATTACTTACGTGGGATGTTATCGGAGAGTTGCCCCGATCAGAAACATCCGACGACTAAAACCTTTGCATCATTATGTAGTGTACCACCGACATTACCAAGGAGTAGCCCCGGCCAAATGCCCTGATACATCTACACATCATGCATAAAACGTTATCAGAGGGTAGCCCTGACCAAACGTTTTAATTCGAAATTATTGTGGTTGCGTAAGCATGGAATAATACAAGTAAAGAAAAAAAAATACTGTTCAAATATGTAGGTAGTTTTGAAAAGGGAGATCGTTTTATTTTAAAGAAAAATCATTACAAAATATATATGTTACTGTACCTTTGTGAGTATATCCCACTTCTGAAATGAAAAGAAACTCCTGATTCTTCTCGATTATCTTACTTTATTTCACAACTATTACGACTTATATCGATATATTACTTTTCATAACTATATCTCTAACAGAGTATACAATATTCCTACACGTCCGGAGCCAACGAGTCGTCTACTCAGAATGCCTCGGCATCGCTCGGTCGCACCCCTTCCCCAGTAACTCAGTGGTGGGGCGAGTACGGAATGGGAGGGGAACACGATACCTGTGTTGCCACTTTATTAAAATCTGTGGGAGTTTTTAAATCATGACAGACCAAATCTCATTCTATTTATTATAGTAATAAATCTTCTTTCATTTGCATCTCTGTTTTTGCTATACCATGGCTTGACAGGCAGTTCCTTTTGTATTCCAAAATACCATTGTCCTTTCTCTGTACTAATATCTTTCCAATAGTTACTCCATATATCCCTCTTTTGTCCTTTAAAATGAGCATAATAATCAGTAAAAGGCACTCCCAAAATTTCAGTATGATCTTCATCTGGTTCTGAATTAGCAGCTTTATCTACAATTTCATTACCTTCTATGTCTTGATGAGATGGAACCCATTTAAATTCTATGTTCAAATTGCTGCTGGTAAATAACAGAGATCTAATTTTATGTATTATATGGTTTTGCTTATATGTAAGATTACACTGTTTTAAAGTTATTAATACACTAAGGCTGTCTGTTAGTATTATAAAATTATCTATTGTTCTAAAGCTCTGTATGTACAGTAATGCTCTGTATATAGCATAACTTTCTGCAGTGAATATACTGCAGTTGTTATCTAATTGATAAGTTCTACTAGTCTTTAATTGAGGATCATAGTATGCACATTTAACACCTATCATAGATTTTGAACCATCTGTATATATTTGATATTTATTAGCTTTATCTGCCATTTGTTCTCTGAAGTGATATTTATTATCTATTTTTCTAAAATCAATATTAACACAACTATGTACAAGAGCATCTACTGTACAAGAGTATAGTGGCCATACATTTGACTTATATATATTTATAGTGTCCTGTTTCACTCTGTGCATAATTGTACTCATTACAGGAAGCCTGTTAGATTTGATATCTGAAGGTGTTATTGTAAAATTTGGAATTGAGCTACTCAGCACTGAAGGCAAGGTTAAATTCTGTAGCAACATGGAGTCATATTGTGATAAAACTTTTATGCAAAATCTATGAGCTGTACCCAGCCGCCTGATAGTGAGAGGTTCTACACATGTTTCTGCCTCCAAAGCATTAATAGGCGTTGTTTTCATTGCGCCACATATAATTCTTAATGCTGAATTTTGTATTACATCTAACTTTTTCAGCAGAGTAGGACTACAATTTAAATATGCTAAACAACTGTAATCAAAATGACTTCTTACTAAGCTTTTGTATATCATACTCAAAACATTTGGGTCTGAACCCCAAAAACACCTGCTAAACATCTCATAATGTTGACACCTTTCATTGCCTTTTGACTAATAGAATCTATATGCTTATCAAATTTTAATTTATCATCAAGAAAAATGCCAAGAAATTTTTGATGGCGATTATGTGGAATATTTACATTATCATAAAATATATTTACAGGATCATCACTGCCAAAAACTAATACTGAACTCTTTTGACAGTTAATATTAAGTTTTAATTTATGTGTGTAATATAAGTATAATTGCTGAAGTGCCACATTTACATTATTTTGGGCAGTAATAACTTCCCTATTCATACAATAAATCAGAATATCATCTGCAAATTGGAGTATTTTTACTTCACTTTTTATATAATTACATATTTGAGAGGTATACAAATTATATAGCAGTGGGGATAAACAACCCCCTTGCATAAGACCTTTAAAAGTTTTATTAGGGCCATGTAAAATATTATTGAATTTAACAAAGACAGTTCGATCATAACAAAATTCATAAATCCATTTTATCAACTTTCCAGGTATGCCAATATCATGGAGCACATACAACAATTGTTGTATATCAACATTGTCATAAGCACCTTGCACATCCAGGAATGCGCAGACTGCTGAAGAATTTGATGGTATACATTTTTTCATATCATTAATGAAGTATACAAAACTATCATTTGCACTTTTACCCCTACGGAATCCAAATTGGAATTCAGGTAATAAGTTATGTTTTCTACAAAATGATCTAACCTGATTTTTAACATTTGTTCAAATAGTTTACCCATGCAAGAAGCTAACGAAATAGGACGGTATGAGTTATAGTCATCTGGAGATTTGTTAGGTTTCAGTATAGGTATAACACATTGAGTTTTCCAAGAAACAGGAATGCACTGTTTACTCCATAAACCATTAAAAATATCTAATAGTATTTTTTTGCTAGACTTATGTAAGTTTTTTATCATTGTATATGGAATTTGATCTAAGCCTGGTGTAGTATTTTTTCTAGAATCAATAGCAAAGCATAATTCTTCATATGTAAATGACTTCAGCAAAAGTGATGCTTCTGGTGTATTTCCTTCAGAATTAAATAAGTTATACAAATTAACATCAGAACTTTCAGATGAAGGCGATTGACACAACTTTGAAATAAATTCAGGAATCCATTCATCATTTTTGTACCTATTTTTACATATATACATACGTTTAAACTTACGAATATTGTTCCAAATTTTAGATATAGGAGTATATCTGTTGAGTGATTCACAGATAACTTTCCAACTATTTATCCTAGTTTCTTTCAAAACAAGTTTTTTTAATGCGTTTAATTTTTTGTATTGAATGAATGATTCTATTGTAAACTGTGTTCTATATATTAAAAGAGCCTGTTTTGCATTTTTGACTGCCTCTGCACACTCGTTATTCCACCAAGGAGCAGGTGGCTTTATGAGTTTATCTTTGTTGTTGTTGTCTATGAAACATGGAATACATTCAGTTTTTAACATATCTAAGATATCACAAAATATATTATAGGACTTTAAGGGATTACTTAAATCAGTTTGAAAACTCTCAATAACTTCTTTTGATCTTAAATTATATTTCGTCCAGTCAGCTTTGTGGAATAAGTATTTGACTATATTATCATTACATTTATACATTAATGGGGAAACAGTTAAGTCAATAAAGGTAGGGTAGTGATCACTGCCTAATAAATCATCGCCAACATACCATTCACAAAGGGGGGCAATAGCTGGACTGGCGCCTGATACATCTATGGCTGATGGTGTTTTATTAGGCCTCTGAATAGTAGTGGGATTTCCAGTATTTAAAATACACAAATTTAATTCATCGAACATTTCATATAACTCCTTTGCTCGTGACTTTGTTGTGGCACAACCAAAAGCTATGTGATGTGCATTAAAATCTCCAGAGATAAGACAAGGTTTAGGCAATTTATTTAATATGTTTATTAATTTATTAAGGCGAATTCGTTTCTTTTTTCTAGGAGGACAATATATACAAGCTACTGCAATGGGGCCAGCCTGCGTCTCAACAGACACCGCTAGCACTTGAATGTCCTCATAGAATGGACAGTCAATAATCTTGTATTTAATTTTATTTTTAATTAGTATACCAACACCACCATGTTCATTTTTAGCGTTTTTATGTATAAAGTTATATCCCGGAAAGTTAATGGGAATGCTTGTAGATTTTAACCAAGTTTCGTTAATAAGGTACATATCTATATTATGTTTGTGCAGGAATGAATGTAACAACGGTTTTTTATTATTTAAGCTTTGCATATTATGTTGTACTATTCTAAATAAATAGTCCTCCATTGAGAGGTTTACAAGTTTTTTAAAAGGATTTCCTTTATTTTTGAAGCATTTTTAGGAACATCTTCAGACATATTCCCTAACAAAACCAGGGTCTTAACCATTGCATTTAAGATTCTGTCATCAATAACAGTGTCAGTATTAATTTGTTGCTCTACAGTTTTATGAGAGGTCTCGGGTAAAGTGACAGGGCTCTTTGTTTGTGGAGGCTTAGCAATCATACCAGTAGAGACAGGCACAGATTGAATACGCGGCTGAGATTTTGGCATAGCTGGAAAATTTTGTACATAATTGGTGCTAAGGTTTTTGGCTACATTTGCATATGATTGCTTTTGTTTAGCAATACGCTCCATCTTGATTGGACATGTCTTAGATATAGCTAGGTGGGCACCACCACAATTACTGCATTTAAATTCAGCTTCATTTTTGCAGTCCTTGTAGGAATGCTCACCTGAGCATATAGAACATACCTGTAAATTTTTACATATTTTCGCCGAGTGATTGAATTTCAAGCAGCGATAGCATTGCATGACTGGAGGAACATACATACTCACTGGTATCCTCCAGTGATCCAAATAAATACATTGCGGCAAAACACCTGTGACAAAAGTGACTGTGACTGTCTTTAAGGGTTCTAAGTTTCCTTCATTTTTTTTCATGAATCTTCTTACTGCAACTATTTCATACTCTCCGGATAATTTACGATACAATTCCTCATTGCTCAGCTCTGTGGAGACATGTTGTATAACTCCTACTTTCTCCACAAAGGACGAGGGTATGAAAGCTCTTATGTTTACTTTTTCTAGGGATACTTCATTGCATAAGAAATCATTGGCATCTGTAGATTGCTTAAAAGTGATTTTAAGCTTTTGAGCGCTGGCGCGGCTCATTTCATATTGGCCCTTTACGTATTTACCTATAATTTTTTGGATGGTAATGGGGTCTTTATTGCCTAATTTTTCCTCGTTTGTGCTTTCCAAGAACACTGCATATTCTTTGTGGTTACTTTTATCTGGGTATAGCCTCTTGTAATTAGGTTTAAAATATGGTTTGTACTTAGAATCCTCAGTTTCGGAACTGCCGCTGGCCAAGTCAAGATCCACGGAGCCGTTCTTCCTTTTGCGCCTTTTTACAGTGGAGAAACCACTATCATCTTCTCCTTCGCTTTCCGCTGGCATTGTTAGATATAAGAGATAGGTATCTAACTATATGATGTGAATATAAATTTTTAAAACAGAAAATTTAAATCGACCGCTCTTTTCGACCTTCCCGCCAAAAGTCAAAAGTCTGTGTGTCTGTTACAGTGTTGCCGTTCTAGGAGCTTTGTCGCTAGAACTAGGGAATTTTGTGAATGTTTAGTGGATAAAATTTTGAATTTAGCGAGAATAAACTTTTTGACGACTTCTAGCGACTTTAAGGCGAGTCAATATATCCATCATCACTAGAAGGGCAACCATTTTTATTTTAAAATTAAAGATACTGACTTTCAAACATAATAAATCAATTTAATTTCAATAATGTATGCATTTTTTTCGATTTATCCCAGACGATGTAATTAACCAAGTTCGCAAAGGAAGACAAGTGCCTAGCTTATAATTATTTTTTTGAAATGGTTTTTACATTTATGTTGATCTCAAATACGTAAGATTATAAAGTTAATTACAACTGCAAGATTATAAGCACAATATATTTTATGTTGCCTTTTCATTTCAAATGTAAAAAGCAGAAACTGAGGGTGACAGCCGCTTTAATTCAATTGGGAAGCATAAGCTGCTGATGACCGAGATTGTTGATTACATCAAAAAATTTTACTACATATTATGTGTCTTGCAAAACAAAATAGAGAAGACGAAACAAAATGAGCTTTTTTTTATATAAGCAGAATAAATTGTATAATCTACTATTTTTCCTATCGTATATTTGTGTTTTTGTATTGTATAATCTGTTCATGGAAAATATTTAATGAGGTACATCATCTTCTAGTAGGAAAATTAAACGTAAATCGATATTTTTTTTTGAGCGTTACATACATGTATTAGTTTTAGTGACATTTAGCGGATTTTTATGGAACGATTTTTCCATAACTAAAGGAATTTCTTTAACTGGCTAGAGACTTGTAAATTTGTTGAACGGCAACACTGGTCTGTTATTTGTTTATTTTAAACGCAGTTTAGCCACTCTCATCTCATTTACATGTTGTTAATCTTTTATAACAATGGCTGAATATGAAGGTGAAATTGAATATCTTGAGGAAGACACAGAAATCGTACAGCAATGCGTTCAATCAGTCCAACAAATTCCAACAGCATCTTACGAATCACCCAATGTTGAAAATCTTTCAAGCCCGCTGCTAGTTGAACGTAAAAAAGTACAGAAACGCAAGAGAGTCGAAGAGGATGATTCAGAATATGACCCTAGTCAGGATGATCTACCACCGAGTCCGCCTAGCCCCCCACCTATGCGCAAAAAAAGAGCCTTGCGCCCTGCGAAACCAAAAATAAAGTCTAGCGAAGCGGCAACTAACCTCTCATACACAAAATCTCAGGTAAACGAACCTCCTCTCAGTGCGAAAGAGCTTTATACAAATCGTAAAAAGTATAACATTCGCATTCCTGATTTTGACGATCCACTTTGTCTTCCTGTAAGGGCTCTAAAAGTGGAGCAGAGTGATCAAAAGAGGTTGAATAATTGGAATAATGCGTGTCTGGAACATTTCAAGCACTGTGATACCCTGCTGAAGCCAGAACAAGGAGACGCTAAGAAGTCTGTCAGGACCGCTGTGTTCAAAAATGTAGTTAACAAACAGACGGGTATGTAAATTGTTATCTGAAACGATAAAGTGGTACCTAACTACCAATACCACTTTAATTAACTATTGACCCCTGACCCCCTCTAGCATGCGAATGACAGTTCCTAGAAGAGTGTGAGTGTGCATTCTGACATTTAATCAGTAAAAATTTTGAATCGTTTGGCACAAAAAGGGGTTGGGGTGAGCTTCAGAACTGCTTGTTGATGATCTAGGTTTGTCAGACATATTCAAGTCTGGGGAATATACACAAGTTGGTTGATTAGGCAGAAAATTGGTGTCCAGGTGAAAATGAACGCCAAGATGGCAGCATCATTGAAAATCGATGATGTAAAGAGTGGTAGTGACAGCTAATTTGCTTTTAATTTTACGTTTTTAGTTTGCCAACCATTCAACTGCTACAAGACGAAAATGATAGCTATAAACTGCATGCAATGAGCTTAGAAATGCAAACCGAACGGCTAACTATAGGTGAATTTTGTATCTCTCTGGCTTTAAAGTGATTTCTTGATGTACAACTGGTCTCCTGCTTTATTAAAAGTCTAAACACTTTTCTACCGAAAAGTCTTGCGGTATTTGTTGGGAGGCAATCGGTACAGCAAGGCACTTGTTGGCAGGATGCAAGGTCCTTGATAGGGGTCATTATTCATGTTGCCAGAGACGAGACGAATTTCTTAGCATTCCATGAATTCACCGAGCGGGTACCGGGTCCATAGCGTTGCAGAGGAACAGGCCAGAGGGGCCTGGGACTTCCAACCCAGGAGTAGGATTAAGGGGCCCCTTTATGATGCATCAGTGCTCCCCTTCACTGCTCAAGCCTCCTCCCCTGCCTAACCAAATTTGGTAGGATCCTTCTAATGCTGCCTTAGACACATTCTAGGATGGAAGTTACGTTTGTTCTTGACAGGCCAAGGTCTATAAGAAGGTTATACAGGGATTTCGCTGGTATACCCCTTGCTCCAACTTCTATAGCATATAGATTAACCACTACTGTTTTATGTTAATTCATTTGTTAGGTCATAATACTCGTTGGTTTTTATTGTGTGGTCTTTAGGTATGTTTGTTTCCCATGGCACAGTAAGTTTAAGTGCTACGCGTTTTAGAGTTTTTGAGTTCAGAAATATGTCTGATCTGGAAGACGAAACACCAACGTCCTTACCATAGAGTCCTCGAAATCATACCAGAAGCGGCGAGTCTCTCGGTAGCTAGAGCAAAAAAAGGTTTGACCACAAATAAATGGCACATTGATTTTTAAAAGAAGGGTCATCTACGTATTCTAAATCCAAGCCTTACTCCATCTTAGGTGCATCTCGTTACAATCAGGCACCTAACCTCTAACCATCCCCACAACATTTAATATCAAACTTGTGCCAAATTATTCTAAATCTGCCCCATTGGTTTCTTGCAGCTGTTCTGTTGTTACTGTAAGTTATACAAGCTTCTGTAACATCCTCAACCAGATCATCACTTACTGATGGGTGAGATGTTGATCAAAAGCTAGCCTATAATCAATTAAAAATCCTGGAGAGGAACACAACTGGCTCACCCATGTCTTGCGCTGTTTAAATATGGTGTTTTGCTTGGCATATATTAAACTACAAACTATTAAAGAAACACATGTAGCTAATCTTTGGTGTATTTGAAATAAAAGGATAAAAACTTAATATTATTAGCTATATAGTCAAATACACAGGTTTTCAGATTTACAATAAAAATTACCATGTCTTTGGCTTCATAATTGCAACAAATTCCAAAGGTAAAAAGAGTAAAAAAAAATTAAATAAATAATGTAAGCTATAAAATGTGACCTCAAGAGTATTTGAATCTGAACTTGTTTGGTTGTAAATTGTTGATGTTGCGACTTCAAGTCATATATTTCAGTGTTAGAAGTCAGTTTTTTTTGTATGTATTTAATATAAATTATACTTCATTTAAGGAAATGATGAAACAACAATTTGGAGTAAGACATGTGTAGAAAATGAAGATGGTGACAAAAAATCTGAGATATTCCAATGCATTTTACCTCGATACAAGGAAAAGAAATTTGTACGAAACTACTCAATACTCAGACAAAAGACTTACCAAAATATACAAACTGTTCATGAAGTTATTTTGAGTAAAGTAAGTATTTTTTTCCTTATTAATAACTAATATGCTTGACTTCTCCTGCTATCTTAACTACCCTAGACTTGGAATGGGAACTGGCTCTCAAGGACAGCCACTATAACATGATTACCTTTCATATCCTGATGCTCAAAGTAAGAACAATGTTTTCATTTGTATTTAAGTGTGTGGATAGAGGGTAGATATTTTCTTAGCAACAGTAGCAGTACTCTATTAGAAATAAGTATTATAAAATAACTTAATGATAAGTAATTAAGATAGTCAGCAACATTGATTGATTGATCCCCTACATAACTTAAATTTTTCCTACCGTATATTTGTAATTTTGTAATGTAATCCACATAGCAGGCGTTATTGCTAACATAGCATAGGCTAATTGAATTACTAATTGAAGTAAACCATCACTTAAGAGAGACAAATTTCTTAGCATTCCATGGATTCACCATGCAGGTGCCGGGTCCATAGCGTTGAAGAGGAAGAGGCCAAAGGGGCCTGGGACTTGCAACCCTCCCTGAGGAGTAAGGTTAAAGGGCCCTTATATGATGCATCAATGCTGCTCTTCACCTCTCGTGCCTCCTCCCCTGCCTAACCAATTACTAGAGACCAGAGATATCAGTAATCATGGTGCTGGTCTGTAAATAAATATATTGCTATTAAAATGTTGATTTCATGTAGAATACAGAGGGTAATATAGGGGAGAATCTAAACTCAGCTTTAATTCTCCCCTGAATTATTCCAGTGAATGTCTTAATAAATAAGCATTTGTTTATAAATAACACAAGTGTTCTGTCCATAAGTCCAGTTTGACCTGTGAGTGCTTTTACAACATTCATTTATGTAAGTTTTATCAAGATAGAAAAAAATGTTTTCCATCTCTACAATATTTTTGGCATTTTGCAAATGCCTGCCTGGCATGCTACCACCCTCAAGTAAAACATCTGTCGCCAAGCAGCTAACGGTGTGTTCTGGCAGCTGTCCTTGAGAGTCAGTAATTCTAGGTTGGCCTCAACTTCATCTTCCACTACAACTTCACTTACCATCAGGTAAGATAGAGATCAAAGGCTAGCCTATATGAATGGATATATAACCATTATATCTGCGAACCCTGCTGTTAGCTAATAAAAATAAATGTCGTGGAGGAAGACCAGCAGCGCACTGACGCGTGTGCAGGCCTCCTGGACGGTCCTCGGTGCCCCGAGGAGTTCTCCCCGTTGTGACGCCATGCTCACACACTCAGTGAGTATGTGTGCGGCCGTTTCTTCCGCCTCCATGCACTCACGTCACAGGGGGGCTGTACTTTGTAAAACTTAAAGTAAAGAGGTGTTTAGTAAGTGAGCAGTGTCCTGTGACTATTCTGACAAATCACCTGAGTTTGTCTCGTTTTGGGTTGCAGAGTCTTTTAGAGTATCATGGGTTGAGTTCTGGGAAAGCCTCCTTCGAATGCCTACAATCAGTGATACTTTTCCAGTAGTCTCAGTGTTTTCTGCCGGTGGGGTGCCGGGCTAGAATGTCACCCCCCATTAGTACATAATTAATAAATAAAACACTATATTTGCGTTTCACAGTTATCGATTTAGCCTATCCATCGATTAAAGCTTGAAACGCCCTGCATATTAACTGTCATTTTTATCTTTCAGTTATTTTATGTTCTGGTTAGTATAACCGGAACTTACTCGAACATTCTGAAACAGGCCCTAAGACTGTATCAGATGGATTGTCCACTGCTGAACACAGCCTCCCCCACTAAGGGGGTTTGCCATAATCCCCACGCTTGGCAGGCGTTTTGGGGATTGCAGTTGAAAATATCAGTTCCTCAGAAGGTGCTGCTACCCACCTTCTGGTATTTTACCTTTAGTCGCCTCTTACGACACCCACAGGTAGAAATGGGGGGGTGACATTCTGACCCGACACCCCACGGGGACTGCCTATAGTGGTTAGTCCAGTGTTTTCTGTAAATGGTGATGGCCCTAAACTCAATGTGGCCTCCCGTCACGTCGAACGTCGAAGTTCACTTGCAGGCCTGTGTGTGCACTGACATTGGCTCTGGGTTGCTCTGCATGGGGTCGATGGTTCGAATTCCACCACTGGCTTGAGCTTCACTACATGGCAGCTGGTAGGCCATTTTGCAAATTTGCAAGTTTGCCTGGTTAGCAACCCTCAAGTAGATCACGCAAACATTTTATATGAGGTTTCGACTTCTACAACATTTCTATTTAGTGAATAACATTAAAAACATAAGTTAATTTATGATTTTTTTAACTTTCAGGAGGATCACAAGGATGGTGAAGCTCTAGTGGTGTATAAACCTAAAGACTCGATGTCAGCCGTTTATGGATTGATAGACAAACGGTATGTTGAAATAAGTGTATATATGTGGAGGCAGGTTACGCTTCGTGCCGTTAAACACAACACACACAACGACTGTTCCTACGTAGACTATCGAAACTCAAAAAAGGATTTTTTTATTACCGTCGCAACTTGTTTCAATCACATTATATTACAATGTAGACAACATTTATTTCAAATATTATTAATATATTCAGTTTTAGCAAGTAGTAAAGTATGGCTAAATTAACTTAATGTAAAGCTCGTAAACTCACAAAACTCAAAATTCGCGATATTTAGTTTCGATAGTATACGTAGGGACAGTCGGCAATTTGCTGCCCGTCTTTTCAATAGAGCAAATAAGTTGTTATCAAAACTAGAGATGTACCGACTAAGAAAGCCGACAATTCGCTCACATATCTAGTCGGCCACTATTCGGAAATAACGCCGACTAGTTGTATCTACTTTATTCATATTTCTATGCCTAAAAATAGAGTGATTAAAATCGATTATGTACTTTCACTATAAACTATCTAAGCTAATTAATTAATTGTAGTTCCTGACTTCTCTCCTGGTCACGTCATCTGGCCGTGCGTAAATAACACTAGAATAAATACAAAGTAGATATACTAGCTAAACAAGTATCTGGCCACTCAGTTTTTTTTGCATAAGTTAGTTTATTTGTATGGAGCTCTCACTGGTTATATTTTAACACAGGTAGAACAATATCTATCGGGGCCGCAAGTTCTGTTACTGTTTCAGCCGGATTGTCCACTGCTGAACACAGCCTCCCCTACTTAGGGGTATTTGCCATAATCCCCACGCTTGGCAGGCGGCTTGGGGATCGCAGTGTAAGAAGGCAGTTCTTTAGAAGGCACTGCTGCCCACCTTCCAGTATTTTCCCCTTAGTCGGCTCTTACGACACCCACGGGATGATATGGGGAGGTGCAATTCTAACCCGGCACCCCACGGAAAATGTAGACAGTATAATAATTAGTATAATTGCAAAGTTGAAATTATATTAATTTATTTATTACATAATAGGTCACAACTGTTTCTCAGAAGTACTGTGTTCAAGTGTACTTAGTAAATATTGTGGTCTTATACTATCCAGTAAAAGACCTCAGTATTTACTTGCTATTATCTTAGAATCCTCCTTTGTTCACTCTTCTTCACATTTTTCATTGACATCAATTGGTATTTACTTTTTGTATATATCTAGGACTGAATTTTATAATTGACATTGTATTGAGATTATATTGAAACTTGTGAATTGTTCAAGTACCTGGAATCATATATTTCTCCATTGCTATTGTTAATTCGCCTAATTGATTGCCGCCGCTCATAAATTTGTACGCCTATATGGGCAAAACATGATGATCACTATATTTAATTATGACACCAATATGCATGCGTTTGTTATGTATAATACTCATGTTTTATGTTAAAAAAAATATCTTATCGTATCTTATCTTCACTATACACATAATTTGTTACTTCTCTTTGCCTGTATGTACGATTAAGGCAGAATATCTCAGAACAATTGCTCAGCTAAAATTATAACCTAAACAATATTTCAATAAATATAATGAAAGGCAAAATCAAAAGAGATCAACAATCTGAAAGTGTAATTGATAATGTGGGTTTTAGTCCCATATCTACAGTTCAAATATCTATCCTATCCTTTTGTAAATTTACACATTCACTAGGTGTCGTAAAAATACCTTTTAACAATCTATGACTAATATTCCACTATTTCCAGTAAGAAACAAGACGATGGGGAAGTTGCGGAAGAAGCCCCTCCTTCGAGGAATGAAGACTCCAAACTGTACCTACAAGAGCTGGCCGTCTGCAAGGTCTGCGCGCCCTGCTTCCAAGCATCCTGGCGCGGAGTCAGGAAACATATACAGAGTAAGTTAATATAAATGTAATAAAGATATATTAATCGAAGTAAAATATTAGCAGTAAGGATATATAAACGAAACAATCACTAACTGAAAGACTGCAATCCTCCCCTTCGTCAAACTCGCCGCACAGCCCCGAGAACATCTGAAAAACCGTTGAAAGAGAGTAAATTTCGGTCTGTCTGAGTGTTATTCGGTGACGCCCTGGCTTTAAAGGCCGACTCGCATTTTGCTTCAAAAGGTTTTATGCTTGAGGTTCCAACAGGTTACAAACATTGAATATTGTCAAAGGGCAAAACCGTGTTCTATTAATGAGACTCCACGGTCTGTCTGCCCGTCCATCCGTTCTCTTAATTTATAATATAGTTTTGAAACTGTAATGTGCAAGGAAAAAATCCACTAGGAAAAATTCCACTAGGATTTTTTCCTTCCACATCGCTCATCTTCTTGGCAGATCTCTGGTGAGGCGCAGGCATATATTGAATAAATGCTTAATCATATAAATGCCATCATATGTAAACTTTTCTTATAATAATCAAATATTAGTAATCGGAAACGTGATTTAGACAGCTTATTCTGTTTTTATGCTTCGCCGGCCGCTGCCACGACACGCTCGCTTCGCTCGCTCAGCTTGCTTTTTGTGTGTACCATCAATCTAACCACTCCTCCTCGCTTCGCACAACGTCGCACCTATTCTTTTGTATTATTGATTAAATATTATTAAAAATAAAAATTAAAGAATGCTATTAAGCTTATATTGTTTTAGTGTACATTATTTTTAGTCATTCTATATAATTTTTACATTTATGGTCATTTAAGTTATAATTTTGACAATTATACCAATATGCACATAAACAACTACGTATTCAAAACTAATATAAATGTCATTGATGCCAATGTATGCATACCAAAAACATCCCTGGCATATACTCCCTTTCGTAATTAAGACGCTGATAAATGCTGAATTTCCATTACTATCGGACTGCATAAGAATGAGAAAGAGAGGTAAAAGATTGTGAGATCGCGATCAGTTTTGTTGAAAATCGAAAGAATGCTTATATTCACACAAAACTAAATAGTTTTTTTTTGTTAATATATCGGAACGAGGCCCACCTGATGTTAGGCGGACTAACCTCTGCCTAGAACAGATGCATTTCATCACAAGTGACCATTGCACTGCGCCCGTCACCTTGAGACATAGTAGTTAAGTCTCATGTGCCTGTAATTTCACTGGCTCTCAAGGACTGCTGCCGGAACACACCGTTAGGTGCTCGGCGACAGATTTTCTACTTGAGAGTGATAGCTAGCCAGGCGGGCAATCGCAAAATGCCCTTCCACCATGCGGTGAAGCTTAAGCCGGCGGTGGTGACCGAACCAGGGTACTGCGGCACGGCAGTCCATAGCTATTACCGCTCGGCCATCATTGCTTCAAGAATATCCTAAATATAACTTAACATGCCCCGTAAGTTAAAAGTAAGTGTAAGGTTTTGCTATTTTATTGTCATATTTTTTATACACCTACATACTTATACAATTAAGATATTTTCGAGACTAGCGTAATTTAGAGTCTACTTAGCTATTTTATTATATCGAAGAAATTATAGAGAAACTATAAAAAAAATGTTTTGAATTCAACTTTGGGATAAAGTATCATATAATTTTCTAACAGCTACAAACTTGTTACTTTGCTGAAAACTAGTTCAAGTAAACTTTACTTGATATTTAGCAAGGTGACAAATGATATGTATAAGTTGTTATATTCTCATCTCGATGATACTTCTAGCTATTAATCTGTAAGGCCTGTCATGCGAATCTGTGTTGTTTTTACTAATCTGGTAATTTGCGAATGTGTCCAAAAGCGAATTTTTAATAACTGTTCCTTTTATATATTAATAAAATATACCGTTATTGCTTTGAAGCAATGATGGCCTTGTGGAAATAGCTTTGACCTGTCGCACAGCGGGTCTAGGGTTTGAATTGTGCAAGCAGGCTTCGATTTCACCGCATGGGGGTCCTCCCCCATGCGGTGAAATCGAAGCCATTTATCGAATGCTTGCAGAGCTAAGCTACCGTCCTCAAGTAGAAAGTTTTTATAGAACCAGTGACCGTTCTGTTAGCAGCTTGTATATGTGTTGCTAATGCCTACCGAGAAGGGTAAAATACTTGAATGTGGGCAGCGCCTTCTGAAGAATTGCTATCTTACATTGTCATCCCCAAGACGTCTGCCAAGCGTGGGGATTATCGCAAATACCCTCTTAATAGGGGAGGTTGTGTTCAGCAGTGGACAATCCGGCTGATACAGTACCATGGAAAATGTAATTAGTTACTAGGTTGTTATGATTCTGCCACTCCAGATATTTGGCCCACGTCAGTTCCTTTAAATTTTATATTTATTATTAGATGTCAGTGAACAGAGACTGTTTTGGATTGTGATTCATTTTCAAGGTATATAACCCTGCTGGTACTATGTTTTTCAGTATAATTATGATTTAAATTAAATAATAATTCTCATAAAGATTATATTGTACACAGAGTCTCTGTTATGCCCGATATGCGCCCGTTCGTACGTGACCATCTACAACCTGCTGTCGCACTTCAAGACTCACTCCGCTACTGAAGTCCATCGCTACAAGAAGATCATCTCGCAGATAGTCGCCGATGTGAGTAAATACTCCTCATTCAAATTATAAACAAGAGTGGACCTAATACGCTCCCTTGTGGTACCCAGTATAACACATTACATTGCTGAGAAGAATATGATGATTCCTTTAGTTTTGTGTTTAGTTAACTGCTTTGTTAAGAGGACGGGTATGATATAATCATATTAATAACAACAGTGGCTCTTGCTTTGTAACGGGGCAAAAGTAAACATAAATCCCTGTTGGAAAACCCTGTAACTTTTGCAAATGGCGCCAAATGTCTTTTCGGTTTTGACATTTGTGAAGTAAACAAACGCAGAACACAAGACGAGCCATGAATCGGTTTTTTCCGCAAGAAAGCGGAATAATTATTACTAGCACTTCCGGGTCGCTTAATGTCTCGTTTTTGTTATTTTGCACTGGCCGGCCAGAATACCCGATTTAACCGTTCCAGACTTCTTTTTATGAGCTTTTTTTGAAATCGCGGGCTTACTTCAATAATCCTAAACCAAAAAGACTCTTGAAGTCTTTAAAGAGAATATTCGCCAAGAATTCGAGAACCTGTCGCCCGAACTTATGGCAAGAGTGATGGAAAATGCCAAGCAAAAGCAAGCCCGTATAGTCATCAACTCTGCCGGCGGCCACTTGGCCGATATAATATTCTGAACTGGATGGAATAAATTCTAATAGATTAAATAAACAAATTTCACAAGCAAAACCAAAACTTTCCAAAAAAACAATATAACAGCGAAAGAAAATTGGGTGATTGATTAATTTTGCCCTACCTTGTATAAAGGCGTGCAAATGTAAAGTTTTGTAGTTAGTATTTTATTGCTTCCAGATCGTGGGCTACCATTACAAGTGCCGTGTTTGCCGCAAACAACTCCCCAGCATTAAAGCGTTGAGGGAGCATGTTCTTTTACATCAAAGTAAGTTTATTTATACATGGCTGTTTTATAAATAATTAATAATCTATATAATATTTTCAAACTAATGGGCATAATTTAGGTGTCCCGGTGAACTGCAATGAATGAATGAATGAATGAATGAATGAATGAATGAAATATTTATTTGCTAAAGTTTTAGGTACAATATTGCAGAGTTGTTATAGCATTAAAATACAGTTCCAACAAAACTTTACCTAAACGGTGTGCAAATATTTTGTTACAAAATACAAAACAAAATAATAAAATAATAAATTAAAAAGATCGAAGTCATTCCCTAATTATGATTAATATATATACTTAAGATGTCATGTTAAATTTATGTCAAATAATTAATAGTCCCATTTGATACTTATTTTAGTTGTTTATCTTCTAAGATAAACAACACCAGTCTGAAGTGTGTTCGTCCGACTAGGATTCGCACCTGGAATCCCAAACTTCGCAGGCAAAGCTACTACCGTCTACATCTGACGAAAATAATAGTAAATACAGTAAGTTTATCCCAATTGGGGACATATTTCAAAGAACTACGACAATATCAGAAAAAACAGTCTACATCAATTTTGAGTTCGAAGCGCTCTTATCGTAGCTTGCTTGGTCGTTCTTAAACGATCAACGAAAGGAAAAACTATAGTCTAGCTCCATGCCCATACGATGTTTAAGAACGAGAAGAAAAATTAGGTTGTGCGTCATATGTCATGTTGGCTTAGCGGTTCGTATATGCTCAATAGGGGTGGATGGCGCGGGTTCGAATCCCGCACATGTCTTTAATTTTTCTCTCGCCATTTTGTAATATTATATAAACGTTTTGTACTTTTTTAAAGTAACTTTTATTTTATTTCAGGTAAAGAAAAGTTTACATGTCAAGTTTGTAATGTTGAGGTAAATAAAAACAAATGAACGCCAGTGTAAGTTTTAAGTAAAATATGGTTGTAATTGATACATTAAAACAGTTACAAACAAAACAATATTTTATTTTTTATGTAAAGGGGTGTCTCCTGCTACGGGTTTTCGAAACATTAGACAAAATCTTGACCACGCAACGTTGTTAAGCGTCGTCTGCGCATGAGTACACAAAGTTTGTTTTAGAAACACGCTCTGTACAAATACATTGTTTTTTTTTTAAATATTATTGTGTGGGATCAAGCTCGAGGCCCACCTGATGTTAAGCGGACTAACCTCTGCCTAGAACAGCTACATTTTATCACAAGTGAATTGCACTGCGCCCGTCACCTTGAGACATAGTTGTTAAGGCTCTCAAAGACTGCTGCCGGAGCACACCGTTAGGTGCTTTACTAAAGATTTTCTACTTGAAGGTCGTAGCTAGCCAGGCAAGCGCAAAATGCCCTTCTACCATGCAGTGAAGCTCAAGCCGGCGGTGGGGATCGAACCGAGGACGGCATCGCACGCCAGTCCATAGCTATTTCCTTTCGGTCATAATTGCTTCACTAAGGTTTCAATAAATTATTTCATATTGAGAATGAGGTCGATCATAAATAAGATTTAGTTTTTGACAAAATTTCTAATTAAACCTCAAAAGTGCATCTTAAGATACATCTCAACTTTGAGATCAATTTATTAATACGAGTCGTAGTATTACTTGTTCAGTGATTGGTTCAAATCCCAGTGTGCCGCCTCTCTCTACCCGGGTGGGGGCAAATGGTTAGAGACTTTCCGCCAGCCATGCAAAGTATCAACCAAGTTTTTTTTTGACTTTAGAAATTTTAGAACCATAAAAGTTTTGTATTTTCATAAAACTTTGTCAGGAAAAGCGCCTCTTAATCCTTGGAGAATGACAGTTATTGTCCAGAAGTGTTAACTATCGTACGATTTAGAAGCGCTCATAGCGAAGTTTACTTAGCTGTTCTTAACAGATCAGCAAAGTTAAGCAACGTTGCGCGCGGCATGAGTTGGATGGGTGACCGCTAGTGACATTACTACTGAGCGTGCACGTGCTTCGGAGGGCACGTTAAGCCGTCGGTCCCGGTTGTTGTCTTAGGATGGTAGTCGTTATAGCATGGTGGTAGAGCATTTTGCGAATGCCCGCCTGGCTAGCTACCACCCTCAAGTATAAAATCTGTCGCCAGGCACCTAATGGTGTGTTCCGGCAGTTGTCCTTGAGAGCCAGTACTTCTATGTTAGCCTGAACAACATCTTCGACCACGTCATCACTTACCATCAGGTGAGATAGTGGTCAAAGACCAACCTATCAGTCATAAAAAAAAAATTGGGTTTAATTATTGGTCAGCATATAGTATAGCAAAATTATCAAAAGTTTCGTCTCCGGACGCTTAGATATATTCTGTGGCTTAGATAGAAACAAATGCAGATTGAAACTGCTACAAACGCTATCGTCTCAAATCGAACGCACTATTAGGCTCCGTTCAGACGACGCAGTGCTTCGCCGGGTATGATTATGTCGCCGCGTTGAACCCGCGTACCGACCGCGCGGCGGCCAACAATAAATGAACCGCGCCCACGGCCTCCAACTCGTCTGCACGGAGGCTTAGGTGTATAGGGCTGCGTAAGAGACTGAGAAAACTATCGCGAGTTTTGTCGATTATAAATAAATAGGAACCCGGCTGGGACTGGCGTTATATATTACCGGATAGATTCTGAAACTGGTCGGAATTTATCCGGTAAATATAACGCGAATCCCAGCCGGGTTCCTATTTATTTATAATTTGTAAGAGACTGAGTTCACTAGTTCGTCCTACCTTTACATTATTAAGTATATTTCATACCGTAATATGTAGCCGATTTAAAGGTTTGGGTCTAGCATCGTTACATGAAGAGGTGTAAGAGGAGTATAGCGGTGGGATTGGGTCCCAAATTACAATATTATCACTTAATAAATAGATTCAGGCGTTACTTTGCGGAAATCCATATTTAATAATAACAAATCCTATTTGGTATTCTAAGTCACTTATACATGTAATTAGAGATAAACTTGTTGCTCATAAGCGCTGGAAGGCATATGGTAATCAACGGGACTACGATGAATTTTCTATTCTACGCGCTAGGCAAAAAGCAATACAAAAAAAATGTTATTGTTCGTACACAATGAATATGCAGCGTTTACTTCGAAAGGATCCCAAAAGATTATGGTCATATTTGAAATCGTTACGAAACAATAATTCTGGTTATCCAAATACTCTTACATTAGGTGATAAAACATACAGCAGCGATTCGGACGTGTGCGCGGGTTTTAGTAAATATTTCATGAGCGTCTTCCAAGAACCAGCTTCTTCATACGATGGCATTCTGCAGGCCTACTCTGATTCAAGTGATAGTGTCTTTAAGCTAGAAATAACAGAAGAGTCTGTTTTTTAAATACTTAAGTTGTTAGATGTTCATAAAGGCCCTGGAAGCGACGGTATACCGCCGCTATTCATACAAAAATGCGCCAAATCCCTGTCTAAGCCATTATGCTTACTCTTTATGTTATCAGTAAATAAATTCTTTACTTTCCCCGAGATATGGAAAGAAGCAAAAATAATACCTATTCATAAGAGTGGTACACGACGCTGTATTGAACATTATCGTCCTATTTCAATTTTGAACGTTTTTAGCAAGATTTTTGAAAAGATTGTTTATCAGACAATTAGTACAACGATTTTTAAATCTATCCCGCACGAACAACATGGCTTCATGAATAAGCGCTCTACTGTCACTAACCTTACAGTATTTACTAACTACGTATTCCAGAGCATGGATGAGGGGATGCAGGTAGATGTTATTTATACTGATTTTGAGAAGGCGTTCGATAAAGTGGATCACATCATACTGCTCCACAAGTTATATGCCTTGGGAATACGCGGTGACCTTCACAGATGGATCAGCTCGTATATCTCAAAGAGACGGCAAGCTGTTGTCATCGGGAGTGCTTGTAGTGATTACGTTACCATTAGTTCTGGAGTGCCACAAGGCTCTACCATGGGTCCCCTGTTATATAATGCTTATACTTTTGATATAGGTAGTTGTCTCCAAAACTGTAGGCATATCATGTTCGCTGATGATAAAAAAGTATTTTTAAAAGTCAAAGATATCGAAGACTGTCACAAGATTCAAGAGGACCTTAACCGCCTTCATTATTATTATATTACGAATAGAATCACTGTAAACACTGCTAAATGCTTGCAAATATCTTTTACCCGAAAACAAAAACCAATTCATTTTACCTATCAAATTGATAATACTACTATAAGTAAAGTTAGCTCTGTAAGAGATTTGGGAGTTGTATTAGATTCAAAACTGACTCTGGTAGAACATATAGATACTACAATCACCAAAGCTTACAAGCAGCTTGGATTCATTAAGCGAGTATGCAATAGTTTTAACAACATAAGCTGTATCAAAGTATTGTACTACACTTATGTCCGAAGCGTGTTAGAGTATGCTTGTAGCATCTGGTCACCTTGTTATATAGTACATACTCAAAAAATTGAATTAATACAAAAGAAGTTTCTTAATTTCTTAAGTTTTAAAGACAGTAGAACTTTTGAGACCTACTTGGAGGCTTGTAAGTATTTTGGAATGGAGACCTTAGAGCAAAGACGTAAGCAGTATGATATCGTACTGTTACATGATATATTAAGCGGTAAAATTGATTGCTCTGAACTCCTATCGTGCCTATCTTTCCAAGTACCTCCCCGCCGTACTCGCCATACACAGTTACTTGACGTCCCGGTTGTAAGCACAAACTATGCTCAAAATTCAGTGTTATGTCGCGCAGCCCGAACTTATAATAAGCATTATTCTAACCTGGATTTATTTTATAACCCTAAAGCCGTGTTAAAGAAAGAAATGAAATACATGCATCACATCTAATATTACCATGGATTGGATACGTTTAACGTATCCATAGCAACCATCACCTCCTCCCCACCACTCATTCCCCTCACACACAAACACATCTTCACACACAAACACACAAACAAGGTCTTACATACACTATCTTCTAGCACTATCACTACAAATGTCTATGCTTTAACATTAAGGTGCATTCTTATATACCTACCTACTTTGTTTTTCTGTTTTCTGTTAAGTATACTTTTAGTAAATTGTGTAATCCTGTTTTGGCCATATGTTAAGTTTTTATTATGTATATTTATATTTTCTGTAAACGCTGTTGGATTACCATAATAAATAAATAAAAAAAAAAAAAAAAAAAAAAAGTATTTTAAGAAAACATAAAATTAATTATTTAATAAAATCATTTAAAAAATCTTTATAAAAATTATATATATCGATCGAGACATATCGTATCTACGATCGATACGATATGTCTCGATCGTGCGCTCGTAGAGTCAAGACCTCCTGAGAATGCTTCGTTTAGAAGCGAAACGCGTCGAATACTCTTCCTGTTTGGCTGCGTGACGTTTATGACGTCACGTCGGCTTAACAGGAAATTAGGTGGAATTGTCACTAGATATATATAATTTTTGTAAAGATTTTTTTAAGTGTTTTATTAAATAATTAATTTGATTTTTTCTTAAAATACATAATAGAATATTTTTATAATAATATTTTACTAAATAATATTTTTTATTATTAAACATTATCACTAGAATTACAAAGTATTGCTTATTTTTCGAGAAATAAATAAAACTTGTTCCGAACCTCAAATAAAATAAAAATCAGGGAAAACGAAACGTAAATATGGGCGATTGACAACCAAATCTGTGCTAGTATGTGCTGTGTAAAATGTAGTGCAATATCGAATAAATGGAACGCAAAACTAAAGTAATTAATTATGGATTTAATAAATTAACAATTTATTAATGTTTTCATGTTTTGATAACAGCCTAGAAATTCAGAAGGAAGTTATATACCCCAATTACAGTTTGCCTCCATGGGGCCAAGAGTTAGGGGACAAAAGTGATACCACAACTTTATGGTTAATTAGGTTGAATCAGTCCCAAACACAAATTGTGGCACCCCGACTTCACGTAGTCTTGGCTGCTACCCCTAGAGTGTATATAAAAACCTGGAGGAATAGAGGGAGAGCAGCCCCCGCCTGCTGTAACAGAGGTTTACCGATTTAAGATTTCAGAGATTTGTTATTATGGCATCTATATACAAAAATAATAAAACAAAAACTAACCAAGTTTGAAAACTCGCACTAATGATACCGAACGAAATAAAAAAGTAATTAATTTTACACGACTGCCCAAAAAAAGGAATGTTTTCATGTATGTATGTTTGTGAGTTTTTTTATTCCACCATAACTTATAAACGACTTAACTGATTTTAATGTATGAGATATCGTTAGATTCGTCTTCATAGCGGAAGTGACACTAGGTTCATAAAAAAAATAAAAACAAACAATCTGATTTAAAAAAAAATCTACCAAACCCACAATCGAGTGGGGTATCAAAATAAAGGGCTTTAAACAATTAGTCAAATATATATAACTTTCAGTTTTAATTTCAATTGAACGCTTTATATATACATATATATATATAAAGCGTTTTGAAGCGCTCGTAGCGAAGTTTACTTAGCTGTTCTCAACCGATCAGCAAAGTTAAGCAACGTCGCCCGCGGTCATGAGTTGGATGGGTTGCCGCTAGTGACATTACTACTGAGCGTTACCGTGCTTCGGAGGGCACGTTAAGCCGTCGGTCCCGGTTGTCGTGTTAGGGTGGCAGTCGTTATAGCATGGTGGTAGGGCATTTTGCGAATGCCCGCCTGGCTAGCTACCACCCTCAAGTAGAAAGTCTGTCGCCAAGCACCTAACGGTGTGTTCCGGCAGCTGTCCTTGAGAGCCAGTACTTCTAGGTTAGCCTGAACAACATCTTCGACCACATCATCACTTACCATCAGGTGAGATAGTGGTCAAAGGCTAACCTGTAAGGCATAAAAAAATATATATATATATATATATATAGCTTTATCTGTATAGCTTAACAAAAATAAATAATTAGCAGTCGGGTTTTTTTTTTTAAATTAATGTTTACTTCTTGGTTATGTTATCATCATATCACCCGGAATTTCCACCGTTGAAGGTTTCCCACGCTAAGGTGAATTTGCCATAATCCCCACGCTTGGCAAGCATCTTGGGGATAGCAGTAGAAGTTGTCAGTTCTTCAGAAGGCGCTGCTTGCTTCCCACCTTCCGGTAATTTTTCAGTCGCCTCTTACGACAACATCGGGAAGAAATGGGGGGGATGACATAACCCAGCACCCCACGGGTCATGGCTATACGCCTACACTTAGTGTGCTCGCACTTAGTCCTTTTATGTATAGGGTGGCGAAAAGAGCAAGTGAAATGTCGCTTTTTTTGTGTCTTTTTCCCTGCCCAAGGAAAGTACAAAACGTTTTCAAAGTCAACAAGGTACATATTTAAGATGTATTTTTATTGAGCGTGTAACAGACATTGAATTTTAAACAGTGATGGTGGAAATGATTAAGTATCATTATATTATTTTATATTGTATCATGTCAATTTAACATTTCATCTTCAATCATGGGTCAAGATATCATTAAAATTTTCATTCAAATTATAATAACATTTGTTATTATAATTTGAATATATATCATTTGGTAAATGATTATATACTTTAATAGCAGAGAAATAAGGAATTTTACTATATAATTTTAAGCGACTTTTTGGTAAGGATATTTTGTTTGCATGGTCTGTTCTTGCAGCATAACGTCTTGTAGTGCTGGGTTTAGCACTTTCAAATATTGTACTATTATTTCGAACAAATTTGCATAACTCCAAAATATACATACATGTTAGGATCAAAATTGTATGTTTAACAAATTGTGGCCTGCACGAATCCATATTGTCAATGTTGGAAATTATTCTTATTAGTTTTTTCTGTTTTAAAAAAAAAAACATCCACATCCGTGCCGTTTCCCCATAAGATAATACCGTTGTTCAGTCAGGAATATGGTTTTTTACGGAATCGAGTGGAACGGATAGTTCAAGCTTCTTTCTTGAAACTATGAACGCATAAATAATTCCATGACATTCCTAACTTAAGACTATCAATGTGCCAAATTTCACTGAAATCGGTCCAGGAGTACAATTTTGAGGCATGTGAAACCGGAACATTAACATTAAGATCTGTTAAAACTTAATGAATATATAGCAGATATGAGAAAAATTAAGCTTTTACTAATTTTACTAATAATATTCTAATAATAACAATTATTTTTAAACATTTTAAGACAATGATTAGTTAATATTTTAGATAAAATACCTAACAAAATAGAAAAACATTATCTAGTGACTATTCCGCCTAATTTTCCTGCCAAGCCGACTTGACGTCACAAACGCCACGCAGAAAACCGGCAGAATTTTCGACGCGTTACGATTCTATACGGAGCATCCACAGGAGGTCTTGATTCTCCAAGCTCCGATCGAGAAATAATATTCTATTGGATCATCGAGCGATGCGAGTTATTGTGGTAAGTAGGGTATATACAAACTTACGAATCGTATATTGTTTTTTTTTATTATGACGGATCAAGCACGAAGCCCCCTGATGTTAAGCGGACTATCCTCTGCCTATAAACAGATGCATTTAGTCACAAGTCACGAATTGCACTACGCCCGTCACCTTGAGACATAGTTAAGTCTCATCTGCCGGTAATTTCACTAGCTCTGAAGGACTGCTGCCGGAACACCGTTAGGTGCTTGGCGACAGATTTTCTACTTAAGGGTGGTTGCTAGCCAGGTGGGCATTCGAACCATGGACCTGCGGCACGGCAGTCCATAGTCAATGCCACTGAGCCATCACTGCTTCAATAGTCTTCAAAATGTTTGTATGTGTGTTTGTCCAACGATGTCAAACGCTAGATCTGATGTAATGAACATGTCATTTAAAAGGGAGGTTACTTATATAGAATTAGCAAGTATCTGTACTACTATTGTATCAAACCAATCCTTTCCACCAGGAGTCCGTCTTGGTGGGAACCGCCACAGTGTCAGTTAGTCGCTCTCAAAGCAGTTGAAACCAGTTGTAGTGATTAAATACTTGTGTTTTACGCGTCAAGAATACCTACAGTAGCAAGTGATATGGCTAGGCGAACGATACAGAATATCTCAGAGTGACGTATGCAGTGCAGTATCACCTAGAACAGTGAATTAGTTATTGTTAAGAAGTGATCGTTCGCCTAGTCCGTAGAGTGCCGGGCTAGAATGTCACCCCCCCATCTCTACCCGTGGGTGTCGTAAGAGGCGACTAAGGGTAACACACCAGAAGGTGGTGGTTTTTGAAGCAGTGATGGCTCAGTTGCATTGACTATGGACTGCCGTGCCGCAGGTCCATGGTTCGAGTCCCGCTGCGGGCTTGAGCTTCACCGCATGTTGGAAGGGCATTTTGCGAATGCCCCCCTGGCTAGCGACCACCCTCAAATAGAAAATCTGTCGCCAAGCACCTAACGGTGTGTTCCGGCAGCATTCCTTGAGAGCCAGTGAAATTACAGGCAGATGAGACTTAACAAATACGTCTTAAGGTGTTGGGCGCAGTGCAATTCGTGACATATGACGAAATGCATCTGTTATAGGCAGAGGTTAGTCCGCTTAACATCAGATGGGCCTCGAGCTTGTTCCGTCACAATAACATAAAAAAAAGGTGGGCAGCAGCGCTTTGTGAGGAACTTATATCTCACACTGCGATCCCCAAGCCGCCTGCCAAGCGTGGGGATTACAGCAAACCCGCCCATATTGGGGGAGGCTGTGTTCAGCAGTGGACTATCTGGCTGATACAGTACAGTACAGTAAGAAGTGATCGCCCTTGTAATGGTGAACGTAACGCCTATCCATTACTTTTGCAGTGTCTACTGCGCCAGTTACTTCGAGACGTTAGTTATTATGTTTCGTTGGCCCAGAAAGTCACTTTATACAGTGCCCTTCATCTCTTAAAACAGTAGTGTTCGCACAACTAGTGCTACAAGTCAGAACATCAGACAGGCGGCGGTACTCACCAAGACAGGCTTCTGCTGTAAAGGCTACCTTGTAAATTGCCAGTGATGACTTATGGGAGACAATGTTGGTAGCCTTAATTGATTGGCGATTCAAGTATTCTTCGTATGGAGCTTCATACTACAACGCAAACAAATCAAAGTAGTCATTACATCGCTTCTGCACTACCAAGTGGACCGACGACATCGTGCCCTGAGAGACGCGGAGATGCAAGTGGAGTTCAATGCGTATGTAATCACCATGTTTTAGTGGCATAAATAATCTCGTCTGGATAGATACGCCAATGTACTTGTAACTTTGTGAAAAGTGCGGAGTGAGGCAGGTATGCCTATGTTCAATAGTTGCTGTCTACTTTACCAATATAACATTACAGCCAGATGCCCGTCGCCGCGCGTCGGCACAACTCAAAGTAACCATGACAACGGGTCGATAATTCATTTACAGACTGTCTGGATGCATCGGCGGCAAATTGGGTACAGTAAAATAGCAAGCAGTAGCTGAACTTTTTTAAACAATCTTTTATTATCATCTTTTACTCTTGTAACGTAGAAAAATGTAAACAAATTAATCATATTTCCAATGGACCAAATTACTTATGAATAGCGCCATCTAACAGGTTTGTCATGTACTAATATGGTTGATAGATTATTCAATAAAATATTTAAAGAGTTTTTTAGCAGAGCTAGAAGAAACGCCATAGATGGCGTTACTTGTTAACCTATTTAGTGATTAGAGACGTGATACGACGACATGGTTTATAGTAAAATTATATTTACTTGAGAATTCATCTCGGCATTTTGCCTTTGACAACGCGACATACCAGCGTTGAAATAAGATATAGCGCTAACCTTGCTGGACAAAAGCACCGTATAACACAGCACATAATCTTTAAATGATTTAAATCCCAGTTGTCGTGTGTTACTGTATCAGCCGGATCGTCCACTGCTGAACACAGCCTACCCCTAAGGGGGTATTTGCCATAATCCCCACGCTTGGCAGGCGTCTTGGGGATCGCAGTGTAAGATGGCAGTTCTTAAGAAGGTGCTGCTGCCCACCTTCCAGTATTTTTCCCTTAGTCGCCTTTTACGACACCCACGGGATAATATGGGGAGGTGCGATTCTAACCCGGCACCCCACGGGGAAAAACTGTCGTGTGTAATTAACTGATATTATTCAAAACAACCGCAGTAGAAGAACAAGCATATTTCATGGCCTTTGCGTTGCCTTAAGCTTTCAGTGTAGTTATATATATTTTGTAGTATTTTCTAGATAAAGGTAGGTATTATTAAAAAAAATGTTTTTCTGTGATAGTCATGTGACATGTCACGTGGTCATCCAAACCCTCTCTTCGTTTTTTATTAACAAACAACCACACAAACGGACAATACTTCGTACTGACTTATTATTAATGAAACCAGTGGCACATTCAGAGACTTTCAGCAGAAAGTCTATGTACTGTTTACGTCCAGGTACGTACTGTATGTACTCGTTTAGTTTATTGGTATCAGACAGGATGCGACGGCGGCTACCAGACATCCAATTAGGGTGGCAATGGCGGCACATCACACTAATTACACGGTGTAATTTTGATATTTTCATGTTTGTGGGTGGTGAAACAATGTTTTGGCGTAAGTACCTGCTAGTGTCCCTGCAGTTATATTATAAACTCAGACCGTCTAAACCAAGTTATGCGGGTCGCCATCTTCCATCAAAAATGGTTGAGGAAGGCGATGGCGGGCACATGCGTCAACTCGTGAGCGGGTGCTGCTAGAGGACACTGGTCTGCTCTGGATACAAGTGCTAATGACATTTATCGAAAAAAAAAAACTATTCTTTTAACACTGTTCTCTGTTAGAATGTTGCATGTTTCCTATATATTGTATCTAGTTTGTAAATAAAATATGGTCATAATTAAAAAAAAGTCACGGACCCTGGAGTCTGTGGAGTGTAGATTTATATAATAATAATAAAAAAAAAACAAGTTATGCACCACACGGCGGCACTCCATTGTGGCTTAGATGTTGACATTTGAGATATTAGTAATTGGTTATGGACTGCCTCGCAGCAGGTCCATGGTTCAAATCCCGCCGCGGGCTTGAGCATCACCGCATGGTCGAAAGGCATTTTGCGAATGCCCGCCTGGCTAGCGACCACCCTCATGTAGATAATTTGTCGCCAAGCACCTAACGGTGTGTTCCGGCAGCAGTCCTTGAGAGCCAGTGAAATTACAGACACAACAACTATGAGACTTAACAACTATGTCTCAATTGCAATTCGTGACTTGTGACGAAATGCATCTTTTATAGGCAGAGGTTAGTTGGCTTAAGGACGCGCCATACCAGCGCGGAAAGATGGATTTCGCAAATGCGACCGAATGCACAAGTTCGGGTCCCGCTTCGCAAGCAACGCAATTTGACCGGATTATAGTAAGCGCAGATCTAATGTACGTACGCAGGGCGCTAGCAATTAGTATATAATCTGTGATTGCAGGTAAATGAAATACTTTGTGATTTTATTGTCCGATTTCCTTCTATTGCCTTAGAAAATTATAGATAGATATATCTTAGTAAATCATATATACATGACGTTTACGTGAGCATGTAAAAGTAGGTATAATTATATTGAAATAAAAGTACTTTAATTTAACATTATAATAACTTTATTGCAAAAACATATTATAAACTTACTTTGTAGGTATTTTTAAAACTGGTAGAAATCTATCGAACAAGTTAGCAACTACCTAGTGAACCTATGTACTTAATTATTGTTTTCTATAATAATAAACAGTTTATTAGATATTCGGTAATATATAATACAAGTTCCAAAAGAATAACCATGAACAAGCACGTAAACAAGAAAGGTAGTAAGGTAAGGTACTTATCAATCATGGTAGGTATAATACCAGCATACGTAGGTTCGTATGCAGTAACTACCTACCTAGGTACGTATTGTGATATTATGTACTTTGTGCATTGTTAGTCTGCTACTCGAAATAAATTGCCAAGTAAGTCTCAGGTAGGGCCTGAAAAACTGGTAAAAATGGATATTTTCCGATATTATGAAATATACTTAGGTGTCACCCATCGTGATGTGTTTTGTGCAAAGAATACGTGCTTCTCTAAATATATTGCAATTTGCGTCACAGGTAGGGACTGTGAAGTGGTAAAAATGGCATATCGATATTATTCAGTATAATTATATTATTAGTATAATTATAAGTATATTATAAAGTATCGTAAGATGTACAGGTAAATTAAAATAATATTATGATGAGTAGGAAATAAGTACGATATAGTATCGTTATAAGACTTATAAGTATCGACAATGTCTACGAAAAGAGAAATAACGGTATATTTTGAAGATTAACAGATATTGCGTTTACCAAAATACTTTACAACACAATATATAAATTACGTAATTATACTAATGTCATTATGTACTTACTGCTAATAACGTTAAACATATGTATATTAATTATAATATAATTAAAACTTATATGTATACGAGGGCGGCACTGAAAATTTCGGGAATCAAGGAAGTGACACAACATTACTATTTAAAAATGTATTTGTTGCTTTTCGAAGTATTCTCCGCGAAATTTGACACATTTTTCCATACGATGGAACCAATCATTGAAGCAACCATTCCATTCGGAAGTTGGGGTATCCAAAATCGCCGTTTTGTAGGCGTCCACAGCTTCTTCAAGTGATGAAAATCTCTGACCACGCAATTTATTCTTTATTTTAGGGAAAGTATAGAAATCATTAGAGCTTAGGTCGGGGCTGTACGGCGGATGGTCTAATAATTCTATGTTTTTTTGCTCTAAAAACTCTTGTTCTGTGCGCGGTGAGACAACTCGCATTGTCGTGATGGAGGATGATGCGGCGGTTGCAGTTCTCTTTACGGAGTTCAGAAACGACCTGTGGCAAACAAATGCTAGCACACCATTCTGCATTAACCGTTCTTTGTCCCTCAAGGCAATTGACTGTGGTTTGTCTGCATAGACTAGAGACTTCACGTTACCCCACAGAAAGTAGTCGAGCGGTGTTAAGCGTGTTAGCGAGCCAGTTGAAGTCCACATCACGCGAGATGACGAAGCATTCGAATTTCTCATCCAATAAATTTAATGTTTCCCATGCTTTGTGACAAGTGGCACCGTCCTGTTGGAACTACATATTTGTGACTGTTTGACAAACCTGAAAGACAGTGAATGTGGATTAAGAATGAACGAGTTACTCATCAAATGTCTTCTCTACGCTGATGACCAAGTAATACTTGCGTCGTCGGTAAAAGAGTTGCAGGAGATGGTAAATGTTATGCATGAGGCTTTAGAATGAAAGGGAATGAAAATAAATGCAAGTGAGACGAAAGTTATGGTGTTTGAACGAGATGATAGAGTGACCGATTGCAATATTGTGATCGGAGGTGAAAAAGTGGAACAAGTGAAAGAGTTTGTATACTTAGGATCCATGTTTACAAAAGATGGTGAGTGTGAAAAAGATATAGAAAGGAGAGCGAACGCTGGAAACATGGTAAACGGAGCATTGCACGCGTTTATGAACAGTCAGAAGGTGTCTAAAAAGGCTCGTCTGGCTGTTCATGGGGGAGTGTTGGTTCCGACACTAATGTATGGTAGTGAAAGTTGGGTGTGGCAGAAAAAGCATGAAAGTAGAATAAATGCCGTGGAGATGAGAGCATTGAGGTGCATGATTGGAGTCAAACGGAGTGACAGGATAAGGAATAGTGTGATAAGAAAACGATGTGGTGTGAATGAGGATGTAGTGACAAAAATCGAGAAAGGTATGTTAAGATGGTTTGGACATGTGGAGAGAATGAATGAAATAAGAATGACTAAACGGATATACATGGGACAAGTGAACGGAAGTTTTGGAAGGGGAAGACCTAGGCGAACGTTCCGAAATCTGATTAAAGACGTTCTGAAAAAAGGCCAGGTCAAGAGTACCCTAAACCGACGCTTATGTATGTAGGATTGATGAGTGTAGATGAAGCGAAAGAAATATGTAAGGATCGTAGTAAGTGGAAATCCGTGGTCTCTGCCTACCCCTACGGGAAAGAGGCGTGATTTTATGTATGTATGTATGTACAGTATCATTAGCATATAAATCTTATGATTTCAATAAGAAAACAATAATAAATAATCGGTGGTGCTAATATATCGGTATCGCTACACACCTATTTGCAATACTAACGCTATGATAAAATAGCGGTATAGTAAGCCCTGGTAACCCCGGTAGAAAAAGTCCCGCTCACATAATTGTTGGAATTTTCAATTTGTATTATTCCCCTTTTTTACAAAGTAGTAATCATTTCAACTTTGTTCTACTAAACCTTCACCAAGACTTCGTTTGAAAGCGAAGTCACAACATAGGAATCTACCTAATGATTGATGCGTACCGCTCTTTCAACCGCGTGATCAATGGTGAAAAATTATAATGATATGAAGGAGGTAGTACTATCATGTATCACTACAAAACTATTTATAAGAAAATTTTATATGTAGGTAGGTATCTCCATAAGTAGACTCGTAGGTATAGTACCTACCTGCGTGTTATGTCGACACATTCTAGTACTGGCGAGTCCACTGCTAAATTCGTCGTCGCCGACGCATTCTGCTCGGGCAGTGCTGTCGTTATGGCTTGTTTTTCTGTGGCCAGTTGACTGGATAGCACCGCCGCCACCGCCTGCGCTCTATCCTAGCTATCGAGTGCTTGAATGGGCTCGTAACTCACATTCACGAGCTCAATAAATGAATCGTTTTGATTTCTGCAAAATATTTGATAGTGTAAATATACACCGTGTCCCAAAATTCAACGATAAGCCGGCATCGGTGCATGGACATACTCATGACTCCTCGGAAAAAAAATAAAAAAAAATTATAACTGTTTTTTTTATTAATTACAGAGACTTTTATAAATTTCATCGATATTCGATACCCATTATGCTATTTTCAACTACCATGACCACAATTTTTGACATATTTTTGATATTTTTTGTGCATTAGCAACCTAAGAAGGACGGCTATCTACCACAATCCTTTAAAATTACAGAAAGTCTGTAGTTATTTTACAAAAATCAGTATAAAAAAATTTTTTTCTTATAATTTTTATAGATTTTAACATTCTATGCACTTTCTATAGTCTGGGTTAAAAAAAGAAGTATGGACACTACCATGGCAAGTTTTATTAAAAGTTGGCGCAACTTTATAAGTCTCTGTAATTAAAAAAAAAAAGAGTTATAATTTTTTTTTTATTTTTTCCCGAGTGGTCATGAGTAGGTCCATGCACCGATGCCGGCTTATCGTTGAATTTTGGGACACGGTGTATATTAGTAGTAAACTTACATAGGTACCTACTTACCTATTTTCTACATAATATCATAATAATAGGTAGGATACGTGCAGTATGCAAAACAGTTTATAACCACCCCCAAGTAGAAAAATCTATTGTCACGCACCTAACAGTGTGTTCCGTCAGCAGTCCTTGAGAGCCAGGAATTATTATAGGCCCAACCCGTTTACCATCCTCGACAACACCTTCACCAACAGGAGCTAGCCGTAAGAAATATAGTTTTACTTTCGTTATAATGAGTAAACTTACCTAAGTATGTACTTATGCTATAGTCTTCTCTGTGGTTATAACTTACCTACATATGGCTGAACGAATCTTGGTGAAGGTATGCACCTACCTAATAATTCATAGGTTAGGTATTAGTATCTGAATACCCTAAAAGTATTTTTTATCCATTATCATAATAAAATTGTTGATAGGGGAAATACCGTGGGGGTAAGTCAGGTAGGTGGGTAGGTACCTATACGTATACAATCAACACAAGGCATTTAGATATAAACCTAGGTTTCAAAATTTTATTCAGCAGGTGGTTCCTGGAAGGTCAGTACAAAATACCAGGCAAGATACCAACCTTGTATTGTCCAGTTCCGACGAGTCCATTGCCAAAGTCATCACCGGACTATTTTGTTCCGGCAGACAGGTCAACGACCCCATCGTCTTATGATCAGGGCGATCAGACGACGCCGCCCGTGCGTTATCCACGCTCGCTTGTGCTTGAGCAGCATCGGTCACATTCACAAACTCAATGGACGTACCGTTTTGGTTTCTATAAAGAATTTAGTAGTACATAAGTAGGTAATTATAGGAAAAGTTAGCTTACCTACCAATAATTAGATATCGAACCCAATCTTCCTAAAAACTAACACCAAACCACATGAACCAGCACAAAAAATATTCAAAGAATAATTGTATATGGAAACTTAAAAAATACAATTACGTAAGTATACTTACTTTTTTTCTTTCTCATTTCACTGGCCCTCTGTTTTAGGTATTTTTTATATTGTCTAGGACCAAATTTTCTTGGTTTTCCCATCGTCACCGGTACAAAAATCTATATACCTACTTACTATATCCTGTTAGTTAATCAACACAGAAAAAATACGTAAATTATTTAGAACGCGGTGCTAGAAAGCCGAACAATACGTCCACCTCGCAGGAATGCCGGGGCATACTGACTGAAAGATAGAAAGAAATAGCGTGCAATGGGTAACGAATGCTTACGAAAGGGACAGACTGTGTCATTGCGATTAGCGCCTGCAGTATTTAAAAAGGTCAAAAGCGCCACATCAAATAATTGTTAATTATGAGAAAACTAAATATTTAATAATATAACTGGTTTAAGGAACTAAGGGCATAGTTATTCTCTATTTATCAATGTAAGAATTATTTTATATTATCAAGGAGATTATGAGATATATAACAAAACGTGTGTAAAACACACATTTTTCAAGTTTTTTTTCTATCGAGGTTTTTATTTCCAATCGTGTTTTGAGGTTTTAGGAACCAAAGAAAAAACTACCAAATTTCAATATAAAATAGCATTTTGCCCGTAGGACTCGGAAATACAAAGTTGTATGTGGTTTTAGGTGAGCAAATTATGTACGGCCCCACCTTAACATCAGGTAGGCCTCGAGCTTGTTCTGTCACAATGACATAAAAAAATAGTCTCATAAACGTGTAATAGGAGACTTATCAGATAACTCATGATAACGAGACGTTCTGACATTTTGTATGGCAAAAGTACAGCGCCACTTGCAGCAAGTTATTAAATCAAACAAGTTATCATACAAAATCGCGTATACACCTTCGCGGCGTATAACCTACGAGTACAATTCTCGCTAGGCATACTGGTCATGTACCTAACCTTAAGAGATTGAAGTGTGTAAAGAATGCAATGAGAATGAAGGAAGCAAGATAGAGAGCTATGTTGAGATCGTAGCAAGAGGAAATCCGTTGAGTCTGCGTACACTCAAAAAAACAGGAGTAATGTGTAGGTATCTTGTAATCACACTGGCCAATTTGTTTGCTATGATTCAAATTGCCAAACTGCAATTTAACTGATGACAGATACACAGTATGGTCCGTATCCAGTTCGTAGTTTATTTTCTTTTCATCACACCTACGCGTAAACAGTACCTACCTAAACAAACAGGTTAACTTGCTCCATATAAAACCCTCGAGCTTTCTCTTTGTTATGAAACCCAAAAAAGTATTTTTTTTTAATTTATAGCGCAGTATCGCACACAGGTCATGCAAGTTCAAGCAAGGAGTTTAAGACTGGAGGGAAGTCTCGAATTTTCAAACAAAAAGAGCAAACGTTTGTACCCCCCTCAGCAATCACCGATTTTGATGATTTTTGGAAATGTTATAGATGTTATCAATATCCAGGTTTATAGGTTTTGATTTTTATCATTATATTAAAGGAATTTGAATTAATATCATTATCATAAGATCATTAATGGGTATTTAAATACCGATATTTTCTAAAACTCGTATCTCTAGTTTGTGAATTGTTTATATGAAAAATAATGATAAATAAAGAAAAAGGAAAACCTGGAAACCTAGTTTATTCTGTCAGTTATAAAATAAGACCAAAATTTTTAGATTTGATTAATGTTTACTATAGTGGAAAAGTTTTCTCCCAGAACGCAAATTATGCGCAACTTCTAATTAAAAACTTGAAAATGCTGTAATTGTCCTTATCTCACTACTCTGTTCGGGCGTTTAGCGACGAGACAGCATCACTTTGTGGAAATACCTACTTTTCTGTAGGAGCTTCTCTTCCCGTTCCTCTTAAATGCAATTGAAAAATTGACTTAAAATGTTATCTAAACAGGAACGAAACATTTAGGTGTATAATCTGTGGTGGGGGCAAAAAGCCCGCCATCAACTTTAGAAAAAGTTCACGTTTGTGCTGACTTGTATATTAAAGCTATTTCATGTTTATTTACTCGCAAATGTGATGGGAAACATTGTATATTTCACTGGCGGTACGGGCGGTATTACGAACATCGCCTCAGAGAGCATTCAGTATTCGATTACGGACTTCTATTAGAGCCTCGATCGTAATTCCTTACTTAGTTGTACTATTCATTATAATTATGAAAAAAAGTGACGCATGTAATTATAGGTCCAGCACAAAAGTACAGTACGTTACTTAGTTCTGCTGCATATGCAGTTCTTAGGATAAGACAGTTAACAGACGTAGCTACTGCTCGCCTAGTTTATTTCGCGTACTTCCACAGTATTATGTCGTATGGCGTATTGCTGTGGGGAACTGCTGCTGAGATAGAGACAATCTTTATCATACAAAAGCGTGCAATTCGAGCCATATATAAAATGGGTCCTAGGGAATCTGTGAGGGATCTTTTTAAAGAAATTGATATTTTAACTTTACCAAGTCTGTATATATTTGAAAATATTATGTATGTTCGTAAAAATTTGAGTAAATTTAAATTAAACAGTGACAATCACGATTACAATACTAGGAATAAAGATAAAATAGTGGTGCCAGGTTTTAGATTAGCAAAGACAAATAAAAGGTCCTTCTTAGGTAATTGTGTGCGGTTTTATAATAAAGTTCCTAAACATATTACAACGCTCACAGAAGGGAAATTCAAGTTGCATGTGAAAAACATATTGATTAAAAAATCCTACTACACAGTTTCTGATTACATAAACGACAAAAATGCCTGGACAATTCCGCCTCCGCCAAGTTATTGCCTGTCACCTACATAATTTAAACAAATATTGTAATAACTCTATTATATAGTATGTATGTAACACATTGTTAAAAGATGTTTAAAAGAATGGCCCCGAGTTTCTTGCCCGTTCTTCTCGCAGTGGCTCTATACAATTTATTTGCTGAACGTGGCAGTACAATGTAGAATATTTCAATACTAAAATTTGTAATTGACCTTCATAAGAGCGTCGTAGACGCCTAAATTGAATAAATGATTTTGACTTTGACTTTGACTTTGACTTTTGACTTTGACTTACGTATGCCGACGTGGTGTCGGATAGGGTGACCGACCACCACCAAGCCTTCAATTAGGGTGGTATTTAACTCTGTAATTAGATATTCGAAATAATTTTGTTGTTTTGGTTGATTTATAGTTTATTTACCTTTAGTCATATGAAAAAAATTAGAATTAGGGCCTGTTACAGAATGTTCGAGTAAGTTTCGGTTATACTACCCAGAACATAAAATAACTGAATGATAAAAATTACAGTTAACATGCAGCGCGTTTCAAGCTTTAACCGATGGATTGGCTAAATCGATGACTGTGAAACGCAAAGATAGTGTTTTATTTATTAAATATGTTCTGGGTAGTAAGGTGTATAGAAACCCTTCGCATCCAATATAATAACATTTTTAGAATGATGTTGGGACTCCCTCGTTTTTCAGTGCCTCAGAAATGTTTGCGCAGTCTCGTACTGACGGTTTTCACGCCGTTGTCCGCAAAAGAGTCGCGTCTGTAATGAGGAGAGTACGAGGGAGTCAAAACAACATCCTGAAAATGATTGCCGAGGATTTACGCGCACCTATTCTGAGGCATTACATTCGAATTATGTTTAATTAAGTAAATATCTCTGAATTAACTGGGCCGGGGTGGTGCCAAAGAGCGCATGTGTGTTGTAATTATTGCAGTCGAACATATAATTTTAATGTTTTAATTTAATTTTAATATGCCGTAAAATATGGATTTTTATTTTTTTTTGATTTTAATTTCATCATTGGTTTGGATTTAAATTTTAATTGTGATATCTTATTTCTAATTATATTTTAATTTTGACTTGATGAGCATGTAATGTATTATTATAATTTGATGTGTTTATGATAAAAAAAATACTAACAAAATGGATCATTTTATCTGAAAAATAAATATTATTATTATAACCGGAACTTACTCGAACATTCTGAAACAGGCCCTTAGAGTACCTACATTTGAAAACCTGTAATTTCTGTCTAGTGCAGCAGGTACAGGTTTTAGAGTAAACTCTAATTTAAAAAGTGTTTAAGTTGTTGAGATACCAAAGAAAATATTATGATCATTGCAATTCAACGGCAATGCTGCCAGCATGCTGGGCACGTATTATCCATCTTTATAATTCCTGTTTTAAGGGTACAAAATTACAATGACAGAAAGAATATAACGCAAAACTGTTGGACCTAATTTAATGATATTTAAATGGGACAAGAATCATCTATTTGGGACAGATGAATCATCTTGATCCAATTAAAACTTAACAAGTAGAAGTCCAATCAATTCAGGCGCCTACAATGCTCTTTTTAAAAGGTCATTTACAAAATTTAATAATGAAATATTCTACATTAGACTGTTACGTTCAGCAAAAAAGTTTTACCAGCCAATGCAAGAAGAACGGGAAAGAATCTCGTGCCCATTCCTTTTAAATGACTTTTAACAATGTGTTACAAAAGTATACGGGTTATTGGAAAAATGCTAACAACCTCTTAGGGTTGACTTCTGCTAGTTATAACAAACATTTTGAGATTTTTGTTATAACATTTTTTTTTTTGTGTTTTTGATGTAATAAGCACGAGGACCACCTGATGTTTTTTTTTATGTTATAATGAAGGAACAAGCACGAGGCCCACCTGATGTTAAGCGGTATCCTCTGCCTGTAACAGATGCATTTCATCACAAGTGACGAACTGCACTGCGCCCGTCACCTTGAGACATAGCTGTTAAGTCTCATTTTGACTGTTATTTCACTGGCTCTCAAGGACTGCTGCCGGAACTCACCGTTAGGTGCTTGGCGACAGATCTTCTACTTGAGGGTGGTCGCTAGCCAGGCGGGCATTCGCAAAATGCCCTTCCACCATGCGGTGAAGCTCAAGCTCTGTTATAATCTGTCTGTATGTTAAAAGTCTATTGTGCCTGTAATTCATTATTTCATATTTTTTATTACTTTGCTCGATGTAAACACAAAAAAACTAAAAAAACATCTCAAAATGTTTGTAAGGACTAGTAGAAGTTAACCCTAAGAGGTCGTACCATTTTTTCAACAACCCTGTATATCATACAATAATTATAATATTTGTATAAATAATGTAGGTGACAGATGGTAGTTTGGCATTGGCGACTGGTCCATTCATGTATGTCGTTTAAATAACCACAAACTGTTAAGCTAGGTTTTCTTAATTAAATTCGGTTTTCACTTCATCAGGATTCCACTGTAAAGTTGAACCCGTTTTGATTCTTATGAAGATTGTGATGCATTGTCAATCGAGAGTTTATCTCGACCAAGCTTAATATTTGGTTCTACATATCTAAAAGCAAAGAAAACATTCAACAAATAAATAATTAGTTCACCAAAAAAATTATATTGCAGAGACTATGTAGGGCAAATCACCAATATAAGCTAGAAACTGAACAGGTCCTAAAACTCCTTGTACAAATGGGAGTTCCATTTTTACATAAGATTCATAAGATGTCCATTTATTATAACCTTCTGTAGCCAGTCAAACAGATATGGCTCTGTAAGATGAAATTTTACAAATCCGAGTGCGGTGTCATCAGTTGTTCACCAGCACCTGTTGTGGATCTGTTCTTGGTGAAACCAAACTGATACTCGTGCAACATATTATGCTCATTAATCGTAGTCTTATTTATAAATTTCATACATTTGTCGACTTGAAAAGGTTTTCAAGTTGGCAAATGTATACAATTTATAAATATATTGTGTAAGTTTCCACACAGAACTTCAGCATCCAAAGTACATGTATATACTCACATTAAATGTGTACTCGTATGCATACCTACATACTCAGTAGCTATCAGTTATACCAAAAGGGTTTCTCCCTTCTGATCAGGGAGGATGCAACTGCGGCCATCGGATATCTAATTACTCGCTGAGTGGCTTTATCAAAGTGACACTAATTAGTTTATCAACGTGATTTGTTTTGCTGTCGATACTCGTACAATGTCCGGTAGAGAGACAAATCTGTTCAATTTATTCAATATATACATTACAACTACTATAAACGGAAATTTAGGTGTTCATGCAAAGTCTTTGCAAGTAATATATACTTTGCCGTATGTTCCTATACACTATAACCTACCTATATACTAGAGTACCTATTATACAACGTAAATTCCTAAAGATTAAAAAAAAAATATTTGAGGGTCTCAAAGAAGTTTTTTCAGCTTCGGCCTAGTAGTTTTTCAGTTAGGTATGTGTCTAAATTATTATCTGTAAATAAATAATAAAATATGTAAATAATTATGGAAGATTTTTGTTGTTCTCGCGTATTATTTTGGCAAATGACAATCGATCTTTTACTACATCACCGAAAATAATGCAATTAACAAATAAATAATTGCATTATTTTCATAAAAAACCCGATCATGAACACTATATTGAGCTCTGTGTTTGAATCGACATATGCAGCAGAATTCAAGTCTGGTCCCGTTTCCATTTAAATATATCAAAACTATAATAATAATGAACAAGCAATTAAATTATAAATAATAAAATCTTACATATATAATCTCAAACTCAGCATTACCTTGGCATATCTAATATTCATGTTCAAATCCGACCGCATCTAAGCAGCTACAATATTCAGAGATTCTTTGCTACACGGTATGCGTTATGTTTAAACCTGAATTTCTTGGAAACGGATAATCGGATTTTTTTAAAGCTTAGCTCATAACCTTTTTGGCAATATCTGCTTTGAATATAAAACCTACATCAAAATCGGTTCAACCGTTTGGCAGATACGACGCCACATCACTTAAAACACCTCTCTGTTTGCGTCGGGGGTTAAAAATGTGTCCACCATCACAAAGCATCCTTACTGTTACTACATTTACCTCTAGACGGTGAGTTAGAAGCTAGGGGCATGGAATTAATCCGTCTGGATGGCTCTTATTAAAATCGTCCCCATTTTATAGGCTCCGTCCGGCTTTCATTTAATGGCATTGATCCAATATTATTGGATGGAAAATGCTTTCTGCAATTGATGTGCAATATTATTTTAGCACAATGGATAGAGTTATCGGTTATTTTTGTGCAGGTGGATGGTAGAAAAAGGAACTGTAGTAGTTCCTTTAACATTGTTAAAAGACGTTTAAAAGAATAGCCGGGAGTTTCTTGCCCGTTCTCCTCGCAGTGGATAGACATTTTTTTTTGCTGTACATGGCAGTTGACATAGTAGAGTATTTATATACTTACTAAAATTTGTAATTGACCTTCATAAGAGCGTCGTTGAAGCTTCAATTGAATAAATGATATTGACTTTGACATTAAGAAGTCGCCGAGTCTATAAAACTAGGTCACATTACAAATTTGCCGAACCAAATCCTAAAAGAAAACGCATTTCCATTTACGAAGTCGTCTGTGATCATGTGAATAACCTAAATATCTAGTCTTATACCATAGACCTAAAAGTATAACATGTTATTACTTAGTTTAGCTTAACATGCGGGACTGTTAAACCCAGTGCGGCTGCTAAAGTAATTAAATGACAAGTACTTATGTGATCATTTAATTCTAGTGTCTTTTTTATAGCAACATATAAAAAAAACACTACCAACTCTTAAAGAAACATGCTGAATGTTATATATCTGATATGGCCCGCGAAGGTGAGCCAAGAATGACCGAGAGGATAAATGAAAAGGATTCTAAGAGATTTTCATTATTTTTTTATAATACTTTGCCTTAATTTTTAGACTTAAAACAATTCTATTTTTGGTGGGATCAAGATGGGGAGCTAATACCCAAAACCTATGATTGGTCTCTATAATGAGATCACTTAACACTGTTACAACGAGGCGGTGGGGTATCACTTTGATTCATTAGCGCTGTTATCGGATCACTTTAGTAATTAGTTTGATATATATACAAATTGTATTGCGATGAGATTGGTATCTCGTAACATGTGTTGTGATGTTTGGGACCCCTTTGAATAATCACGGCAAAGCTGTCGTGAATCATCACCTCAATGATACTCACTTTAGACTTCACTTTAGATGTCAAAAATGCAATCAAGTCAACTTCATTTATACCTACACATTCACTCAATAATATAGTACCAATGAACCCTAGGTCCCCCTGTCTATACGGTTTACCTAAAACACACAAAGATAACATTCCAATTAGTCCCGTTGTCTCTTATGTTGGCGCTCCTGCGTACAACCTAGCAAAACATCTCAACATTTTGTTGTGTAGCAAATCGTCTTTTAAACCTAAATATAGTTTAAAGAATAGCCTAGAACTGATAAATAAAGTGAAAGATATTGACATCCCTCCCGGTGCCAAATTATTATCCCTTGATGTAGACAGTCTATTTACCAACATTCCTTACGAAAATTGCCTACGCGTCTTAGAGAGTCACTTTGAGAAACAAGAACCTAGAACTGATAAATAAAGTGAAAGATATTGACATCCCTCCCGGTGCCAAATTATTATCCCTTGATGTAGACAGTCTATTTACCAACATTCCTTACGAAAATTGCCTACGCGTCTTAGAGAGTCACTTTGAGAAACAAACAAAGAGAAGAAGAGAAAAAAACATGACTCTGTTTTGAATTAAGAGGAACGGGAAGAGAAGCTCCTACAGAAAAATAGGTTTTTTAACAAAATGATGCTGTCTCGCCGCTAAACGCCCTAACAGAATTGTGCGATAAGGACAATGCTTCTTCAAGTTTTGACTTAGAATTTCTTCGATCAAGAATACCTAGATTTCGTGTCACATACAAAATCAAAGCTCTGTGCTGTCCGCGTAAACATATACTTATACACCTACATTCATTTACTGACGAACTGAGACAAAGGTTTTAAAGTTCATCCTAATCTCAACCACAGCACCTTGTGATAAAGTCACAAATCCTTTAAATATTACGATTATTCACCATAAAAACGAGCAAAGCAATAAATTACACATGTCACTTCAAAATAATAAGACGTAGGTTAAATAACTTTCGTAGTGAAATCAACCTTACATACTAACCAATAAAGTACTTTTTCCGGTTCTAGCCTTGCGAGCTACATCGTTTTATTTCATTACTGGTTGCTTCTTTAAATTTGACTAAAAGAGGTATGGAGTCGCGTTCAACTCTAAGATAATATAAGTAATAAGTGTGTAAAAGATTTTATTTAAGATTTGGTCATCTAAATATGTTTGTTTATGTGTTGAACAATAAAATATATAAATATAACTTCAGCAAAAAATATAAGTATGCTTGTTATTTTACTAATGTATGTGTAGGTATGTAATGTCGGTGGCTGGCCGACTAGGACGCCTTATGCTGAATATCACAAATAAAAATACATAATACTAAATTCCACATCCTTATAATATTTTTTCTTATTTTATAATATATTCGTCTATGTACAGTTTGTTTTGTTTGTTATTACTAATTAAATAATAATTTCATAGTACCAGTATCAATCTGTAATCTGTATAGTGCACAACATGAAATCGAAGCGGAAAAACACTAGATATTCATCAAAATAAAGTTTTTTATTCGTACCTTAATTAATTGCCTTTAAATAAGTTGAGTTTGTTGTACAATTGTCAAACATATCACCGAGTTCTTAGCCGTCTTATAAAACTCATCTCTTCTTTCTCTGGCGACAATCGAGATCCAGTCCGCACACATAAAGGGGTTACTAGGAAACCTAAAAAGTAAACTTCTATTGAGATATCCAACAAACAGACACAAAAGCTGCACGACTAATTTTCAGACAAAATGATATTAAAAATTATTCCAATACAAATCTACTCTGTGCATCTATTGTTCTGTTGACTAAACGTTGGCCAAACATTCGCCATGGCGCGTGTTTGGCCTTGGTCAAACATTCTCAGCGGTGGTTATAAACGGTAATTTTGTTAAAAAACTAATATTATTGGTTAATTTAAAGTTTAAAATATAACTTATTTCACATGTACTTACCGAAAGTAAGAAACTCCGGCCGATAAATTGCGTTTTCGGGCATTATTTTTACAACTTTTAAATACACATTGTGGCATTGAATCACGAGTGTACGTTGGCTAAGTTTAAACCGAACTAATGAAAATAAGAGCTCACGTCGCAAGTGCGCTGTTATTTATCGAGACGTATTTTTTGCGCCGACCCTAAATCTAGGTATTTTTTATCGAAGTAGAATTTGCACATAATTTGCGTTCTGGAAGAAAACTTTTCTCCTATAGTAAACATTAATCAAATCTAAAAACAAATATTTTTATTTTATAACTGACAGAATAAACTAGGTTTATAGGTTTTCCTTTTTCTTTATTTATCATTATTTTTCCTGTAAATAATTCACAAACTAGAGATTCATGTTTTGAGAAAACATCGGTATTTAAAATCAAATCAAATTCCTTTAACATAATGATAAAAATCAAATCTTATAAACCTGAATATTGATAACATCTATAAAATTTCCTAATATAATCCATAAAATCATCAAAATCGGTGATTGTTTAGGGGGGTACAAAGGTTTTCTTTTTTGGTACGAAAATTCGAGACTTCCCTCCAATCTTAAGGGAAACAGTGTAGAACTCAACGTCTAGAATTCGCGATAGTTAATAATTTAACGACATATCGAAGTCAACATATTTATGACAGCTAATATTGTATCCCTCAAAATCGATATCTTTGACAATTCCAGTCCCTCCCTCGCAAATACGTCACGGGGGAAATAAAATCTAATTCTGTCAAAAAAAATCCGACCCCAGAAACGGAGGTCGTTCACCGAATATTTTCGCCCAGGGACCCTGGTGTCAATGACCTCACCCCTGCTTACGTCACGGTCGGATATTATTTTGGGGTAAACGTAACAGAGGGTCTTTACTAAAAACGTGAATGAAATGGGTCCATAGATAATTCGGACCATGTGTGCAAAGTCACGATTCTTTTTACCCTAATATTTGAAGTCCCTTACGAAGGGATGGGTAGATACTGCCTAAATAGGGAAGAGTTGTAAAAACTAAACAACATCTTGTGCTCATTATTGAGTTTACTAAAATATTTCAGCGAATTATCTGAATGTTTGCTCTAGTAAGCTTTGTTAGAGTCCTGTACTTGCAAAATGGACACATACGAGTAATTTATCAAAATATGGACAACGAAAGTGATTAAAATTATATGACCCGCATAGAGGTGTCAAGTTGAAATTAATATCTCTTCTGAGATCCTTCAAAAGTAAAAAACACTTGTTTGCAACGCAGTCAGAAGATATGGGTAGCCATTATATAACTAAAGCAAGGTCTCACACACCGGACAAGTATTTTTTTAAATTAAAAAGATCTTATTTAACAAAAAAAATCCTTTAAACTTATAATCTTAGGCTCTAAAGCCTATTATTGAATTTCATAGCAGTAGTTGTCAATTATAGTCATGCGCGGGATTCGAACCCGAGTCCGTCCACCCCTTTAGCCGGGGTATGCTCTAGAGCACAAGCATCCAATTGAGCTAATATGACACGATGACTCATAACTCTAATTTTTGCTCTCGTTCTTTCAACCATCATCGTTTCGGGATGGAGCGTAAATTTGTAAATTTGTAATGTAATTCGCCAAGCAGGCGTTATTACAAACATAACAATATTAAAAATATAAAACTTACACTTTTTTAACATGTTGCAGGAGTCCACCAACATCCATCACCATAGCATCTGGTTACCCCCTACGACGGCGTCAATCGCTACCTTTGACCACTGTTTCTCCTCCTCCATAGAGTAGTATATGCCTTTCAACTTTCGTAATTGATGACATGGTCGAAGATAGGCTAAGATTATTTTTTGTATAAAAATGAACGTGGTTTTCTCTAATTTTAGTGAATAATAACAGAATTGTATATTATCATTCACTCACGTGAATAAGTCAGATAGCTTCCACTATAGTTTCCATAACGTGGCCACCATCCATCACCAGTTTGGTGGTCCTTTTTAAGTAGAGATCATGACACTCGCGTTGACGTATTTTCAACAGTGAAAATATGGGCGCAATATTATTTACTAAAATTAGGCCTCGATTCTCACCGAAGTACAGCGGCCGGCAGCACAGTGGGACTGCCGGCCGACTGTCTTATATTTACTGTCAAAACTTTTTACTTTGTTTTTATAGATTCAAGATTCTTAATTGCTTCCATACAAGATGTTATAAACGTTACCTATACGTTTATAACATCTTGTACTGTATTTTATAACATCGTGTACATAGTCCGATGGACCTTGTCAGGCACAGCAACATTAGAAGAGAGGAGACGCAATATTCAATAATAATTTACCAAATCATTTTATATGTCAAAATTAAATCTACTATTTTCATTAACATATTCATCTACTAAGTAATATGCCTTAGAGATAAGATGTTGTTTAAATTTTTATTAAATTTAATGTCGTCACTTTCATACTTTATAGACTACTATTGACATAGGTAGAGTGCTGGAAGAGTGCATTTCCAAACAGCATTTATGAACCAGTAGCCGATCACCGTGGCGGAGGTTTAGTTGAAATTATATATAATTTCAATGTTTAAACTGTAAGTATCGCTTGAAATACTTGAGAAGCGCGGCTGCCCGCGGCACTCGCCCGCAGCTCGTCGCCGTCACTTATTACATCCAAAACCACACAATGTAATGATAGAGACAAAGTCTAAAATGGTTTGACAGAAATAATCGTAGCCTCGACGCTACCAGCCTTTACCACTTCGGTATGGGTTAACGCTAAAATACTAGTCCTCAAGAACATAGCCGGAGCAATCGTTAAGTGCTTGTCTTGTGCGGCTTGTGGCGTACCCAGGCTTTATGGCCGAAAGGGGAAGCTCAAGCCCGCGGCCAGATTGAAAGCATGGATCTCCTCCTTGGGTTATCACTGACCCAGCATATGACCCCTATGGTATACCCACTGATAGCACTTATCCAAAAAGTTACTAACTATTTGATTTTCATGATTTGTTACCTTGCCCATTACAAAGTACGAGATTTCAGATGGTGATAGATCATTTTCCGAATGTCCTCCTGGCTAGCTATCACCTTCAAGTAAATAATCTGTCTCCAAGCCCGTAACGGTGTGTTCTGGCAGCTGTTTTTAGAGTCAGTAGTTAGTAAAATAAAAACTAGGTTTTTCTGTGCAACTTCTGCGACTAAATCATCACTTACCATCAGGTGAGATTGTTGTCACAGGCTGTAAGCAATAATAATGATAAAATGTGTTGGTTTGGTGCTCAGTGTTGAACTGCATTTTATTCACATCCAAGACTAAGACTCACCTATGTTTTAAATCTAATTTCATAGACTATGATACTGCAGACATTTTCCTCTCGTAGGTTCCTATCACCTAGTGCGTTGTTGAATTATGTGTCTACGTTATTAATGTCTTATAGCCCTTCAATGTGTTGAAAGAGGAGGCTTTACAGAAGCATATTTAGTAGTATGTATGATGGATTGCCTTATATAACGAGAACATTTTTAGGAGCAATCTGGAACAGTGCCCTATGGATGCCCATAGGGTGATCCATTATTATATGGGAATGAAATATATCGAGAAACGTAGAACCTACCTATCCCTTATGGTATATGTATGCCCGAGTGGTCCACTTATATTCGATATTCATATCACCCCCATATCTTTCTGTAGAAGTCGTAAGAGGCAGCGGAGGGAAAGGGTGGTCAGCAGTGCCTTCTGAAGAAGAGACCTTTGTTTGTTCAACGGTGTTCATTCCGGCTGCTTATTTTAACTGAATATATGTCATATTATATTGTACTCGCACTCGTACCAGCCGAATCGTCCACTGCTGAATACAGCCTCCTCTGGTTTGTGGATCACAGTGGTCAGGTTCTTCAGGCGCTGCTGCACACTTCTGGGATTTTTCGCGTCGCCTCTTACAACTCCCACAGAAAGATATGGGAGTTGCAATTCTAGCCCGATACCCCACGGGGCATCTCATCTACACATGTTATATAGCCGTATGTATGTATATATGAGCGAGGCGTGATTTTGTGATTATCTTTACATGGTAGTTTAAACCTTTTAAAGGGAATGACTGCCTGCTCCTTTAAAAATATATCCTTTACCATTTTTTTATTGCTGAGAGAAGAGAGGCTGGTCATTGACCTCATCTGTTGGCAAGTAATGATGTGATCAAATATGTTTATCAGACTACACCTGGCATGGAAACTGACTGTCGTAAGGACAGCTGCTAGCGCATGCGGTGCGGTGAAACTCAAGCTCTTGGCAAGATTCGACCCACAGGCGCCAGCCCGTATTAATTGCCTCTGAACCATATTGCTTCAATCAATCTATCCTGACCTGAGCTGTCTCCATTGAGTTATTTATTCATGAAGGTATTAAAAGTAAATAAACCCATTATAGCGAAGACTGTATTCGTTGTCACGCGTTTAGATCATAGCTATCATATCTATCGAACATCGTAGGCCTTAATCCTCTCGGGGCATATCCAGGAGTCCAGTGGAGCGGGGGCATGGAGTAACCTGAAAGGGGAGAGAGGAGACCTGTCTTAGTGGTTTTAGAATGTCTCTGGAAACTGGATTCGTGCTTTAGGGTGTTCTTTGGAGGCTAGTAACCAAGAAAAACAGGTCTGAGATAAAGGTTAGTGTCACATTTCAAATCCATAACAATCTCAGGGTAGTATTCTTTCTGACAGCAGAACCTACAAGTCATAATATAATTAAAGCTGTACAGTATATAGAGAGAGCTTAGAGGACAGTAGCATTATTCGTAGCTTGAATCAGTTAAGAAACAGAATTACAGTAAAATCGAAACACATTTCAGTTTCTATCTCCGATTTAATTTGAAGTTATTTAAGAGCCTTTGACCAGAGTATTGTGCAGTTTGGAGGTCGTGCAGTGCACGGTGCAGCTCAAAATTGGACGTTTAAGTACGAAATGATTTAAATGATTTATGATTTAAGACGTTTAAGTACGTTTAAGTACTAAATGATTTTTCATATTTGCGTACAGAAATCGTGGATCAAACCTAATTTGTGTAAGGTAGAAGTGAAGCATAAAATCGAAATTAACCTAATAATATACAAGAGTTTATTTTGAAAATTGGTTGAGTCCATTATAATTACTCTATATGATATATATAATTATAGAAGTGAATTGTAATATTTGTAATATTCCAATCCACAAATATAAATGTGTATTTTTAGACACAAGTAGTATTCTATGACACAAGCCCGTCATTAAATGAACAATGCCACCCCAACCCTAGATTTTACACGCAGGGGTGACGAAGTAACTGTAACGTCACCTGTGGCAGGGGTGTCACTACAAAGAGGGTGACTTGACACACTTGTTATTGTGTGATATTTGCCACTTTTTTTTGGGTCGAAATACTTTTGGAAACTGGGTGAAGCGAACACGTGGTTTGAACTTATTGTTTTCCGGAAAAGAAATATTTCATATTTTTTTTTAAGAAGACAGTATTAATTATCCATAAGTATTTGTGTATGAACATGTTATGTTATAATTTTTCATAGATGTTATAATTTTGTTGCTGTCATACCTTGTAACTTTTCGTGAATTATTGCCACGGAAACTTAGTGATCACAGCGTATAACAAGAGGTCAAAACTTTGATTAGGTAAAAATTCAAAGTACTTTAGCATAATCTTAATAGTCATTAATTTTATCTGCTGGGTTCGATTCTGGTCTTTTCAGATTGGTTCTAGAACTGGATAACTAGTCTAGAAAGAATTTATCTGCTTCCGTGTTACCTATTGCTCCAATTCGATGTGCTGTGTACGACATTAGAATATTCAAAAGTTCTGAGTATTATAATAGTAACTTTAGAATTGGGTTGAATACCAAATAGCTCAATAGTTGCTAAGTTGAAATACATTTAAATAATCTGATATTGGTAATAGGACAATAATGGGACAGCGAGAGTGGGACAATAAATAAACTAATGCTCGGGTTTTAATATATTTAGAACAAGAAATGTATAGTTACAACCATTGAGATATTAAATATCATATTGTAAAAACTATTGTATAAGTGAAGAAAGGTTTTAAATTTTCATCTTTTTATTATTTCAATTATAATTAATTTCCAATAAATTAATTAATTATAGACACATAAATTACGTGAAAATATTAATGAATAAATTACTTCAAAACAGCCAAGTAACAACTACAGGTGTAAATATTGGTTATAATTGCCTTATAATTTAGGAAAGAGTATTCTTTTAAATTACTATTCGAACGAAAATGGCGTGTCGAAACTTTTCAAAACATGCCGTCTTCTGTCCGGCTTCTCTGGTAACATTCGTTTTGAAAAATTTTACATAAACCACGATCTTAAAAATTATTGGGAACAACATTTAAGTCTACAGACGACACTAAAACTGTATTAATGGGCGCGGAAAAAAAACTATATCAATTGTCAACAACTCGACACGTGAATGCCCTTTGTTTCTTAATATATGGCACTTGATATAGCTTCTTTTAGAGATATCTCGCGAGATTTCTCCTATTTCAAACTAAACAAAACATATCGAACAAACAACTACCATTTAGGAAACTCGTTTGGAATTTTTGTTTGGCTTGAAATACAGAAATATCAAAGTTATCCGAACAAAATAATGCGACCTTATTCAACTACTATTTCTTGTGCAACTTATTATTTTTTCACAAAAGCTATAGAGGTAATGAATTATTAAATCCACAATAAGTATAATATAGAAATACCTAACTTTTAGGTACAATATCAACTAAATCGGTTACGATCAACACAGACAACTACCCTTAATTTTATTACAATAATTCATAAAAAGACAAAAATGAAATATATTTCAACATTGATTTTTTTTATTATTTTAAACCGGAAGATCTTAAGTGTTTTTTAAACTTTTTTTGTATTTTTTTTCAATTTTATAAAATACGTATTTGTATCAAATTGAAGTCAGCTAGTACGAACAAGGAAATTGGCTGACCGAATCTCATGATCTCATTTATTATCATTATAAATATCATTGCTTTCATTGTCTAAGTACACCTTAACTTTGAAGTTGGTAAAATACTTATTCAATACTTTATTTTTGAGATTCTTATCTTACGATGCATTTTGTCTAAATTATTTACTAGCCTTACATTCGAATACTCGGAAGTTAGGTTGATTTATATCTTTGACTTAGGAGCGGCCACGAAGAGTTGTATAGTTACAATCTTCGTGCCCTGAAAAGGTACGAATATGGTATATGATTGACTAACAGTATGTCTAGGAGTATCACAATCTACTCTGCGTATTTAGTTCGTCCCCACTGCGTTTTAGATCTTGAAGAGCCAAAAATCTTCAAGATCGACAACTTGCTAATTCGATTCTATTGACCTTTGAAAAAGTAGAATATATTACTTAGAAATATTAAAAATAGTTCCAAAAGGTAGCCGTACTATATTCGCGTGAATGACGGTTTTGAAACTCTATAACTGATGTCGCTATAATATCTAGACGAAATGGGAACAAACTCTTAAGCAGCAAGAGGAATCAACACCGAAAACGAATTCTAATAAATAGACAGTGAAATTGATATTATATGATATTATTTATTTAATTTTTAAATTCGAAACTATTGGTATAATATATTTTATTTAATAATTCGCTTATCCAAAGCTGGACCGATGCCTCTTGATGTTTATTTACATATTTATTGCAATCTGTTATTTACCCGACGTTTATGTCATGCTACATTATTATAAGTTCCTGTCAATACAAATCCTTTGAAATTATCGATAAGTATATGATTTCTTTTAAATTCTGCTCCGGCATTTTTCACTGTCTATAATGAGTTAGAGATTCACAACACGATGCAGTTTTATTTACATTTTGAAAAAAAGAAATAGTTTTCTTAACGCAGTTTTTCCCAAATATACTAAGTATCACGACTTAGTTTAAAAGGCTTGGTTGCATTTTTTTTACCCGTGTAATAAAAAAGCATCGTGCATTGGAATCTGTGACGATGATGTACATTACAGGTAAGCGACAAGTCGCTGGAAAGACTGACTGTATGTCATAAAACTCTTGAAAATACCATCTATAGGATACTAGTTCTAGATTAGAAAGAATTTCAAAAAGTAGAAGAGGAAGTACTGAATGAGCAAATGCAATAAGTCTTTCAAAATTTTTATAACAATAAGTACAGCCTTAGCAGAGGAGAAAAAGGTTGTGATGCGTAAAATGATGGATTATCTCACTGGGATTTCGACTTTACGAAGTAATAGTAACATTTAGTCGATGTCTCGAGTCGTCCGCGACGTTAAAAATATTTCAACCCTTTACCCGATGTTCCTTGACCCTTGCGGCCCGATTACACTTTTAAATAATTGAGCATTTGACTAGACACGACAAGTGCTGCGACGCCATCTATTGAAATATTTTCACGTTGCAGAAGTTTTAAACTTATGTATTTTATTTCCTATGGAAGATTTAATTTCTTAAATTTGTGTCTTATCCTTAGGAATCGCATATATTGTCACGGCCACGGTTAAGCTTTGTGCAGTGGCCGCGCAAGACCATTCCGAGCTAAATGGATATTCAGCTCTGGACAAAACTTTACATGCTTTCATCCCCTCATTCAGAACTATCTATCACCGATTTTTGACATCACTTATGTTTTGAAGCATTATGAACTTTTAATTTCTATTATTATCTGGCTCAAGAACGTTTGTACGAATGAGTGCATGATTTTAACCACAGAACAGAGAAAACATTTTCTTTGTTGCAATTGTCTCTGTGTTTTATAGCCTCACGTGTGTTACCATAGTTTTACAAATGTTAGGTATTAATTATAGTTGTAGTCTTTGGTCTTTTTTTAATCACTTCTAGAATTTTCTCTGTTCTGTGATTTGACTTAATCATTAATTTATTATTTAAAATCATACATCGCCACAGTGAGTGACATTTTATTTTGCTAATTTCACAGCCACATTGTCAATTAGCCTATGCATATTTAGAGTAGTGTTGTGAGTTGCCAATTAATTAAGTTTTTTTATATTTTTAAAATATTTATTTTAATTTTCTAAAAAAATGCGTCAAAACACCGTTCAAAAAGTAGCCGTATGCTATTGATAATAGGTCTGATTTACCTTGCCACTTACTGGGGTTAGTTTCATATGACCATTGTATCCACAACCTTATTTTTAACAAATTTGCAGATACAAGTCAATTTGATTAAACTTTTATTAGCTTTTAATTGATATAAAATGCAATAATATCCACTGAATTTAAAGCATTTAGGAAAACTTATGACCTGCTCGTATATTTTTAACTAAAAGATTACTTACGGAATACTTTTAAATTTATTACGAAATATATAAGATGAACATAGAACGTAAGTTATCGTTTTGAATAGATTATGCAAAGCTATTAAAAATTTAATCATAATTTGTGTAAAACATTTTGCGCGCAGTCCACTTACAACTAGATGAAGATATGAATTACAGTAAACATTTAAAATACATATAAAAATATTAAGTTAAGTCATTACCCGTGACATAAAGGATTATTTTAAAAATTCACAATTATTTATTATTGCTTTTCCCGTTACGATTCTAAACTTGGGCCTTCGCCCACTAAACTATTGAGCACTATTATTAAATTTATTTTTTTATTATTTTATAACTATTACCGAAAGAAAGGGGTTACGCGCAAAACGATCTACCAAAGTGTAAGTGACTGCACTTCTATCTAACCGACGAACTAACAATTGCCAATCCAAAATATTTTTTTTGCCTTTAACATTATTTATTATCTAAAAAGTCGATGAGTTATAATTATTTGGTGTTTTTGTTTCGATTCAAACGACGTATTTTTTTTTAACATTCTTTACACAAAAATATTATAACACAACGTTTGAAACGATCAAACTAACTGGGATAATGTGGTAACCATTAACGTTAGTATACAAAATAAAGTCAGTTCTGATCACGATATACGTTGTCCTTTCATTTAGAAACAAAACATTCTACTCCATGGGATAAGCTCAATTTAGACACAAAAATATCTTGTTCGTTCTTCGTTCGTTCTTGCACAGTGTTAGGTTCGGACTTATAAAATTGATGTTGTGTTCATTCAGATTTCACAGCTCAAAGGATACCCATTGGTACTGTGCAACTTGTTACAACAACAATGCATTATGGTAGACCATAAAACCTTTTCCAACATAACATTGCGATTTACATCAAGTTTAATAGTGCGGTATGTTAGATAGACCTCCACTGCACGCTGTCATTCAATAATCTTGACTTGACTTATCAATTTGCCCTTTTCAAAATCGTGAAGTAGAATTTCTGTCGTAACGTATATCGTTAAATATTGCTTTATAGGCGGAATATCATCAGTTTTGTCTGTAACTCTTTCTTCCCCCATCTGCTATAATTAATCAGTTGTTAGTGTTGGCATTCTTGTTGAGGTATGAATTCTAATACTCATTGTCACGAGCTCAATTACTTGGAAATTTCACTACCGCTAGATATGAGTGCAATATTGTCATAAAGTTTTTATACTAGAGGCTTTGCATCGCACTTAGCTGGATATCTTGTGTGTAGGTAATGAATGACGCAAACCTGATACTTATTTTCTCTGTGAATAGTTTCGTAATAATTAAACTCGTGTAAATGTGTAGTTGAGTTTGTAAGGACTGATCTAAGCCATTTTTGAACTGTATAGCGTAGTTATAGCATTTATATCTTATCGAACACAGAATTACTGACTTTATTTATAATACTAAATAGTTTAAAAGATTAAAAATTAACATCTTGTCAAAACTCGTATCGATCGAATCTTCGCTCCGTGTGATAAATTTCCCTAATAAATAAATAAATAGATAGTGATCCTATACAAAGTACAAATAAATACATCAATGGTAATTAATTATGTAAATAAGTTAAAACACACCTATAAATAGACATTAAATTATACAATTAATTGCACGTACACTAAATTAATAAGAGTAAATCTAACACATACTTAATACACGAAAATTATCAATCGTCAAAGTTAGTTAATTATCATAGTTTATGTTAACATTACGAATATCATATATTTATAATAATAATTCCGTTGGAATGGAACGACTAGATTGATATTTTCTTGCTGAATTTTAAAAACAACACAACACAACAACTATTATTAACCTAACATACTACAATAGTACAGAATAAAACTAAGCATTGTGCTTTACTCTCCCTTCCTAATCCATCGATCTAATTACAATTATTTATTGTAATTACAATTAAATTATATATAACATTTTGATCGCAAACGACACGTCGAAATGACATTTACGAACGAAATGGCCGGGTAACTCACGAATTTGACTAAATTAAATAAGTACACCTAATAATAAACGACTAAATTGGAATGATAAGCATAGCATTTGAATAAAGCAAAAAGTATTTTTTTTATATTTTTAAAATTTAAACGAAGAAAATTCGCGTTTAGCCGCGGATAAACGAAGTTTACAATAAATAGTAAACAAACTCGGCGCCTAACATACCGATCTCAACTACAGTGACACATTGTCACACAAATCGCCTCTTCGAGCCATTTTTATTTAATATATTTCTATTAAATTATTCACTATAAGTTATTGCACGATTTACATTTATAATAAATATATAAATACTTGTAAATTTTATTTTTCCCATTTTTGGTTAGAATGAGCTCCTATTATTATTTTGAAATGTTACAAAACCGTTTTACATATATGTATATATTTATTTACAAAACTCGTTTTGGGTGTTAGGACGGCACAATATTATAATATCTATTCAAGTTCGATGTTTAAAATAGGTCATGTTGGGTATTAATGATATATTGTGTTGGCTATTGGCGTGAAAACGCGGCAATATTTATTTTATTAAAATTAATCAACTTTTTTTATATACAAATTTCCATTTAGACTAAGACAATTAAAGCCTACTTCGAATAGACGCAGGTTCGCATCCATACATAAATTTATTATTTTAGCAGGTACCGATCATATGTTTTCTGAGACGATAACGTAACTCTACAAGTAGGTAAGTATGCATGCACCATTTCGTTCCGGGAACGGGACGGTAGCATAGTCCGTTTCGTTCCGTTCCGCTCCTAGTGACCTCGACATCTAGCATCTCTTTCCGCACGGTGCGGCGCGGCGCGGCGTGTGCGAGCGAGAGGGCGCGCTCGGCGCTCTGCCTAGCCCGGGAGCTGGCTGCATCGATCTCCCCTCCTTCGGAGTCTTCCAGCCCCTCTTGTACAAACGAATACCACATACGTGTGAATGAGTTAATCATTAAGCGTATTACATCTTCAAAATTTATCTCAAAAATTTCTAACCTAAGTACCACTCCGTCGGCGGGAAGCCACCGTAACGCGCTGTTTCGCCATTTTTAAAATTTTATCAAAACCTATCACAGTTTTTGACTAGTTTTCATCCTTAAGTTTAATATAATGATTAAAATATACGTATAGATAATATATATCTTCGAATCTTTAACAATATAACACTATTTTACTTCGGATGTGAAGCCGTCACGGCTCAAGGCCGGTCCTAGCTAATAGTATGAGCGTAACTGATGAAATACTTGGATACATTTGGCATATAGGTATTGTTCGATCCGTTAATTAACTTCGGCCCTACCGTAAACGTTAACGTACGTACGAAATAGTACTTATACGATATGATCGCATACAAAATTGGAGCATAGCATTTAGGCTATTATTGCTAATATTATTTTTTTATTATATTCGAAAACTATTTCTCGATAACCACAACCGTTCATAAGCGAAGTTTAATATCATTATTTTGTTATTGACTATTTACCAATATGTATGGTTAAAGTCTGGCCAGAGTAAGCATTAAATGCTCTTAAAGTATTATTGCACGCTCAACGGTGCCTCTCCGTTCCACCGCCATCTTATCCGGTCATGCGCAGAACTTGCGGAAATCCGCCATTTTGATATCCTCCACCTCCACTTAACCCAATTTCGCGTCAATACAGAATCAGCCGGGCAAAGATGGCGGATTGGAACAAAGGAGCACCGCACAAAGAGCTCCTTGACATTCTAGATTACATTAATACAAAACGCCCGCCGATATGGCGAGCCGCCGGGAAGACAGTCTGTCAGGTCCGAGAGTCACTTCACAGCCAAAATAGTCACTACAATTTTGGTTGCGAAATCGCGGCTTCGACGGTCCGCGTTACAGTTGGCATGTATGGGTGCGCGCCTGCTGTGCCGTCCTAGCTACCAGCTAGGCCGATTTCTCCGTTCTCTTAGATGGTCTTGATCTTGTTGGTCTTGAAGCTGACTTGCAGCACTCTGTTGCCGAGCGTGTACCCATTGAGCGACTGGATGGCCACTACGGCCTCGTCGTAATTTGTCATAGTGATAAATCCGTAGCCCTTGCATTTGTTGGTCTGCAGGTCACGGATCACTTTGACGCTTTGTACTGCGCCGAAGGGGCCAAACAGCTGCCAGAGCACGTTCTCCTCTGTCTCGGGAGCTAGGTTGTACACGAAGATGCACCACTCAGACCCGACGGCGCCTGGAAGCACGCCACCCAGCAATTCTCCTGCCAGAGGGCTGTAGCGCTGCAGACCCTTATTTATAGCTAACAGTGACTTGCCTGAGCTGAATCTGCCGAGCGGTGCCGGGAAACGCAGCGCCGCGGGTAGGTACGCCGCCAGGGGTGCCAGCGCCTTGCCGTTGTTGCTCGGATTGTTCGCGAACTTCACTGTGATCGGCTCCGTTGCTCCTTTGGGTACCGTCCCGTTCAGCTCCTGGATTGCCCTCTCGGCTTCTACACGCTGGTCGAAGCGGATGAATCCGACACCTTTCGATAGGCCTTGTTCTCCGCCGTTAAACGGTCTACCGCCTGAATTCTCACAAAGGATTCTGGAAGTTATTATTCTTCCATAGGGGCTGAACAAGCGTTCCAGCTCGATTTGTGTCATAGTTTTCGGAAGTCCCGATACGTAGAGATTAGCGCCCTTGATTGCCTCGCTACTGGGGCGCGCGTAGGACACCTTGATTGTCTTGTTCTGGAGCCGGAGGCCATTGAGTGTAGAGATGGCCTTCTCCGCATCTTCGGGACGGTGGTAGTTGACGAAAGCGTAGCCGAGGCTCTGTCCACCGCCGTGAAGTGCGTGGTTGAGTGCGTCTGGGAACGCCGCGCCCTTGTTCCGGATGAGCTTGCAGGATTCCACCTCGCCGATACTCGAGAACAGGCTGCGGATTTCCTCCTGCGTCATGCTCTGCGGCAGGTAGTTGATGATCAGGTTGGTCTTGGACTCCTCGCCGGAGCCATTCTGTTGTTCGCTGTCACCCTTCGACATGATGGCTTAAATCATAAACGGAAACGAACGAAAGGGAAACGAAAAACGCGGTAAAAGAAAACGCACGTCCGTACGTGAGGCGCGCGAAACCCGGATTGAGGGTTGTTCGGGGCGCGCACCCTGGCGCATGTCCATGCGTATCGACCGCGCTTACATAACGCGGTTCGTTCACCCCCCGTGGTATAGTGTCCGAAAAAACCAGATCCACCCTCCATCGATCGGCCCCCGGCCGGAGCTCGGTGCACTTGCCGCTCGCTACCGGGACAACGTTCGCACAGATTCGCGTTATGTTCTTTGTAATTGGGTGACAAAGTAGCGATTACGTGTACTGAAGCACGCTTGAAATTTCCAACCCTAGCCTTATATCTCGATCTGAAGATGAATACAAATAACTAAACGAAAATTTTTGTTACACCTACATTTAGTTCTTATTAAAATATTCAACTTAGTGATCAATTAAATATTTATTATTCCTATAAATGTAAGAAGTAAACGAAATGTCTATTCATTGAGTTAAAACCGTGCCAATAAATATTTAATACAATTTCTAATAAGATGGGCGACGTCCCATGCCTACATTTCCTTTGTCCCGGTACCAGGAAAGCAATTTACATCAATATTTGAGCTCCGGTCCCTTTAACTGTAACTTATTTATAGAATTTGTGTATTCCTTGAAAACGTTTTGTAAGTGATAAATAATATTTGAGGAAAACATTAAGTAAATTGATAGTTTAATAAAAAACTTGAAAAATATAAAAATATATTTAGTAACAATTCATGTAATTGTGAAGGAAACTTTCCTCAATATTTGTTTGTGAATTTACCTTTATAAGTTTACTTTTACTTCAATATCAGCTGTTTCGTTTGTCCCAAATATGCAAATTCAAATTGCAAAACACGAGGGAATAAAAAAAGGGCTTTAAATAACGCCGAGTCCAACCCCTTTCGTAATCACCCCTTGCTATGTCCAGTATATCGATGAACATCCCTTTGTGATGAAGCCTTACGCACATTTTTTGTACTTTTTGAAAGCTTTGATATTGAAATGAAGCCCATCTAAAATTGAGAGTAATAGATAATGGTGCTCGTCATAAATTGTAATTACAATTACTGTAATTACAATTTGGAATTGTAAAATTATCGACGATGAATGTAATTGCTCTTTGTAATTTACAAAGGATAGGGTATGTATATACCATATTTCAAATTGCTGAATGTAATACAGGTCAATTGTCCAAATTATCATAAAGAATAAATTAATAATTGTGTTCCTTTTAGTGAATATGTTAGGCCGTCTTCAAGAAAAGGAGAAGGTTCAAATTCAGTTGTATTTATTTTATGTGTGTTATCTCAGATCTCCTTTTTTCCTTGGATTTGGTTAATTCTTTTTTAATTGAAAGTATATATTATACTTTCAGATTGGCAGCATAGAAATTTCATGGAATTGGTCCAATTATTGGTTTCTAAATCAAAATAACTAAAAAAATATGTTATCCAATAAATAGCGTATTTCATACCTTTTAGTACAAGTCTGTTTTTTTGGCAAACGTTTTGTGTTAACTTGTGTAACTACTTTTTTGGTCAAGCGGAGAAAGTGTCCTGATTTCGACTTTTGGGTTGGAGAGTTTTTAGGGTTTTCGAACAAAGACATTTTCATTAGCAGTGTGGAATAGCGCCTATAAATCGTAATAGGCTGGCCCCTCCATAACATGGGACCATAAAATATCTGGGAAAACTTCAGTAGGATTTATTTACCTCAAGGAATATAAAATTCTAAACTAGCTCTAGTGAGAAACAAATGATTTAAATCGTTCAAATGTAGAAAAGCTGACGCATACAAGTGGAAGCATCCAATTAAGGGAGAATTTAAAAAGAGAAGAGTGAGAAAATTAGAATTCTGCGGAAACGACACTAAGAACAAAAGCACTGTAGATATATATAGAGCTCCAAATATCTACTGCGACAAAGGCACGCGCCGCTGGTGGGTGCCTACTTTGTAGGAATTCAACAAAAAATTTGGAAATAACTTACGATGTGAACGAAAACCTAAGTGGGATAAATTTAGATTTTTAATTTAGTTGATGCTTTTGCTAGATCGTGTTATGTTTCTATAATGAACTAAGGAATTTGAAATAAATAATTGCATTTCATTAATTGTATTACGCGTATGTTTAATATAATATTCATTATTTTAGGGACGATGTAATTATATAATGTTCATTAGTTTTTAATAGTTTTTCAGGATATTATGAGCAATATTATGATTAAATTAATTAAACAACTTTAAACGGTTTAAATCGCGTATATTTATCATTATTTTAGACGTTTCAAACACTTAGCAGTGATCGTGGTCACAGGGTGATAATTTCATGAATTCCGCAAATATTTGCTATATTGTTTTAAACAAAGGTAATTTTTAAATACGGACTAAAAGTTTGTGTATCTCAAGGATAGTGAGAAGGACTTCTATTTTAGAAGCTGGGGCGTAAGTTTGTTGTGCACAAATTGGAATTCAAAGGTAACGAGAGGTAAAAGAACAAAGGCGCGCACTGCCGCCAGGGCGTGCCTAGGTACTCTACGGTAACCGGGAACTTAAGCAATATGTTAAAATTCTTACTAATATTGCAAAAGTAACAAAAACATAAATACTGTATCTCATACATTCCTGTGAAATATTTTTAAAAATTTTGTACGATATTAACGGATTTTGAAAAATGTATTTTTTTTTTGTTATGCCTGATAGATTATTAGCCTTTGACATCGAGAAACTAACCTCGAGAGTGGAATTCATGGTTCGGTCTATCTGGCAACTAGTGTGTTGCATCGGACACACTCCAAATTTAAAATATCCTTCCTCCTAGTGTTGTGATTACAGTGCTTATGGTGTATATCGATTTTATATAGATAATTGTCGATATTATGTTACCCTTCTTATGGTTAATTTTTGATTCCAACCATGGAATTTCTACACGGAAATTCATAGTCATCTGGACCATCACTGCTTCTAAAAGATACAGTGGAATTTAAACAGATATCGTACAACTTATTAATTTCTATCGATATAGTTTTGTCTTACATAGTTAGTAAAATATCTACTACACCTATACACTTATTATATAGCCATTAATATTATTATTCAATTTATTATATGTATTCAATTTATTATATGTATTGTATAAAAGATCTTTATTTTACTTGTTTGAATTAGTTTTATGTATATCTAAACACACTCAAGTACTTATTTTATACCTAAACCTGTTACACTTCGAAGGAAGCCTTATATAATAAACCATTTTTAATATTTTCAAATACCGAATTTCTTAATACTCAGCGATCTAATTTTTTTCAATAATGTCGTAGTTTGATATTTGATTAGGTTATTTAGGGAGTCATTTAATATTTTACTTATTTTAAGAGATGCGAATCTATATATATAACTTAAAGCTTATAAAACAATATTTGGTAAGCTAAGAATGAGTTTGGTAAAATTATAAGTTAGAATGAGTATTCTAACTTACAATTTTTTCCGTTGTTTTAGTCTTATTTTTATGTAATTGTGACAGATCAAGCACGAGGCCCGCCTGATGTTAAGCGGACTAATCTCTGCCTATAACAGATGCATTTCGTCACAAGTCACGAATTGCACTGCGCCCGTCACCTTGAGACATAGTTGTTAATTCTCATGTGCCCGTAATTTCACTGGCTCTCAAGGACTGCTGCCGGAACACACCGTTAGGTGCTTGGCGACAGATTTTCTACTTGAGGGTGGTCGCTAGACTGGCGGGCATTCGCAAAATGCCCTTCCACCATGCTTTGAAGCTCAAGCCCGCGGCGGGATTCGAACCATGGACATGCGGCACGGCAGTCCATAGCCAATGGCACTAAGCCATCACTGCTTCATATTTCTTCTGTATTTTATTTTCTCTTGTTGATAGCTGTGAAAACTAAAATATTAACTTACATTATGTGGATTGGCTAAAATGCGCTGACTTCATTAAAAATAGACTTAGTAGAATAGACACGGTGAGTGACTCATGTTAATTTATAAGTGTTAATTGATATGTATCCCGTGGGGTACCGTGCTAGAATTTTACTCCACCATTGCTATCGGTGTCATTGGTGTTGTAAGAGGTAACTAAAGGTAAAATACCGAAAGGTGGGAAGCAGCGCTTTCTGAGGAACTGATATCTTAAACTGCGATCCCCAAGACGCCTGCCAAGCGTGGGAATTATGGCAAACTCTCCCTAATGGTGGAGGATGTGTTCGGAAGTGGACAATCCTTCTAATACAGCAGTTTATAAGTGTATTTGACGTTATAATTTGCTAACATTAGGTTTTGTTACACAGTAGTTTCCATTGTTTACCTACTTCTTACAGCCAAGCATAAATATAATTCACACTCAACGCTTAAGATATTTATAGATATATTACCACGTTGATGTTCTAAATATGCACTATATCGATATCGATTAAAATTGCACATTCATTCCGTCCCATCACTATAAATCACGTGGTCGTGGCTTAGCCAATTAGAACGTGTTTCGATATGAGATAAATTGACAGAAATTTGTTTCTTACAAAGCTAATAGAATGGCGTCTCTTCGTGTTACTTTCTCGAAGGCCTTTGACCACTATCTCACCTGATGTACCTGTGAAGATGTCGTTCAAGCTAGCCTAGAATTACTGGCTCTCAAGGACAGCTGCCGGAACACACCGTTAGATGCATGGCGACAGATTTTCTACTTGAGGGTGGTAGCTAGCCAGGTGGGCATTCGCAAAATGCCCTACCACCATGCTGTAACGACTGCCATCGTAAGACAACAACCGCGACCGACGGCTTAACGTGCCCACCGAAACACGGAAGCGCTCAGTAGTAATGCCACTAGCCAATCCAACTCCTGACCGCGGCGGACGTTGCTTAACTTAGCTGATCGATTAAGAACGGCTAAGCAAACTTCGCTACGAGCGCTCCAATGTGTTAGAACTACGGCAATTTGTCTCCAACAAAGATGGCTCGGTAGCAATGATTGGGCAGCCGTGTGTGAGCCTCACCTCATGGTTGGTAAGGCTTAGAAAATCCGTCATCAAGCACTTAATGTGTTCCAGCAGCTATAATTGAAACCCAGTTCCCATTCTAGTTTAATAATAATAAACTTTCTTTCGGAACAAAATAACATTGGCAACAATAAACATGAAACGATGCTGCTCGCTATAGTATACTACATAGATTGTGTCGCAGATAGCAAACACTCGTCTCCTTAAACTAATGGTGTTTACAGTGATCCAAAATTACAGTATTATTTATATTATCTTAATATATTTTTTACATTTTCGTTACCATAAACAATATTAGGTTTGTATAAAGTGGAGTATATATTTGTAAAGAGAGTATTTTAGTTTATATATTAAGCGATAATACTTTGCATATAATACATGTGTACAAGTACTTAGTTCAGCTTAAAGCTTGAAATCGATCGTAGCGCTTAGCTGTTCTTAGCCGATCAGCAAAAGTTAAGCAACGTCGCCCGCCCAACGTCATGCGTTAGATGGGTGACCGCTAGTGACATTACTACTGAGCACTTCTGTGCTTCGGAGGGCACGTTAAGCCGTCGGTCCCAGTTGTTGTCTTAGGATGGCAGTCGTTATAGCATGGTGGTAGGGTATTTTGCGAATGCCCGCCAGGCTAGCTACCACCCTCAAGTAGAAAATCTGTCGCAAAGCATCTAACACTGTTCCGGTAGCTGTCTTGACAGCCAGTAATTCTAGGTTAGCCTGAACAACATCTTCGATCACATCATCACTTACCATCAGGTGAGATAGTGGTCAAAGATTAACCAATCATGAATAAAAAAAAACAAAAAAATTACCTAGTTTGGTTAAGAAATTGAGTTTTGTAGAAGTAAGTATATTTTAGATGGGAACATGTGTGTGGATAATCCAAACACCTCTACCAATTAATAATATTTTTGTTACTCTTGCCGGTGGTGAACTGTATAGTAGGAGAGTAATATTTCTGTAAATGTTCACAGTTAAAGTTGTGTAACTATTACATGCAAATAGCCATGGCAAGTTTTCCCAGGCAAGTATTCCATATAAGGATGTACGTAAACTAGAAAATGCTGATATTTTCATAAACATTGTTCAGCTTTCTTGCTCTTAGTGAATTGTAGTAAGGTTTCGAAACCATTCTACAAGATCATAATACCATGGTATTGGCGAATAAAATATAATATTGCTTGTATTATCTTATACAGTTGGCCACGAATGCACACGTTTCCATAAAACCGTCCAAAACAACCAGTAATAAATGCTATAAGTAAAGAAAAATAGATATTGTAATAACTCGTCTTCAAATCTTGCGTCAAATACAATAGTTAAACATTTGTTTAGAGATTATTAATCTTTCGCTAAAGACATCAGCTGTAAGTGTGTTCTTTCATTTTCGTTATACTTGTGTGTGTGTGTGTGTGTTACAATTCGGTGTAATTTTGCATGCATGTCATTGAGCCTGATATATATAATAGCCTAATATATGCTTCTGGTTTGCTAGTTTTAATTTTATCATTTATTTATCTCTAAATGTGAAAGTAGGTATTCAAAACAATTTTCCCAAATAATGAAAAAATAATGAAAAAATAATGCGGAAATCTGGCAAACCAGAAGCATAGATGTTAGGCCCAAAGACTTGCAAAATTTCAACTAATTTAAACATCTGGTGTTCAAAATTTGACGAAACTGCATTTGTATGAAAAGAATATACGACGACAGCAGCAGTGATGGCTCAGTGGCATTGGCTATGGACTGCCGTGCAGCAGGTCCATGGTTCGAATCCCGCCCAGAGCTTGAGCTTCACCGCATGGTGGAAGGGCATTTTGTGAATGCCCGCCTGGCTAGCGACCACCCTCAAGTAGAAAATCTGTCGCCAAGCACCTAACAGTGTGTTCCGGCAGCAGTCCTTGAGAGCCAGAAAAATTACAGGCTAATGAGACCTAACAACTGGACGTCTCAGTGTGACGGGCACAGTGCAATTCGTCGCTGACGAAATGCGTCTGTTATAGGTCCACTTAACATCAGGTGGGCCTCGGGCTTGTTCCATCACAATAACATAAAAAAAAAGACACTAACCTTAAGTAGAAAATCTAATTGTGTGTCTGTTAGCTATCCTTGCGAGCCAGTTCTTATTCTAGATTAACCCCTTAACAATGCTCTAACATTATTAAACTTAACCAGACTAAGGCTTAACCAGACGTGATCTGCTTACCAATCAGCTGGAAAAATATTCAGAAGTATAGATTGCCCACGCACATATTTGGATACTCTCCTTAATTCACGAGAAAGCTTGATATAATAATTCGTCTGAAACAAAGTCGCAAATCATGTCATAAATGTATATAGCACAGGTATAATATAGCACAAAAATTTAAATCTCAAGTAGATTTCCACTTATAACTGATAAGAAGATGCCAAAATATACAAACGTTTGTTATAAGCCAAAAAAAATTGACTGTGTGCCAACCCTAAGAACAGAGCTGCCTACAATATAAATGCTAATATCTCGAACCCTGGCTCGGCGTCAAAGGCTTGCCTACAAATACTTATCTACTATCGTATCGTACCGTGTCACATTCACATAATTTAACACATTGTCCCAAACTGAAAGAAGAACTTTAGCCACCACTTTTTATCTAACATTGATAAGGTTCCCGAACGCTATCGGTTAGCTATTTAGAAATATCCAGAATTCTTTCTACGTGGATTGCGCTTATTTGGTAGGTAATCAAATTGAATTAGATAGTTGCTTAGTGTACACTTACCTAGCTAAATCACTTGTATAATGGATAGGCACGTTAAACTTTACGGGTCAATTACTCAGTGACAGTCAAAAACTTAAATTATCTCTTTTACATATTGTTCTATAATTGTTTTTTGGTATTTAATTGCATTTTTTTGGCTTTGATTAGGGAAAATAAAATTGTATTGCCTTGCTTTATTATAGATTTACAAGTATTTATATTATTATTATGAAACCAATTCATAATAGTTTCAAGTTCTTCGTTAATAGTTGTTTTCATATTTTGATGTATTTAGACCTTTAACTATAAGGGTGGAATCATCCGCAAAAATAACCATTTGGTGTGTAGCTGCTACAGCTGATCAAGGATTGCAAAAAGCCGCTGTAAATGATGTAGATGAAGCTAGAATACTAGTATAAAGATTAATGAAGCGATTGCAGAGTAGGACATATGAGTAATATATTTTTAAAATAGACAGAAGATTATTTAAGTGTCATATTATAAAAACTTACGCTCATATTTATATTTTATGTTGTTATTTAAGTGTTTTCTGTCAAGTTGTTGTGAACTATATATGTACGTGTGTTTTAAATCCGGCCATGACTGGGTACTTAAATAAGTATGTAGGGTATGAGGTAAGGGTTTAACAGACCGGTGTGTAAAACAATTTGAATACACATGCCAAGGGTATCCTAAATAGGTACAAAGAACATAACATAACTGTTAAAGAAAATGTATGTCTGTGTTTACGTATCACTTTTTTTTATCTTAATTTATTTAAGAGAGTTTTATTTATGGTTGATTATGTTAACCATGATAAAACCCCTTATAATATCGATTAGCATAAAATCGATTTTGGTACAGTTAAGCAGTAAGATACTTTTTATTCCGATTTAGACAGAAGTTCTCAGTAGTACCTAGTTTCACTTTTTCTCATTATTCTTCAAAGATTTCTGATTATTTATTTAGGAATAAATCAAATATAAACCGCCCTACTGTTCAGGCCGATAGCCGCAAGGACCACAAACTGTTTAGTGAACAAAAGTGTTACAAAGCTCTAAAAACATCCTAGTATCTCTTTTGATTTCAATCCCAAATCCAATTTCCCCCTTCTCCCCTCCCCCAAGCCTCACAAAGAAAACAGTTCCGTGTTAGAAAAAACGAAACGTATTCCGCAAAAAAAGATATCACCCCGTCGTATTTTGCGAAAGCTTGCCCTAGAGACAAGGTCTATAGTATACTTAACGACATATTCTCTAAACTCGACTCTATTGCAAAAGGTATAAAGTTGAAAACGATGTGTTTAATGTACAGGGAAATATCAGCAATTTATTTTTTTTTCAGTCACGTTCGAGGGTGGCAGTGTGTTTCCATTGTCTTTGATATAAATAGAGCAGATATGGATATTCAATAGTCACGTTGCTGCTGTTCTCTGTTTGTGCATTTAAAACACTTACGAAGTATCTATTTAAGCCGACAAAATTACTGCAGCGAGCATTCGAATAGGTTTAGTATCCCACTTTTATGTTGATTCGGTTAATATATAATGCTAATATATGTAATATTATAACGACACTGCTTAGCAGTTAAAATAACTCATTCCGAGGTTGGATATCCTTTTTGGCTAAGGGACTGGGCTATTGACAGGCTCCACTACAACCGCTTCATATGTTGCAACCCTCAAATTGGATAGACAAGTCGGTCGATTTCGTTGACCTATCGATATATACACCAATTCGTCCCACCATATTTGACTATTCAGTTTTTTTTACCGGTGGTATGCCTTTATTAACAAAATCTACGAACTATATACAACACTACAGCTACTACAATAAAAGCATTAAGATCCCTATAAGCCATTGCAGACTCATAGGGATATATATGTCTATATATCTTATATATGTTTCTTTTTCAAAATCACTGTATAGATACTTTTTCAGCTTTTGATACGGCGGCGTGCGCACCTTCCGTCACAGTTCGGTCATGTGCAAAAAATATATTAGTTTCAAAAATATTTTTCAATTCTTCAATAAACTCAGAACTAAAAAAAATCTAGACATTTGCGAATTGTACTCATACACCGATGGTTCTGTACTCTATGGTTCCGTAACAACACACTCGTGTTGAATTAACAACTAATTGTTATTTTTTCATTGTGTTCGAGAACCTTAGTGGGACTCCGGCCCTTACTTGGTTTTATTATTTGTTGTTATACCTTAAAATTTAGATATTGGATTATCATATTTATCATATCAAGTTTGATACTTAGTTATAACGACGGAGCAAATAAATAAAACATTAAAGAAAACCACTTTTCCTCCATTTCTTTCTAACTTTTTTGCTAATAATTATAATTATTTGCTAGGCAATCCTCCATCCTAACAAACATTCTGTGAAATATGGTCAAATTTTTTAGGCCACTGTGTACCTATATAACGCAAATGTTTATTATTACTTTCTCAGTAGTTTTTACGTAAGCAAAAATTTAACGTTTCCCCGATACATTTTGAACCAGCTCATCTAGACTCCGATGTGCAGTAAATCTAGATTCTAAACGAAACATACATGAAATAGCATATGTATGGATGAAAATATTAACTTATATTATGTTCGTCCAAGGGCAAAAGCAAAATTAAATTACGAATTGAAAAGTTAGCGCAATACATTTGTAAACCTGACAGCAAAGTACGTCAACTATTTTTAAATTTTTTGAACAGTTTTCTGTCTGTATTGAGATTTAGATGATCATTCTTATTTGATAATGATTCGTAGAGGATATTTTCTTTATCAGGACTCTTACAACTTATAAATAAGGTCGAGGCTAGCTGTTGCCCAGCAAGATCCTTTTTTGTGTGTTAAGAATAGGATTGCAATTGAACGCAATCTCACACAGTCAACGAATGTACGCTGCTCATCTACAATACGCCTATTGCCTTAAAAGACAAATATTATTATAAAATACGAGTCAGGAAACACAGGCTCAGACAAATCATTCCACTTGCCGTACGTCTCATTAATGTTGTAGTAAATCGTCTTGTACAAGTTCCAAGTGTCTTAAAATATCAACCACTAAAGGATATGCATAATCGTCTGTCTCGTTGTATAGGGATTTTGCGAATGCCTGCCTGGCTAGCTACCACCCTCAAGCAGAAAATCTGTCGCCAAGCACCTAACGATGTGTTCCGGCAGCTGTCCTTGAGAGCCAGTAATTCTAGGTTAGCCTGAACAACATCTTCGACCATCCAGATAAATAAAAATATTGGTCAAAGGCTATCAAGCATAAAAAATAAAAGATAAATGTAAGATGGCATTTGGATGATGGAATCAAACTCAGGTATTTGTCATTCCACGGCACACTATACGAAATGTATCCGGTAAAATACTGATCACCTAGCGACTCTGCGCCAGTGCTCAAGACTAAATTTTTTAGTCTCACAGCTTTAAAAGAAAGGATAAACATCTTCTGGTGCTTAAGCGCTACAAACTGAAGCCCTGGAGATGTAGTGTTGGAGGTGCCTCCCCCATGCCATGGACCGCTTGTCACACAAACGGGTGTAACCTAAATTAACTTTCTTGTCTTTTGAACATCAAGTCAATTGTACAACTATTAATTATATAGTTCTTCGTTCACACCTCCAGGCATAAAAACTGAATAATACTACATGTGGTCTAGGATCAGGTCGCAGAGAGAGATCTAGAGGCACGTGCACGTGCAACGCTGCCAACCGGAAATAATGGAGAAGCATTGTCAGATCAGTGATTACTACCAGGAAGACCGACTATATGTTTCACAATTTTGATATCATAGAAGAAGAACAATTTCTCGAGACTTAACAAATAAGGCGATCAGTTTTCAACAAAAAAGTGAAATAATTCTCTTCTTCCTTTTTAATATATTATAATAATGAAGACACGACTCAACAAGAACTGCCTGTTAGCCCGCCAATCTCCTCATTACACATTTTCCCCCCTTGAGCAGTTGGCGGGAATACCGTGTGACAACGTGTTTCCGGTGGCCATTTTTATTTAAAAAGAGTAGGGCAATCTAAGGAAGTCAAAATGACTTCTTTTAAAATCTTGGCACAGAGTAGAAAATATCGGAAATCATGACATAAGGCTTAGTCTGTTCATAGGCCGTTTATTTTTATTGTGACGCAACATCTCGAGGCCCACCTGATGTTAAGCGGTCTAACCTCTGCCTATAAAAGATGCATTTCATCACAAGTCACGAATTGCACTGCGATTTTCTACTCGAGGGTGGTAGCTAGACAGGCGGGCAATCACAAAATGCCCATCCACCATGCGGTGAAGCTCAAGCCGGCGGTGGAGATAATCAGGACGAACCAGGGTACGCCGGCATGGCAGTCCATGGCTATTACCGCTCGGCCATCATTGCTTCAAAATATCATAAGGCCAGCAAGAAAACCTAACTTTCACGTATGATCGAACAACGCGAACGGTTCAAACTCAATAAGGGTAGTACCACCCCGCAGTATCGAGCGCCCACCCCTGCCGCCGGGATCCGGGTCAACGACACTCCAGCGCTTCCACTGCCGTAATAACTGTTTATCTTCAAGCCTCGTGCTCCAGGGATCCAAGGATCTGGACCGTGAATCTCAATCATTGTGGGTACTTATCTTGCTGTAGTTGCTTTTTACTTCTCGTTCATCATCATCTTATTTTGTTCAATTTCAAGGGTCGGTACATGCTGACATGTTTGTGATATGGTTGCGAAAACGATGAGTGGTGGCCTATCTACTAGGAAATGATGGGAATAATAAGTGTATCGATTATGCGATATTGGCACACCAACAGGTTTTAGATTAGCAAAGACAAATAAAAAGTCCTTCTTAGGTAATTGTGTACGGTTTTATAATAAAGTTCCCAAACATATTACAACGCTCACGGAAGGGAAATTGAAGTTGTAAGTGATAAACATATTGATTAAGAAATCCTTATACACAGTTTGTGATTACTTGAACGACAAAAATGCTGGGACAATTCCGCCTCTGCCAAGCGTTCGCCAGCTACCTACGTAATTTATACAAATATTGTAATAATTTTATTACCTACCTACGTAATTTATAAAAATATTGTAGGTAATAATTTTTTTTTTTTTCAAATCAAATCAAATCAAATCAAAATTCGTTTATTGCCACACAGTAAATACAAAAAATGAAACAGCAAGAGCAAACAATACACAAGAACAAAATAGACAACTTAAAAATATTTCCTAACACAAACGTAAAAGAAAAGATCATTTCAAATAAATAAATAATGTGGGCAAAAGGAGAAAAACTCAGCATAAAGTCCGTACACATATTAATACACATGTGCACAGACGCTGTTTTTCAGTTTTCCCCTGTGCTCGAACAGGTGTTCGTCGAGCTAGAAACTTTGAGCTATGGTCTAATTGGGTAAATTTTGTAAAAAATATACAACGTTTATTACTTATACACACAAACAAATCAGCTGTAAAGTAAAATTAAAAAGACTGTGTTATATATCAAAACCAAAAACAGAGAATAATACGAATATGAGAATCCGTGCATGATGTCATGAGAGAATGTGTGAGAGTGTATAAGTGTGTGAGAGTGTGTAAGTGTGTGAGAGTGAGTAAGTGCGTGTCCTCGTTACTACCTACGTTTTTTAAAGGTTGCTTCAAAGTGGTGCTTAAGTCGATCTAGAAGGAAAATTTTCAATTTTATTTTAAAAGTGGTGGAACTAACTTTTTGTCTCATTGGTGGAGGAAGATTGTTCCACACCTTCGAAGCGCTGTATTTGAAGCAACCCTTAAAATTAGCAGTAGTATGTTTAGGAAAAGACAAAATATTGGTGTGTTTGGAGCGAGTGTTCAATTTGTGTAGGTCTTTAATCCATGTGAGCTTTTCAAATAAATATTCAGGCTTATGATTCCAGAGAACTTTTTGAGTTGTGCAAGCTATGTGTAGTTCCCTTCTAGTTTTCATGTTCATAATGCCATTTTTTACCAGATAAGGGGTGACATGCTCTCTTCTTGGTATGGCGAAACAGAAACGAGCGCATGCGTTCTGCACTTTCTGGATAGCATTTTCAGTTTTAGTCCATATCCTAGGGCCGTATACAGCACTACAATAGTTGAAAGGAGATAGAACTAATAGATCACACAACAAAATACGTAACTTTTCCGAGAGGTATTTTCTTGTGGAATATAAAACCTTCAACTTGTAAAATGAATTCCTGATTTTGTCATTTATATGTTTCATATATCTCATCTCACTGTCAAAAATCAAGCCTAGATTTCTAGCGTCTACTTCTAGAGGTATTTCTATTTTATTTATTGTTAATTTGGGATTATGTAACATTACTTTGCTAATTTGTGCTTTAGTACCCAGAATTATCATTTTTGATTTAGCTGGATTGAGCACTAAACAATTACGCGTGGCCCAATCAAAAATTGCAGCTAAATCGCGGTTCATATGCTTTAATGCATCTGCTGTGTCCTCTGCCTTAAAACTATGGTAAATTTGAGTGTCATCAGCATACAGATGATATTTACAAGTTTTAATGCACTCAGGCATATCTGCCGTAAAAATTGAAAAGAGGGTAGGACTTAAAATTGAACCTTGAGGCGATCCCCTGGGTACGCTTGCAACATCAGATACTATTTTGCTTCCGTTCTGATTGACAATCTCTACATATTGTTTACGACCAGTGAGGTAAGTTTCGAACCATTTGCACGTTTTGGGAGAGAATCCATAATATGAGAGCTTGGCAATCAGTAGCCGAGAATCCAAACAATCGAATGCTCTAGAAAAGTCTAACAAAACGAGAATACTACTAAGTCCTAAGTCAGAGGCTGATAGTAAATCATCAGTAACCTTCAAAAGCGCTGTTTCAGTACTATGAGATTTACGGAAACCAGATTGAAATTTTGGTATTATGTTCTCTTGATTTATAAATTTATCCATTTGATCATGTACTACTCTCTCTAGCACTTTAGATAGCGCAGGGAGAATACTTATGGGCCTCAAGTCTTTAAGCACATCTACTCTGCTCGTTTTAGGGATCGGCTTAACAATACACTGCTTCCAATTATCAGGAAAGGTACTAGTCAAAATGGAGCTGTTAATGATGTTCGTAATAATTGGCAAAGTCTTAGGTAATGTAAGTTTGATCATTTCCGCATTTATTCCGTCGTGACCCATCGCACTTGTCTGAATGCTAAGAATTAATTTACATACATCCTCCTCAGAAACGGTATTTAAATGAAATACGGAATTAGATTTATTATTGGATAGAAAAAACGAGAGTAGATTGTTGCAAATTTGTCCATTACCTGGAATATCCAAAAAATGTTGATTAATAAGGTCAGGGTTCATTAAATTTTCAGGTAAAGACACGCGTGGAATATTATTTATTAGTTTAGTTTTTTTAAGAAAAGTCCACATCTTTTTTGGCCGGTGTAAGTTTTTATTTACGTAATGGTTGAAAAACGCGGATTTTTCGTTTTCGACTGAGTTAGACACTAAATTTCTTAAAGATCTATAATATTCTTTGGATGAGTCCGTTTTCTTTTTGTGGCTGTTGCTAAATGCTTCATCCCTGAGTGACATCATAAACTTTATCATACTAGTTATCCACGGCTTTGGAGAATCCGCAACCCTTTTCAACTTTAGAGGAGAATGTTTATCAAAGATATGAATAATAATTTTATTGAAGTACTCTACTTTAGAATTAACATTATGTAGATCCCAGAAACCATGCCATTCTATGGTATCTAGATCAGTTTGGAATAAGTGCGGGTTAATATCATTTAAATAACGTAATTGAATAATACTAGGGATAGGTTTCGGTTTTTTTATATTAAAATCACATAAAACTAGAGCATGGTCACTTAAATCCTGGTTATGCAAAACAGTTATTAGTTTACATCTTTCTGGTACGTTAGTGATAACGAGATCAATCAGGCTCTCAGTTTCCTCGGTTATTCTAGTAGGCTCATTTACGAGCTGTACAAGACTATGCTGAGAGCAAAAGGTTAGTAATTCACGAGCTTTTGGCGATTCAGATTTGAGCAGATCTGTGTTGAAATCTGTCAACAAGCATACATAATCACAGTGCCCAAACGTACTCAAAGATTCACTGAGAGCGTCTATACCTGTGGTGACTTTCACACTCTCTGGCCTGTAGGCAGTACCAATAGCCATTTTAGCCCCCGGTAGAGTAACTTCTAACCATAGTTGCTCTAACTGAGAATCAGGATGAGACTGTATACGTGCGCGAAGACCTTTCCTAATGTAAAAACCAACACCTCCACCTCTACCTTTAGAGTTTCGTGATCTATGGTAAAAACTGTAATTAGGAATAACAGGAGCGATCATTTCTTGTCCTTCTCTTATCCAAGTCTCATTAAGAGCTAGTATGTCCGGCAAATTTGTTGTCATACTAGCTTCAAACTCATCCCTGCCTGTGTTCACGGATCTTATATTTAAAAGACCAACCCTCAAATTTTTAAACCCGGATTTTGTCTTATCCATTATCAAATATTATATGTTTATTACACATATAAACTGCTACATTTCGTGAAAAGAAGTGTTTAGTGTAGGTGTGGTGTAGCACAGACATTATGGTGCAATAAAGAACAATAAAAATACATCTGATTACAAAAATATAGAAATAAAGAACTTTTAAAACTATTTTGACAATATATATGTTTATGAAATTAATTATACTATTCAATACACGCAAAAGTTTTTTTGTTGCATAGAGTAATTGCCAGAGAAAAATAAATAAAGTCTTTTTCAAACATTCACATGGTATAACGCTTAGGTTGACACATAAAGTAGCAATACAACACAACCGATTATTAAGAGAAAATCTGAAATAATTATACAATGTACAAAGCTTAGTGCGGGCGAGAGCCTGAGTAGAACAGGCAAACTTAATCGCAATTAGGAGCAGGGCGCATTTTAAATACTGTGTCCAAATCACCTCCATGGCGAATACGAAACGCCTGTTTACCATCCGCTTCTCTAACTAGAACTCTACCTTCTCGCGTCCAAGCGTATTTCCAGTTGAATTGTTTGCATAGAGTGCGAGCACGACCAAAGATCAGTCGGTTGTCTTTAGTTAGGCGCTCGTTGACATAGATTGGGCGTGGAGTTCCTACCAACTCAATATCGCCAGTAGTCAAGTGACGCCGCGAACGCACGCATCGCAGCACTTCATCATGCACCGCGCGCCTTATCAATCGTACAACAATGGGACGCGGCCGCTGCTTGCCATCCTGACCAACACGGATTGGACCAACTCTCCGCGCTTCGACAATATCGCGCTCATCCACGGTTAAACCAACTTTGCTAAAGATGAGCCTAGTTATGTGCATGACGTTTTCGCCACTATTCTCAGTCACTCCGCTTACTTCTATGTCGTTACGAAGAGCCTGTTGCTCCCTGTCACTAAGTTCCTGTTTTAACAGGTGTATCTCAGTTTCAAGAGCTTTGGTCTTAATACAAGATGCTTCTAGCAGTACGAGCCTGGACTCTTGACTGTCCAACCTCTCTGAGAAAGCTTCCATTCTACTATTGCAACTCTCATACATTCCTCTTAGGTCTCTCAATTCCCCACGGACTTCCTCCCTAAAGGATCCAAACTCCTTTCGAAAACCACTCATTTCCCTCCGTAAGGCCCTGAGCTCTTCAAGCAGCTGCTCGCTACAGTCTTCATATCCTTGGGAAGATTCTTCCGCTGCAAGTTCTGTCATGACCTTCACAGGAGTATCTGTGTTGTCCTTTCGTGGTTCATTTGCAACGCAACACGGACATGTCCAGTTCTTTGGAGACTGGTTCGGAGTGACATTAACACATTGTCGATGGTACATAGCTTTACATTTTGTACAAGTAACGCCACCTGACAGAAATTTACCGCAACCTCCGCACTTGCTCATAGTGACAGTTTAATCTTCAAGGGATACAAAAATCACGATCAATATAGTAGATTATAATAGTTCAGACCTTGTCCGATAGATGGCGCTTATACAAGAACGACTGAAGGAATATTTATTATAATTACTTTTATCTGATTCTATAATCTACTGACTGACCGGTAGTGGATTATGCGCTTGCCGTCCTCGATTACAGCCAGAATAATGTTTCTGGTGTTTGAATCTCCCTGGGAAAAATTTTGTCCCGTCGAACGGAATTATCAACAGAATTTCAGATAAATATCACTTATTGGGTTCGAAATGCACGGATAACACTTCCACACTTAGATATCACCACTGTTTACATTCACCTTTGAAGTTATTGCACTTTTGAAATCAAAATCTATTTTAAAAACATTAAATACGGATCAGCTGTTTTGTTGACACGGTCTACCCGCATAGACTCAATTACTCAACTTGCTATATTTTATTATATAGCAAGTAAAAATAGTAACCCTTTCTTAAAAGACGTTTAAAAGAATGGCCCCGAGTTTCTTGCCCGTTCTTCTCGCAGTGGACAATTTTGTTTGCTGAACGTGGCAGTACTATGTAGAATATTTCACTATTACAATTTGTAATTGACCTTCATGAGAGCGTCGTAGTCGCCCAAATTGAATAAATGACTTTGACTTTTGACTTTGGTCTGATATACTCGTAATAAACTACATTTATTTTATTGCCGATGTATTTGATTGATAGATTGCGCATAACCTTTGACGTAGTATTATTATATGTTCTATGCTATGTTGATATAATAAATATAAACATAAATAATTTTAATCGTATGATCATAATGATTATTGACAGAATTACGTCTCGATTAAAGAAAATATTAATTTAAACGATTAATTATAAATATATTTAATTATACATAACATGATTTTTCCCGGGTAGTGATTTTCATAGATATTATGTAGTTTTTTAAAGAATAAGTAAGTAAATTTACTATATTATTTTATCATTCTATGCTTATAATAAGAGATATAAGTAGTTGCGTGTTATTTTTCGCATCATTTTAAGTGACCAGCAGTCACACATTATAATTTAATAATTTAAACACGTTTGATGTAATATCTTGTTGACCTGTAACAATGGTGTAGTGAGTTAAGTTTTGTATTTGTATTTGATGATGATGGTGTGGTTGAAGATGGTAGAAAAGATTAACCTGGAATGGAAACTGCATCTAAAAATACCTGCCGGAACACACCATTATGTGCTTGGTAAGTCACCAATTTTCTATTTGGGGTGGTAGCTACCCAAGCAGTCATTCACTAAATATCGGACTGCTATTCGGCATATAATATATTATTGTATAAAGGCGGGATTCAAACAATAGACCAGGGCCCCAATTCTCGTAGCTATTGACCAAACGCCACACTACTGCGATGCTTCTGCGATCGAACTGCTGTTAATGTCAAATTCCGTAGTCTGCTAATTCTAGCTCCTAATCGCACTATCGTATATCGTATGGCTATGCTATGGCTTGCAAATATTGCCACTGATATAATAATGAAAAATTCTATCAAACAAGCATCAGTAAAAACATCAATACAGTGGTTTACTAGCAATCAATACATTAAATAAATATACTTTAATAATTTGGCTATTTTTCTAAATAAAATCCTCCAAAATATTTTATGCCACTGTAGCAACGCAATCGCAACAAAATAGCGTACAGCATACCAAATGTGTCAAAAACTATTGATAGCAAGCCACTGACTTGCGATCGAACCTAAATAGTGGGCAGACTACGGATACTGTCAATAACTATACAATTTTCAAGTTGCGTTAACGCCGTTCAATAGCTAAGAGAATCGGGCCCCTGCTGCGTTGCAGTCCATACAAAATTAAATACTTATTGCCACTGAGTCTTCATTGCTACTTCTCGGAGTCATAATCATTTCACGTAGTTGCGAGGTTTACGTTTATTTGGCGCGTGACGAATTTGTATGCAGAAAAGCATCGTTAGATCTGTGTTGCGTTGAGAATATTAGCCACGAAGCAACACAATTAGCTAACGCTGGTCTCTGTTGATTTATTTTGTTTCATGCTTGGACATTACACACTACAAGCTATTTATAACACTAGCTACAATATACAGTCTAATAAGTGTTAGTATTTTGGTATACCAGAAACACTCATAGCCTTGCTGGCCTGGAAGTTTGTGAAATCACTATGAGCTTCCAGGACTGTTATTTAATTTATATATATGATGTTTTTAATTTTGTGATGTTCTATATATGTTACATAGACGATCAAAAAAAGGACATTGAGTCAATGCGAAAAAGACGGGAATAAAACTCTGTGCCATATGAATTTTTATTTTTTTTATTTTATTGTGACGGAACAAGCCCGAGGCACACCTGATGTTAAGTGGACTAACCTATGCCTATAACAGATGCATTTCTATATTACGAATTGCACTGTGCCCGTTGTTGAGACAGGGTACTGTAGCTGAAGGCGGTGGATCTTGTGGTTGTAAATGACACTTGCTGTATTGTATTAACAGTTTAATGATATGAAGCTTGACAAAATAATTTCTTAGTACATAAAAAATAACTTTCATTGCGTGTCGCTTGTCTGATGTCCTGCGAGAAGTGAGTTGCTTGAGAGCTCGTAGCGCCGTTCAGGTTAGTCGGTATGCATGTGTGTGAGTGGGAGTACCAGACGCATTACAACACACATGCAAGGCGTCAACATATTGCCACCCCGAGAGTGGATTCATGCTCCTCATCATCAGGAGTGTTTGCAGGTGCGTCGAGCTGGAACTGGGCTGGTGACACTTTAGATTGCTCGATTGGTAGTGGGCATAAGCGGTTAAAGGCACGCTGGAGGGTCCCTGAAGTTGTCCGTACGTCCGCTACTCTAGATACGCCATGGCTGCCAGGATATAGGCAGGTCACTCGCCCGAGCAGCCATTTATTAGGAGGTACGCGATCGTCTTTAACAAGTACCATTTCTCCTAGCTGCAGGGTTCCGCCATCTCGAAACCATTTCCGTTTTTTCTGTAATTCTGAAATGTATTCCTTATAAAAGCGGTCCCAGAAATGGGCTTTCAACTGTTGAATTCTCATATATCTCGAGAATGTGCTTAGCTTTTTGGGCTCTTGTGCTGGAGGAGAAGGTAAAACTGTTAAGGTTCGTCCAATGAGAAAGTGTGACGGCGTTAAGGCTGCCAGGTCTGATGGATCGGTGGATAAAGGGGTAAGAGGTCTTGAGTTTAGGATAGCCTCGATTTGGGTAAGAACCGTATTCATTTCTTCGTAATTAAGGTTAGCATATGATAGAATCCGTTTTAAAGGATACTTTACTGATTTTACCGCACTCTCAGCTAGTGCATTAAAATGGGGACTGTATGCAGGCGAAAATTTGAAATTAATAGACAAATTTGACGCGTAAGAACCGATATACTCCGCATTCGACCTTAGAAAACGAGCTAATTCACTACAAGCGCCTACGAAACATGTGCCATTGTCCGAGAAGATGTTAGCTGGTTTTCCTCTGCGGGCAATGAACCTGCTTAAGGCAGCTAAAAAGGTTTCAGCGCTCAGATCGGTTACAAGTTCTATATGTACTGCTTTCACGGCCATGCAGGCAAAAATGCATAAGTATGCCTTAATTAGATGGCTACCTCTGCCCTTGCGGTTCAGTATCATTACTGGACCACAGTAGTCAATGGCTGTATTTATGTATGGGTATTCAGTATGGAATCGTGTTTCAGGAAGGTGGCCCATGATTGGTTGTTTTACTCTTCCTGAAAACCTACAGCATGTGATACAGTTACGAACAGTTTTTCGTGACAAGTTTCTACCATTCAGAGGCCAAAACTTATGACGAATACTGGTAAGCAATAACTGAGGGGCTGCGTGCATAAGTAATTTGTGGTGATGGGTAAAGATTAGCGTGGTGAGATGATGAGAAGCGTGTAGTAAGATTGGATGTTTTGTGTCATAGTCGTAATGAGAATTTACTAATCTACCACCTACTCTTATCAAACCATCAGTATCCAAAAAAGGGGTTAAATTCAGCAACTTATTCTTTGAAGGGAGTTGTTTATTGTTCTTCAGCAGCTTATATTCGTACGCAAATGTTTCCTGCTGTGATATTTTACAAAGAGTGATTAATGAACTATTTAATTCGTGCAATGTTAGGAAACCAGTGTTTTTAGATTGTGGGTAGCGGCAATTATGCGCAAACCTTTGTATATAGGCCGTGACCCGCTGTAGCTTACCAAATTCAGAAAATCTAATAATAAATTCATTCGGCTGTGGCTCTGATATCGTCACGAGAGTTTGAACTTTAAATTCTGGCAGTTGACTGTCTTGTAAATGCGGTGCTGGTTGAACAGGCCACTCGGTCTCGGGTTTCAATAAGAATGCCGGGCCTGACCACCATAGACGGTTTGCTTCTAGTTGTTTTGTGTCTGCGCCTCTGGTTCCTATATCACTAGGGTTACACTGGGTTGGCACAAATTTCCAAGCACAAGGGTCAGTAAGAGTATTGATTTCATGAATTCGATTGTAAACGAACGTTTTTAGTAGGTGAGCTTTAGGTGACTTGATCCATCCAAGGACAATGGTTGAGTCGCACCAATATACTGATCGAGTTGTTTCCATACCTAATGATGATTTGACCTTGTCAGCTAGACGGGCTGCTAGCAGAGCACCGCAGAGCTCCAATCGCGGCACAGTCATGGGCTTGAGAGGGGCCACACGACTCTTTGCCGTCACCAGTTGTACCGAAATATTATTATGTTTGTCGATTGATCTTATATATACATTTGAACTATAGGCGAGAGTAGATGAATCACTAAATGTATGAATTTCACATATTATCGGATTGTCACAAATGATACGTCTAGGTATTTTAATATTGGAAACACTCGCTAAAGACGAGATGAACTTGCACCAAGATTCTTGAATGTCGGAAGGAACAGGTACATCCCATGCTATTTTTGATGCCCATAATTTCTGCAATATTATTTTTGCTTGTAAGATGCAGGGCCCTATTAGGCCAAGGGGATCGAACACCTGCGCAATAGTTGACAGGATTGTACGCTTTGTTGTGTGTTCGTGTAGTGTAGTGCTGACTGAAAATAATAATTTATCTTCTTGACATGCCCAATGTAATCCTAACGTTTTTGCATATTCGTGATTGCTTAAGTTTAACAATTGGTCGTGGTTGTTTTCGCCTATGATTTTTTGTAAAATGTGGTTACTGTTTGAGTGCCATTTTCTTAAGTGAAACTGGCCACTGGCTAGCTGGCTTATAACATCCTTGCAGATATCTATCAGCTGGGCAGGGTTGTCGTGCCCGAAGGTGAAGTCGTCGACATAAAAGCCTTGAAGTATCGCGTCAGAAACGGGCTTCTTTGTGCATTCCCTTCCCAGCTGAATTAGACATCTGGTAGCGAGAAATTGCGCGGCAGCAGTTCCATAACACACAGTGTTTAACTTATATTGTTTAAGCTCTTCGTTTTGTTCAAAACGCCATAGAATCTGTTGTAACATACGTTGACCTTCGTTGACGTTGACCATGCGATACATTTTTTCCACATCAGCAGTAACAACATATCTATGTTGGCGAAATTTTATTAAAATAGTAATGAGATCATTCTGCAAGGTAGGGCCAACCTTTTGAATTTCATTAAATGAAGGGGAGTTGGATGAACTCCGTGCTGATGCTTCAAAAACGACTCGCAGTTTCGTTGATAAACTCGTTTCGCGTAAAACGCCGTGATGAGGCATGATGTATCTATATGTGTCCTTCTCTGGTGTTTTGTTTTCTGTCATGTGACCTAGCGCAATGTATTCCTTAATGAAGGCAGTGTATAGAGCTTTAAATGACGGGTCGCGATTGAATCTACGCTCTAAAGTAATAAATCTAGATAGTGCTTGTAAATATGTATCACCTAACGCCTCAGGGGATTCCTTTAGTGGTATTGTAACGACAAATCTACCATCTTCTTCGCGGGTGGTAGTTTGTACAAAGTTGAGCTCGCATTCTTCTTCCTCGTTGGAAATAGGTTTGCGGGCTGAGACTGTTTCTAGGTCAAAGAACTGGGTCAATTGATCTTGAAGCTGATCATCGTAATTTGTAAAGGAATGATTGCAGTGGACTGTAGTATTGTTATGTAATGCTTGTACAGGCCCGGATATTAACCATCCGAACTTAGTCTCGGTTAATGTAGGATTGTGTTTACCTAATGAGATATTATTGGATGACAGTATACTCCAAAACACGTCCGCACCTAGCAGCATGTCTACTTGAGACGGTGTGTGGAATGAAGAATCCGCTAATGTAATGTTTTGTGGAATGTCTAGCTTTGTATAATCGACTCGTACCGACGGTGTAATGCGTGGAACCACGAAGCACTTAATAGTTTCAGTGTAGGAGTTTAGGAGTGACGATATAATGACGTCACATCGTTTAGATGAGATACTCTGTTGGTTGTTCAACCCTTCAACTAATGTCGAAGTCGAAGAGGTTGCCAGTTTAAGTTTTTGGCATAAATGCTCACAGATAAAACTAGAGGTGCTACCATTGTCTAACAATGCACGCACAGTATGTTTGCGGCCCTTGTAATCATTGACTTGAATGAGAGCAGTTGACAGTAATACTACACAATGATTGCTAGGAGTAGTAGTGAGACTGATATCCTGCGGCCTGTTTCCTTCATATGGTTGATGGGTTGACGGCGTGGCACAAAGCGAGACGCTACTGGTTCCCGAAACAGGCTGTGACAGATCCATGGTATGTTTCAATATGTCAGATTGTGTTTGATTTGATGGGCTAGATGACTCAACGATATGAAGCAATGTGTTGTGAGATTTATTACAAAGACGGCATGATCCTAATTTGCATTTATTTGCGGTGTGTCCTTGCCTTAGACAGTTTAGGCATAGCTTAAGGAATTTCACCTTTTGAATACGAGTTTCAATAGGGAGCGATTTGAATTTCATGCAATTATAGATAGCATGGCTATTTTTGCATAACGGACAAGAGTATGATGTCTTTGAGGTTGGGGATTGTGAGTTAACTGTGAACGATTTTTGCCTAACGTGCGTGACGTCACTGTGCCTACGTCGTGCGCTGCGTTGCGCTTCTTCCATAGTCTCTAATAGATCAGCACGGTTTGTGAGAAATCTATTTAAGTCTGCAAGGGTAGGCAACTCATTTATTGAATTACGATATGTTTCCCATTCACGGTTTGTTACTGCGTCCAATTTATTAGCGACTATATGTATGATAAGCACATCCCAACCGTCAGTGGGCAAGTTTAGTGTTTTTAATGCTCTCAAGTTACGATTGATTGTGTCAATGAGATTACGCAGAGCCTTAGAGGATTCCTTTGCTAAGGGTTCAATATTAAAAATAGCCTGAACGTGATTGTTGACAAGAAGACGGTTATTATTATAGCGATCGCACAGTAAGTTCCAAGCGACATCATAATTTTCAACTGAAAAGTCGAGACATCGAATGACTAAGGCAGCAGAATCCTTTAAAGCAGCGCGTAAATAATGAAACTTGCTAATTTTCGGTATTGTGTCGTCTGAATGTATGAGAGACATGTATGTATCGCGGAATTCCAGCCAGTCATGATACTGACCCGCAAAAACGGGCAAATTGATAGTAGGTAGTTTTAGTTTGGGCCCACCTCTATTTCCAGGCACAGTACCAGAACCTGCAGCCGATCCGAAGTCCGCAGAGGTCTCCTGCTTGCTCATCACCTCGCGGGCAGCCGCGATCGTGCTGAAGTACTGTGTCTCGAACGTTTCTCGCTCCATGTATTGATCAGCTGGAATTTCACACACATTTTCTATGTCAGTTTGTGCGCAGTCAAAATCTGTATAAAGTTCTTCGATTTTAGCTAATCGTATATTTAGTTCATTGATTTGCAATGTGCTTAAAGAATTACAACTCTGAATTACGTCTAAATATGCTTTAAACTGTGTGAGTTTAGCCTTATAGCTTGCACGCTTTTTGATTAATGATTTAAACTCCATGATTGTGGACTTTATTTCAATGATTGACTTTATTGACGCTGAAATAAACGTTTAATTAGGTTGCTATGCAATGAAAGTAAGAGGAAAAAAGAATAACTGATAGTGATAGACTAAAACTGAAATGATACGTAAATTTTATATTACGCAGTACTGAGCGCCCGCGTGGCACAAAAATGCAGTGATAACAAAGCGAACGAAGCACGGTGCGCTAACGCAGCGGCCGACGGCTGTCGTGCGGCGAGATGCGGCCGGCATGCAGAGGTAATCACGCGCCTATCGCGTGACCCCAGCTCACACTGGAATGCGAAATAGAATGCGATTAAGCTAAGAAATAAATATTATCCTTACACAATCACGGGCATCCAAAATTACTCAGGCCTGAATGAACTAAAGATAGGTACTCGGTACATATACGTTAGACTTATTGATTACAAATTGCAAAGGTACGAATAGAATTCAGCAAAGTTTTCAAAGGTTTTGGTAGGAAACAGTTGATAGATCTGATAATGCATAGATATTTATTGCAATGATGACTTCCTGCAGTATTCAGAAGCAAGGAGTGCGATTGACTTATGGCACGGTTTGTGATTAATGCGTTTGGCAGAAAGAACTTAATGCTGCGAAGAAATAATAGATATCTTTGTATGTAAAGAGAATGATTAGCTATTAGCAGGTGAGGATAAATTGGAACGAACTTACAGTTATGCTATCTTTCCAGGTTCTTACACTACACACGTCGAGCCCTCGACAATATTTTATGCCATTTGATTTTCCTTTCAAACAGGTAGGTTTTCCGTTAATCCACTGGATAAATAATACTTCTTCGATCTTCTTTCTGCGCTCCAATAATTGTATGGAATTATCTTGCCAGCCACAATGACGTAGTAACACGATCCACGTAATGGCCGCTCCGAGTCGCCTTCACAGTATTTCCCGTGTCAGAAATGCAGCCGCTGGTTTCATAGAAATCCGGCTCGAAGGACCAATTGTTGAGACAGGGTACTGTAGCTGAAGGCGGTGGATCTTGTGGTTGTAAATGACACTTGCTGTATTGTATTAACAGTTTAATGATATGAAGCTTGACAAAATAATTTCTTAGTACATAAAAAATAACTTTCATTGCGTGTCGCTTGTCTGATGTCCTGCGAGAAGTGAGTTGCTTGAGAGCTCGTAGCGCCGTTCAGGTTAGTCGGTATGCATGTGTGTGAGTGGGAGTACCAGACGCATTACAACACACATGCAAGGCGTCAACACCCGTCACACTAAGACGTACAGTTGTTAGGTCTCATGTGTCTGTAATTTTACTGGCTCTCAAGGGCTGCTGCCGGAACACACTGTTAGGTGCTTGTCGATAGATTTACTACTTGATCGCTAGCCAGGCGGGCATTCCCAAAATGCCCTTCCACCATGCGGTGAAGCTCAAGCCCGCGGCGGGATTGGAACCATGGACCTGCTGCACGGCAGTCCATAGCCAATGCCACTGAGCCATCACTGCTTCACTTTGTCCATGGTTTGATACACACCGCTGGCTTGAGCTTCACCGCATGGCGGATGGGTGTTTTGCGAATGTTCACTTGCCTAGCTACCACCATCCTTCCTAGATAACCTGCTGGAACCCATGACTGTTGTGACCGGCAGCAGTATACCTACTTGAGAGCCAGTAAATTACAGGCATATGAATATTTTGAAGCGCTCGTAGCGAAGTTTGCTTAGCCGTACTGAATTGATCAGCAAAGTTAAGCAACGTCCGCCGCGGTCATGAGTTGACCGCTAGTGACATTACTACTGAGAGCTTCCGTGCTTCGGAGGGCAAGTTAAACCGTCGGTCCCGGTTGTTGTCTTAGGATGGCAGTCGTTATAGCATGGTGGTAGGGCATTTTGCGAATGCCCGCCTAGCTAGCTACCACCCTCAAGTAGAAAAACTGTCGCCAAGCACCTAACGGCAGCTATCCTTGAGAGCTAATAATTCTATGTTAGCCCAAACAACATCTTCGACCACATCATCACTTACCATCAGGTGAGGTAGTGGTCAACGGCTAACCTATCAAGCATTAAAAAAATTAGACTTAACCACTGTATGTCCCAGGGTAATGGGCGCGTTAATCTCTTGTGACGAAATGCATCGGTGAGCCTCGTGAGCGTTCCGTCACAATCATCATTATCAGCCGGAAGACATCCACTGTTGAACAAAGGCCTCCTCCATAGAGCGCCACAAAGAAAGCCATTAGCCGCTTATTACCATTGGCTACCCGGGACTTTAATGGGCCTGTTCCATTAACCGCTAAGAACGTAAATTTCGATAATTTTGATCACATTCTGCGTCTGTGGTTATGATCACGTGATCGTTTGTAACTGTCATCCCCGTTCCATTTTTGGATAAGAACGCTAAGAATGCCACTAAAACTTGCAACTTCTGTCACTTTTGACATTAGATGTAGCGTTTAAGGCGAAAATAACGCCATGACCCATGTGGAAAACTTTTTGGGAGTGTGATCGTTTTTAGCGTTTTTAGCGAATCTCACTCAAATGAAACGCACCCAATGATGTCGTCAGTCCACCTAGTGGGGGTCTACCAACTCTATACGTCTTCCGGTGTAATGTGGTAACCATTCGACTCACAATACCATTAAAAAAAAGACTCCGACTCACACTTGACCGGTTTCTATTATTTTTTATTATACGTTTCACATTTTTCCATAATTATAACAAGTTTAACTACAAGCGTTCTATAAGCGTTAAAGCAATCATAAAAAAACGTAAAAAAAGCATGTTTCTTGTTTGGGGATTCCTCTCATTTTACCTTTTGTTGCTATTCGCTGTACTAACACCTATTCTGTGAAAATTTTAATCAGGTGCATATTACTGTTCCAAAGATACAACTCTTAGAATGTCAGACGGAGGGACAGCCGAGGCTGTGTAATAGGGTCCCATCTTCTAGTACTGGACTCTAAAAATTCGTGGTTTTTCAGAGGCAGAACTTTCCTAGCATCTTTGTCGTCAAAATAATCGCAAACTGTTCACCTTAGTTGGCCTGTTTCAATTAAAATTGTACTCACAACATCTAAGTAATATATAATTAATAATATATATACTTTCGACCACATCATCAGTAACCATCAAGTGAGATTGCGGACAAAACCTTTATTCCCTAAAAAACTTTGCTCCACGTCGTGGTTGTAAAATATTAATTTAAATACGTAAAAATTTTCTTACAAAACATCCTTTAGACATTCACAAGGGTCCATTTCACGAAATGCCTGATTGTGTAAGGTAAATATGGGCTTTCCACAACAATAAGCCATATGATACTGCGTCAATTTACACGCGAAATAAGCTCAGCGAGCTGTAGCTACAACGACAGCTGTCATTTAAAATGACATATGTCCGACTTACGAACTGTAAGAACAAAGCTTTACAACTTACACAGAACAAGGCTCGTAGTAATATATTCATCTCAAAGTTGAGATAGATCTTAAGATTCAGTTTTGATGTTTAATGAATCCGTCAAAAACAGCACCCTAAGATCTCACCTGATTGTAAGTAATGATGTGGTCGAAGGTGTTAAAAGGCTTAATCTAGAATTACTGCCTCTCAAGGACAGCTGCCGGAACACACTGTTAGGTGCTTGGCGACAGGTTTTCTACTTGAGGATAGTCGCTAGTCAGGCGGGAATTCGCAAAATGCCCTTCCACCATGCAGTGAAGCTCAAGCCCGAGGCGGAATTCGAACCATGGACCTGCTGCGCGGCAGTCCATAGCCAATGCCACTGAGCCATCTCGAAGAAAGTTTAATATATTTCATTATTATGTCTCTTCTGCCCTTTCCACCTTGTCTAAAACAAAATCAAATCTACGTCCCTTCATTCCTAAAAGGCGTGCTAACAAGATTTGGAACATTTTATCAAAATGCTAAAAAGCGCTATTGTTTCAAAGGGAGCCACCCCTCGGTAAGGGGGTGCGGGCCGCACACCCCACTCACTGTTTTATTAAATAGTGGACGGAATTATTCAACGGGACATGAAATATTACGTTATGGACATTTGCATACTCCATGCGGTGTAGAGTAAGCTAAAAAAACAGAGATTTCTTGTCAATAAGAAAAAAATGAATTAAATTTGCTTACAACGACAACCCGAATCCCAAAATATAGATAGGCCGAAATGTAATGTAGAAATACTTATAATTTGTCTTACGTTATATTATAATTTTTTTTTCTTTGCTATGTTATAAAAGAGCCTATTTATCTCTACCGGGCAACATTGGACCATCATCATTGATAGCCATAACATGGGGGATGTTATTGGACAAATCATCTCCTATTAGGAGAGGGGGTTCTTTTTATCCCCACGTTTGCAGGCGTCTTGGGGTGCTTAGTGTATTTGTTGTCCCACTTATTAGTTTTAAACATTGAAGCCGAATCTATGATGACCCAGTGGCAATAACTATGGACTCCAGCTGCAGCGCAGGGAGTGCAGGTCTTGCCGCTGTCTTGAGCTGCTCCGCATTGTTGCAGGACGATTATGCGAATGCTCATCTGGCTATCTAGCATGTGCTTCCACCCACAAATAATTAACGCTCACCAAACATCTTAAGGTGTGTTCGAGCAGCATATCTTGAAAACCAGTTCACCTTATTCTCCTTTGACACATCATAATGTATCTAAAGGTAAGATTGTGGTCATAAGAAGCCAGGCACCTGAATTCAAGCTTTTATGAATGAAATTATGTTGTTCTCGTTATGAATGATGCGTTAGAAGGCATAACTAATACTATTAGGTTTATGTGTTAGTACGTAGTACAGATATATAAATTTCTATATTCCAAAATTAAAATACGAACGCTAGTCATTGTTTAGTTCAGCTACATTAATAGATAACCAAATTATCGCACGGCATTCTCACAAAACCGTGGTATCACGGTATATATCCCAAAACTATTTACGAGTGCTTTCATTTTACGATACGGCTGATGAAACACCCAACCAGTGTCTTTTTCCACAGCATATTTAACCTGGTTGAGCTAAAGTTCAGTTGTTTTGTAAGTTACATCTTCTACCGCGACTTCGCTTTCCATCAGGTGGGACTGTGGTCAACTATTTGCTTATCTGTTTAAAAATAGGTTCCGTTATTTTTCAATTATCAGTAATATATACTGTTTACATCATCTATTATGTGTTCAGCCACAACTATGTTCACAATCAGCAAAAGTTTCAAATATAAAGTCATCTACTTTGGTACAGGCATAGTGAATATATTTTTTTTTCACTTCATTGAATGCAACTTAAAACCTACTTCAGCGTAGCAGAGTATACCTCTAAGTCACTTTTAAAATCTCATCCAACCAAATTACTTATTGGATTATCGAGTTAATAGTTATGGTGAAACACATGAAAATACACGTCAGTTAAAATTCAAGTTAGTCAAAAATATTCTCTGATATTGTCTACTCTACAGTCCGGCCACACGCCACTGACTGGACACGCGTCCACGCGTATCATTCTAAAATTGTAAAGTAAAGAAAAAAATCAAAACGTAAAGAAAGATTGAAATATGAATTATTACCACGGTAGCTTAGTTTCAAATAGCTGAACCAGGCTGAATAGCTAGATCTGTGGCAGCCTTACTGATTCCGAACGAATAAATTTTTCGTCTTTCATTCCTTTTTTAACCAATTTTCACGAATTAACGTCCTCAGTTTTTTCTTCTAAAATCTTTAAGGGTTCAGTACTAGAAAACGGGTCGTATTTAAGCCTAGGCTGTCCGTATGTCCGTCCGTCCATCTAAACTAATATTATTGTATGTTTGCAAGCAAAAAAGATTTGATTGTTTGTTTGCATTCAATAGGTTCTGAAGCTACTGGACTGATTTGAAATATTCTTTCACCATTAGAATCCTACATTATCCCTGATGCCCATAAGTGATAGAATATTTTCAAATAGTTTGGGATCCGTATGAAAACTTTGATTATGTAACCCAACGTGAAAAAAATAAAGTCGTTATATCGCGTACGCTGCGACAATGATTGACAATAGGGTAAAGTGATGTACTACAATTTTATAGAAGACAACAATATCTACAAAAAAGTCCGCAATACCATATGTCTTACTATTACAGTTATGTCAGAATAATCACTTTTTATGTGTTCCAATTAATATTTTTTGTTACATACCCGGCAAAGCCAGTTTCTAATTATGAATACAAGCACTATTGCGTGCTAAATCATATAAAATAATCTATAAAATATCATTTGCCGGTCGTCCTACGTTATTATCTTGTCATTCGGTTTAATAGCTGTAAATTTATTAACATTTGTGTGATAATTTTATTCAAAATTTCAACCTCCTTGGTAATAATAATTTCATTTTCATAATTTTTCTGTATGTTCTCGCTTTATTACAGCAAAGGCTGTGGAGACCGTCTGCGTAAACTGGTAAAAATATATTTCTCTCTACAAAGGGTGGCTATTTAATATATTTCACCCAGCTGCGGACTGAACACGCAATGCGCTATTCGAAAGCCGCCACGTTTCGCCGGGAGTGGAGCGTGACGCCAATCTCTTCATGTTATGTCCAATATGAGTTATACCCGAAGGGATAGGAAAAGGTGTTCTACCTACCCACATATAGTGCAATATGTTTTGGTCTGCTGTATAGTCGGGGTCGAGCCTATTGCAATCTAGTTGCTACTACTGAGCTAGATACCCGTGGCATTCGGACGAACACAGGCAGCGAAGTCTCATTATTTGGGCTCGTTTTTCCCTTAGGGTGCGAAACCCGAAAAAGTTTGACTTCGGCGAGAGAATGGTCTGGATCATAATTCTAACGTTACCTCCTTAACACATTTTACTAAAAACCCACATTCTATCCTACCCTCAGAATGTTTGTTTTAATCCCAGCTGCGAACTAAACAAGCCATTTGAATGCCGCCGCGTCGAGAGTGGATCGTGACCACGAATCTCTACATGATATGACAAATAAGAAAAGGAAATACGAGGAACGCTTAGGTATTTTTTGGTTATGACAACCATTATTTAAAGCAGTGATGGCTCAGTGGCATTGGCCATGGACTGCCGCGCAGCAGGTCCATCGTTCGTATCCCGCCGTGGGTAGCGACCACCTTCAACTAGAAAATCTGTCGCCAAGCACCTAATGGTGTGTTCCGGCAGTTGTCCTTGAGAGCCAGTAATTCTAGATTAAGCCTGTTAACACACTCAACCACATCATCTCTTACCATCAGGTGAGATTGTGGTCAAAGGCTTACCTATCAGCAATAATAAAATAAAAACATTTTGAATTTTTTCACGTTCTAAAGGAGATAAGTGACTACAATTTGGACCAAATAACTGCATGCTCTCGTGAAAGTGGGTCGGACCTGTCTTTAAAAAAACCTCAACCGACTCTCACAACTGACAACTTGATCACGCGTCGCATCGACCAAGCGCTCGGATGAAATTATATTACTGTTTGGGGTAATGCTAAAAAGATAACAAGAGTTCTCAAATGTCAAAAACGTTCAATTCATGAGGATAGGAATATTCCAGAAAAACAGGAAAAAGTTTTACCTTACAATCTGCGTAATAATGAAAAGCGAATTATAAAACATGATGAAATTCGGGTTGTCCCAAAAATCAGATTAGCTAAAGTACAGAAAACAATGTCATTATTCGAAAATACTGATGTATAATAAATAACCAAAAAGCTTGACCACCTTAAAATATAGTTTGTTCAAACTAAAACTTTTGAACTTTTTTGAAAACAATCCCTTCTACAAATTAAAAGAATTCATGTCAATGCAGCTTTTAGAATCTTTGATCTTAGGAGAAGTGCAAACGTGATAACTGCAAAATTATATAACTGTGTTATGTATAAAAATATTATGATTATTACATTTTAATCAATTATTTACAAAGACGTTATTAGAATTAACATATTTAAGTAGTATAAATATGTATTAAATGTACCTTGACTTGTTGTGTTCTCCTCAGGGGTAGGCAGAGATGTTTAAGAGTAGAGTGCACAGAGCGCTTTCGATACAAACATGGTTTCGTTATATATTATATACCAAGTGTTCGAACTCGGTGGTGAGCATATTGCTGAGTAATATCTGTGCTTCGTGTTTGTCAGTTTTTCGATTTATTATCTTTTTTATCCCCGATATGTTAAAATAACAATACCAATACAAAACGATTTTTCGAATTATTTTTGAATATACTTAATTTAACGGAAATCTGGCAAACTAGAAGCATAGATATAAGGCTCAAGGATATACATGCAAAGTTTTTCCGAGTTTGAACTCATTTTGTATATAAAATATGACGAAACTACGTTTGTACGGAAAACGCTCCGTAAACTCTACTCTTAAGCATACAAGTTTCAACAGATATGTTTGATCTTTAGTAATAAGAGCGATCCTATTGCCATCTATTGGGTACAGTACTAGACTACGGAATTTTAATATTGTTATGTTTGCAATAACGCCTGTGTGAGATTTGTCAAGATAGAGAGCATTTATTTAATCTGTAATGTAAGCTCATTAAATTATAAGATGTTTTCAGGCGGTAATGCCATAATCTAGTCCTAGCTTAAGGTAAAGTAAATGAGTACTACTAGTTCAGTACTTAACTATCCCACTTACTAGGTTTTCTACACAAAGGGAATCATAAGGATACTTCAAAAACACAACGTTTATAGGAACACATAGAACACTTTAATAAGAATAATACATCATTAGGGTCACATGGATTACTTCAAAGGTAATATTGTATAGTCACATTTCACAACGATAATACAATAAAAAGGGCGAATTTGGAAGCCTACAAACATAGACCCATACACAACATATGAATATCAGTTACGTTACATTAAATAATATAATACAGTACTTAACTCAATAAGTCTCGATGCAGCAGTCACTTGTGAAGAATAAAGAGAGTCTCAGTAAGTGGAGACCTTGGTTTTATAGCCATGACTGGCGCCAAGTGTCTGTCGCATATACATTAAAGCTCCCGCCATATTTACCACAACCAATCAGATACATGAAAGTTCCCTCCAAAACGCATCAGCCAATCCGAAATAAGACAGGATGTTTCATCATTGGCTAGTTCAGAATGAACACAGATATAAGCATGATTTCAGTGTGGCGGTTATTAAAAATGTAAAATATCAACAAGTTTTAGGATATTCTAGGATAACATAATGAGTAACTTCTTGTTACTTATTTACTTAAGATAATCTAAGCTTAACAAATATATAATTCTAACACGGCCATACTGACAGTACTTCGTCCACGAAGTACAAATATAACACCAGGCAAACTTCGCTTTAAAATAATTATGTATAACTTAAAGTGACAATAGTATTTATGCAGGAAAGATTGTTACCGTGTATGGCAACCCACAATTATTTGCACAAAGCTTGCTTGATAAAGAATTTATGTACTAAGTAATAAACAGAACGCTTAAACAGTCTTTGGTTCGAAGTCACCACAGAGAAAAACAGCTTATCAATTATCTGTAAAATTATTATCAAATGTTCATAGTACAGACCCAACTCATCTGTTCAGGTGGCAGAAAAAAGAACTACAACATTCCTTCAAATTGTGACAGTTTATAGTTGATTTCCATGACCAGTAACGCCCTCGAAAACTGCACAGTTAAGTTGGTGGTACTAAACACATGGTGTATATATTTATTAGGCGTGGAGGGTAGATTATCTTTCTACGCGTAGACTGTTGTGACTTGCTATCTCTCGAAAAGAAAATAATATCATTGGAATGGAATCAAAATACATTCAATACATTTGTGAAAAATGCAACATTCCCTTTTACTACGTTGTTATATTAAGTGTCACGAATAAATATTATGTGCTAGTACATAATTCGAAAAGTATTCCAGGTTTATGTACGAAGTAAATACTGATACTAAGAGTTTCGTAGATAGTTTCCAGTTTAAACTACATATTTGATAACATATTAAGCAATAGGGAGTTTAAAATTTGATTAGAACGACTGTGGTAAATTTCTGCAATGCAACTTTTAACTTGCTTAGTTATCAATTTGAAGTTTTATCGTCCACGTATTTTTTAGACAATTACAAAATGTACCATTAAACATTGGACATATTACATTTGACAACAAACGTCTGGACCTTTTGACTTCACGACATAAGTCTTAACCATAAGGACAAAATTGGGTTTTCCTTTTGTGATTTGGACGTTTTTACGTCAGGGCTTAAGTATTTTATCCAGAATAATAGGATCATCATTTGTACACGTAAAACAACTTTTCTGATAACAACAGGCAGTCTACCTACATGTACTTATGTAGCAGTAAAAATAACACTTTAAATTCTCATGAAAAACCCTAATCATTTTAATAATAACCAGTTACCTAGACACGATGATTACATTCACAAGCCGCCATGTGAGACAACCATCGCCAAGTAAAAGGTCGACCGGCTTTTACCAAACAGTTTGCCATTTGAATAGACGTGCAGGTCGCATTCACTTACTGCTCGTGAGATCAACAAGCACCAATCAAATGGGTATGCAGTGTAATCAATTTAAACAGTAGTTGCCATTTGAATAGACATGCTGGTTGCATTCACACACTGCTCGTGAGATCAACCAGCACCAATCAAATAGGTAAGCAGTGTCTTTCTATTTAATATTTAATCTAGAGCATAAGTACATGTAGATATGAGTATTTTGATATTATCATTTTATGTGATGATAACTGATAATATAACATAAGTAGTTTATTTCTACAATATGTAAGGTAGCATGTCATATTAATATTCTTAACTGAAACGTACATAATTATCGTATTTCTTGTTTCAAAACAATAGGTACAATCTATCATTAAATAAATTTTGTTCAAACACCCACTCTTGTGGCCAGTATCAATATATCCTTGTGAATTACAATATTTCATGATAAACCATCTATAGTCTACACCAATCAATAAACGCAGAGGTAAAACCCCTGTAAACTTCTGTATTGTTGCATAGATTGTTTGTTGTACATTCCAGAATCCGTTCGGCCAATCTGACAATTTATAAAACATTCTACCTAATATAGACATACCGTTCCATCTAACCGTTACTTCAAAGTGTTCCAGTAACAATCATATGTTTGTCAATTAGTAATTTCCGAAAAAGAGATCGATTATGGTTTGAGCCAAAGTTTGCGTGACAGTCAGTAATGACTTCTGAAGGGATGCCAAGTGCTAACATTTGTCATAGGTTATCTTCGTATATATGTAGGATAAGACAACCTATGTATAAGAATTCAAAGTTTAAAGTGGATTTAATAAACAATACTTTGCGAAACCAACAATTAAAACATTTCTACCCATCTCCAGTTACTATATTATACAATCGATTCAAAATGCTATATTATACAATCGAGTTGATTAGTGTGAAACAGTTAAGGAGTTTTCTTTATAGGATAAAATAACCCTTGCTTAGGACCCAAACTGCTTTTACAAATATCAAGCAAAAGCATAAGTAAATATACTATATACTTTATCATGACTACTTTTATAGAATTAGCAATCTGTAGTGAATTTATTTAATGCCCATAAGATCACTGAGCAAGTAATATTACATAAGATATTCTCAGATGTTCAAAAACATTTCATATGTCACTAAGTTTTAGGGATCGTTTTTAAATAAAATTAAGAAAATTTTAAGCACAAGGTAATAGCGACATTAGTTCAGATATGGTTGTAACTTTGCTATTTATTGTTCGATATGCATTTCCACATTTAGGTTTCTAGGTTTATAGAAATGTATTCTCAATTAATACCAATAGTCACTATATAAAATGAGAACATAATTTGACTTTGAAGAAATCTAATTACGTTCGTCGTTATAATATGTACTTATTAGTGTAAATAATATAAAAAAATACACAATGACATAGCAAGTTTCATAAACTTCCATTACATATGCTAGCAAACACTAATTCAATAAAGTTCAGTGAAAGCACCTTTATCTTGAGGGATATATGCAGCAAGAACCGTCAGTTTCAGATTTAAACGTTACAACATTGAGAAAATTTTCGACGAGGTTATTCTTCACATTGCCACTACACGGTTACAGGATTGTAATCATTATAAAACAGACCCTTTGGAGGGCTTTACCTGCTTTTGCCACTGTTATAATACTTGTCCAGATGAATTATTTCGCCAATACACCGATGTCAGCGAATAAAAACTCGGTGCCACTGCCGCTAGTAGGTATTCGATAACTCGCAACACGGTGTCGTCATCCTGTTGCCAGGTTGCAGCGACGGCTTCGCAAACCACGGCGTTCCACTGCCGCTAGTAGCAGATACGAAAACTGGTAACACGGTGCTGTCATCTTGTCGCCAGGTTGCAGCCACGGCTTCGCAACCCGCGGCGCCCAAGTCTTTGAGAGTAGTTGCATCGATTCTGAAACTAATAAAAGTGATTAAAAAAATGAAGGTAGGCAATCTGAGTGATCCCACTTCTGATGTGAGATTTGTCAAGATAGAGAGCATTTATTTAATCTGTAATGTAAGCTCATTAAATTATAAGATGTTTTCAGGCGGTAATGCCATAATCTAGTCCTAGCTTAAGGTAAAGTAAATGAGTACTACTAGTTCAGTACTTAACTATCCCACTTACTAGGTTTTCTACACAAAGGGAATCATAAGGATACTTCAAAAACACAACGTTTATAGGAACACATAGAACACTTTAATAAGAATAATACATCATTAGGGTCACATGGATTACTTCGAAGGTAATATTGTATAGTCACATTTCACAACGATAATACAATAAAAAGGGCGAATTTGGAAGCCAACAAACATAGACCCATACACAACACATGAATATCAGTTACGTTACATTAAATAATATAATACAGTACTTAACTCAATAAGTCTCGATGCAGCAGTCACTTGTGAAGAATAAAGAGAGTCTCAGTAAGTGGAGACCTTGGTTTTATAGCCATGACTGGCGCCAAGTGTCTGTCGCATATACATTAAAGCTCCCGCCATATTTACCACAACCAATCAGAGACATGAAAGTTCCCTCCAAAACGCATCAGCCAATCCGAAATAAGACAGGATGTTTCATCATTGGCTAGTTCAGAATGAACACAGATATAAGCATGATTTCAGTGTGGCGGTTATTAAAAATGTAAAATATCAACAAGTTTTAGGATATTCTAGGATAACATAATGAGTAACTTCTTGTTACTTATTTACTTAAGATAATCTAAGCTTAACAAATATATAATTCTAACACCTGCTTGGCGAATTACATTACAAAATTATAGTCATGTCGGGGATTCGAACCCGCGTCCATCCACCCCTTTAGCCGGGGTATGCTCTAACCAATTGAGCTAACATGACACAATGATTCATAGCTCTAATTTTTGCTCTCGTTTCATCCCGATACGACGGTTGGAGAAACAAAAGCAAAAAATTGAGTTATGAGAATTTGTAATTTTGTAATAGACTACGGAATGTTACTGAGAATAACTCTCGTAAAAACTCAATAACTTGTCAGACCTGGGGCTCGAATCCAAAACCTCGAGTTTCCAAAACGCAAAACCAGTTTTTTTTTTTATTTTGCGCACTCACACCAACTAGGAGAGAGAGATAATCACAGACTCGAAGTGATAAAATACACACGACCACATCAAATCACCCCATGGGGTGACGTTTGACTATACATTATTAGATTCTCTCCCCATAACACCCTCTTTGATTCCTACCCTTCAGTGATATTTGTGGATCTATTGGATTATTGCAAAGAGTATAAAGTATACTAGCTTCCGACTGCAGTTTCACCCGATATTAAGTAAACCGGGCACCGGTGTCTTTTGAAGTGCCATCTTACTTAGCGATTCCCAAGCGTTGCGATTATGGCAAGCCCCTCCCCTCTAATTGGGGAGCTTATTTTCAATGGTGGATGTTAATAATGATGATAAAAAACATATCGTCAGGCCTGTAATCAGATAGGGGGGAGAGGAGCAAATGTGTCTTATCACTTAATTACGTTCTGCTATACTTACATTATCATGGTTCAATTCCAAGTTTATTGCCGTCTAACGGGCACAAGTCTTCAGAATGCTTTTGAAAAACTTAATATTTTATGGCGACCCGGAGATAGAAACATCGAAAATTTAATGTGGCTGTATTTCACACCTTCGCGGGAGTCAACCAAGCAGGAAAATAATAGTAACAGCTTGTACAGTGAGTGTATGAAAACAAGTTATAGGTTTTATGTACAGTCGCCTGCAATAAGAAGTATACACTTCGTAATTTTTAAAATATTGTGATGTCGCTAAGTTATTAATAATCGAAGTGAACATTAACATGAGTAAATATATTCAAATTATTCTTTGATTATAAGATTACAAGATAACCTCTGATAACAAAGACATTAAGACAGAACTCTTTGCCACAATTTTGAACATTACAATGTGTATATATATCTTATTGCAGGCGTATTGTACGAGTTTTTCAGTTTTCGGTCATTAAGCTTTTTATTGAAATTGCGAGGAAATGAAACTTTTTTTAGCGAAACTAAGGTTCTGACATAGTATATATTTATTTATTTTTTCTCTTAAGAACGCCCTTTCTATTAATAGTTGGATCAAAATAGCACAGATGGCGCCACAATGAGCTATTCTAACTGTTTGTGAGAACTTTTATTTTTATTGCTGATAGTAATCAATAAAGTTTGACCACACAATCTCACCTGATGGTAAGTGTTGATGTGGTCGAAGGTTACCTAGAATAACAACAGGCTTAACCTAGAATTCCTGGCTCTCTGGAACAAACTACTTGAGGGTGGTAGTTAGTAGTCAGGCGGGCATTCGCAATATGCCCTTCCATAATGCGGTGAAGCTCGAGGCCGCGGCGGGAACCATATACCTGCTGTGCGGCAGTCCATACCCATTTCCACTGAGCCATTACTGCTTCAAAAAAACTACTGCTATTTACCTTCGATTGCCCAGGGAGCTGACTAGTCCTAATTTTTCTCTAGTTAGGTATTTCATTTAGAGTTACCGTTACATTCAATACAAGCCAACCACTTCGATAGTATTGAGCAGCCTTGCAGGGTTCCGTCCATGTGTGAACAGTATCTTTATTGCACATTCCCAAACACCCGGGTGAAGGCACTCTCAATCACTCCCAAAATCCCTGTACCCGCAAACTTAACCACAACTAGCACAGAGTTACGTCCGAGGACCACTGAGGAAATGAACTTATTATTTGCAATCATCCTGTTTTTAGTCACAAAACTATCCTCTTCACGGTAGCATGCGAGCAAAATTCTGCTACGATGCCGAGTTTTTTATGAGAGCTTTTCTTTATTGATAAATATTTTCATTTGGATTTTCGAACAGAGCTTATATCAGTGCTGGTAACGTTGAGTCAGAATTAGATAATCAAATATTGTATCCTATTTAAAAAATCCTTTCTATCTCTGAGATAGGGTAAGGAGTAGGGGCGAAAATATAATAAATAGGCAATGTGCGAGTCAGGCCTCACTCTTATAGCTTCCATGTTGCAAACTGAATTTACCTTGTCAACAAAATATGCGCTCCAGGCTATCAGTCAAGTTAAAAACTGACATGAAATACAGACCTCCCCTGCAGATCTGCATGAGAGCACTTTTAATTAGTTTGCGCCCTACCACCCCTCACCCCCAATGTAACTATAACACAAGCTGTGGTTGTGGTCAGAATTGCAGATTATATAGTAGGTAGTAAGTAACCTTTATAGGGTGCGGTCCGAAATGCTTCAATAGTACCAACTGTGCTAACAGTACGTACAATTGGACCGATTTGCATGGGCACAGTCTCGGCTGTTTGCATTACCAACAATTCGGACCAAGCAAAAAGGTCTCAGATGTTTAGCTTTTCACTTTTAATTTGTCGTGACCGATTAGTTACAGGTTTGTAAGTAAGCTAATTCTTGGTCCGAAATGCGCTCAGGCAAAAGAAGCCAAAACTTACAAAGTCCCCAGTAGATAAAAATCACACAAAGAAATGGTGGAGCCATAAACAACGAACGAAAGAACCGTACTGAATCATGCGTTTGACAGTGACATACAAGAGGAGGAAATACCTACCTATACATATAGGCGTATATGTACATAATAAAATGTAGGTGCATATTATAGGTACTATTTCTGCTAATTTGGATGAAAATGATAAATCGAGAATTTTTGCTTATATATTATTGTGAAGATAAATACACCATAGAATACACAATTATCAATACTACCATACATTTCAATAGCTTCCAATAATCAATCAACCTATCAATTAATACCTAAAAAATGCAAATATTCTTCTTTACAGAGAAAATCACGTGCACTCGAATAAAAATATGCCGAGCCCACAGATTTTATTATAACAAACTAATTTTTATCAGCACGAATATGTGAAGCGCTCGTAGCGAAGTTTGCTTAGCTGTTCTTAAGCGATAAGCCAAGTTAAGCAACGTCCGCCGCGGTCATGAGTTGGTTGGGTGACCGCTAGTGACTACTACTGAGCGCTTCCATGCTTCGGAGGGTACGATAATATTTTTTCTGGAAACTTCTATCTTCTTACCCTTACAGGCCTTTACATAATGCAGGCTGGCTTATTTATAAAAGAACATGCTCATTTATACACACCGTTGTGCAATAATAATTATTTTAAAGGTTCAGATAGAGACTTTACTTACAATACCAAAATTCCGTACGGCACTTCGTGGCAAAAATTGTGAGTAGTTGATGATAGTAAAGTTTTCAATAAAATACCAATAAGAATACGCCAGCTTCCATTGAATTATTTTAAAATAAAATTACACCAGTTCCTAACGAACTGTTTTTATAATTTAAAAGATTTATTTGACTGTAAGGATATTTCATAGTTATAACATAATAACAATTAATTTGTAATGATGAATATTTAATTTTAATTCATAGTGCTTTACTGATAATGAATTATTTTCCGTTGTTTTGTATTGTAATATTGTGTGTGGATGATAACTAAGATATTGTGATTTTTAATTATAAAAACATTTTTTATTCTAATTTGACATTAATTTAATAGTGTATATTTTTTATGTTTTACATAAAATTTGCATGTCCTATTGTGATGAAGCACACTAAGCTGCTTAATTGTTTAAGATCTTTGTTTTCTTAATTTATTAAGAAACTAAAGATTTATTTATTCTTAATTTTTAACCGTGTTTCTGACAAATAAATATCATTTCATTTCATCCTTATAATTATGCTGTGGTCACAATAACATTTTGAATGAACAGCAGCAATTTGTGGCTAACCAATGTTAGACAAATTTCCAAGGGAAACTTCGATGGGGTATTCACGTTGGTTCCAGGGATCATGTTAATACTGGTATGTAATAACATCCCTTCCCGCAAGCCTGAGTGCATCGATAATTAGGTTGCGCCGCACCATCACCCTTCACCCTATAAAGGTAACTATTATTTAAACTGTGATCTAGTCAGGTTCGGAGATAATTAGAGACTTGGAGAGTTACTGCTTAATTGATTGAGTGAGGAAGGGAACGTTTTAGTAGGTAAGGCAGTGTTTTGATATTATTTTGAAGCAATGATGGCCAAGCGGTTATAGCTATGGACCGCCGTGCCGCAGGTCCCTGGTTTGATCACCACCGCGCCGGCTTGAGGTTCACTGCATGGTGGAAGGGCATTTTGCGATTGCCCGCCTGGCTAACGGTGTGTTCCGGCAACTGTCCTCACCAGTAATTCTAGGTTAGCCTGAACAACACCTTCGACCACATCATCACTTACCCTCAGGTGAGATAGTTGTCAAAGATTAACCTACAAAGCATAAAAAAATATCCTTACTACTTCTTGAGCTTAATATCTATTATTCTGGTAGACCAGTTCTCCGTAAATTTAACAATTTTCAAAAATATTCGAAAAATCGTTTTGTATGGGAATTCTTATATTCACATTCAGGAGTAAAATAATAAATTGAAAAACTGTCAATCCAGAAGTATATATCAAGGTCAGGGATATTCATGTTTTTAATAATCAATATTACCGAGTTTGAACACTTGGTATTTCAAATATGACGAAAGAACGTTTGTATGGAAGCGTTACGAGCACTATAGCCTTAAAGCACTCGTAGGTAATGTATAGTACGTATGATGGGAGCAATATTAAAACGGTTTCTATGTACGAGTAAATTTGAATGTTTTATCATGTTTCGATGTCGCATTGCCAAATAATTCAAATCAAATCAAATCAAATTTATTGTAAACTTTATTAATTGCATTAATAAACACATTCCTTTTACACATAGCTAACTGGCATTTAAATTGGTAAACTCTCACATTTGTACCTAATATTTTATAATTCAAAGTAAAGTACTTTGGATGTTTTAATATTGTTATGTTTGTAATAACGCCTGCTTGGCGAATTACATTACAAAAGTACAAATTTAATTCGCCAAGCAGGCGTTATTGCAAACCTAACAATATTAAAATTATAAGGTTGCGTCATCATTTACAATTGTAAAAACAATTGCAAAACTGGCCTTGTTTGTAGTACAACGTAAGTTGAACTATAGGTGTCGCTCCATCTTAATACGATGGTTGAAGAACGAGGGCAAAAATTAGAGTTATGAGTCATTGTGTCATGTTAGTTCAATTGGTTAGAGCATACCCCGGCTAAAGGGGTGGATGGACGCGGGTTCGAATCCCGCACATTACTATAATTTTTTATCGTAAATATGTAATTTTGTAATAATTTGGATAATAATGCTTTACAAAAACACAAAGATCTCTAATATACATGCAAACCAATGGTAAGATGCGAAAATGTTTGATATTTGACAGGGAACATCCAGGTTGATTTATTAACAAAATACTACGAACACAAGCACTGACTTATAGGGATCTAAATGCGTTTATTGTAGTAGCTGTAGTGTTGTTATATACAACACTACAGCTACTACTAGGACTCATAGGCAGTCCAAAAGCTCTAGCCCACTACCAGTTGGTAGCGTGCCCAGCATGCTGGCAGCATTGCCCCGTTGAATAGCAATGCTTATTCTTTGAGCCAAATAGGTTGATTTAAGTAAGTTAAATTGTCCTAGCTAACTACATTACCGCTTCCGGATCGTATACATGGAATACCCTCCATGCCTGCAGGCCTGGGTGCACCTATCATTAGGTTGCACCCTACCACCCCTCACTCTACCCAAGCTTACTACATACTCAATCTAAAAGCATGGTCAGATTCGCAGATTAAAGAACAGGAGACAGAATCCATTTTCCTCAGGTACCAGTGATAACGTTAGGATATCAACGCATTTTTTTGTGTGTGTGACCGACCAAGCTTGAGGCCCACCTGATGTTAAGCGGACTAACCTCTGCCTATAACAGATGCATTTCATTACAAGTCACGAATTGCACTGCGCCAGTTACTTTGAGACATAGTTGTCTCATGTGCCTGTAATTTCACTGGATCTCAAGGACTGCTGCCGGAGCACCGTTAGGTGCTTGGCGGCAGATTTTCTATTTGAGAGTGGTAGCTAGCCAAGCGGGCAATCGCAAAATGCCCGTCCACCATGCGGTGAAGCTCAAGCAGGCGGTGGGGATCGAACCAGATACCTGCGGCACGGCAGTCCATAGCTATTACCGCTCGGCCTTCACTGCTTCAAACGTTTTTGCGTTTGTATGCTTGTTAGACTATTTATTTGTATTTTAACACATAGCACTATTTTTAACATTTGATTAATTACTTCGAAGACTGAGCTATAAGCCTCCATTAATAAAGGGTATCTCAGCAAGAATCTGAATTTAAAATCACCATTGTTGACTGTCATTTGTTGAGTGAGTATTATTTGCTATTTAGAAAAAAGTTGTAAAAGTATAAAATAACTTGTTGAAGTCGGTACCATAATAGTTCAAAAGTATCTTTGATCACAATATTGTGCGCATGGTACCGACAGCGACCAGTTATTTCACACTTTTGAGTGTTGAAATCGGTTCCATTTTTAGGTAAAAACGGTAAAGGTACGGGATTGATTGTCATTCACTGCATTGACTAGGTATATCATTAATAGTTATTGGAGTGTTACTCAAAAAAGTCTTGACTGATGTTGATGAAATTTAAATAGGACCACACGGGAAGCATCAGCTTTCATACAAAAAATAATCATCGAAATCGGATCACGCAGTCAAAAGTTCTAAAAGTGTTTTTTTTAAATGAAACAAAAAATATAGTCAAACTGAGAACCTCCTCCTTTTTAAGTCGGTTAAAAATAATGAAAAGATGTGTTACAGCTTGGAAGAACACAATATAGGGATTCCATTATTCATAGGGAGTATATAGTTAGTAGTGAAAATCCATTACAAAAATAGGGAACAATATTTTTTTTTAAGAAAAAATTTTAATACCCGTAAACTTTACCTATAAAACGCCGAAATGATGAGCATTATCGTTACATTCTCAAACTGTGCCAATAAAGATTACCTACTACGTGCCATGACTTAAGGGAATTATTTACTTACACTGCACGAGAAATCACGGCCTGTAGCTAACCTAGTTTCCGGGCCGTGTCATCTCTCGTTTTGGGGGCCTAAAACGATTCAACTTCTATGGATTACTTTCTTTGGGGTTTTCGAAAGTAAGGTCTATGCAAACAACCCAGAGACAACTGAGGAACTACATTCGTGAAATCTAGCAGCTCCTTGCTATAAAATGTACTGCCAAATTTGTACGAGGGCATTCCTCCCAACATAACAGTGGTAGGCATACGACCGACATGTTATTTTAAGTGAATTTATAGTTAACATCTGTTTATGTTCAGAAAAAAGTAAGTTAAAGCTATAATTCAAATACAGATATTTTTAAATTTAAGTTTTTACTCATGTTCCCTGTACTTAATAATTTTATAACTAGCTGCGCCAAAGGTTGCATCCGCGTATGGAATGATGAAAACTGATGATAATTGTTATGAGAAGTGTCTTGTCCAAGGCCTAAACTATCTATATTCTGAGATTCATCCAAATCAGTTCAGCTGTGTCAGCGAGTAGGAGTAACAAACATTATACAAATATTAAAATTTCTTATAATAACGTTCCCGTGGGGTGCCGGGCTAGAATGTCACCCCCCCATCTCTACCCATGGGTGTCGTAAAAGACGATTAAGGGTAACATACCAGAAGGTGGGCAGCAGCGCTTTCTGAGGAACTGATACCTCACACTGCGATCCCCAAGACACCTGCCAAGCCTGGGGATTATGCTTACCCCCTTAATGGGTAGGCTATGTTCAGCAGTGGACAATGCGGCTGATACAGTAAGGTGTAATGTCAATATATCATCATACCTGTATATTCCCGAAAGGGTAGGTAGACTTTACTACCCACTTTTCGTCAGATATTACAGCAACTCGAGCGAGTATCGCCAACTAGTACCAAAGCGAAAAGGCATTTAATTTTAATTTGTAAAATGAGGTACTATGTGCCAAAAAATTAGAAAAAAATAATATACGAGTATGTGGCACCAACTCAATGATTCAATCACGTGATTCAGGTACATGATTGCCAAAAACGACGCTATTTTTGCCGGTTGATCTACTCTTTGAATAAATAAGTGATTTGTTAATGAATAGATTCAGGCGTTACTTTGCGGAAATCCTTATTTAAAAATATTTTTTTTTTAGAGAAGAAAACATCAAATTAATATTTTAATAAAACACTTAAAAGTTATAAAAATATATCTAGTGACAATTCCGCCAAATTTTCCTGTTAAGCCGACGTGACGTCACAAACGCCACGCAGCCAAACCGGAAGAATTTTCGACGCTTTGCGCTTCTACACGAAGCATCCTCAGGAGGTATTGACTCTACGAGCGCAAGATCGAGAATCATTCTCGATCAAAATTAGGCGGAATTGTCACTAGATATATTTTTATATTTCTTAAGTGTTTTATTAAAATATTAATTTGATGTTTTCTTAAAATATTTTAAAAATATTTGTTATTATTAAGTGGTTTGTTAATCGAAATGCGCTTCTTTACACTTCTAATTTACTTTCCTGTTTGTTATTATAAAGTTGTTTAAAACTCTAATAACATAGTATACATAGACATTATTTCTGATAGAAAATGATAACTTCCAGTGGGACTTGAACCCACAACCCCAGAATACCATCCTGGTGCATTTACAATTATGCTATGGAAGCGGGTGCTGGTCAGTGGAATTTTCTCTACCCGTATGAATGCACGTCTTTTTGACGTAAGCGACATCTTTTTTTTTGTTGTTGTTTTGTCACGGAACAAGCTTAAGGCCCACCTGATGTTAAGTGGACTTACCTCTGCCTATAACAGATGCATTTCATCACAAGTCCCGAATTGCACTGCGCCCATCACCTTTAGACATAGTTGCTAAGTCTCATGTGCTTGTAATTTCACTGGCTCTCAAGGACTATAGCCGGAACACACAGGTTTGGTAAATTAGGCTACGAAGCTGCAAACAAAATAATGATAAATATACGCGATTTAAACCGTTTAAAGTTGTTTAATTACTATGTGTAATAATCGCGACAACCTAAGAAAATATTCTATAGCCTATGTTCATCGGGGAAAGTGTAAGATTTTAATGTTTAAAGAATTTTGCAAATCGGTCCAGTAATTTATAAGTTTATTTGTTACATACAAAAATACAAATCTTTCCTCTTTGTAATATTATAGTATAGATGGAGAAATATAACTTCCAGCGGGAGTTGATATACATATCTGGAACATATTAAGTGTGTTTCAATAGTGTTAATGTTTTTTTTTATATAACGACATATAATTGAAGCCTCCAAATTTGGAAGCCAAAACTTCAGCCATTTAATTGTCTATAAAAATTACTATCACAAATAATAATTTTATATATCTATATGAAGTCTTCTCTTTTGCGAAAAAGATATTGGACAGCTCCTCATACAATTACATTAACTTTAAATGTGAAAGTGTGTCAGTAGGTATGATTGTTTTGTCTATAAGGCAGAAAAGTGGTTTAGCTAAGCCACACTTAGTTGTTCCTGCAAGAGTGTTATAAAATCTGATTCTCCGCGGGTGAAGTCAACGGAGAAACTAGTGCTTTGTTAAATGCTTGAGAGAATCATAAAAGGGATTATGCTACTTGAAATTTCCCACAATTTTGATATCACAAAATAGCCCCTAACTCATGTAATCCACAAACTTTGACTACGGCTGACACTCTTTCTAATATTTGTTAATTCACGATGCACGCGACACAAAAATATGAATAAACGACCTAATTCTCCTAAATAATACATTTTATAATCCGTTTCCATAAAAAAAACTTGTTAGAAAATAACAAAGACTTGGCTCCTGGCCTAACATTTAAGGGTGTCCAACCCTCTCATGTCAATGTTATTAAATAGGGACCACTCCATTTTAAAACAAACTGACGCATACATTTTGAAAAATGAAAAATAATCCTTTATTGTATAGAAATAAGACACATATTGATGTTTACTAGCTGCACCGTGGTAAAAGCTTTGAATTCCCTTTGATTTCAATATTTGACAATTTTAATTTGTTGGTCAGTACGTTAAGAATGCCCTTTACTGTACTTGTAACACGGGTCATAAATGCATGGATCGATTGTAAAAGTAATTTGGTGTTTGAAACCCTTCATCACGATGTCAGTACCAGTTTTTGAGTGATCATAGGACCGTGTTAGATTTATGTGTTTTGCCTTCGGGTTATTTATGTAAATGTATGTGACATTCCGGATTTGTTGATTAAATAGTACTTTCTGTATTAATTTGAATACTGTCATGGTAGGGTCGAGAACATTAAGTACGTATATTATTATTCATAATGACATTTTATTTTAGTTTTATATTTCTTTTTCCCAAACTAAGTAATATACAGACTTCGAGAAGAGGTTAGTTTCTCGATGTATACAGATCACAGACACTTCACAGACTCGATTTTTTTTGGTTTACCTGATTTTGAACTTAAAAAGTCACTAACGAAGAAATTCTACATGAGGCATGCGCTGAGGCTCGAGATTTATAAGCTCCTCATCTCATAATAATGGGAAAAGTTGCCGTAAAAAGGAAACTTGGTTGTAGAAAGAAATCATGGCTGCATAATAAAATACGAATAAAATACGAATACGAAGCAGTGATAGCTCAGTGGCTTGGCGCCGCGGGCTTGAGCTTCACCGTATGGTGGAAGAGCATTTTGCGAATGCCCGCCTGGCTAGCGACAACCCTCAAGTAGAAAATCTCTCGCCAAGCACCTAACAGTGTGTTCCGGCAACAGTCCTTGAGAGCCAGTAAAATTACAGACATATGAAACCTAACAACTATACGTCTCATAGTGACGGGCACAGTGCAATTCGTCGTAGATGAAATGCATCTGTTATAGGCAGAGGTTAGTCCACTTAAAATCAGGTGGGCCTCGGGCTTGTTTCATCACAATAACAAAAAAAAAACGCCAGAAAATGAAAAGAACTGACGACTCTGGGAGTGACTCTTCAGTTCAAGCTTCGAGGCGACAAAAGCCGAATTGTGGTTGTAGTGATGTACCTAAATCAAACTTTAATTGAGCTCCATGAACAATCTCTTAGTATCGTGGAAAGCTGAGCAAGATATCCAATATTCCCGACTGAAGACCGATGTGACGTCGATAAAAGAACAGTTGTCCGAGGTAAAATCAGCCAACTTGGAAAAAAAAAACAGATGGTTAGTGGGAATTGGAGCTCACTGCCATCTTGTAGTAAGAAAGTTTGAGAGGCATCGGAATAAGAAGAAGACTAAGTGGTGCTCGACGAGTCCTAGTAGTCTTGATAGAAAAAGCCGGTTGGTTCATTAACTTAGAGTTCAGATTGTTGTGTGGGGAGTCATTTACGTTACGCGGAACACTCGCTCGTTTTACCACTATTTAAGGTAAAAATTGACGTTTAATGCGGAAAATACATAATTTTATCAGTTTTATCACGTATATATATATGTATACGTAGATTTGGTATATATTCCATACGATTATGGTATTCGCGGGTTATATTGTATGTATTATCTTCAAAAAATATTGAACACCAATGCATACATTTCCATAATTTACCCCTAAAACCCTAAAAAATATCAAAATATACGCACACTCGTAACCTATGTAACCAATTCAATGAATGTTATAATAATATATTAGTTATCATAATTAATCTTCTCCGAACCTCGCATATTACGTGATACAGTACAACAGTCAGACAAACTAGCAACATAACCAAAAATAATTAAAATTTTGAATTTATGGCTATAGAATTCAGCTTTCGCTTTAACAAAAATATATCTAGTTTAAGTTGGTAATATATATATAAAAATATACAGGGTGGAAACTTTCAGCGGGGCAGTAAGGGGAAGTACCTTATCCGTTGCAGCTACTCGAAAATGGTCTTAGGAGACTATCCATATTTTTTATGGAATTTGGATCCCCAGTCACAGATTTAAAAAAAAACTTCTATGGAACCAACCATCGTTGGAGTACTTAGAAAGTCACAAGTACCAAAAAATTACACACAAAATAAAATAAAAAATAGAAGTCAGATGTCATGTAAATAATAATTTATGCTAACCTCAGTATGGGGTACATATTTGAGCCGTTTGGTATAGAGACGTTGGGACCGGGAGCTCATCGTATTTTCCAAAACTTATCAGAGCCCTTGGTCGATGCGACGCGTGATCAAAATGCTGGCACCTATTTGGCTCAACGAATAAACATTGCAATACAACGGGGCAATGCTGCCAACTGGTAGTGGGCTGCAGCATTTGCCTGCCTTACTGCCTTACTGCCTGTAAGTCTGCAATGGCTTATAGTTTGTCTAAATGCTTTTATTGTAGTAGCTGTAGTGTTGTAATTAGTTCGTAATATTTTGTTACTAATATTAGTAATAAGGGTACGACGAAAGTTTTTTTTTATTACGACACAACAACGAAAGAATTTGTTTTTTTTTCACAGCCAGCCCATGAACAAACCAATATTTGATGTTTATACATCGAAAATATCTACAATTTTCTAACCAATTCAGTTTTGAGATAGACCCCGTAACAAAAATATAAATTTATATATGTAGGTACTAAAGTCAACAGCTTCTTCACGATAGGACACCGACAACTGATAAACCTTTTCTTTCATCTCTCTTAAATCAAAGTCAAAGCCAAAGTCAAAGTAAAAACATTTATTCAATTTAGGCGTCTACGACGCTCTTATGAAGGTCAATTACAAATTTTAGTATTGAAATATTCTACATTGTACTGCCACGTTCAGCAAATAAATTGTATAGAGCCACTGCGAGAAGAACGGGCAAGAAACTCGGAGCCATTCTTTTAAACATCTTTTAACAATGTGTTTACATACTTTCTATATAATAAAGTTATTACAATATTTGTTTAAATTTTAGTTGACTTATCTTACTACCCTAAAATTATGATTTTACACACTAATTAAAATAAGACATCATCACACTGTAAAATGCCAATAGGTACAATATACTTACATGTATTTATGGTTTTCTTAATATGATTCATTGAGTGATTTTCATATATATGTTGGACTATAAAATATGTCATGCTCATTGGTGAGTGTAATAATTTCTTAAAATACGAGAGTACTTTCGGGGCATGGATGCTTCTGCAAGGATCAGCCAAACATTACAGGTTTTCAGCCAAGAAAGGGCCACTGTCAGCTCGAACATTGGTCTCTGGATGAGACGTTGCTCAATTTTTCGACGCATGTTGCATCCGTGTTAATTTCATTCTATATTGGGCCTTTTGTCGTTATATATTTTGAAGCAATGATGGCCGAGTGGTAATAGCTATGGACTGTCGCGCCGCAGTACCCTGGTTCGATCCCCATAGGTTTTCAAACTCGGTGAAATTTATTATATTATACCCTGCTTCAAGCGCTCGTAGCGAAATTTGCTTAGCTGTTCTTAACCGATCAGCAAAGTTAAGCAACGTCCACCGCGGTCATAAGTTGGATGGGTGACCGCTAGTGACATTACTACTGAGTGCTTCCGTGCTTCGGAGGGCACGTTAAGCCGTTTTAGGATGGCAGTCGTTACAGCATAGAGGAAGGGCTATTTGCGATTGCCCGCCTGGCTACCTACCACCCTCAAGTAGAAAATCTTTGTCCAAACACCTAACGATGTGTTCCGGCAATAGTCCTTGAGAGCTAGTGAAATTACAGGCACACGAGACTTAACCACTATGTCTCAAGGTGACGGGCGCAGTGCAATTCGTGACTTGTGACGAAATGCATCTGTTGTAGGCAGAGGTTAGTCCGCTTAACATCAGGTGGGCTTCGAGCTTGTTCCGTCACAATAACATAAAAAAAATACTCTATCAGTCCATGCGGTTCAAGGACCAAATGCTAGCACTCATAAACGGATGACATCATAGGGGCTAGTGGCTAAGTGCCCTGCGTTTCTGCTGCTGGAGAGTCCGTGGTGTCAAACCCATCCACCATTTGCTGGCAAGCGGTATGGGACGAAATGATACAGTGGAACACATGCGGAATGTGTAAGAATTTTATAGTATTCTATATCTAAATTCAATGATATTTTTATGACTGGCGATCTTAAATAAATTTTAGTCCTGGTTTGCCGACTTGCAGACTGCGATCTGTAATAGTTTTTATGACGCTAGTTTATACCTATCAGCCGGATCGTCCACTGCTGAACACAGCCTCCCCTATTAAGGGGGTATTTGCCATAATCCCCACGCCTGGCAGGCGGCTTGGGTATCGCAGTGATAGTAGTTCTTTAAAAGGAAGGCGCTGCTGCCCACCTTCCAGTTTAGTTCCCTTAGTCGCCTCTTACGACACCCACGGGATGATATGGGGAGGCGCAATTCTAACCCGGCACCCCGGGGTGAACTTATAACTAGCTAGAAAATAATTACACAGCAAGGTATTATATATATATTTAACATTATAGTATACAAGAACTGTTCTTAAATAGGTTTACATATTATGATTTTACTAAAAATAGACTACTGAATTATTTGTAAATTTTTTTAATTATAATATTTTTTATTGTGTATGTATTAAAAGATATTATATTGGTAATCTGGTAGTAATGGCATATTAAAAAAGCAGTAATGATAAAATTGCATGAGTTGTAAACTTTATCATACTTAAATATTATAAATTAAACCGGCAAAAAACACTCACGTTGAGGATCGAATACGTCGAGGTTTATCATACTTGTGTAGTTTTATACCGATTTTAACTATTAATTTTAGGCCTAAAGCATACACAAAGACTTTATAATAAATTTATTTTCCTGTAAGTAACCAAACTCATATACTATATATATTTCAGAAGTTTTCGCTGTGTTAACGCCCACCTTTCAATCGATTGCAGCTAATTAATTCCCATCTGTTTATATTTAGAAAGTACACGTAACTATGCGCTTTGGCACCGGGCTCTTCCTTATGTTCATAAGCGTTCTGAAATGATGCCAAGAAATATGCTACAACTATCTCTAAGCTCCTAAAAACAAAGATTAAATTTCCTTGGCAAAGAAACGATGACATTTAGTAGTAATACTACACGAGAACATTTTCAGCGCAGAATAATGTGGCCCAAGACACAAGTCGGTCAGACGCACTCTGAATTTAGATTTGGTCAGTCGTAAAGAGCGTAGTTTGGTAAAAAATATTAAGGTTGGCAACTTATTCATAAAAAATGAATGCAAAGAAGAAAAATAAAAAGGCGAATAAGCCTCCAAACCCAAATCCTCCTCAGAGAGAAGAAAATGTGCCCAAAAGTGACGAAAATAGTGAAAAGCTGATATGTGAAGTGAAAGAAGAACAAATACTAAAGCCGGAAATTGTTAGTAATGTTACGGAAATACCTAAAACAGTGAGTGAAGTTAAGGAAATAGAAAGTGACATGCCGAAGAAGCCTAATAGGAATAAAGGTAAAAAGAAACATCAAGATATAGATGAAGAAATAATCAAAATTATCCATGAAGTACCTCAGAAAAATGAAACTGCACAAAATCTCGAAGTTCCAAAATCAGTCCAGTTAACTGATGCTGACCAAAAGGGAGAAAAAGATGAGAAACATGTTTTAGATGACACAAATGTAATACCTAGTGCACGCAAAAAGAAAAACAAAAAACAACCACTAGATAAATTGATACAAGAAACCAAAACCAGTGAAACAGCTTCTACTACTGATCCTGTTGAACAAGCAACAGAAGCTGTAGAAAAAATTGATACAGATATTCAAGAATTAATTTCTACTCATCCTGAAATAGCAAAACAAGATATAAAAAAGAAAAAGAATAAAAAGAAAAATCGTAATGATTCAGAGAGATCTGATAAGTGTGATAGTGCAATTTCATGCACCTCAGCTTTCCAAAAATTGATGATAGAAGATGACAAATGTCAAGCAGGACCACTTGAAAGCACGACTGACACGTCACGTAAAGAAACTCACATTAGTTCTTCTTTAGAAAAAGATATCGAAAAAAGTAGCGTTGCTGAAATTTCTCTCTCCGATGAAATAAAAGAAATTAAAATAGTTCAGCCTCAGGATGGCAAAGAACTGTCGAAAGATAAAAGTAAAAAGAAAAATAAAAAAGGTAAAAATCAAGTGCAGCAAGAAATAGCGCAGGAAACAAAAACAGAAACACCAAAAGAAACCCCTGTTCAACTGGATGATTTGCTGACGCAAGAAGTATTGTCTGAAAAAGCTTCAAAAAATTTAATTGAAACTTTAGAAATTGAAGTTAAATCCCAAAAAGGAAAAGAACCCAGTCCCAAACCCAAAGCCAAAATTGCTAAACCAGTAAAACCAGTAGAGAAGAAACGAAACGAAAAAGGAGAAACTCATCATTCAGAAAATATTCCAGTAATTGAAAGTTCTGACATTGTTAAAGAAATAGACGTCTCTGTTTCTATAATTGAGCTCCAAAAAGGTGCACAAGAACAAGGAGAGACAACAACAACGCCCCTTGAAATAACGGAGTCAATGTCTACTGACAAAATCCTGATAGAAGGAGCTGATTTTCTAAAAGCAACTGAAAAAATTAACGTGCCTATTGACGGTACCATGGGAAAGAAGAGAAAAAAGTCTCCCAAACCACCAACTACCAAAAACACGGAAGAAAACGTGAAACAAGATGATGTAGTGTTGCCACTTAAGAAACAATTTGAACTTCTGAAAGAAGACACAAAACCTCTTACAATCATTGTGCCTGATTTGGTACAACCAAATATAGATATTGGTCCCCATGAAAAACCAATAACGATATCAGATACTAAGAATGAAGAAGTTTCGAAACCACAACCAGATCAGAAAAAAAATGTATCAGATACTATATTAAGTGAACAATCTTTGACGCCTGATATGCAAAAAGATGATGGATTTGAAACAAAAACCAGCAAAAAGAAAAAAAAGTCACCTAAGGTTCCACAAACCATGACACAAAGTTCTGAGACTAAAGCTAATGAAGCTTCAAATTCTGAAAACCTTAAAAAAAATCAGGGCATTTTTAAAGTAGAAGAAAGTATTAATTTTCCTCAAGAGTTATCATTTTCATCAGATTTAGAAATACAAAGTGTTAAAGCTGGTGAATCTGAGGCTTCAAGTTGCGATACAGTTCCTGATGTTGTTTTTGTGAGGTCATCTAGCCAGCAATTTCTTGATGATAACAATAACACGATTATACAAGAACTCATGCATATTGAAGAAATTAAAACTAGTGATCCACTTTCTATACCATTTATTGAAGGTCCAGGTGAAACACCAACAATAACACCAGAAATAGTAACTTCCGGTATTGTGATTACAGAGATTGAACTTAAAACGCCTGTTGAAGAAAAAACCGACATTAAATCTAAAATAATGGAAGTAAACCAGGACATGGAAGAGTTGAGACTATCAATTGAACGCTCGCTTGCTGAGTTTACGGCATTAGAAAAAAGTGAACATGAGTTAGAAGTTAAAGACGAAGCTAAAACATCAAGAAAAGAAAAATCTCCTGTTAAAGAATTTAAACGTTTAAATGTAGATAAACCCATCAAAACTCCAGAAATAAAAGACGACATTCCGACAAGCACAGAGAATAAATATCCTGAGAAATCTAGCCCTAGTAAAATTGAGGAAGTATTTAATCCTGATTTTGACGATACACCTCCAGTTTGCCCTGCAAGGAAAGATAACAAAGGCAAAAGCAAATCTAAAAAGAAAGGTAAACAAGATACTAGCCACGTTGTCAGTACAACAGTTAGTGAGTCAACTGCTACTGCACCTAAAAGTGATGGAAAAGAAGAGAAAAAAGAAAAAACTGAACAGAACTCAGAACAAAAGTCCGACACACAAGAAAAGGGTAAACAAAAATCAGCCACGGTTGTTGACGATGACAATAGCAATATGTCAAAAGACGTCGACAGTGCATATGAACCACTACAAAATTTGGAGTCCATCCCGGATGCAATAAATCAAAATGAGTTTGATCCAATTGAAAAATTTGAAGATGCACTGACGTCAAGCGTTGATGATGTAAATATAACATTTGAAATGATTGCCAAAGAAGTTGATAACGACAATATTGAAATCCAAAAAAAACTAGCTGCCAACAAACCCGAGATCAATATAACGGAAGCAGCAAAAGAAGATACAAACAAGAATAGAAATGAACAAGTAAACCCTGTTTCGCAGCCAAAAAACTTGTTAGGCCAGACAGATATTCCTGTACGATCGAATAGAACTGACTATAAAAAAGAAAAGAATAAAACACCTAACGCACGCCAAGCGAAGGTTAAAATAAAAGATTCCATGGACGTAGAAAAGAAGCAATCAAAAGAATCTCAGACTGATGTTAAAAAAGATGCAAAAAATGGAGGAGATACATCTGTGAAAGAATCATTTTCGAAAGTAAAGAATGATAATGAAGAGTATATTTATAAGTACAGTTTCAGGAAAGTATTCCTACAAAGTGCTTGTCTTGTTTGCAATAAGGATTTGAGCAAAATACGGGTGCCATGTGGATATTGCAACTTAGTGTTCTATTGCGGGGCTAAACATAAGGATGAAGACTGGCCGCAGCATCAGGCGCTGTGCTTCGCTGTATCTACCCTGGCTCATATGAAAGGTATTGAATTTTACTATTTGTTTAGAAAAAAGGTTGTTTGAGAGAAAATCATGTCAATTCTGGCTGAAATCCTGAAATAACAGTTGCTTTTAGATAAAATATTTCACATTGACTTTGATATTTCTTATTATAGTATTTTGTGATACAATATAGCTGTAACTACGTTCCGAAATTGATATTTACTTTGTCAGAACCCAGGACGTCGAGATTCTATTGCAATGTTTATGCACAAGGTTTGTGGATACTGATAATAGAGACCCGATAATAGTATCTGAAGGTTGCCATTAAACTAAAGCGCTGATATGACGCGATGTTAAGTTTAAGTTCTTGAAAGAAAAGTTATCAGCAAATTAAAAGTTAAAATAGGAATAATCTGTTCCTATTAAAACCATGCGGAAGAAATAAGCATATCAGAATTCATGGTTAATTCTGTGTTTTAAACTTAATTCATAATTATATGCGGTGGCTGATTTGAACCAGATCAAAAATGATGTCAATTTGCGTTATTTGCTTATTTTTATTGAAACGTATCAAATATCAACTTTAATGTTTGAATCCCAGATCAGAAGCACATATATGCTGACGCGCAGAACACAACCGGGCAGGACTACAGACTCCTGCGCATGCAGATGATAGTTTCCTGTGAAAAGGTGCTCAAGCGGCGACTAGTACCGTGGGAACAGGTATATTTAACATTTTTGTACCATCGTTTGTACCTGAAAGTTTTTTAAGTAAAGTACTTCATCCGCAGAATTCTTATCTACTACAAAGAAAAGCATAATAATTGAAAATTTACAAGAGATAGTAAAACAGTTACTTTAAATACATTTACTTAGAATAGCGATAACTACTTTTTATTGCTGATAGTAAGCCTTTGATCACATCGTCACTTCAGCTCCACTCCTACTCTACGCTTAATTCTTGCTTATGTGGCTGCATTCCAGTTTTAAGCTCTTGCACATCTTTTTTTACCCGACTGCTAAGGAAGGGTTATGTTTGGCGACCTTGTATGTATATTTGTCTGGAAATTTCTTCATTACTTCGTGTCTTCAAACCACTCGATTGATTTAAGGGACACCCTAAATATCACACAGTCATTAAAACTTAGGCGTCTAAACAGTCAATCGTGCGGGATGTGAGGGACGAGACACGTGAGCGCTGTCCCAAAGTTCATAAACCTTGGCCGCCGTACTTAGTTTGTAGTCGGGGACAGGTCGTTCAGGGCTAACTCGTATTTGTTTCGATGAAACATTATTGTACATTATATGCATACGACGTGTGCTGTATGAGACTACATAATCGTTTCGCACAACAAAATACCTGCGATTATGTAAATCAGTTTCCACGTACAGAAAAGTAAATATTCTTTCACCTCATACTGCTCAGAAATCTATTGTTTATTATTCGAAATCTGCATGGAAAAGTGCTCTACCGTGAGGACTTTCCTCGCTAGAGTGAGGTGAAAATTTGTGTGTTGCGCTCGGTAGCAAAGTTACTTTGCGTCTCGTACCTTTGAAACCTTAGTTACGCTCAGGATTCGATATATTTAAACCACTTGCTTTGCTTGTGGTTCAATCCTTCTCTTCCTCAAGTTTCAAAAAAAGAAGTCGCACCAAATAAGAACTTGACAGCCTTGCACAACAGATAACTAGTACTTAATGATAATACAGTTTTGTTATTGTGATAGTCTTTTTTCAGTGGGTTTTTGATTTTGCTTACTATTTATTTTTTATCTTACATATCTCTTCAGCTATTATATAAAAAAAACTCAGCAGTTGTGACATTTGAGAGCGCGCGTTTTACAGTTCTAATTAATCCTCCTTCAGTCTACTCTTTTGGTACTTTTGGAGTAGCTGAAGTATATTTTAATATGCATATTAATACTTCAATGGTGAACATGAATAAAGTTTTTTTTAGAAATGTATGAACACACTTAATTCGTACTAAGTTTTACTATAACGCTATATATAGTAAAATATACCTTATCATTTTTACCTGGTTTAGGAGGCCATGCTGTATCCCAGAATATGTGCAGACGTAGCTTGCAGAGAGTGGCGGCAAGGGAAGCTAAAGGATTGTGATGGATGTGGACAGGTAACTTTGTTTGTATTCATTCCATTCTTCTATAGATTCAAAATTATGATTATGTTTTTTAGCTCCTGATTGGCAGTGCTTCATTAGCTTGATAGATTTTGTATTTGCTGGAATTCAGTAAAATTAAATGAATTAGATGTAATTTAGATGATCATCGTCATCACACCTCATGCCCCCAAACGGATAGGCAAATCAGATGATACAAATTTATGTTTGATTGATACACAAGTTTATATGTATATAATAAACTGTTTCGTTTAAATTCAAGACTGTTCTATATTCTACTATTGGATGATTGTTAAGGCTGATTGGGAACTTAATTTACTGAATGAGCAGATTGCTACTACTTACATTGACACACCATCTCTGAGCTTTATTAGCCCAATAATATTAAATGCCGACGAGAATCAACATGAGAATTTTCACGGTGAGCAAGCTATTTGGCTGGCTATAGAACTAAATTATAAACTCCATACATTCTTCTTGCATTTCACTTGTTTTGTTAGATATTTTTTTGTTAGAGGATATGTCATCATTCAATAAATATTATTTCAGTTGTCGTACTGTGCTACTAATCCTTCCCACCTGCCGAAATCTCACGCACGCTGGTGCAAGTCCTACTCGCTCTACCAGAAGCTGGTGAGCTACCAGCAGACCAAGGGTCGACTGGAGCCGAAGCTGCCGACCAAGGTGTTGAGCTCTGAGATGCCAGCCAAGATGAATGAGGTGCTGGCGTCTTTATATGAGGAGAAAATTGGTGAGTCGATAATCATGTTACTCGTATCTTAACTACAATTACGCGCCAAATTGATAGCGTTAGTGTAACATTTTACAATTATCTTTTTGACTCACCTCAATTGTGACTTATTAACTGCCTATTATTGCCCTATTATTAACTGCCTCATTGGTGTGATTGTGGTGCTGCTCTGTAATCTCGAGGTCCTGAGTTCAATGCTAGGTCGTACAAGTTATTGGGTTTTTAATAATAAGTTCTGTAGTAACTCAGAGTCTGTAACCATGTCCAGTAAACGGCAATAGAAGTGACCAAAACATGTTTGCATATCCCTTGTAATACAGATATGATTATAAATGTAATTTTTAAAACTACTTCAAACACTAAAACATTAGTCCAGTAAGTGTCAATTAACAGTCTGAAGTTCGAATAAGTCGAAGTCTTGCTAAGGGATAGAACTTTACGGTGTGTCGGTATATTTTGTGAATGCTCACCTAGTAGGCCTACCATATATGGTTATATTTTTTCTTTGTTCTATCCTTATTATGGTAACGTACATTCGTCCAATTTGTTGTGACTTTAGTACAATCATTAGGGAACGTGAATCTGCATCGCGGTAAAAATTGCATTAGGCAATAACATTCACTGAAGTGATATAAATCCTGCAAGGTTTTGAATAGATTTCCTCCTTCATGCTCCTAGTGAATTTGCCAGCAGCAGTCCTAGAGATTAACTAAATCTGGTTTAGCATCTTTGATCGCATAAGTCATTCCACAGTGTTACTACAGAGAGCGTTATAAAAAGGTTCCCCACAAATTCCTCTTCAGGCCATCAAAACACCACTGATGCTGGAGTTGTCAATAGGTTGTAGCTTAACACCATGCTGACTTTCCACTTCTTTGCTGCCTTTTCCAATAACAATAAAATAAATATCTTTACTTAAAAGGTAAGGTTGTGGTTAAGAGCTAACGTAAACCTATTGGCAACAAAAAATGTTACCTGGAGTATAAATAATAATCACATAGAAATTGAAAGAAATCCAATTTGCATTTTGATTATTTGAAATCTGCTTTTTAAATAAGTAAGGATTTGTATCCATCCATTATTTGTATATACCTCAATTCCATACTCTAATTCTAAGAGATCTTACATAAACTATTGCAAATAGTTTCTAGTGGAATCTGCTAGAAGGTTTCATCTGTTTCTTTCTTAGATATGAACGACATCCAATACGCTGCGCTGACGCAGCTAGCAACGGCTCCACTCACGACTGCCTATTGTCTACAGTTATGTCGAAAAGCTACCGGTACCACCAACGGCATTCTTAAGGTAAATTTTTCGCTTATAATCTTAAAGATCATAAGCAAAAAATTTTTTGGTTATAATCTTTAGAATCTAAAAACAATATAGTATAAAATCTTTTAATATTCTCACCAGTATGTGTTGTAAAATTAGTTCTAAATATTTTACGGTGGTTTACCTTTATTGCAGTAAACGTATAATTGTACCTATATAATACTACAACTAAGGCAATCGAGCTACCAACGGCTAAAGAAAGCAATAAAATTAAAATTGAATAAAAGTTTCTCAAGAACTAGTGCTTCCTTGTGGAAACTACCGTTCTAATATTCTTCTGTTTTCGATTTGACTTTGTCGAGATATTTTTAAAGAACATCTCCAAAGTTTAGTTTTTTATATAAATTTGTATTGAATAAACGTATTTTTCAATGTACAATTAATAATATGTACATTAATATTTAGTTAAGAAATATTTGTTTTCTAACAGAAGCAACCCTTTACTGTCCACGTGGTGGGCGCAGAACTACAATTCGAAGCTGATGCTCTTAACAAGTGGGAGACGTTCTTCCTTCACCTTCGTCCTGATGTTGAAGAGTTGAAGGTTGTGCTCGTCAGCCCGATGCTAAACCCCGGAAACCTGCCTTTGGAGCTACTTGGAAGAATCAAGTAAGTATGAAAAGTAATTTATTAATTACTTCAATTGCCACGGTTTCATAATAGTTAATAAAAATTAAGAATGAACACATTTAAGCCATACAGTTTTATTTCATTTTGTTATTGCAAAAGCTAGCCTTTTGTGCTGTGGCCAAAGGTGGTATACATGTTTAGTTCTCTGCCGGAACATGCTCTTTGCTTGCATAATGCAAGGTGGTAGGGCATTTTGCAAATGCCCGCCTGGCTAGCTACCACCCTCGAGTACAAAATCTGTCGCCAAGCACCTAGTGGGGTGGCAAAAAATATTGGCGATGAAAACACCCAGAGAGAGAGCCAGTATTTATAGATTAGCCTGAACAACATCTTCGACTACATCATAACTTACCATCAATTGAGATATAAGTCAAAGGCTAGCCTATCAGTTATGTAAAAAAACACACGGTTAGGTGCATAAATCTTAGCTAGGCTTTAACCACAATCTCACGATGGTAAGATTTTTAAAACTTTATTTTTTGAATTTGTTGTTACCCGTCTATATTTCTTAAATATATTTTCTTATGTTGTCCTTTACGTAATAAGAGAACACATAATGTACCGACCCTATACATAAGTGGAGTCTTCTTCTTTTCTTTTTTTGCTTCTTGGCCGTGTACTTCATTTTTTTTTTATGCCTGTTAGATTAGCCTTTGACCACTATCTCACCTGATGGTAAGTGATGATGTGGTCGAAGATCTTGTACAGGCTAACCTAGAAGTACTGGCTCTCAAGGACAGCTGCCGGAACACACCGTTAGGTGCTTGGCGACATATTTTCTACTTGAGGGTGGTAGCTAGCCAGGCGGGCATTCGCAAAATGCCCTACCACCATGCTATAACGACTGCCATCCTAAGACGACAACCGGGACCGACGGCTTTACGTGCCCTCCGAAGCACGGAAACGCTCAGTAGTAATGTCACTAGCGGTCACCCATCCAACTCATGACCGCGCGCGACGTTGCTTAACTTTGCTGATTGGTTGAGATCAGCTAAGTAAACTTCGCTACGAGCGCTTCAAATTCATTACTGAAGGTCGTGTCCCTGAAAGGCCTTCATGGCTCTATGCACAATATTTCTCCATTTGTTTCGATTTTCGGCTTCCTAAAGGCGGTCGTAACAGAGAGTCCAGTGAGGGCGGTCACGTGGTCCGAACAACGGCTAGGTGATCGGCCGCGAGGTCTTTTTCCCTCTACTTTGCCCACCACACCCACTCTAAATTGTCTGGTTGCCTACGGGCAACGTGTCCAAAATACCTTAGTAAATAAGTTCTTTAGTAGCATATTAAGGACAGTCTAGTTGTTATGCGTAGTTGGGTATACCTATAAGTGGGGTAAGCGTAGGAAAAAGATGGGTACCTTACAAGTAGGGTGTTTAAGTTATCGATTACACTACCAACCGATAAATGCCCTTGCTCGCTTCGCTTACACGTGCAAATAACTCAGGTGTAATGAAGAACTGACGTTCGTTGGGTAACAATTTATTAATGCTACAAGTGCCAACAATAATACGTAACCTGAAGGTAAGATAATTAGAATTTCCTGAATTGGCCGGATATTGGAATGTAAGATGCATTTAGTAAATGTCAGTCTCTGTGAATATGCGCGATGATTTATCATTGCCAAAAGATATTGATACAATTGTTATATTATGCTATATTGGCAGTTGATCATGGCCAAATAAATTGATGTTATTGTACACTACGGAAAACAGACAAACAATATAATCATAATTTTCTTACCCTTATCCCACTCACATGTGGATTCGGATAATATTTTTCGTTTATCACACAAATGATGATACAAGAACAACTTATAAATATATGTTTTCACTAATAACACACAAACATAATATATTGCAGGAAATTTTAGCTTCGTTTTGTAGCCGGCCGCCTTCATGGCGTGAACCCTACTTGGAAATTATCTTATTGGTAGTAGAACGACTACCTTTCAATAAATCAGAATTTTTAAATGGTAAACACTTGAACGCAGAGGGGTTCTCGTCCGAGCGTAAAGAGCACTCTCCCTAACCACGCCAACGTGAGTCTTCACCTTATACATAAGTCGCCTTTAACGACATACAACAGGAGGAGATGGAACAGTTTTATATATGAGGGGTGTAGAAACAAAGTCGCCACTGTCCAACTAAGGTCAAAATAAAACGGAATGCCGTCTTGTGTATATTTTATGAACTAATAATGTCATTGTTTAAGCAGACATTCAATGTTGGCACTGTCCCATAGTAAATAACACATAAAATGCCAGCTTAGATTTAAAAATGTCACTGTCCTGTGTACTATATTTCAAAACTACCATTATCCAAAGCGGCCAAAAAGCGGACGACATTTCGACGCTACAATATGCCACTGTCCAAACTCATTTATACAAAAAAAAAACAGTATTTTTTATACAATTAAGTACAGGACATGGTGAATAATTATTGTTCACAAAATGTATTGTGACCTAAAATAAAAAGAAATGGTGGGCGGAATATCATAGAAGAAACTGTAACCATCTATCATCAAAGGCGCGTATCTCGGTCCTTCTCTCTATATAATGTATTACTTAGTTACAAATAATACGCAGAGTTTTATGATCAGTCTTTGATTTTATCCTTGCAGGTTATGTGATAACTGCCTCGACAACAAGCGACGTGTCGTATTTAAGTTCGAAGACAACAAGAATTACTTCGAGTACAGAACCAGTGAAAACTTTATTAACCCCGATATAAGTAAGTAACAAATATATGGACTATTATTTGCGATGAAATGTTTTTGGCGATCATTCATTCGTTATAAGTGGCAAACTTAAAAACTTATTGTAAATTTGTGCTCAAGTTCTTCTTATAATACAAAGTTAGTCTTAAAAATTGGAGTGTTCATATATATGTCACAATATAAAATATATGTCACAATATAAAAAGTCTTCTTACTTCTCATGTCCGCAAAAGATCCTGTTGATGCCCGCTGCTCGAGAACTAGGTAGGTTAGGTACAGGTAGGTTTTTAAAATATTAATTATTGTTTAATTTTTCCCAACTGAAGTGATAATCGGAGTGCATAAAAAGCATTTTTGTCTATATTAGAAAGAAAGAAAGTTTTTTTTGAACATAAGGAACACAATAGCAAATACTTAAACATCTTGGCTGAAGTGACTGTTTTATGCATTCGTTGAACAATCTACAGATAGTGGAATGTATATCATTTTCATCAGATTCCTTATTTATGTTGAGCCTTCCATGGGCACAATCAATAAAGAAATCGCAAAAACCTACAAATATATTTTTCATAACATTTGCAATGCATCATTTAATTAATTACTTATTTAGATAAGAATTAAGTCCAACTTCTACCACATTGCTAATTTGATTCCACCCATTTAAAACTTCACTTATCAACCACTTGTTGGTAAAAAAATATGAAATCATTTAATTTAAGGACTCCGTCCAACGACTGATTTATCATTTACTTATATACAAGATTCTTGAATTACGTGACCTGAAAATAGGCAAGATATCTTTATATTCCCCAAAAGGGTACACAGTGGTGTCTAAGCTAATACAGTTTTCTGGTTCTTTAGACAAAACGTTTTTGTTCCAGTATGCGCATTCAACCCCAGCATACAACGTTCCTCCATCTACAACGGCAAGGATCCCTGGCCAGCCACTATTAACAGCATCCTCAAACTGAAGCAACCTTTCATCGTCACTTCGTACACTTTGAATGAACTCCGCAAGGACATCGCTAGGATCCAGCAAGTCGCTGACATTAACTTCAAGCTGGTCTCAGAACCTGGTTTCAACAGCTTTGCGAGTGTCAGGCCTGATCGGAACTTTATCTCTGATGATGAAATGCCTTTATTGTTTAAAAACTATTGTGCTGCTGTTGTGTTAGGTTGTTGATTTTTGTTTTTATTTTTCTGTGTGTGAATAAAAGTGTGAATAAAAAAAAAATTCTAGACCTTAGTTTTTTTATATTGCTGATATTTAAGCCTTTGACCACAATCGCACCTGATGGTAAGTGATGATGTGGTCGAAGGTGTTAACAAGCTTAACCTAGAAAATAAACATATTCATAATGAACGATGTCGTCGATGTCGATAGTGGAAACTTCCCCGATTTAATGAAACAAAGTAAAATCACTCCAATTTTAAAGTCGGGGTCTACATCTGACCCTTGCAATTATAGACCTATTTCCATCTAACCTGTTCTGAGTAAAGTATTCGAAAAAATTATGCTCAAACAACTACTATCCCATTTTAACAAGCATAATTTATTAAATGAGAATCAGTTTGGTTTCACCAAGAGCAAATCCACAACAGATGCAGGTGTTCAATTGATGTCGCATATACTGGAAGCCTGGGAGAGTTCACATGATGCTATTGGCGTATTTTGTGATCTTTCCAAGGCATTCGACTGTGTAGAGCACTGCACTCTGATTCGTAAACTTTCCCACTATGGTATTCGTGGGAAAGCTCTGAATCTTATAGAGTCATATCTGTCAGACAGGCTACAGAGGGTTGGAATAAATGGCAATACTTCTTCCGGGTCATTGGTAAAAATGGGAGTACCACAGGGATCAATTTTGGGACCTTTTCTGTTTCTAACATATATTAATGATCTGCCTTGCATGGTCAAAGATTTCTGCGATATTGTTTTATTCGCAGATGATACCTCTCTGATTTTTAAAGTAGATAGGAAAGACAGTGAACTGACGCATGTAAATAATGTATTATCTAAGATTTGTAAATGGTTTGCCGCTAATAATCTTCTCCTAAATTCAAAAAAGACGAAATGTTTAAAGTTTTCTTTACCAAATGTTCCTTATGTTGAACCAAACATAAAGCTTGGCCCAGATAAACTCCCTATTGACAAAGCGACAGTCTTCCTGGGAATCAAAATGGATTCCACTTTACAATGGGATCCACATATACATGATCTCTCCGGAAGACTTAGTTCTGCTGCATATGCAGTTCTTAGGATAAGACAGTTAACAGACGTAGCTACTGCTCGGCTAGTTTATTTCGCGTACTTCCACAGTATTATGTCGTATGGCGTATTGCTGTGGGGAACTGCTGCTGAGATAGAGACAATCTTTATCATACAAAAGCGTGCAATTCGAGCCATATATAAAATGGGTCCTAGGGAATCTGTGAGGGATCTTTTTAAAGAAATTGATATTTTAACTTTACCAAGTCTGTATATATTTGAAAATATTATGTATGTTCGTAAAAATTTGAGTAAATTTAAATTAAACAGTGACAATCACGATTACAATACTAGGAATAAAGATAAAATAGTGGTGCCAGGTTTTAGATTAGCAAAGACAAATAAAAGGTCCTTCTTAGGTAATTGTGTGCGGTTTTATAATAAAGTTCCCAAACATATTACAACGCTCACAGAAGGGAAATTCAAGTTGCATGTGAAAAACATATTGATTAAAAAATCCTACTACACAGTTTCTGATTACATAAACGACAAAAATGCCTGGACAATTCCGCCTCCGCCAAGCTATTGCCTGTCACCTACATAATTTAAACAAATATTGTAATAACTCTATTATATAGTATGTATGTAACACATTGTTAAAAGATGTTTAAAAGAATGGCCCCGAGTTTCTTGCCCGTTCTTCTCGCAGTGGCTCTATACAATTTATTTGCTGAACGTGGCAGTACAATGTAGAATATTTCAATACTAAAATTTGTAATTGACCTTCATAAGAGCGTCGTAGACGCCTAAATTGAATAAATGATTTTGACTTTGACTTTGACTTTGAACCAAATGCCACTATCTATATAAATGTGGGTTACTGATTAAAAAATATTGAAAATTGACTTATTTGGTCGTAAAATCAAGTAAATGCCACATTTATATCTAAATGTAGTAGCAGCTATTGAAAATATACTTATAGAAGTAAACCCTTCTATTTGTATTTAGGTAGACATACTACAGGAATGTAACTCTTACAATCCGAGGACTCTTAATATGTTAATAATTTGTTTCCACGATTCCTGAATTATTGCCGTTTAAATATCTTGGTAGAAAGATATAAGGGACATGGTACACCATCTATAGCTAGACGCAGTTGTTGATTGCGTTATAGGTATATGCAATTAATGATGATAAGGACCACTATTCAATAAGTAATCTTAAAAAGTCTGGGATGATATACGACAACTACTTAGCATGACGTCTGACTTGGCCATGTAGTGCACGCAACGAGCTCAGAAATATATAAGTAAGCGAATAGTTCTATTGTGAGTGTATTCTGTACCCCTTACATATACACACATTTTTATCTTTTAAAGTATAAATTAGTGGAAAGATATATTGCCACAAAAAAAAAATCTTGTATGAAACTTGGCCGCTTTCTGTAGTAGCATATTTATGCCTTGAGTAGACCATGTAATAAGTTATATTAAAATTCAGTTTTATCATAAACACTTATATAGTAGTTTTGGACACAACTGCTGGTAAAAAGTACATGGTTCTCAAATTTTAAAACATCCTGGTAAAGTTTAAAATATTATTAACATATAAATTTTAGAAATTAGAATTTCATATTATTTCTTCCTTTGATTAATAAAGAACAAGCAGTTCTCAGGGCACTGATAGTCTTGCCATCCGATAAAATAGAGGTCAAAATGAGAAATGTAAAAGAACAGGATAAGGCGACTAAAAATCTTCATACATTTGTCGCGAGGCAATATGTATGTACAGCCAGGTACTTGTTAGTAGAATGTAAGATTTGTAAAATTATAGAAAGTAATGAGACGGGCAAAAGACTGAGGACTTGCAGTGGGCGATGTCAACAAAACAATAAGTTCTTGTGCTTCTTTCGCCCAGTCAATTCACTAGCTACAGTGCACTTCAAGTCTAAATAAAATAATGCTTCAAACTACTGCTTGAAAGCAATATATCTGGCACTGCGGTTGTGCCCAACAAGATGGACTTTTTTTGAGATGCCACCCACTTTGTTCTCCTTGATAGTGCTTATGATTCGCGTCACCTTGACAAAATGTTAGAAATCATATAAGAAGCAATGTTATAATCAGACATCCAGGGATACTCAGCAGCGCCACGCTATTTGGTGGATATTCCATTTATCCGAACGAAGCTATTTTTCTTCTTCGTTCATCATACGAACCGACAGGGAATGGAACTCCCTGCCAAAATCTGTGTTTCCGGCTAGGTACAATATGGGGGTCTTCAAAACGCGAGTGAATAGGTATCTTCTGGGTAAGAGCGCTCCATCATCGATCGCATCATTACTTAACATTAAGTGAGATAGTGGTCAAGTGCTACCCAGTGCAGTATAAAAAAAAAAACGTTTTCAGTGGCTGGATCACCAAATTGATTGACCAATAACAAAATCGTAAAACAAGGACCAGTTATAAAATCTAACAAGTCTTAGTATTTAAGTCTATGTATTGTTTCTGAATGGACCCATATTACGGCATGTACCTGAAGTTTTGCCATCCTAACTAGAAAAAATATGGTACTCAAGGGAACGAAAAGAAGTATAGCTTGGAAATCTAAATGTGTAAGAAAATAAAACAGCGAAAAAATATTTTAAAACATTTACAAACAATTTCTAAATATTTTTACAATATCTTAACATCGTGAAAATATGCTATTTACAATCACAAATAACTAACATGAAATATCACAGATAAAAAAATTAGTGACAGAGGCACCACATTCAAAGACATTGTCCAAAAATAGAACAAAGACACTTAGACATAGAATACATATATAATATAAGACAGTATAGATAATGTGATCTTTTGAGACGAGCAGCCGATCCCGACACCTGAAGGAACAAACAGTTTTGTAAAAACACAAAAGAATACATTGCAGATCTGATCACGAATGTTATCAAAATCTTGATCTTCTTCAAATTCTATATATGTAAGAATATATTAGAATCCCTACCGACAGTAGCTGCAGATAAAATTAGATTAACTTTGTACTTTACTTTACCTGTAGAATATATTGTTAACTTTGCGAAAACGCACACTACGGGAATTCATCACGTGCCAGTTTTTTGATTGAAGTACGGAATTCAGAAGGTTCGATCTAATTGAACTTAAAAAGTAAAAATGTATCTTCGGTTTTGAATGTTGAGATGGATGATAGGGCTTGGGTGCAAGCTTCCCTCCCTGTGAGGTTGGGGTCATAGGAATACGCAAAATTTCTAGTGTGGCTTTATCAGCTTTTTTGTCTTCTGTACACAGTACACACAAATTAGTAGAAAAAATTCTTGCACCATCTTTAGGCTCTTTTGATGTAGCATATCTGGCTGAGGCCAAAACCACATGGGGACTGGCTTGTCCAAATACTGAGTTCCCAAAAATTTATTCATCTCAGAAACAGTGGGATCGGCCCTTATGCGAGCTAGCACGGAAAGATCTTTTAAATACGTGCCCTAGTATCGCAGATCGTGCTCGTATTCTCGCTGTTTCTGTGTGGGAATCAGGTCTTTGGTTACAAGCCATTCCTTCTTACAAAACTGGTAGCCTTATAGATCCTTCCGCTTTTCGTCTCGCTATTAGCTTACGCTTGGGTGCAAGATGTTGTGTTGCACATCACTGCCACTGTGGTACTGCAGTTGACCAACTCGGTCACCATGGCCTCTCCTGCTCTCAAAGTGCTGGTCGAATTTCCCGCCACGCCAGCCTTAACGATATCATTCGCCGGGCTTTTACCAGCGCCAATGTTCCAGCTGTTCTCGAACCGAACGGTCTGATGCGTGACGACAGTAAAAGACCTGACGGCATGACACTCTGGTTCCGTGGAAGCTAGGACGGCCCTTAGTGTGGGACGCTACATGCGTAGACACTTTAGCGCCGTCACACCTTTCTGAAACCCACGTGAGGGCGCCGCGGCTACTTCGGCAGAGCAACTCAAACGGCGCAAATATGCTAACCTCGGTATGGGTTACATATTTGAGCCGTTTGGTGTAGAGACGTTGGGTCCGTGGGGACCGGGAGCTCATCGTATTTTCCAAAATTTATCAGAGCGCTTGGTCGATGCGACGCGTGATCAAAATGCTGGTACCTATTTGGCCCAAAGAATAAGCATTGCAATTCAACGAGGCAATGCTGCCAGCATGCCGGGCACGCTGCCAACTGATAGTGGGCTAGAGCATTTGGACTCCCTATGAGTCCAAATGCTTTTACTGTAGTAGCTGTAGTATTGTAGTAGCTGTAGTGTTGTATATAGTTTGTAGTATTTGTTTAATAAAGTAAAATGTATCTTAATTGACAGGAATGGAAACATATACAATAAATATTTACTGACAGAACAAGTTTTGAAGATTTTGATCATTTTGACAACATTCGTACTCATAACAATGATGTTTATTAAAATTAGTGCAAATTATTGAATAAAATAATATAAGGATAAAATAAAAATGGATTAGGTATATTTTATAATATTAACAGAAATCGTGTTAGTTTTTAGGAGCATGTATTCTTAGTAGGTACAACAGAAACTTGAGCTTTTAGACAGTTAAAGTAAAATTATATGAAGTGCGTAACAAAACACAAAATGAACATTCTTTTTGCTATACAAATTAGTCATGTATTTACTTGAAATCTTTAATAATGTAAACATGCTAAAACTAATTACAAAATTAAAAGTACAGATATATTTTTCTAGGAAAGTTACTAAGAAAGTTTCTAAGGAAAGTAAGCACTATGCAAGGTGACGACAAACAAAAAAGTGCAGTATTAGTAATGAACAATACCTTAATAATAGACAACCACCTGATCATCAGAAGTAGGCACCATTAACGTAGTTACATCTTTTGTTATTCCTGTAGTGTCTGACTCTTCCGATTTTTCAATAGAAATAATGTCAATTATATCTGGGTTTGATATTCTGGGTTCCTCTTTCGTATTTTTAGATGTTCCAACAAAACTTTTGACAGTATTTGTCTCCGTGTCTCGAGAAATTGTTTCAGTCTGTTCAGGAATTGTTACTTTGTTAGAACTTGACTCTATCAATCCTGATGGAATAGTATCAAATGTTTTTACTGAATTCATTGCGGTAGTTAGCGTTTTTGATTCTTCCGCCAAATCATTTGTGGAATCAAATATGTTTTTGTTGGTGTTTGTCTCCATTTCTTGCTTACTAATGTTCAGCTTCTCTAACTCTTCTGAATGAGTTCCAATTATAATTTCCGGATTATTTGTGGTATCGGGTATTCCAAATTGAACTGTTGTTTTCATATCTGAATTGTTTGGTACATATAGAAACTCTTTGGTGCTACTTGCATCTAAATTAACGAAATTTGTTTCTGACATTTCAGTTGTTGTTAAAATTGAACCATGTTGTTCATATGGGTAACTTTTGGCCTTTTCTGTAGGCATTTCATTCTTGTGTGTACTTGTTTGTGTATCATAATTATCGATATAATTGTAATAGTCTGTTGTAGGAACTACTGTACTACCAATAGAAAGTATTGTTGCAAGTAATATGGAATCAGTACTAGGCTCAGTCATTTGTTCATTTTCTGATATAGGACTTGTTGTAATCCCGTAAGTCTCTTCTGTAGAAAGTTCTGTGTTCTCGGTTGTTTCTTTATTTTCAATTTCATTGGTTAGCGTGGATTCATAATTACCCTTTTTATTATTCTTCAAAGTATTTGATGCAAAATTGGTTATCACTGAATCTGTTGTACTCATTGTTGTAAACTCTTTACCAAATGTATCAAAATTAAAGAAATAACTATCGTCATCATCAAACGTATTATCATAATCATTTTCTGCTATATCATAAATATCTGATTCAGTTGTAGCTAGTTGAGTTTCAGGATCAGTTGGATTTAACCCTGAAATTGTATTTGTATACCGGTTTCCCACATTTGGACTTATTACAGTTGTTTCCTGATAAGTTTGGTCATCTTTAAATTGAATAATATCATCATATTCTGTACTTTCTGAATCTATCCTATTATTTATAGTTTGCGATTTGTTTTGTGACGTTGTTCTGTTAATTTCATGGGAGAATAAGTTATTTGTGACTACAGTATTTATAACTTGACTAGTTTCTGTACTTAGGTGATTGTACACATCTGTGTTTTGTAAATCTGCTTTACTTAAATTATCTTTTTTATCATTTTTAATATTTGGAGCAACAGTACTTGTTGTACTTGTACTATTAACAGTAAGTATCCTATTTAATATTAAATCTAGAAGTATACTATTGTTGTTTAATCCTATATTTGAATCATTACTACTTGTAACGTTTTGCTCAACATTGTGACCTATGTCTTCTTTTTCATGATTATCGATGTCTTGGGTAATATTTTCTGGTGAATCCCAGTAAAAATCTAGATCAATATCTTTATCTGTGTTAGAATTTGAAACATTATTGAACAAAGGACTCTGGGTCGTTAAAGTAGTACTTAGAGTATTTGTAGTAGAAGCTATTTCATAATTAAGTTTGTTTGTTGGTTTGGTATATTTGGCGATAGCGGGTCCAAAGACGTTATCTATGTAATTAAGCAGTTTTGTACATTTAGCGACTGTATTAACATCGTTTGAGCTGCCCCAGATTATGGCTCCTGTGGCGTTGGACTGGTACAGCGTTGACAAGGCGATGTTAAGGTCAGCCTGTAAAAAGGAGACATTTATCGTTAGTAAGATATATTTATACTGCGTTTAATAAACCATCACAAGCATATGTAGGAACATTTTTTGAAATTGAAATGAGTATCTTAAGGCTTTTAAATAAACACAGGGCTGTCTGCACCTAGTCTGAAGCTTATTAAACTCTTGGAGAACTTTGTAATAATGATATTACTATTTCCTTACCCTTAAATAAATTAGTAAATAAGATTATTAAGATATTTTAAAAAGTTATATCTATGATGTTAAAGTTGGAAACCTGCATGACACCAACTCACAAGAATCGGTTAATAAGAGCGTTAAGACGGTGAAGAGCCTTGTTGTGCACCTAATATGCAGCAATATACACTCACGTTGTGTAAAAATGTGTACGTGCATTATGTGGTAAGCCACCGTTTGAGTCATGTAAACCTCTTTTTAAGAAACTTCACATTTTACCTTTACCTTGCATGTATATATACGAACTTGCAATATTTGCCAAAGTCAATCATCATTACTTTACGAGGGCATTCGAATTCTACCCCACAAATACTAGAAATCGAGACAGACTGGTCATTGATAGAGTAACTAAATCAGCGTTGTATCGTAGACATGTGCATAAAAGTGTACAATGCCCTACCTGAACACTTCAGAAAATTAGATCTAAGGTCATATAAACGAGAACTGTTAAAGTGGCTTCACACAAATATGTTTTATTCAATAAAAGATTTAATTAATTGACATAATATAAATTTTGGTAAATGATATTGATGATGAAAATGAAATGAAATAATTTAAATGTAATGTGTAATGTGTAATTGTGTGTAAATGTGTAATCCTAATATCATTATTGTTTATGTTGTTTTAAATTATTTTAAATTAAATTAATGTTTGCATGCCACAGTTTGGCAAAATGTACTAGGCGCACTTTGCAAATCACTGTTCCATCCTTTGTACCTACATTTTATGCGAATAAACGATATTCTATTCTATTCACGTTTACACAAGTAGCTGCATGCAGTTCATTTGGTGCATTACTTTCTTTACATAGAAGCAAAGCTATGTGAGGTTGGGGGGCATAGGGATACGCAAAATTTCTAGTGTGGCATTACCAGCTTTTTTGTCTTCTGTACACAGTACACACAAATTAGTAGAAAAAATTCTTGCACCATCTTTAGGCTCTTTTGATGTAGCATATCTGGCTGAGGCCAAAGCCACATGGGGACTGGCTTGTCCAAATACTGAGTTCCCAAAAATTTTGTCATCTCAGAAACAGTGGGATCGGCCCCTATGCGAGCTAGCACGGAAAGATCTTTTAAATACGTGCCCTAGTATCGCAGATCGTGCTCGTATTCTCGCTGTTTCTGTGTGGGAATCAGGTCTTTGGTTACAAGCCATTCCTTCTTACAAAACTGGTAGCCTTATAGATCCTTCCGCTTTTCGTCTCGCTATTAGCTTACGCTTGGGTGCAAGGTGTTGTGTTGCACATCACTGCCAGTGTGGTACTGCAGTTGACCAACTCGGTCACCATGGCCTCTCCTGCTCTCGAAGTGCTGGTCGAATTTCCCGCTACGCCAGCCTTAACGATATCATTCGCCGGGCTTTTACCAGCGCCAATGTTCCAGCTGTTCTCGAACCGAACGGTCTGATGCGTGACGATGGTAAAAGACCTGACGGCATGACTCTGGTTCCATGGAAGTTAGGACGGCCCTTAGTGTGGGACGCTACATGCGTAGACACTTTAGCGCCGTCACACCTTTCTGAAACCCACGTGAGGGCGCCGCGGCTACTTCGGCAGAGCAACTCAAGCGGCGCAAATATGCTAACCTCGGTATGGGTTACATATTTGAGCCGTTTGGTGTAGAGACGTTGGGTCCGTGGGGACCGGGAGCTCATCGTATTTTCCAAAATTTATCAGAGCGCTTGGTCGATGCGACGCGTGATCAAAATGCTGGCACCTATTTGGCTCAAAGAATAAGCATTGCAATTCAACGGGGCAATGCTGCCAGCATGCTGGGCACGCTGCCAACTGATAGTGGGCTAGAGCATTTGGACTCCCTATGAGTCCAAATGCTTTTACTGTAGTAGCTGTAGTATTGTAGTAGCTGTAGTGTTGTATATAGTTTGTAGTATTTGTTTAATAAAGGCATACCGCCATTGAAAAAAAAAAAAAAAAAAAAAAAACAAAGCTATGTTTATGTATCAATGCAACAGAAGGATATGGAACAGTATTCATATATCTCGATAAAACATCTTTGCTATCGACATAAATGACAAAGTTTGTGATGGTTAGGTTCATGCCCATACTATTGGTCAAAGCAGTGAAGATGGAAAGGCGTCTGACGCGTTGGTCCAGGCAAAAGTTTAGTGCTCAAAAAGTTGTAGACCAACCTCGTTCAAGAACCCAGCATCCCGATATCTGTACCAGAAGTAAGGCAGTATGGGCGCGCGTCCCGCCCCGCAGCGCGCCGCCTCCCGCACGCGCCCGCGGACCAGCGCCGCCAGCTCCGACCTCGACAACTGCGCACTGCTGTATACCGACGGGTACAGGGCTGTGGACTCCCTCCATAGCCAACTGATCCTGAAATTTGAATTAACTTGATGTAAAAATGAAATGATTTTTCATTCTAAGTCACATTTATGGAACAATTAGAAACGATCAACCATAAAACTAACTATTTCAGACCCTATTTGTGCAAAAGAAGAGGATGAATCCTTTGGCGGTGATAAACAGTGTGATAATAAAGCAGCAACAGAAATGGTATCTTTAGAGCCTACATTCACTATTGCAGATCTTGTAGAAAATATCGAATGGGCCATTACTTATTGATTGAAACTCACACTGTTCCGTGTGGGTCTAAATCATGATTTATTGTAACAGTTTTAGCCACTTAATATTTATTTTCGTCTTTGACCATTATTTGAATGGATGGTAAGTGGTGAGGTCGAAGATGTTACAAAGACTAGTCCTAAAAAGGGAACTGTTAAAAGATAGCATTCGAAAAACACTATTAGGTACTTTGCGACAGATTTTCTACTTGAGGGTGGAAGCTAGCCAGGCAAATATTCTCAAATTGTCCTTCCACCATGAATAAGCTAGAGTCCAGATATAGAAGCTTGTACTGTTATACAATGTTAGTTATCAGCTGGTAGTACTTCAGACGAGGGTGAACTTGCGACATGAAAGAAATTGTTCTAGAGCTTTGTTACGGTTAAGTACACTCTCAAAAGCGAAATTTGCTCTGTTATTTTGTAAATTTCATGAGAAATATGTATTTCTAAGACCCTGGAGGTGGTGAGAATAACATCTCCTGGAGATAAAGGTACTGTTGTGAGAGTGAATGGACAAAATTGCTTAGACTGTACTATATTAAATATTCGATTATTTCAAGATCTCCTCAAACAGGCTCTCACCTTACTAAAAAATTGACTTCATCTCTTGTATATACTTTGTTACGTGATATATTTTTGCAGCAGGACATTAAAATTATTATCAGTAAAACAATTAATGTTGTCTATTACTAACAAAAGGTGCAGGACGAACAATGATGGTGAAAGAACAGAGCCTTGTGGTATGCCACGCAAGAAAATCGTCAAGCCTTTCGAAAAGCTTGTATGTTAAATGCTCTTTAAAGTATAGCTGTTGGTTTCCCAAATGTTAAGTAAATAAATCAATAAAACAGCCCTGTACCAGAACCTGGCCAACGCTTTCGCAAAGAACCTATAATTTTTTTACCAGGTGGTAGGTCTTGGTTGGTACCGCCGCAGTGTCAGATATTCTGCCTCGAAGCAGAAGTGTACATATACTACTATGTTCAGTCGTGAAGGCCACTGTAGCCAGTGAAATTACTGGGCGAACAGTATATGAGAACTAACGTATTGAAGTGACGAGCGCAGTAGTAAAGTAATGTTGACACTGTTACTATAATGAACAGGCGTGACGCTTAAATCAACATTAAGCCTCAGGCGGGTCATCACTTCATATCATACAACATTAACTTGAGTCTTTCGTATCACTCTGTTTCTAAAAACACACAACAGATAGGTTCCTCCTCCAAGCTTTTATCGACCTGCAGCTTGAGAATCAAGACATCTTCACAATTAGTCTCTCCATTCAACATTTAGCCATACCTAAAAAGATTTGAGTCTTTCTCTTTTTATGTTCCTTTCTTATCAATAATCATATTATTCTATTCTAAATAATATATTGGTCAAACTTATATAAGTTTGATATCTGTACATTCAATACATTATATACGAAGTGATGATTAACGACTGGAACACGATCAGCGTTTCCAAAAAAAACAATTTTGTTGAAACAGAAAGGAAACCGTGCACGATTCCAGATTACAGGCCTAAGTAAAGGTTACGTGGATGACATGAAAATGTTTTTACGGGGCAACCAAAACTTGTACTCTATAATTTTTGCTGTCCTTTGACTTGATCCTCTCGCTTTGCAAGCGTGGAAATGAAAGAGTCTAAGTTTTTTTTTAAACTTCTTTGATCAACAGTGGAAGTACCGAAAGATACGGTAAAATCAACATGTAACATTCACTAACAGGAGTTATTACTTACCTACTGGTAATTTTCCTTGGAATTAGTTCTTACACAGCCTTTTACCATTTTGTTGCTAGTTGTGTTGAAGTAACAACAATGCTTGCTTTTGAAGGAGTGCAATTTTATAATAAGATCTCAAATATAACAAATGTAAACTCATTTAAAGCATTCAAAAGGAAACTAGCTCAGTAATTTATTGAGGAGCAATAAGGACAAGAATGCGTTAAATAAGTGATGGATGACTAAAGTGTGTGATTATTTTGTATCAGTATTTCATTATATTATTTTATTAGATGCTATCTAATTGTGACAACGAATGTCTGTAGAATATTTTAAGTTTAACCATGTTCTCGTGTAAGTGACTTTATATATCATCTACTATTGAAGCGCTCGTAGCGAAGTTTACTTAGCTGTTCTCAACCGATCAGCAAAGATAAGCAACGTCGCGCGCGGTCATGAGTTGGATGGGTGACCGCGAATGACATTACTACAGAGCGTTTCCGTGCTTCGGAGGGCACGTTAAGCCGTCGGTTGTCGTCTTAGGTTGGCAGTCGTTATAGCTTGGTGGTAGGGCATTTTGCGAATGCCGCCTGGCTAGCTACCACCCTCAAGAAGAAAATCTGTCCCCAAGCACCTAACGGTGTGTTCCGGCAGCTGTCCTTGAGAGTCAGTACTTCTAGGTTAGCCTGAACAACATCTTCGAACACATCATCACTTACCATCAGGTGAGATAGTGGTCAAAGGCTAATCTATCAAGCATAAAAAAAAATGTCTTATTTGAGAATAAACTTCTTTAAACCTAATAGAGAAACACAAAGATCATGAGACAATATTCATTAACTGTTGATACTTACTGATCATTTTCCTCTGGAACATGGCTTGCACAGCTTTCCACCATGTTGTTGCTAGCCATATTGAAGCAATACGGAAAACCGTAGAATCCCCAAAGGGCATTAGGTCGGAGCTGTTTGGCCATTATCAGGGTCGTCTTCATGAAAATAGCCGCCGCCTCTTCGAAACGACGCTTAGCCTGTAATTGAGAATAATTTTGCGATTAAAATCACAATACGAAAACAGTGTGTTCTAGTAGTTTCCATTCTTCTTTACCCACACCATTGTTTAAGAGCAAGGGAAAAGGTTATACATGTGTGTTCCGGCAACAGTCCTTGAGAGCCAGTAAAATTACAGGCACATGAGACCTAACAACTGTATGTCTCAGTGTGACGGACACAGTGCAATTCGTCATTGACGAAATGCATCTGTTATAGGTAGAGGTTAGTCCACTTAACATCCTCGGGCTTGTTCCGTCAGAATAACATAAAAAAGACATCAATAAATGTTAGTTTCAAACCAGACTAAAGTAATTATAAGAAGTAATATTTATAATATTGTATACTTACCTATTACATTGTGATAAATTAATGTTGATTTATTCTAAAAATAATGTCATTTATCTCTTATGAATGAATAAACATGTTTATATACTTAACGAGAGTACTTATTACAATAAACATTCCCAAATTTTTAGAAGTATCCCTAATGAGAAGTAGCCCAAGTGAGAAGTAGCCCTAATGAGAAGTAGCCCAAGTGAGAAGTAGCCAAAATGAGAAGTGGCCAAAATGAGAAGTGGCCATAATGAGAAGTAGTCCATTAGCGAGTCGGTTGCCATAATGAGAATTAGCCAAGAGAATTAATATTATTTTTGAAGCGCTCGTAGCGAAGTTAACTTAGCTGTTCTAAACCGATCAGCAAAGTTAAGCAACGTCGCCCGCGGTCATGAGTTGGATGGGTGACCGCTAGTGACATTACTTCTGAGCGTTTCCGTGCTTCGGAGGGCACGTTAAGCCGTCGGTCCCGGTTGTTGTCTTAGGATGGCAGTCGTTATAGCATGGTGGTAGGGAATTTTGCGAATACCCGGCTGGCTACCTACCACCCTCAAGTAGAAAATTTGTCGCCAAGCACCTGATGGTGTGTTCCAGCAGCTGTCCTTGAGAGCCAGTACTTCTAGGTTAGCCTGTACAACATATTCGACCACATCATCACTTGCCATCAGGTGAGATAGTGGTCAAAGGCTTACCTATCAGGTAGAAAAAAAAAGCCTAAACCCATATTTCCATTGTTTAACTTCCACGCGTAGCATGAGTGCGGAATGTGTAAGCCCAAACGGAAGCAAAGGCTTCAGTAGATAAAGCCGAGATAGGAATAATGTGGAACGAGTTGCATATGACTATTTCAATACAATTGTGAGGAAATAAGTTATGGTACAAATGATTTATGTAGGTCATTACAGTGGAGGTTGGATTGCAGAATAATAGAGTCATGAGTGCAATGACCAGGTTTTTTTAAACGATGAGTTTCAACACCGAAAATAATGAAATTTAATTGATATTTTCCTTTGCATATTTTCTTTGTTCTTATCCTTTGATGAGATATAAAACAGTTTTTAAGGTAAACAAAAATTGTACCACTGATTCAAAGTACTGAGCTCACAATTTTATTGTCCTTCTTTCAAAAGTTATTGCATTCTTTTCAGTGTTGAAAGCAGGTAAAGTGTAACCCATGTTGTCCGCAATACATAACGTACTGTTTAATAGTTTTAACTGCTGTTTAGTTGTTCTTCTACAGCACGAAAATTTGGTGTTCGCAAAACCTCAGCAATAATCGAATAATAAAATAATATTTATACACGTATAAATTAATTGAAAAAGTAAACCCGACTGCAAATTATTTAATTTAGGTAAAGATTTCATGGTGATGGTAGGTTTTTCGAGGTCATTTTGCGAGTGCCCGCCTGGCTAGCTACCACCCTAAAGTAGATTTTTTTTATGAAATACTAGTGTAATCGCTATCAAGACGAATCTAACGATATCTCATACATTAAAATCGTTTAAGCCATTTAGAAAATATGGCAGAACAAAGAAACTCACAAACATACATACATGAACTCCTTTTTATGGGCAGTCATGTAAATAGTAAGAAGATGTTAAACCATCTTGCATAAACACAAACAAGCTTGCGACTCTTCCCTTCACAATGAGCAGAACGTAACAAACAAAGCATAAATGTAACATTTCACATCTGCGCATCTATTCGTGCCGTTTATTTATATATGAGTAAATATGAACATTGCAGCCCTAGAAACTGTGACGAAATCTGTGGCAGAACGCGGAACCCGATGGCCTACATATCTCACTGTCTTGATTGTTTTAATACTGTCAGTTACTAATAGGATTATGTTATAATTAAACTTTACCGTATAATTAATACGAATATTTTCTTTTAACAAACGACAGGTTTTAATTTCTTTTTGATGGTCTGAGTACATTTTTGCTACAATAAGTATACACAAGGAGTTTTTTCATGAGAGCTTTATTGTCTAACTCTGTCACAAAAAGGAATACTTGGCAAATACGGAATCAGTGCAGGCTATTACACGCCTCACCAACTGTCTACAAGTTATATAAAATAAACGTTCTTCAATGCGTTAAAGTTGTTCACTTTATTTATTTATTTTGTTTTACTATTCCACACATATATTTTTTACTTGAAATGTGTATCAATAGATTTAAATACACTCTAGTTCAGAAAAGAGCTTTGACAGAAAACTTTTACTGAGACAATTATTTGTTAAATATTTACTTTGATAGATTGGTGGAAATGCTCTTGTAGTAGCTTACGCGGTTTCTTCTCACCTTCTTCATTAGAACAAAGATGTTGGAGAATATAGATGTTTAAGTTGGCATCGTCAGAAGCACTACGTCATAGTTATGAATGAAGTTCTATTGTTATCAATATCGCCGATGCCAATGAGTTAAGCTATCTGTTACACATGCAGCTTCTAAAGTTAAATATGTAAGTACCCCACGACAAATTTATTAAAAAAATACAATAATATTGTAGTACATTGGGTATAAATTTGATTTCAAGGGCCGTTAAAATATAATTATTCTTCAGTCCTCGCGGGGACAGGTGGTAATAATTTAGTAACGTGTGCCCCCATTTTTTAGATGCGGGGGCCGATGCCCAATGTGTTCCGTCTGCTACCGCTTGGGGGACGTTCGTGGGGGCCAACAGCATTAAATCTTATTTCAGCATAGATATACCTGCTTTGTAATCTAAGAAATTTCTTAATAAAGCTCGCTTTACGAGCAAGGGTGTGGAAAACTTTGTTTCCTAATATACTCTCTTATGTAGTCTTTACCCACAATATCGAGACATTCAACAATTTTGCGACATCAAAGATGTCTTACCTTACTGTATATTATATTTATAATGTTGCGGTGACCCCACAAACGGGTCTTGGAAATTAAAAAACGCTACAGCTCTCTACATTGTGCGGTTTCTCTCCAATCAGGCCGGTTGAGTTATTGTCCTGCCTTTGCCACCTCGATTGGTCAACGATATTTAGGGTGTCCAGTTAAATGCTTCGCTGATTTTCGGCCCTCCGTGAAGATTATCTCCCATCTCCCTTTCGAAGCGCTCGTAGCGAAGTTTGCTTAGCTGACTAGCTGTTCTTAATCGATCAGCAAAGTTAAGCAACGTCGCGCGCGGTCATGAGTTGGATGGGTGACCGCTGGTGACAATACTACTGAGCGTTTCCGTGCTTCGGAGGGCACGTTAAGCCGTCGGTCCCGGTTGTTGTCTTAGGATGGCAGTCGTTATAGCATGGTGGTAGGGCATTTTGCGAATGTCCGCCTGGCTAGCTACCACCATCAAGTAGAAAGTCTGTCGCCAAGCACCTAACGGTGTGTTCCGGGAGCTGTCCTTGAGAGCCAGTACTTGTAGGTTAGCCTGAACAATATCTTCGAGCACCTCATCACTTACCATCAGGTGAGATAGTGGTCAAAGGCAAACATATCAGGCATAAAAAAAATATGAAGAAAAAAAACACACACCGGTAGGTGCTTGGCGACAGATTTTCTACTTGAGGGTGGTCGCTAGCCAGGCGGGCATTCGCAAAAAGCCCTTGCACCATGCGATGAAGCTCAAGCCCGCGGCGGGATTCGAACCATGGACCTGCTGCACGGCAGTCCATAGCCAATGCCACTGTGCCACCACTGCTTCAAAATTATTTAACTGTATTAAATTAGATTTTTTTCTCAAAGTATTTTGTCCAGGTTCCGCCAGTCTCTTTTTTAAATATTTTTTTATGTACCTCGTGTTACTTGCGCTATCAATAGGAATCAGACGATTCTTTCAACATTAAAATCGGTTAAGCCGTTTAGAAGTTATGGTGGAATATAGAAACTAACAAACACCCTGAAAACATAACAGTTTGGACAGTCGTGTAAAAATAATAAATAAGAGACAAATAAAGTAGCCTAAGATAACTGTTCTGTAGGTACACATAGGAGGGTCAAGGGCCGCTACTACAATTCGACGAAGTTTCGTTTTCCGTGTTTCGGGCGACACTTTACACAACAAAAATTGAATTTGAGGTACGAAGTTCGATTTTTGATATTGTCTATGGTCGGACCGCAACGTTCAATACAAATCTTGCCCGCTATGGAATCTCCCATACTACTCTGAAAACGCTATCGTTGTTATGCCTGAATCAATTTTAAGTCTTAAAACAGAAAAATTCAAGAACATTTTCACAAGGTATGAGTCTGAGTAATATAGTATATAGCAGCGACACCTCGCGCTGATCTATAACTAGGACTCTAGTTATAGATCAGCGCGAGGTGTCGCTACTATTCCAGAAAATACAGGTTAGATATTTAGAATTTACGTTAATGTCTTTGTTATCCATAGGTTTTTATATCCTCATTAGTATTTGTGTTCTTTCATATTTAAAACTCGACTGACTACTTATAAGCAAAGAATAAATTATAATTTCATATTTAGAAAATGTACAAACCATACGAATCCGATAAAAAAGATATTTGGAATCTACAAAGGCAAATCCTTGCAAGTCTATGCTACGAACGAAGTTATACAAAAGTAAGGCAATAAGTGTTTTGCGGATTTACTTTCGGAGTCGAAGTTCGATATTACGACTAATTAGAGTAGGGGTGAGCAGTGTGCGGTGAGGCAACATGCCGGCGGCGGAGTTGCCCGACGCTATCGCTGCTGTTTATCTACTGTAAATGTGTCGCTGCCCTACTTGAAGGGATTCGCATGTGTTGGACATTCTATAGGAAGCTCATTGGGGACAATATTGAGAGTCGTTGCCATCTGTTTTACTATTTGTAAACAAACGTGAATATATAATGATAACAAATATTTTAATTTTTTAAAAGAATTATACTTTAATACCTAACACATTTAAAAAGTATAAAAAATATATCTGGTAACATTACAAAATTTCAAATTTACGAGAGAAATAATTATAGTCATGTGCGGGATTCGAACGCACCTCTATCTACCCCTATAGCCGAGGTATGCTCTGACCGACTGAACTAACATGACACTATGACTCATAACTCTCTAATTCTTGCTCTCGAAGTAGAGTGTGAGTAAATTACACGGATGTAAGTCGTGGATTCCTACTTGGACTATAGCCGCATTCATTTTAATTTTACTACTCATGTTATTACTTGTTATCAATAAATATTGTAGTAAATAGGTATATACAAATAATACTATTTTCATTTCCTTTTATTGGAAGTGAAAAGAAGAGTGTTTAACGCGGATGATAGTCATCAATTCCTACTCGTAATAAGCCGGGCGGCTTTATAACTGCTTGATTACTAAACATTCTAAACAAAAAATTAGCCTTATACACAGGTACTACTCATGTTATTATTGTTAATAAATGTTTTGAAAATACTACTGTTTTTACTTTCCTTACATTCGAAATAAAAAGTAGAGTGTTTAACACGGGTGAAAGTCATCAACTCCTACTCGGACTATAGCCACCTTCGCTGCGCTCGGGCGTCTAAATACCTACCTCGTATGGAAATTGATTCCTTTCGACGCGTGTATAACAATCAAGGCATACAATAGTGTATGTCTCTTCAATTATTATGTCTATTAATTTCTGGATTTCCAGTTATAACCTTGCAATGTTTTTTTTTGTATAAATGCTCGTTTTACTAGCTGTATAGAGTAACTGCTAACCCAGAGATCATATTTTATTTTATTACTTTACAATATTATGTACCTTAAGTAATCACACCCACAGTAAGACGTCGTACAAAAAGGCCTACCCAAACTCTCTCTTCAAAAATGTTTTAGGGCCTCGCTTTCGTGATAGACAAGTACATCACGTCGTAAGTAAAAATAAAATATGGTTCGTTTGGATCCTCACCTCAGCTTCAATCCACGGTTTCTGCCACCACCAGTGCAGCTTCCGTTCTATCTCGTAGGAGACCTGTTTGTACGGCTGCAGCACGCCGAAGTTCTGCCGGAACACCGGCCGCCATGACTCGAAGTCTATTATACCTATACCTGAAAGTTTAATGAAAACGAGTTAGCCCAACAAACTGGCTCGGAAGAAAACGTGCTAACGTGTAGGGAACGAGCTTTGTCTACTTAAACATCGAGTGAAAACTAGCTCAGTTCAGCAGCCGATCCCAAAATCATTCTCAAATATTTGTATACTTTATATACTGTACTGTATCAGCCGGATAGTCCACTGCTGAACACAGCCTCCCCAAATATGGGGGGTTTGCCATCCTCACGCTTGGCAGGCGTCTTGGGGATTGCATATTAAGATAGCATTTCCTCAGAAGGCGCTGCTGCCCACCTTCCGGTATTTTACCTTTAGTCGCCTCTTTAATATCATATAGCACATGGGTGGCCAACCTTTTAGACAACTGGGCCATATTTTAGAAAAAGGATGTCAATGCGGGCTGCACTACCTAATTTTATATATGTAAACTAAGTAGTTCACCAATACAAAGGAAACATTTTTGATATTTGATTCTAAATCTGTAAATGAAACACATTTGTTAGTTTGAAATCTTTAATTAAAGTTTAATTAAAAAATAGACTAAGTTAATGAGATACTTGACTTTGTTTGGCAGAACTAAGTGCATCAATGTTGATCTGAACAGACAAAGTACCATCAACTAAACTACCTCGCGTCCGCACTCGCGCGACGGGGCGTGCACCATCCCCCGCATCCCGCAATCAACCATCAGTTGTGCTTTCTTAGCGCTCATCGACAAGACGCGCGCGATAGTTTGTGAGCGTATTCAATATATATTATTTAAGTACTTACGAGAAATATAGAACAATGAATAAATGTTTTTTGTTTGTAGAACAAATACAATTTTTTCGGGATGTCCGCGGGCCATAAGATAACATACAGCGGGCCGCATGCGGCCCGCGGGCCGCGGGTTGGCCACCCACGATATAGCATTTACATTTACACTAATATTATAAAGAGGATAGATGAGTATTTTAGTAAATTTATTTAATTAATTTATAAAAATAATATTAATTACTATTCGAATTGTGAAACTTCTCCTTTTTTGGAATCGGTTACAAATAAAATCTATATATTCTCATAGGTTTAACAATAGATGTGCATCATGTTTATTATCTAGAGTGACTACCAATTAGGATGTTTACACGACGTTTCCTAGCTTTACCCACGTATCTGCTATCCGTTCACAGCTACCAGATAATTCCATTAGACACAAGGTCGCCTACTGTGGAACATTCTGAACAATTATCAACTTTAATAGGAATTAATTATTTTATTTTGCAAACAAGCTTAGAATTAGGTGTCAGGGACAGTCCTTCCAAAACAATGTGATTAATGAACTCGTTACAGCTTGCTTTGTATTAACATTGGCTTTTTGGTTTGTTTCTTTTTACACGACTGCCCAAAATAAAGAGATTTTTCAGGGTTCATATGTATGTAGGTATATGTGTTTATGTTTGTGAGTTTCTTTATTTCACCATAACTTCTTAACGCATTATCTGTTTTTAAGGGTGAACTGGCCGATCACTTCTCCATACAAACGTCGTAGGGTAATCACTCCCTTATTTGAGATTTTAAGTCCAGACTTAACCATAATACCGATTGATATCGTCATTATCTAGGCTTGGATGATGCCAACATTTTAAAAGATAATTAAGTTGCAAGTTATGAGCCTTGAAAACTTAATATGAAAATATTTCGAGTCTTATATTATTTTCAAGTTAATTATTTTTGGCACCTAAAGGTAAAATACCGGAAGGTGGGCAGCAGCGCCTTCTGAGGAACTGATATGTTAAGCTACGATCCTAAGACGCCGGCCAAGCGTGGAGATTATGGAAAATCTCCACGCTTAATTGGGGAGGCTGTGTTCACAGTGGATAATCCGGCTGATACAGAATACAGTTGAGCTTTTTGTAGTCTGTATTTTTTTTATGCCTGATAGGTTAGCACTATCTCACCTAATGGTAAGTGATGATGTGGTCGAAGATGTTCTTCAGTCTAACCTAGAATTACTGGCTCTCAAGGATAGCAGCCGGAACACACCTTTAGGTATTTAGCGACAGATTTTCTACTTGAAAGTGGTAGCTAGCCAGGCGGGCATTCGCAAAATGCCCTACCACCATGCTATAACGACTGCCACCCTAAGACGACAACCGGGACCGACGCCGCCGGCTTAACGTGCCCTTCGAAGCACGGAAGCGCATAGTAGTAATGTCACTAGCGGTCGCCCATCCAACTCATGACCGCGGCGGACGTTGCTTAACTTAGCTGATCGGTTCAGAACGGAAATTTCGCTAAGAGCGCCTCGAAATCGATCGATCGATTAAGACAGTTACCCTTTGCAATTAAAATCGAGCGTGGTAATCTGTCTTAATTGTATAACTTGTCATCATGATTAGATGAATAACTTGGGATGTTACAAAATTAACCAAAGACAAGTTTATACGGCGTCACAGAAACGATAATAGTATTATATTTCTCTGTGTTGAACCTGGAAGTTTCACTGATATTGAACACTTAGTTCAAAATCAGTGAAACTTTGTATGTTTTTGTGTTATATTGTTAGGTTTGCAATAACGCCTGCTATGCGGATTACATTACAAAATCACAAATATACGATAGGAAAAATTTAAGTCATGTGCGGGATTAGTCTAACAATATGTTTTTTAAAGTAGATAGGAAAGACAGTAAACTGACGCATGTAAATAATGTATTATCTAAGATTTGTAAATGGTTCGCCGCTAATAATCTTCTCCTAAATTCAAAAAAGACGAAATGTTTAAAGTTTTCTTTACCAAATGTTCCTTATGTTGAACCAAACATAAAGCTTGGCCCAGATAAACTTCCTATTGACAAAGCGACAGTCTTCCTGGGAATCAAAATGGATTCCACTTTACAATGGGATCCAAATATACATGATCTCTCCGGAAGACTAAGTTCTGCTGCATATGCAGTTCTTAGGATAAGACAGTTAACAGACGTAGCTACTGCTCGCCTAGTTTATTTCGCGTACTTCCACAGTATTATGTCGTATGGCGTATTGCTGTGGGGAACTGCTGCTGAGATAGAGACAATCTTTATCATACGAAAGCGTGCAATTCGAGCCATATATAAAATGGGTCCTAGGGAATCTGTGAGGGATCTTTTTAAATAAATTGATATTTTAACTTTACCAAGTCTGTATATATTTGAAAATATAATGTATGTTCGTAAAAATTTGAGTAAATTTAAATTAAACAGTGACAATCACGATTACAATACTAGGAATAAAGATAAAATAGCGGTGCCAGGTTTTAGATTAGCAAAGACAAATAAAAGGTCCTTCTTAGGTAATTGTGTGCGGTTTTATAATAAAGTTCCTAAACATATTACAACGCTCGCAGAAGGGAAATTCAAGTTGCATGTGAAAAACATATTGATTAAAAACTCCTACTACACAGTTTCTGATTACATAAACGACAAAAATGCCTGGACAATTCCGCCTCCGCCAAGCTATGGCCTATCACCTACATAATTTAAACAAATATTGTAATAACTCTATTATATAGTATGTATGTAACACATTGTTAAAAGATGTTTAAAAGAATGGCCCCGAGTTTCTTGCCCGTTCTTCTCGCAGTGGCTCTATACAATTTATTTGCTGAACGTGGCAGTACAATGTAGAATATTTCAATACTAAAATTTGTAATTGTCCTTCATAAGAGTGTCGTAGACGCCTAAATTGAATAAATGATTTTGACTTTGACTTTGACTTTAAGTGTTCAAACTCATTGACTCTTAGTATGTATACTTACTTTGTATATATATCCTTGAGCCTAAAATCTAAGATTTCCGTAAAATTAAGGCATTTCAAAAATAATCAGAAAAAAAATGTTGTATGGGAATTGTTATTTTGACATGTAGGGATATAATAAATAATAAATCGAAAAACTGACAAACTAGAAGCACAGATATTAGGCTCAGCAATATGCATACCAAATTTCACCAAGTTTGAACTCTTGGTATATAAAATATGACGAAACTACGTTTGTATGGAAAACGCTTCGTGAACTCTACTCTTAACTATTATTTAATCCATTGCGTAGGTAGGTATTCCTCCAAGTTTACCTGCATTCATCGCGACATTTATCACAGTGTGTATATAATCGTTAGTATTTAACCTACATGTTTGTATTTGTACTTAATTCAATATAATTGGACCTAGGACACCCACACAGCCTCATGAGTTATTCTTGAAACAAGGTGATATCAGATAACTAGAATAGGATCGTGATGGGTAGGTATATATGGGCAAAGGAAGGTCAAATAAGGTATTCATAAACTATCGAGAATGATGTCTGACTAAGACTAATAATACAGCAAATTTTCAGGAGAATACATTTTACACCGACCCCATTTGGTGTGGGATGACGGCAGGACGAGAATAAGTGAGAGTTGAATCAGTATGAGTACAACAAGCGATTACAAACGATTTTAGTCTGTCATCAAGCACCTAAACGATGAGTTCCCGTAGATGATCCTGAGAGCCAATAATTTTTGGTTAGCCTGAACAACATCTTCGACCACATCATCACTTACCATCAGGTGAGATATTGGTCCTAGGCTAGACTGTCAGATATATAAATATAACTAATTTTTACCGGCGTTATGCCTTTATTAACAAAATACTACGAACTATATACAACACTACAGCTACTACAATAAAAGCATTTGGACTCATAGGCAGTCCAAATGCTCAATGCCCACTACGATTTGGCAGCGTGCCCAGCATGCTGGCAGCATTGACCCGTTGAATTGCAAAAAAAAAAAAAAAAACTTATTATTAATAATAATAATTATACTTAGGTATAACTGTTTTGTTAAGAGGCTTAAATATTATAATATCTAAGTATAACGTTAAGAAGCTTATTTTTTTATTGACGGAACATCGATCCCAGCTGATGTTAAACGGACTAAACTCTGCCTATAACAGATGCATTTCATCACAAGTCACGAATTGAACTGCGCTCATCACCTTGAGATATAGTTGTTAAGTCTCTGTGTCTATAATTTCACTGGCTTTCAAGGACTGCTGCCGGAACACACCGTTAGGTGCTTAGCGACAGATTTTCTACTTGAGGGTGGTAGCTAGCCAGGCGGGCAATCGCAAAATGCCCTTCCACTGGATCGAACCAGGGTACTGCGGCACGGCATCGGCAGTCCATAGATATTACCGCTCAGCCATCATTGCTTGAAAAAAAAATATTTTTTTTTGTAATTATATATCATTATATTTATAAACTTTTTATTATAGTCTTTTGTAAACTGTAACTGTAATGGTAAGTAATGATGTGGTTGCATAAGTTGTTGTGTCGAAATTGGTTAAATAACCAAAATCAGAGATTCCTTACTTGTATTGAGACGCGTGTTTTCTAAAATTGACCAATATAGAAGCCCCCAATGTAATATTTTTAGGTAAATAGAAGATATTTGTACGCTTCTCAATGCGCTCTAGATTATCACACCTCACATGCTTGGAAAAAATAAATTAAATGAAATTTCAAGTAAAATGTTTGGGTCAGAGTTCTACATAAAATATTCTCATTTCAATTTTGAATTTCAGCTTACAAACTATAGACCCGTAATATACGGACGGTGAGACAGACTGATAGCAGTCTCCTGATTAGATCTGTCGGTTCAGCACCCTAAAAAACACAAGTTTATTTTTAATAATATTCATGCAACTTTTCATTATGATGACCATATTGTTACTCGTACCTACTAACGTTTGAGAAAATTCATTGCTTTAGGTGTCGAATTTTAAAAAATATTTTATATAATCTCATTTGTTAATATTCTAATTATGAAATGAAATACATACTTTTATTGGCATATTTTATTTACATACTTCTGTAATAAAATTAAAAAGTTAAATTAAAGCATTATTCTCCTAACAAACCAATGCTTTAAAACATTTTTTTAATTATTAAAGTACAATGTGTCCCGACCAAGGAGGTTTCAATTCAATTTAAGTACACATTATCTGTGGTGAGCGCTGGTTCCGATCCATAGACCGTGTAATAACTCGTGTAATCTTATTTCTTTTTCAAAAAACTACACTCATGTTTTAATACCCTCTATTATATGACAGTTGCATAAACTACTAATAATAAACAACACTGAACATTCACTCTATCTAACAAAGAAACTGCACAATTTAAAGAGATTTCAGATAAGGTAAATAAACACAATCACCTAATTCGTTGAACACATGCCTTTATTTCTTCCATTGAAGTGTTTAAAAATAACGTGAGCTAATTTGATAGCGATAACAAATTCATCGATTTGCTTATGTTTTTCCAAGTGCAGGCGCAGATTGCACTCTCGGTTATTCTAAATGTGAATCATCCAAACAAACAGCGGGTGAAAATATATTTATTTACTGAAGAGATGAAAATAATCAGATAGGTTATTGACTTTGAACAAAGAGAACGAACGTCTTATATCAGGATACGTTATAGAATTTTAAAAATAAATATAATATTTTTTCACCGTGTCAACATTTGTTTTTCACCGTGGGATGCCGGGCTAGAACTGTACCGCTTCATATATACCGCACCCCACAAGGAAGAAATACCATAATGTGGACAGAACTTCCTTTTAAAGAACAAGAATCTTAAGCTGAGAACCCCAAGACGCTTGCAAAACTAAGGTATCATGGCAAATTCCACTTAAAGGTAAGACTTTAGTTCAACAATGGACGTGTTACGGCTGTAGATGTACGTATGAATGATGATGATGCTCCTGGAGAAAGTGGAGACAAAGAAGGTACGTGTACACGGTCTGAACTGATATTTAGGTGATAAGAATGCGAAAGTACATATTTGGAAATTCTAAAGGGTAGAGACATTATTACGAATGTTTGAGTCTTTTCAGAACCAAATCTTACGTTCAGAACAAGTCTAATAGACTGATGAATAGGCGCACTGTTCCTTATGTTGGTTGAAAAGTTACTTCGAGCATGAAATTCCCGGTTCTTCTATCGGCGTCGGTAGTGACGATGGGAACGGCGTCAAGTAAAGCCAGATGACGAGGGTTCGATCACCGCCCGAGGAGAAACATTTGCCGTGTAGATTTAATTTTAAACCTGAACCGTCTTTTACTCTGATAAATAAGACACCAATTGCCAGAGAAGCAGTACTGATGAGATGCTGATTCAACTGCTCTGAGGTTATTTTAATGGTTCCAATTTCCACAAGTTATTACATAATTTAATCAACTTCAAAAATATCACATAACTTTTTGTTTTATCATCCAATCCTGGTGATTATATTTTTGTTAGTATATCTTCAAATTGGTCCCAGTTAAATTACATCAACAATAATGAAGTGTTTTTTAAGTTATACTCAATAAACTGAAAATAGTATTTTCCAATAAGCCTATACCTGGATGACATAGTAATTGAAAGTACAGTATTGTAGGGACTGAAAATCGATCTTGTAAGCAGTACGCATCGTTGAATCGGATGTGAAAATGTTTTATTTATTACACTCTACTCTACTTCTAACAAATAAAAATGGGAGCTCCGTGTGTTTTGAATAAGCGTCAGAAATCGGTTACGATTTTATTCAAAAGGTAAGCTTATGCTTAAAAAAATTACGCGTGGTCATATATGCATACATATCAGTATCCTTGCGTAGACTTATGCCTGTTTTCATCAACATCCTCTAAGTTTGGGGGATCCCCTAAGTATAGTTAAGGGGCAGTTAGGAGATGGTTTCTGTTTCACCAACAGTTTGGGGTCACTTTAACGATAAAAGGTCCCCTAAATTTAGGTGCTCGAATGATGGGCCCTTAAACTGGCACATACGTAAGTGTTCTCTGACGCAACGAAAATGGATACTGACTCTACTGACTGAGATTTTTGAAAATTTAGAAACTGTCTCTACTATATTTAACGTAAATAACAGTCGTAGGCCAAAAATATATAGGAAATGACCAAATTACTTTGAAAGTTTTGATGAAATTGTGTTGTGTTAAATTTTTTGGAGAAAATTGAACACACTTTAGAATTTCCTGATAATAGGTAAATGGGTTGATAAATACAACACAATTTAAATTTTATATAAAGAGACCTATGTTCTGACCTAGTTTTTAAATTTTTTTGAACATGAATATGCTATTTGTTTCTTTGTTCAGTCTAAAATACTAGGTACCTACTAGTATAATGAATGTATGGTATTTTTATACCATACATTTTCATATGTATGGTAAAACTATTAAATATGTTGTGCTGTTCTCATGTACAGTACAGATACTTCTTAATAAAGCCTTCTTTTATTTTATTTCAGAAATAACTCCTTATCTCCAATAAACCAGTTATTGATAGCGTTGAGGTTTTATGCTACGAGGAACCATTTATTGGCTGTAGCGGATATGGGTGGCATAAGTGTGGCTACTTGCAGTCGAATAATAAAAATAGTGTCTGAAGCAATTGTGATGATGGTTAGTCCTTTATTTTTACCGATGTCTTCCACAAATTTATGTATTGGTTACTCAATAAGCAATGTCATACATTAACCTCGTGCCGGAGAAATCTTTCGTGTGTGTACACTCATATCAATGTTGTGTAACGCGACCTATATTTTTGTACGATCTTTTTGTTGTCACTGAGTTATTGTTTGCATAACTCTTATTATAATCAGATTAAGTGACAAAAGGTCCAATGGAACGCCTGATGTTAAATAAACTACGTACAAACTGACAAATGGGAAGTGTTTTGTGTTCAACAATGTTCTGTTGCATGAGGCTTTACTTTTAGTTCGTTCCTCAATATGTTCTTAATTGATTCCTTATAATGAATATCGGCAATAATGTCTCTCCTTCCTCGTTAGATGGGGTCACAGGTAGGGTACACCATTTTTATATTATTTTATTAGGTAAACCGTACTCTCATTTTAACCTGTGAGGTGCCAGGCTAAGCTTCACATAAATAATAAAAATTTGAAGCGGTTGGCTCAGTGGCATTGGCTATGGACTGCCGCGCAGCAGGTCCATTGTCCGAATCCTTCCGCGGGCTTGAGCTTCACCGCATGGTGGAAGGGCATACGGCGAATGCTCGGTGGCTAGCGACCACCCTCAAGTAGAAAATATGTTGCCAAGCACCTAACGGTGTGTTCCAGCAGCTGTCTTGAGAGACAGTGAAATTACAGGCGTATGAGACTTAACAACTATGTCTCAAGGTGACGTGAAGGTGACTCAATTCGTGACTTGTGATGAAATGAATCTGTTATAGGCAGAGCTTAGTCCGGTTAACATCAGCTGGGTCTTGAGCTTGTTCCGCCACAATAACATAAAAAAAAAGAATATTTATATAAAAACTGCAAACATATGTCAAGAAACAAAATTGTGCGAAAGAATACAATCAAGGATTTAGAAGTGTGATGGTAATAACAAATATTTTTAAAATATTTTAAGAAAACATCAAATTAATATTTTAATAAAACACTTAAAAAATATAACAATATATCGAGTGACAATTCCGCCTAATTTTCCTGTTAAGCCAACATGACGTCACAAACGCCACGCAGCCAAACCGGAAGAATTTTCGACGCGTTTCGCTTCTACACGAAGCATCCTCAGGAGGTCTTGACTTTTCGAGCGCACGATCGAGAATAGATCGTGCGCACAGGTAGGGTAGGCGCTCGGGCTAGGCGGAATTGTCACTACATCTATTATTATATCTTTTAAGTGTTTTATTAAAATATTAATTTGATGTTTTCTTAAAATATTTTAAAAATATTTGTTATTATTATTTAAAGATTTTCGCAAAGTAACCTCTGAATCTATTCATTCAAGTGTGATGGTAGCTCCTTAGAAGGTGGTGCTGTCCATCTTCTTTTATTTTTCCCTTCGTTGCCTAATTACGACTTCCGCGGGAAGAAAAGGAGGAGGGGGGTGCATACCTAGCCTGGCACCTGGCTTAATTCAATACAGACATACAAATAATGCTTAATACAGTACACATACCACTAAAATCCTTGTCAGGAACACTAAGATCCAAATCATTCTTGAAAGCTTGCATATGCTTTTGTAAATCCCCTTCTTGCGGCACGCCTCCATTTCTAAATCGAAATTTTCCGCTCGTTTCATTTTTGAAAAGCGCGGGAAACAGCCCCGGGTCGTACATAATAGTCACTTTTTCTCCTTTAAATTTGTCCATATCATTTTGTATGATACCAAATTTTTCGTATAGGTTTTCAAAATCGATCTTCTTTGATGTGCATTGCATGGTGGGTACGTTCCAGTAGACTTTGAATGGCTTTTTGGTTTCAATCGGTGGGTCATTCGGCATTTCTATCACATAGTAACTGAAAAAGATGATAAAATATATGTAAATAAATAATGTTTTATAATTTTAATATATATGGTGATTGGGGTCCGGCACACCGACTTCGCAAGGTCGGTCACGTGGAAGGAATGGGTATACTTGGGAGAACTGAAAGGTCGACGGCTGGTCGGGCACCCCAAGTACCGATGGAAGGACCAGGTGGGAACGATCTGTGAAAACTTCAAATACGGCAGTCGAAGGAGTTGAAGCGCTCAAGCGAAGTTTGCTTAACCGATCAGCAAAGTTAAGCAACGTCCATCGCGGTCATGACTTGGATGGGTGACCGCTAGTGACATCACTACTGAGCGTTTCCGTGCTTCGGAGGGCGCGTTAAGCCGTCGGTCCTGGCTGATGTCTTACGATGGCAGATATAGCATAGGGTAGGGCATTGCGAATTCCCGCCTGGCTAGCTACCACCCTCAAGTAGAAAATCTGTCGTAAGCACCTAACGGTATGTTCCAGCAGCTGTCCTTGACACCCAGTAACTCTAGGTTAGCCAGAACAACATCTTCGACCAGATCACTTACCATCAAGTGAGATAGGTCAAAGCCTAGCCTATCAGCAAAAGATTAAGAAACACCGCAGGACCGCAAATAATAGCGGCTCTTGCTTTCCAAAGGTTAAAACCCTATAGTTTCAGTTTACACAAAACTTTGTATATACTGAAACTACAGGGTTTTATCAGCTCATATATCATAACGACTTGCAAAATCAATGTCTTAATTTAATACAGGAAACTATCTATTTGTTTGTTACATTACAACGCACTATGCTTGTTTATGGCTTGTTTACGTTCGTCGTAGCATGAACTAAATAGCGGTCAAAGCTTCCTTCAGACGAGTATCACAGAACCTATTTATGAAGGTGAAATCGCTTCAGAATCTGACGTCATCTAGGTACGATTAAAATTCAAATAAAGAACGAAAAAAACTTTATAAAAACTTCATATTGAGTGAGTATGTCATAATCTGAGACCTACTTTAAAACATTACATCACTAGTTCAATGACTTGTGTGGTTTGAACGAGTTACAGTGGACACTGCTATCTAATCTGTGCCACGAGTGGGTATACCTACAATGTCAATGTCATTGTGTGAAGTAGGTATTTTACGTATGTATTATCTATTGTATTTGTCTCAGATGTTTCTTTACTGTAACAGCCGACTCATCCACTGCTGAACACAGCCTCCCCTATTAAGGGGGTATATGCCATAATCACCACGCTTGGCAGACGGCTTGGGGATCGCAGTGTAAGATGGCAGTTCTTTAGAAGGTGCTGCTGCCCACCTTCCAGTATTTTTCCTTAGTCGCCTCTTACGACACCCACGGGATGATATGGGGAGGTGCAATTCTAACCCGGCATCCCACGGGGGTGTTTCTTTATCGTCTTGTTAATCCAAGCATTATCCCTCTTACGCGGGGTTGGTCCGTGGAGCTTTTGCAACTTCCGTGGTTCAGTGCAATAAGTTTTTCAGCACTTATTGCTCGAAAAATGTCCTTAGTACATCTGTGTACATAGTGTACAAGTAAGATATCGCCCACGCTCTATGAAGCCGTGCGATATTACAAAAAATGCATTATGTGTCTAGTATGTTCTAATTTTTTTTTTATTCTTATTCTCCTACCTCTGGCTCATTTAAAATAGGTAGCTATACAGCTACCTATTTGAAATGCGCATACGCACAAGAAGTGTGATACGCCGATAGTTAAAAGGTGACCACTATTTAAGTATAAAAATTAAATGTAAAACGTAGTTTATTGTATTGTGTCATTATACTAGTTATTAAATAATTATAATGTATACATAACATTATTCAATTCTCTTTGCTATTCCTTTAAGCGCACGTGTGCGCTATATAATGAGCGCAAAAACCACACTCGCTTTAAGCGAATTAGCGGCATTTTGAAATTTTTTGGTACTGAATTTCAAATTCCAAAACTTCTAATCTAAGCGTGATTCGTGATTATCATTTTTTTTACCGGTGGTTGCCTTTATTAACAAAATACTACAAACTATATACAACATTACAGCTACTAAAATAAAAGCATTTGGACTCATAGGCAGTCCAAATGCTCTAGCCCACTACCAGTTGGTAGCGTGCCCAGCATGCTGGCAGCATTGCCCTGTAGAATTGCAATGCTTATTCTTTGAGCCAAATAGGTGCCAGCATTTTGATCACGCGTCGCATCGACCAAGCGCTCTGATAAGTTTTGTAAAATACCATGAGCTCCCGGTCCCCACGGACCCAACGTCTCTACACCAAACGGCTCAAATATCATTATTATCATTGTGTGTTGAGTGTTAGTGAATAAAGATCAGTTCAAGCCCAGAAATATAATACAGTGAAATATAATATAGTGAAACGTATTGCTGGACAATGCTACCAGCATGCTGGGCACGCTGCTAACTGGTAGTGGACTGGAGCATTTGGACTGCCTGTGAGTCTCAATGATTTAATAATAATAATAAATAATATATATTTACCAGATAAGTTCAGTTACATACTTAGAAATCTAACATGAGGTAACTTAATTATATTTACTTAGTACATATATTACAATTTAACAATGGGCCCCAAACTAGGCGTAGCCTGTATCTTGGTAACCCAGGTTTTAGAATTAGTTTTTTTAGAAATGTCGCGCGTTTAATGTTGAATTGAAAAGTTATTACCTAGACGTTTAATATAAACTTATATAAAGCGTGTTAGTACTGTTTTAGCATGTGAATTAAATCTTATATAATGAGGCACAACAGGATGAATTACATTTTAAATTTACATATTCTAGAATCAATTGACTACATATTTTAACAATATCAGATACCCAGAAATGAAAATGATTCAGGTTAAAAAAATAATAATAATAATTGTAAGATCGATTTAAGGAGTTACTTATATGGACAAAAAGTTGAAATGTTAGTAAGATTGGACTGGATATATGGTTGTGTGGGATTGAGTACCTACGTAAGATAAGGAATTGTGTTGTGTCATGCGTGTATGTGATGTGTGTAATCGTGTGTAATAGTGGATACGGGTGTGAGAGCGACAAATAAGAACCAATGACTAGTTATGGGAATGTTTTGTGGTAGGAGAATGAACACGGGAGAATGGCCTATTCAGGATTGGTGAGACATGTGTGATTTGTAGTCAGACTTAAATTGACAGTTGTGAGAAAGGAGTCATCAATGTCATAAATCCACAGATTTGTACTATATGTCATATATATTCACCAAAAGTTCCGTTTGGTCGTATGAGAGCGAGAGAAGATGTGTTTTTATTTTTGCTCTTGCTTTCCTGTGGCATACATTGTTTAAGGTCGCATTTTTTCGCAATAGCATTGTAGGCAATCGTGTGTAAATGCCTGTGTTGTCGGCGAGCAAACATTGTATCAACCTTCGGAACAGCTATCCTTTTGGGACGTCGTCTCAACCTCTGTGGGTGTGGGTCCGGCATGTTTGTATGTGCAGCCGCTGCAGCTCGGAAGACGAAAAGCTGTCTCACTGTGAGTACTTTGGCTTCTGCATAAAGTTCTTCCGTTGGATACCTAAAAGGCCTGCCAAACATCACTTTTAAGACAGCACGCTGCGCCCTCTCAAGCTCAATTAGGTAAGACTTGGCAGCCCCACCCCAAACTCTTACGCAATATTGGATTAGGGACTGACACAGCGAAAAGTACACCAGACGTCTGATTTGGACATTTGCTGCAGGTCTCAAGAGCTTCATAAGGTAGATTAGTTTCCGTGTTTTCTTTGCGAGGAAGGTAATGTGATTACTATATGAGAGCTTTTGATCCAGTATTAGATAGATAGATAGATAGATAACTCTTTATTGCACTTTTAAAATTATTAATACTAGTTACAAGATTAAAACATATCTTAAAAATAGTACAATCGGCGGCCTTATTGCTAGGCAGCAATCTCTTCCAGGCAACCGTAGGTTGAATTGAAACATATTAATTTAGATGGAGGTATAGGCTAAAGTGCATTATGTATAAATCATAGTTATTAATACTCAAAATATTTAAACTATATAAAACATACGTTAATAAATATCTATATAATATAAATAAACTATAATAGATAAACCAAGTACAATAAAATACAAATAAAATAAAATAGATACATTATACCAATACAATTGTAATATACAGTGTATATATATATATATACATAAATAAACAACAATAATAATAATAATATAAATAAAAATTATACTTGCAAAGTTGGATAGTTAATCATTATGAATTGAAGAGAGGTAAAATTTCTTAACTTCACTTTTAAATGAAAGGAGCGATGTGATCTTTCTAATTTCAACTGGTAGAGAGTTCCAAAGGCGAGCAGCTTGAACAGTAAAGGACTTGTCATAAAAAGAACTTGTGTGCGTAGGTAACTTCAATAGAAAATTTTCTGATGACCGAAGATTAAAATCATTGCAGCAGCAAAGGAATTCAAAGCGTTCTTTAAGATAACGCGGGGCTGAGGGATTAAACAGAACACTGTAGAGAAGGGAGAGGATATGAGTATTCCGGCGAAGACGAATAGGGAGCCACTTGAGCTTTTTACGAAAGTGAGAAACATGGTCATATTTACGCAAGCCAAATATGAACCGAATACAGAAGTTTTGAAGTCGCTCAAGTTTGTTTGACTGATCCTCAGTGATATCAAGATAACAGGCGTCAGCGTAGTCTAGAATAGGGAGAAGAAGAGATTGTGCAAGTGCAATTTTAGTAGCAGTGGGTAAAAAGTTACGAAGTCGTCGTAATGAACCTGCTGAAGCAAACATCTTACAGCTAACGGTTTCAAGCTGAGGTTTCCATGTCAACTGCTGATCAAATATGATGCCGAGATTTTTGACTGTCATACTATATGGGACAGTGATTCCATCTAAAATTATAGGTGGAAGAGTATTCCAGTCAATTTTGGATATTATACGTGAGCTACCCATAATGATGACTTGAGTTTTTGCTGGGTTCACTCTTAGTCCGAAGTTTGTGCTCCACTCAGTTATGTGATGCAAATCATTGTTAATGGTTGTAATAGCATCAGATATACTAACAAGGGGGGATTGAGAATAAATTTGGAGATCATCTGCATAAAGGTGGTAGGAAGAAGATAACTGATTAGAAATTGAATTAATGAAAATTGCAAAAAGGAGTGGAGACAGCACACCACCTTGAGGAACGCCGGCAGTCAGATCGCACCATGAAGAAACATTTTCATCAAGGCGTATCCGCTGTCGTCGTCCGTACAAATAACTATGAAACCAGTCACATACTGTTGGAGATATGTTAATGGAGCGTAATACACCTAATAAGATGTCAAAATCGATCGCATTGAATGCATTGCTAAAGTCGAGCAGAGTTAACACAGTTAACAAGCCATTCTCCATACCAAAACGAATGTCATCAGATATTTTGATCAAGGCTGTAACTGTGCTGTGGCCAGGTTGGAAACCGGACTGGAAAGGATTAAGGAGATTGTTTTTTAAAAGGAAGGAACTAATTTGCGCGTGGACAAGGCGTTCTAAGACTTTGGATAGGAATGGCAGAATAGATATAGGACGATAGTCTGAGAAGGATTTTGGATTACGTTTTTTTGGAAGAGGAATTATCTGAGCTTCTTTCCATATGGAAGGAAAGTCACCCTTTGTAATAGAATAGTTCAGGATATGGCATAGAATAGGAAGAATCGTGTCTATGATAGGAAGGATCATATTTCGACTTATACCGTCATTGCCGACTGCATTAGAAAGGATAGCTAATACGCTTTTCTTAACATCACAACTAGTAAATGGACTAAAGAAGAAAAATGAAGAGCTGGGAGTTGGCTTAGCTGAAAGAGAATGTAGGGTTTTAGCTTTGACAGTACTATCAATGCATGACGTAGTGGAAAAATGTTTGTTGAGTGAGTCAATATCTAAATTGGTTGGAATAGAATCTTGACGACTCTTACCAATTCCCAAAGTTCTAAGAAATTTCCAGATTTTTGTTGGATCTCCATTTTGAATAGACTCATGAATGTGGCGGCTTTGAGCGTCCCTACACACCTTATTGCAGTTATTTCGAGAAGTAATGTATTTAGATCTATTCTGGTCATTAGGAGATGATTTGTAATTGGACTTTGTAACAGACTTACGATGCATTATCTTTTTGATATCTTCTGTGAGCCATGGTGCTGGAACATGTTTTATTTTAATGCGTCGAACTGGTGCATGCGCATCGTAAAGGAGCATCAAAGAAGAATTAAAAATAGCAATTTTGTCATCAGATGAGTTAGCATTCAACACCGGAGTCCAATCTATATTTTCAGCATCTCGACGCAAATTTTCAGAATCAACAGAACTAAAATTGCGTTGCAGAAGTATTGTGGGCTTTAATTTAGGAGGACGAACGACAACGAACGACGAAAAAAATATCTTGGAATAATACGACGAACGACGTATTATTCCAAGATATTTTGTGTTGTATACTCTGTTGATTGTGTTGCATGAGCATGCTGTATTGCCAACCGGAAATAATGTATGTGAATTGCAATTACTCTGATGGATTTTAATTTCGTTCATGTTAGGCTCAGTAGCACGTGTTATATGAAAACCAATGTAGTTGCTTTTCTTTAGGTTCAGAGTAAGAAGGTTTTGATCAAGCCAGTCCGTTATGCATGACATTGCTATTTCGGCAGAAAATACAGCGTCTTCCCAGCTCTCTCCATGACAGAGAGCCACAGTGTCGTCAGCATAGCATATAATATCGGTGTTTGGGATGCTCAATCTGAGTAGGTCGTCCATATATAAAATAAATAGAGTCGGTGAGAGAATACCACCCTGTGGTACGCCAAAATCTACGGGTTGCTCCTCGCTAAGATGATCTCCTATTCTCACGCGTTGGCGCCTGTGCTCAAGGTAACTGGCAAACCAAGAAAGTGCAATTCCTCGTATGCCAAATCGTTCAAGTTTGTTTAGCAGAATTTTAATCGATACAGAGTCAAACGCTTTGGCAAGGTCGAGAAAGATACCCACGCTCCGATTGCCGTCGTCCATATGCGTGGTTAGCGTATCAGTGAGGAGCAGAATAGCGTCTTCCGTAGATTTCCCTCGTCTAAAACCAAATTGATTATTAGATAAAAGCCCGTATACATAAATAAACAACAATAATAATAATAATATAAATAAAAATTATACTTGCAAAGTTGGATAGTTAATCATTATGAATTGAAGAGAGGTAAAATTTCTTAACTTCACTTTTAAATGAAAGGAGCGATGTGATCTTTCTAATTTCAACTGGTAGAGAGTTCCAAAGGCGAGCAGCTTGAACAGTAAAGGACTTGTCATAAAAAGAACTTGTGTGCGTAGGTAACTTCAATAGAAAATTTTCTGATGACCGAAGATTAAAATCATTGCAGCAGCAAAGGAATTCAAAGCGTTCTTTAAGATAACGCGGGGCTGAGGGATTAAACAGAACACTGTAGAGAAGGGAGAGGATATGAGTATTCCGGCGAAGACGAATAGGGAGCCACTTGAGCTTTTTACGAAAGTGAGAAACATGGTCATATTTACGCAAGCCAAATATGAACCGAATACAGAAGTTTTGAAGTCGCTCAAGTTTGTTTGACTGATCCTCAGTGATATCAAGATAACAGGCGTCAGCGTAGTCTAGAATAGGGAGAAGAAGAGATTGTGCAAGTGCAATTTTAGTAGCAGTGGGTAAAAAGTTACGAAGTCGTCGTAATGAACCTGCTGAAGCAAACATCTTACAGCTAACGGTTTCAAGCTGAGGTTTCCATGTCAACTGCTGATCAAATATGATGCCGAGATTTTTGACTGTCATACTATATGGGACAGTGATTCCATCTAAAATTATAGGTGGAAGAGTATTCCAGTCAATTTTGGATATTATACGTGAGCTACCCATAATGATGACTTGAGTTTTTGCTGGGTTCACTCTTAGTCCGAAGTTTGTGCTCCACTCAGTTATGTGATGCAAATCATTGTTAATGGTTGTAATAGCATCAGATATACTAACAAGGGGGGATTGAGAATAAATTTGGAGATCATCTGCATAAAGGTGGTAGGAAGAAGATAACTGATTAGAAATTGAATTAATGAAAATTGCAAAAAGGAGTGGAGACAGCACACCACCTTGAGGAACGCCGGCAGTCAGATCGCACCATGAAGAAACATTTTCATCAAGGCGTATCCGCTGTCGTCGTCCGTACAAATAACTATGAAACCAGTCACATACTGTTGGAGATATGTTAATGGAGCGTAATACACCTAATAAGATGTCAAAATCGATCGCATTGAATGCATTGCTAAAGTCGAGCAGAGTTAACACAGTTAACAAGCCATTCTCCATACCAAAACGAATGTCATCAGATATTTTGATCAAGGCTGTAACTGTGCTGTGGCCAGGTTGGAAACCGGACTGGAAAGGATTAAGGAGATTGTTTTTTAAAAGGAAGGAACTAATTTGCGCGTGGACAAGGCGTTCTAAGACTTTGGATAGGAATGGCAGAATAGATATAGGACGATAGTCTGAGAAGGATTTTGGATTACGTTTTTTTGGAAGAGGAATTATCTGAGCTTCTTTCCATATGGAAGGAAAGTCACCCTTTGTAATAGAATAGTTCAGGATATGGCATAGAATAGGAAGAATCGTGTCTATGATAGGAAGGATCATATTTCGACTTATACCGTCATTGCCGACTGCATTAGAAAGGATAGCTAATACGCTTTTCTTAACATCACAACTAGTAAATGGACTAAAGAAGAAAAATGAAGAGCTGGGAGTTGGCTTAGCTGAAAGAGAATGTAGGGTTTTAGCTTTGACAGTACTATCAATGCATGACGTAGTGGAAAAATGTTTGTTGAGTGAGTCAATATCTAAATTGGTTGGAATAGAATCTTGACGACTCTTACCAATTCCCAAAGTTCTAAAAAATTTCCAGATTTTTGTTGGATCTCCATTTTGAATAGACTCATGAATGTGGCGGCTTTGAGCGTCCCTACACACCTTATTGCAGTTATTTCGAGAAGTAATGTATTTAGATCTATTCTGGTCATTAGGAGATGATTTGTAATTGGACTTTGTAACAGACTTACGATGCATTATCTTTTTGATATCTTCTGTGAGCCATGGTGCTGGAACATGTTTTATTTTAATGCGTCGAACTGGTGCATGCGCATCGTAAAGGAGCATCAAAGAAGAATTAAAAATAGCAATTTTGTCATCAGATGAGTTAGCATTCAACACCGGAGTCCAATATATATTTTCAGCATCTCGACGCAAATTTTCAGAATCAACAGAACTAAAATTGCGTTGCAGAAGTATTGTGGGCTTTAATTTAGGAGGACGAACGACAACGAACGACGAAAAAAAATATCTTGGAATAATACGACGAACGACGTATTATTCCAAGATATTTTGTGTTGTATACTCTGTTGATTGTGTTGCATGAGCATGCTGTATTGCCAACCGGAAATAATGTATGTGAATTGCAATTACTCTGATGGATTTTAATTTCGTTCATGTTAGGCTCAGTAGCACGTGTTATATGAAAACCAATGTAGTTGCTTTTCTTTAGGTTCAGAGTAAGAAGGTTTTGATCAAGCCAGTCCGATATGCATGACATTGCTATTTCGGCAGAAAATACAGCGTCTTCCCAGCTCTCTCCATGACAGAGAGCCACAGTGTCGTCAGCATAGCATATAATATCGGTGTTTGGGATGCTCAATCTGAGTAGGTCGTCCATATATAAAATAAATAGAGTCGGTGAGAGAATACCACCCTGTGGTACGCCAAAATCTACGGGTTGCTCCTCGCTAAGATGATCTCCTATTCTCACGCGTTGGCGCCTGTGCTCAAGGTAACTGGCAAACCAAGAAAGTGCAATTCCTCGTATGCCAAATCGTTCAAGTTTGTTTAGCAGAATTTTAATCGATACAGAGTCAAACGCTTTGGCAAGGTCGAGAAAGATACCCACGCTCCGATTGCCGTCGTCCATATGCGTGGTTAGCGTATCAGTGAGGAGCAGAATAGCGTCTTCCGTAGATTTCCCTCGTCTAAAACCAAATTGATTATTAGATAAAAGCCCGTATTTCTCTAGAAAATCGACTAGGCGTTTGTTTACAATTTTTTCCAAGATTTTAGAGAGGATGCTTAGCAAAGCAATTGGGCGATAATTGTCAACGCTACTTTTTGGACCGTTTTTATGGATTGGACAGACAACCGAGATCTTCCAGCAATCCGGGAAAACACCAGTGGACATGCTCAGGTTAAAGATGTGAGTAAGTGGTTCTACAATGTAGTTTTTAGTGTGCCTGAGTAAGACTGGTGTGAATTGGTCTATCCCTGGAGCGCTGTCTACCTTCACTTCCATGATCAGTCTACCAACCTCAACCTGGTCCGTTCCAAGAAAAAATAGAGAGTTCGGACAGCTGTTTCTAATTCTCACTTGGTTGCATAGGGCTTCTTCTGTGGTTTGCAGTTTTCTGAGGACGTTTGAGGCAAGTTTTGATCGAACAGTAGCAAAATAATAATTGCAATCGTTGACTGCCACCTGATGGCTGGTTTTGTTTTGCAACAGCTCGTATGAATCATGTTTTTTTTTAGGAATATGGCATATATTTTTAACTGTTTTCCAAAGGAGTTTAGGATTATTATGATGTTCGCTTATTTGAGAACTCTCATAACTAGATATAACTTTATGCAATAAGTCGTTGCAAAAATTCCTGTATCGAGTATAGATTATTTTCAAATTTTGATTGTTCGGTTGTTGTCTAGCCTGCATGTGTAGTTTGTCCCGGTGTTGCATGCACCTCATCAAACCGGCAGTGATCCAAGGCTTGAGCTGGAATTTTTTTCTACTTATAGTAAGTCTGCGTGAGTGTTTTTGTACATGTTGCGTCATGATCAAATTGAACAAATCCGTTGCCTCGTTTACATTGTCAGATTGTAGTATTTGACTCCAGTCAACCCTTTTAAGGTCGTCAGCTACAGCTACAAAATCTGTTTTTACTATGACTTTGTTTTTGTTAATTGTCTTGGGTTTTGTTAGACTCAGCCCTGCAATGATTACGCTGTGGTCTGTGAGAGAAGTTTCACAAACCAAGCCAATCGATTCTCCTTGCGTTTTAACGAAAGCGTGATCGATACATGTCAATGTAAGGGGTCTAGTTGGTAGTGTAATAGCAGGAAGAAAACCCTGTTCCGCCATGATGCATTGGTAGATAGACGCTGGCCCATCTGGTGTATCATCAAACAGGTTGATATTCATATCTCCAGTCACAATGACAGCATTTTGCTCTTTTACTGTGTCTAAAGTCTTATCTAGAGAGTTGAGGAACCTTTCCAAGTTTTTCTCAGCAGGTGGACGGTAAATACCTATGATCTTGGCGGAGTTTGCGACGTCTATTAGTAAGCAGTTAGCGTCCTCCATTGTGGGTTCTACCACTTGAGCAGACCAACAGTCTTTAATATATGCAGTTACTCCGCTACATTTATTTATTACTTTCGTAGTGTAAAAAGCATGATATCCTGGTATTTGGGGGATATGGGGGTTCTCATTGAGCCAGCACTCTGTGAGAATGATAGCATCTATGTTAGTGTTCAGTCGTTCTAAGAAAGTGAGAAAGTTCGTAAAGTTTTTATTCAAACTTCTTATGTTACAGTTAATAATTTTAAAATTATAATGATCAATAACGTCGCTACACAATTCAGGCAATGCTACTGTGCGACACACACATTTATATAGGTTGTCTAAATGTTTTTATTGTAGCTGTACTGTTGTATATACTTTGTAGTAATTTGTTAATAAAGGCATACCGCTGGTGAAAAAAATCATAAAGAAGTACTTTAAGTCAGGTTTGTTGAAGCAGTATTGAGCTCACAGTTTATTTTCAGACTTCGGATTCAGAATTACAGACTAAATATAGGTTCATAATTAGTGTATTACCTACCAAACAATAACAGCAGTCAGTCGCACTGAATGAGAGAATACGTGTCAATCCAAGGTTAATTTTGTTTTCAAACGTTAATTTTCACGGAATATTGCGGTTAGAATGCAAAATTACATGGAATTACTAATAATAATATCTTACATTGGAAAATAACGAGTAAGATAAAAACGGGTGCGAGTTTGATGGACCGGAAGTGACATTGCATAACTATTACGGTAGTGGAAATCAATCTAAGAGTAAATAAGCAAAAGTACGCATGTCGTTCTTGCAATATTATAGAAGAAATACTTAATAATAACAAATATTTTAAGTTAACATTAAATTAATATTTTTGAACAAGTATTACTTAATTAAAAAGAAAAAAAACCCGACTGAAAATTATTTATTTTTGTTAAACGTTTTATCGTTTAATTGAAATTAAAACTGCAAGTTATATACTATTCATGGAATTGCTTTTTAAAGATCTTCATTTTGATTCCCCACTCCATCAGTTTGAAAGAAAAAAAAGTTTGTTTTATCTGATAATATAGCGTATAAAATCAACCAGTTAGATTTGTTTTTATTTTTTTATGATACCATGTGTCACTTGCACTATAAAGACGAATGTAACAACATCTCTTACAATAAAATCTATTAAGCCGTTTATAACTTCTGGTGGAATAAAGAAACTCACATACATAGATATATGAACCCTGAAAACATAACTCTCATTTTTGTGGGCAGTCGTGTAAATATACTTAAAAATATATCTAGTGACAATTCCGCCCAATTTTCCTGTTAAGCCGACGTGACGTCACGAACGTTACGCATCCAAACCGAAAGAATTTTCGACGCGTTTCGGTTCTACACGAAGTATCCTCAGGAGGTCCTTACTCAAAGTAAAGCCTGAATGTTTTCATTAGAATATATTATACTCTAGGTCCTTTGCACTACTACTCACATACACATCGTAAATTGGCGGAAATAGCATTCAATAAAAAATGTGTATTTTTTTCTCTGTATCTATATTCATAGACTAATAAATCATTGTATCAAACGATGCTCAACCGGTTTATATTATTTTATATGATATAGTAACGACTTAAAAATATGTACACTAACTGCCACTAACCGCGTGTTAGACGTCAATAGTCGTAAAATTATTGACGTCTAACACGCGGTGTCTCTACGTTTTTTTTCGCCTGGCAGTAAAGGCAATTTTTTTGTTCTAATTCCAAAGTGTAACACCATCTTATTAAGTGTAAAAATTAACCCCCAGGATTGATCAATCGAGGTCGAGTCAATTCGCATCCCTCATGGTAGGAACAGTTTCCATCGTGAATCATTCATTGTAGTTCATAATTTTCATCAATCATTCATTTTAATCTTTTATCATACCAAACATGAGACTGACAGTAAAATAGACAAACAAAACTGATTACAAAGACAGAATTTTTTAAAATAGTTTGTTGAAGTCGGTTTTATACTTATTCTAACATCTTTTAGCTTAAATTTTCATGGTCTGATTTTTCAGTCTTAGCAATTAATACGGTTTTACTCCACCAAAAAAAAACAACATTCGTGTGATATTCGGTACGTTCTAGATTTATTTTGTCACTCGCCCACAATAAAGGTAATTACCAGCAATAGCAGCAATCATTATGTCATCGAGGTATTAAGGCATGACAAATAATTTTTCAGTTAATTGAGTGTAAATGAAAGAACTACTTGATTGATGCTAAATGTAATTTGTGTTACACATCCCTACCAGTTTGGTACTGCAGTTGATCAACTCGATCACCATGTCCTTTGCTGCTCTGGAAGTGCTGGTCGAACTTCCCACCATGCCAGCCTTAACGATATCAAACGCTGGAATATTACCAGCGCCAATATTGCAGCTATTCTCGACACGAATGGTCTAATGCGTGACAATGGTTCCATGGAAGTTAGGGCTAACCTCAAAAGGTAACGCTATGGTGACGCTACATGCGTTGACAATTTAGCGCCGTCAATCTTTCTGAAACTAACTAAGGGCTGGCACCGCGGGTACCTCGACGGGAGCGACTCAAACGGCGCAAATATGCTAATCTTGGTAGCGGTTACATATGTGAGCCGTTTGGTGTAGAGACATTGGTCTGTTGGGGCCGGGAGCTCATCGTATTTTCCAAATCTTATCAGAGCGCTTGGTCAATACGACGCGTGATAAAAATGCTGGCACTTATTTGGTTCAACGAATAAGCATTGGAAATATTGCAATTCAACCGAGCAATAGCGCCAGCATGTTGGGGACGCGGCCAACTGGTAGAGGGCTGGAGCATTTGGACTGCCTGCGGGCCTGCAAGAGGTTTTAGATGGCTTAAATGCTTTCGTTGTCGTAGCTGTAATGTTGTATTTAGTTTGCAGACTGTTGTTAATAAAGGCATTTAGTTTAATAGGCCTAAGTTGGAGGTAAATTCTACCTAACAAAATATAATGAACTAGAAACTTATCGAGTAAAAAGTTATACGTGACCACAAAAAATATTTAAGCAAATATTTTTTGATTAAAAACATAGTTTATGCTTTGACTTGAGTACTTTCCTCCTTTTTTAGACGTCAGTTAAATGTACCAAAGGTAAATTGTGAGCTCCATGTATCTATAGACAATTATGTTCTCAATCTAGTAAATCTTATAACTCTACAAACAGAGTTCATTGCCCTTTCAACAACATATAGTTTCAATAAAACAAATACCTACCTAAAGAACATTTCCTTAATATATAAATAGTATCATGTTTGGTAAAGATTAGTTTATATCGACGCTCGCCAGATATCGATATCTGGACAAACAAACCTTCTGTTCAGTGTACGCGCCCTAATTCCGTAAAATAGGTTGATGTACTTTTTATATCGAGTACCTACTTAGCTATAGTAAACTCACAATTTACTGCTATTGTTCCACTTATATATTTCTTCTAACGCAAAAAGCGACTCGGAACACAAGAACTATTGTACAATGTGTTCATTGAAACAATATCCGAACATACTGTTTAAGTCTTGAGTAGTTTTGCCCGACTGCGGCCGCTTATTTAATGTCAACCCTTCACGGAAATCTTAGCTTAAGAGGCCTTTTACATTTTGCAGCCCTCTCACTCGCACTTTTAAAGATTATTTCAAATAGCAACAATATGGTTTATATTTTTTAAAATGTAGTCAATCATTATTTCGCTGCATGCAACTATAGATGTTCTCAATATATTTTTACTTTGGTACATGTTGAGTCCAATTAGAATTAGAGGCCCAAAATTTAAAATAACTAAATTACGCGTTTTGGATCCCCCATAACAGATAGTCCAGTAGCAGTACGTTAAAATTGCATGCTAACTTTTAATAATTTAAGATTTAACGAATTTTGCACAGATGATTAGTTACAAGTTTACTAAGCTTATACCAAAAAGTTAGAAAATTTTGACCGATGCATTTCGTATTATTTAGGTATTTGTAAAAAACCTACATAAAATCGTGAATATAAAATTAGAATTAAAAATTCTGATTGTATATGACTTAGGACATTGTTATCTTGTGTTTATTAACTTATTAGAAATATTAGAGACTTGGAACTTAGGTAAACTAAAAATTTCAAACCCTGCTTTCAATAAAATATTAGAATGGCTGGAAATCAGTTTAATGATATTTTTATGTATATTGTAACATGCTGAAAAAAGATTAGAAAAATATACAATGTGCTTCCCGACTTATTTAGTTTTTCTTTAATAGCGTGAGTAATATAAAATTAGAGTCCAGAAGTTAGTGGCTACTGGATAATAATGATATACTCCATCGTCATACAAAAGATTAGAAAGAATAGTTCATGGCATTTTAAGATATCATAAGATTTGTTAATGCGGCCATAGAATAAACTATATAGGTACCTACGCGGCATTAGCTCGAGGAGGGAGACGCAGCGCAAAGGGTCCCAACACAATCACAACGTGTCGCGGCCGCATACGCCGCGCCTTGTTATACGATTTTAGTGTTCCAAAAGCATTTATATTTTGTTGATTATTCAGAATTATACAGCGGCAAGTTTCTTTTACATACCTTCACAAACATAGTGTATTAATCTAAGGTTTCTATGGAAATGGTCAATCAACTGATGAAATTTCTATAAAACATGTGTAGGTACTTATGTGAATTCTATACAAACTCCAGGCCAAAAAACTGGACTAGGTGTCTGTCGGATTAGCTAGTACCCACCTACTTATATGAATATAAGTAGATACCTATAATATGTAGTTGACGCCTAGAGTTAACTCTTATTACGTATATGATATGTATTAAATTTACTTACCACTTTTCTGTAGGTAGGTACCTTATCTAGCTTGTTTGTAAATAACGAACGTAAAGAGATTTGTATATGTGGTATGAACCTATTTAAAAGTTTTATTATTAGATTAAATTTAATTGAACATCCGTTAGGTAGGAAGATACGTTGGAATACGTTATCTTCAGTTTTCAATATGGCCTTCTGGACGAAAACTGATACAAGCATACCATATTTGGACTGACTTCTATTTATCGAGATTTGTAAAACCTACATTGGGTCGTACTGACATATTTTAAACTTAAGTACATCATGTGCAATAAAAAATAATTTAAAACTTTCAACGCTGACGAAATCCGAGAATTTATATATATATTCACCGTGTCCCAATTCAACGATAAGCCGGCATCGGTGCATGGACGTAATCATGACTCCTCGGAAAAAAAAAAAAAATTATAACTGTTTTTTTTTTATTAATTACAGAGACTTTTATAAATTTCATCGATATTCGATACCCATTATGCTATTTTCAACTACCATGACCACAATTTTTGACATATTTTTGATATTTTTTGTGCATTAGCAACCTAAGAAGGACGGCTATCTACCACAATCCTTTAAAATTACAGAAAGTCTGTAGTTATTTTACAAAAATCAGTAAAAAAAAAATTTTTTCTTATAATTTTCATAGATTTTAACATTCTATGCACTTTCTATAGTCTGGGTTAAAAAAAAAGTATGGACACTACCATGGCAAGTTTTATTAAAAGTTGGCGCAACTTTATAAAAGTCTCTGTAATTAAAAAAAAAAAAGAGTAATAATTTTTTTTTTATTTTTTCCCGAGTAGTCATGAGTAGGTCCATGCACCGATGCCGGCTTATCGTTGAATTTTGGGACACGGTGTATATATTATATATATATGTATTAGTATGATGTTTTATTATTATTATGTATATTTTTCAGAATGTACATAATAAAAATATGTTCAATCACGTGATGATGCTGAAAATCGCTACTTAGCCTTTTAAAACACTGATTACCTGATGGTAGCGGAGAAACTACCATCAAGAGTATTCCCAAAGGGGATTAGCATTAATCCGGTGGCCAGCCAATTTCCGATTCGCTTTTAGTGAAGTTAAAACTTTTTACAATTATGCTCTTGTGGTGTAGGAGAAGATATATTGTACCAGCCAGACATGAGTGTGGTGATGCTAGAAAAAAGAAGAGTTATATAAAATTAATATGGTATCCAAATTCCGTATTTTATTTGTTCATCGCAAATTTAGAAAGTTGAGTTAACGACTACACTAGGACGAAACTAGTAAAATTCATACTTTAGATAATGAAAGTAATAAAAATAAAAGACTGCCTACCCCTGTAACCTTAGCGCTCCCATTCCAACCCAATGTTCTTGTAATATACTTGATAGGGTTTACAGTATAAGGTACCTTGGAGTGTTGGTCGATCAACATCTAAGATGGGACTGTCATATTAATGCTTCCATAAATAGAATACGAAAACTATTTTACGTATTTAAGAATTTGAGATCAATAGCTGGCAATAAATTATTAATTCAAATGTATAAAGCGCTAGTTCAATGCATTATTGAATATTGTATAAGCTCATGGGGAGGAGCCGTGAAGGAATACATGATAAAAATAGAGCGAGCGCAACGAGCCGTATTAAAAATACTTCAAAATCTTCCTTTTCGACATTCCACTACCGATGTGTACAACCAAACTAAAGTTTTGAGTGTTCGTAAACTATACCTTTATCAAGTTTTACGCAAATACCATCGTTGCACGTCACTGCTACCTCTTAATCACAGTAAGCGCATAAATATATATCCAGTGCCAGTATGCAAATCTAGTTTTGCTCGAAGGCACTATATTCATACAGGGCCACGTATATATAATATATTTATGAAAACCGTCACAGATAGTAGGAAATATAACAACTTCCAAGTTAAAAGATATATAATAAATTGGCTGAACGATTTTGATTATAATGCCACGGAGAAATTGATGGCTAAAAGCGTTTAAATTGGTGTATGTATACTTTCACACAAAATTACACATTACAAATCACACACCCCTCACATGCGCTATACTCAAACATACAGAAACACACACCGACACATACACTTTTCACATCCCTCACAAACATTCACATAAACTCATACACGCAATACTACACCGTAAATATTATATAATTAAAAATTTGCAAAAGACGTTAATTTCGAATGTCAACAAAAATTTTGTAAAAATATTTTTCCTATATGTATCTGTTTAATGTATTGCTTCAATTTTGAATTGTTACTAAATAGTATATAAGAAAAACTATAAAAATGTATATATAGATGTGTCACAGATCCACTAAAGCCAGGAAGGACCTGGCTCTTGAAATACAGCCCACCAGCCTAGTTTAAGAGTCAGAGACTCATCATAAATGTATCACAATAAGGATGAAATAAATTTATTTGTATTTGTATTTATTTATACAAAAAAACATTCCACGCCGCGACATGAGCGGAACGTTGAATTATCTGAACCGAACCATTGATTTTGTACGGGTGGAGGGGAGGGCGAGAGACGCGATGCCTGACGTCATCATACAACCGATGCTCCGAGCGGAGGTTTTGAAATAGCCGAACTAAAAAGAAAACTTTAACAACTTCGTCATTTCTTAATTGTTTGAAATCATTTAAATCATGTTAAGTGATCCTCATTACGTCCATTAACCGTTATGTGCTAGGGGTGAAAACATATTTCTTAAAATGTTCCTGTTTTGTCACTTGTGTTATAATATGTTATTGTACCGACCCCACAAGCGTGGAATAAAATTAGGAAGATGATGAGGAGTTATTTAAAGTAATATAAGTAGTATCCTGTTTTATAACCCTAAATGTTAAAACAATTTTAGATCACAATTCTAACTCGACGAAAACTAGTTAGACCTGACGAAAACTGGCATCAAAGGACGTAAAATTGTATAGTTTTTTTTTGTCTTTTATATTCCATAAAAATATGTGTATTTTTTTATAATTCAATTACACAACCCAAAATAGAATATTAAAGCAATAAATAGAGAAATGATTTGTTGAATTAATATATTATATATAGGTACCTACGTTGTTTACGTGTTAGCAACTCCTCTAAATAGGCTTTATCTACCAACACCTTTTTAGAGGAAGATAAATCCTACCAAGGTCGGTAGGATTAAGAAAACAGTGGAAGGATAAGATAAGTAGTCTGTCATCTGTGCTACTGAATCGCAATGATAAGGCTTCTAAAACAAAAACTAATATCTAAAACTTCAAACTGCATAAAACTGCCCGCGCCCAAAGAGCAGTTGGCATATCTGTGTTGGGTGGGACACAGATAAATAGCAGTAGGTTCGTACTCGCATTCGCCATACATAACATTCCTACCTACCTGCGCCGCCACGCCGAGCGCACCTCTCCGCAGCTGCAAGTGACCCTCCAGTGAGACCGCAATAGTCCCGGTAACGGCTGCACTATTGCCGTCTCGCCTGGACCATCGTTCCGACGCTAGTTGCGACAGTGCGCATCGAAGAGCGACCCCGATTCAGCTTGTGTTTGTGTGTGCAGGAGCTGAGATTTCGTCGAACGCCGTGCGACGCGAGCTTCGTGCTTGCTGAGGCGGCGCTCCACCGTCGGGCAACCACCGCCCCGGACAAGCCCGGGTCGGTGTTGCTGCTGTAAACTGCACTGAAAAGTGCAGTTTATTTCTTGTTTCTCGTCTTTGTTTCTGCACTAACAACAACACCCGCTCAACAACACACTTTGTGCTGTTAAGCGGCATCGTTCAGGCAGGTGGAGCCCTACCGGGCTAAGCTCGCTCGAACGATCAAATCCGCCATTTGCTGCGGTCGCAGAGTGATCCCTAACGGTGCCAACTACCTCTGTTGATTTTTGGTTTAACCTTGTACCGCGGCCTTTTCCCGCCTCACGGGATCAGCCGAAACAAGCAGGTCTCCGGGGCAACTGGCCTTGGGGTCGCCCCTAGTCAATCCCGGAGTCGTTAGGACACCCCTTCGCCGCCCCAGAAAAAAAGTGCGGATAGGGACACACACCTAGGGATACACAGTAGGTACTCACTCCCTCTCACACAGTGAGCTCACAGGTTGTGCGAGGGAGACACTACCCTGGTTAGGGCATCCTGAGTGTACCCCTCAGGATGCAGTCCCGCCCTACCAATAGTGAGGTCGAGGTCCTTCAGACCTTTGCCTTACGGTACCCCGAACTCTATGCTGCTCATCAAGCAGCCCTCACCTCAGACGCAGAGAGTGCCCGCCTCACGGACACTCCCATTGCTCCCTCCGGGACCTCCGTCCCCACTTACGATGACCCTCCGGCGCCATCCTACTTACAGGAGAGCCCGGACTCCCCCGCCCCCGGCCCTGATAACAGGCGCGCGGGAGTAGCCCAACCCCGTTCTCGCTCTCGCTCACCGATCGGTCGGTTTGCGAGCATCGAACCTGCCTATGTCGTTGTCGAGTCAGTTTCAGACTCGGAAACGGACATGGAGGTCGACCAACCCCGCGCCTCACGCACAGACTCCGAAGATTCCGACAACGACGGCTACACCGTCGTAGATCGCAAACGCAAGCGCGCCCCTAAGGCCGCTAACTCCGGGCCTTCCGCCCCGCCCGCTAAGGCAGCCGCCAAAACACCTACCGCCGGCAATAGGCCGACCCCCGCTCCGCGCCCCGCGTCCCCGCCTTCCGCAACCGCCCCGGCTGCAGCGCCCTCTCAGGACGCTAACGCACGCCGCGAAAAACCGCCACCGCCTTTGTTCATTCAGGACAAAGGCAAATGGGATATGCTATCCCGCCTCCTCACTGATCGTAAGATCAATTATACGAACGCCCGCTCCACGCAGCAGGGCATTAAAGTTCAGGTGACTTCAGTTAGCGACCACAGAGCGCTAACAAAACTCCTCCAAAAAGAAAGCATAAGTTTTCACACTTATGCTCTCGAAGAACAAAAAGTCCTACGCGTCGTCATACGCGGAGTCCCGAAGGAAGTCCGTACAGACGCTGTACTTGACGACCTGAAAAGACAGAACTTCCCTGCACATGCCGTACACCGCATGTACAGTGGCAAGGACAAAAGTCCATATGATCTAGTACTCGTAGTACTAGACCGATCCCCGGAGGGCAAGACCATCTTCAACTTGAAGACAGTCTGCGGTCTCTCCGGGCTAGATGTTCAGGCCCCCTACAGGAATGGCTCTCCTTCCCAGTGCCATAACTGCCAGTTGTACGGGCACGCGGCCCGTTTCTGCTATGCTCGTCCTAGGTGCGTTAAGTGCCTAGGCGATCATGCTACAGAGCATTGCTCACGCACGAGAGACTCACCCGACCCACCCAGCTGCGTTCTGTGCGGCACCCAGGGGCATACCGCCAACTACCGCGGTTGCCCGAGGGCGCCACGCACAAACCGCAGGGTGGCAACGGAAAGGAGACCTCCGCCACCTCCCCGTCCCACCTATGATAGATACCAGCGGGTCAGCCCTAAGCTGACAGTAGCACCTGCCTCACAGGTGACTCCCGCTCCTCTACCAACTAAAAACGCTTGGTCAAAGCCACCGAGCATGGTTAAAACCATCGCTCCTACTCGCGCCCCGGCCCGCGCACCCGTCCCCGCCCGTACCGCGGCCCCTGCCCGCGCACCGGCCCCGGTCCGCGCGTTACCCCCGGCACCTCCTGCCCTTATTCCACGCGCCGCTCCTCGCGTCGCCCGGCCTATGGCCCCACCCCCTATGCCACTGATGGACACCTCTCTTCAAGAGGATATAGCGCTAGTCAGCGACCTAGCTATGTCCATCAACATAGAGGAGGTCCGTGCACTAGCACGCAAGATGTACTCCGCACAATCACCTGCGGAAGTCATCCAGTACACGCTGGAACATGCCAGCCTTCTTAGCGCTCTAAAGCGCTTCGCCCCGCAAACTCCCCCCCAGTACACCCACTATGGGTAGTACAACCTTAAGGACTAAACCGCGCTCAGTTTCGTTAGCGTCCTTCAACGCTAACGGCTTCTTCAGACAACGTGACCTTGTCCATGACTTTTGCAGTACCCACCTGATCGATATTATATGCGTGCAGGAAACCTTTTTAAAACCGGGAAGGGCGAATCCCAGGTTTGCTAATTACCGATGTGTACGTAATGATAGGTTGACTTCCGCTAAGGGAGGCACTCTTATCTATTACAAAAGGTCCCTGCACTGCATCCCCTTAGATACCCCGACTCTGAGTACTATGGAAGCATCTTGTTGCTTACTAGCTATGACGGGTCATCAACCCATAGTCATAGCATCCTGCTACCAATCTGGTTTAAAGCGCGTCGCCCGCGCAGACTTAGAAGCTCTCTTCTCTCTTGGAAGCGCCGTCCTTCTGATCGGCGACTTCAACAGTAAACATATCCTATGGAATTGTAATTCTAACAATCCTAACGGTATTATTCTTGACAACCTAGTCGCTGACTTGAACTTTGACGTAATTGCACCTATCGAGCCAACGCACTACCCCGAGAACGTCCGCCACCGACCTGACGTCTTAGACATGGCACTGTTTAGAGGCGTAACCCTTCAGTTACGCTCTATAACAGTTTGTCACGAACTACATTCTGACCACCGACCCATTATACTGCGACTAGGCCCCGACCCTACAGCAGACTTACCCCGCCCCACCAAGACGATGGTGAACTGGAAGCAATTAGGCAATTCCCTAAAGGCTATCAGTTCACCCGACCTCGACAAAATCCCTGACGACATTCTGACCAAAGATGACGTATCCCTAGCGATCGATTCGTTCACTAATCACCTCTCCACCGTAGTAGGTGCATCCTCAAAGGAAGTCATTGTGCCGGACGACCGGCGCCTTGTCATTCCAGTGGATGTGAGGCGATTAGTGACGAAGAGTAAAGCAGTGACCAGACATTACGACTCCTACCCAAGCGAAGTAAACAAAACTCGGAAACGCCACTTTGAACGCATGGTTGAAAGTCGCATGTCCGAGTTGCGTGACCACAGCTGGGGCGACAAGCTTTCAAACCTCGTGCCTAGCCAGCGGGCTTATTGGGATCTCGCACGAGGTATGAAAGGTGTCGGACAGAGCGACATACCTCCGCTATACCCACCAGTCCCACGCGCCCCGGCGTTCTTTGACGAAGACAAAGCTGAGTGCCTAGCTGATAGCCTAGAGGCTCAGTGCTCCCCCAACGTAGATCACGTAGACCAAGCCCACCTCGATTCGGTGGACGCTGAAGTCGAACGTAAAAGCTCTGTGGTCATCTCTGAACTCCTCCCGCACACCCCAGTATCTTACGCTGAGGTGACGAGACTGATCAAGGACCTCAAACAACGTAAAGCCCCCGGTGCCGACGGCATCTCCAACAAGGTACTTAAACACCTTTCTCCCCCCCTGATTCATCTACTAGTAAGCATCTTCAATGCGGCCATGAGCCACTGTTTATTTCCCGACGTCTGGAAATGTGCAAATGTCATTGGCATTCACAAACCAGGCAAAAACTCCGCTGACCCTACCAGCTACCGTCCCATCAGCCTTCTCAGTGCCCTAGGCAAGCTATACGAACGGCTCCTTTCGAACCGTCTCTCGGCTCATGCGCAGGAACACCACCTTATTCCCGATGAGCAGTTTGGCTTTAGGCCCAAGCACTCATGCGTCCAACAGGTGCACCGCCTCACGGAGCACATCCTTGAAGGTTTCAATAAGAAACCCAAACCCCAAACGACGGTAGCAGTCTTCCTCGACGTAGCGAAAGCTTTTGATAAAGTCTGGCACAATGGCTTGATTTACAAGTTATACCACTTTGGCGTGCCAGTACGTCTTGTGCTCACCTTACAAGACTTCCTAAGGGACAGAAGCTTTCGCTACCGCGTGGAAGGCACCCTCTCCACCCCCCACCCAGTCAGTGCCGGAGTCCCTCAGGGCTCCGTACTATCTCCCATTCTCTTCGCGCTGTATACCAGCGACATCCCACGCTCACAGCCCAAGGTTTTCATAGCCCAATATGCGGACGATAGGTTTAGGTTTAAAGATATTTATTATCATAAAGACAAACACTTTGTCACTTACATGATAACATAATTACAAAATATTTTACTATTTTAGTCGTACCTATTTATCACATTTAATTATCAAAATAAATTAACTTATTGAACATAACAACAATACAATGAATAATATAGACTTACTTCACACTTCTTTTCTTTTACTTACAAGTATAAAGATACATCTTCTGTGATGTATTCGGCTAGAGTATTTTTAAAGGCATGAAGTGAGTTAACATTTTTTATGTGTGAGGGTAGCGAGTTATAAAGTCGGGCACCTTCATTTGTGAGCATTGTCTTACCGTAATTTGTTCGATGCTTTGGAATGACGATATAGCTCGCCCGGCGAGTTCGGCAGTTAACAACATTTTTTTGTTTTGTAAACGTTATGTTAGTATGGATAGTTTTAGTTAAAGTTTTTCGAATAAAGATACATGTGTTATATTTGTATAGTTGTTTTATGTTCATTATTTTAGTTGCTGAATAAATTTTTTTTGTTGGTGTTAGGTAGTCATAGTTAAAAATGGTTTTTATAATTTTATTCTGCAATCTTTGTAATTTACATAATCTCGTTTTAGCAGCGCATCCCCAAATCTCGATTAGGTATAGAAGATGTGGTTTAACTAGGGCGTTGTAGATTGTTATACGTAATTTTCGCGGAAGGCATCGTGCTATGTTGCGGAGTGCACCACGTACTGCTGCAAGTTTACTTTTTATGTGTTCGATATGTGTACTCCAAGTTAAATGTGAGTCTAGGTGCAATCCGAGATATTTCTCATTAGATTTCTGTTGAAGGGGAACATTGTTAATTGTTAGAGGTGAAAAGAGGGGAACTGGTTTATTTTTAGCTTTAAAAAGGACGTAACATGTTTTTGAAATATTAATAGTTAGCAAATTATACTGGAACCAATCATACAACGAATTTAAGTCACTTTGAGCTTGTGAAACTAAATTAGTGATGGAAGAGCCGAAATAAAATAGACAAGTATCATCCGCATAGAGTGTTATATCACCATGTAGGCCCAAGTCGTGAATGTTATTTATGTAGTCCACAAACATCTCGGGGCCAATAATCGAGCCTTGCGGCACCCCGCACGATATTGGTAATGCGTTGCTTTGAGTTACTTTATTGTATTTTACTATTTGCGATCTTTTTGTAAGGTAAGATTCAAGTATCTGTAGTGCCTTATCAGCAACACCGATCGTTTCATATTTCTTTAGAAGTAGATTATGGCTCACAGTGTCAAATGCTTTTTTCATATCAATAAAAACACCTAATACCAAGTTTTTTTTATCAATACTCTGTTTGATTTTGGTGACAAGATCGATTGTTGCTGACAAGGTACTACTTTTTGGCCTAAAACCATACTGTCGGTCTGAGATGTAATTTATTGAGGTTAGATATTTTACTAGTCTATGCAGTAGAAGCTTCTCATAGATTTTAGATATTACTGGTAACACCGATATAGGTCGGTAATTACCAGGGTCAGTTTTAGGTCCCGATTTGTAGATTGGTATCACTTTGGCTATTTTTAAACTATCTGGGAATATTCCATCTTCCAAGGATTTGTTAAAGCATCTAGCCAATTCATCTGCTATCAAAGGGCCTATACATTTTATTGCTTTAGTACTAATACCATCAAGGCCAATACTGCTATTTGAATCTAAGCTTTTAATAGCGGTTAAAATCTCATTTTGTGTGCACGGTTCAAATTTCAGGATTTTAGCATGTTTCGTAGTGGTTTGGGGTAATGCTGACATGTGGTTGTCATGATAGTGCTTAGGTATTTCATTAGCTAGCAATGGCCCTATACTTGAAAAGTAATTATTAAAGATGTCACATATTTGAATCGGATCTGTAACTTCTTGGGAGTTTACAACAAGTTTTGGGGGAGTACTATTGTGCCGAATTTTGTTACTTACTAACTTATTGACTAGTTCCCACATTTTCTTAGGCTTGTTGTTATATTTCGTAAATTCCTTGTAGTGGTAAGCATCCTTCGTATTTCGAATGAGTTTGGCTACTTCTATCCTTTTTTTGGAAAAAATGTCTCTTGTAACGGCATCTTCGGGGTTTTTCTCATGTTCTGTCCACAGTATGTTTCTTTCATTGATTTCTCTGATAACTTCCTTATTTACCCAGTCTTTTTGGGGCTCATTTAATATTTTAGTTTTGGTAACTTTGCTGTTTTTTATGCACTGCTTAATCTGTTCCTCTAACTTTGAGTAGTCATCGTTTGTTCCTTGTGATATTATATTTTCCATTTCATGAGTTAACTTGGCGTAGTCTAAGGCTTCGTATTGTGAGTATATTTTCGCTGGTGGCTTCACGTGTTTTATTTCTAAGTATAATTGCTTGTGATCTGATAGAGAAGAGTTCATAGTTATCATGTGAAAATTGTCATTTGTAAGATTGGTACTAATATGATCTAGTATGGACTTCTTTGTTGTACCTACTCGTGTAGCATGTTTTTTATCAACTTTGTTAATGATTTGGTGTCCGAGTTCTTTCAAAAGTTGTTTATACTGCTTGGTTTTATTGTCTTTTGTCAGAAGATCTACGTTAAAATCGCCAAAAACGAGTGCTCTGCGTCTACGTTCTAGTTGAGAACCATACACTTCGAGGAAATTTTCAAAATCTGTGTGTCCAGGGTTATATACCACGCCTACGTCCAGCGCGTATTTCTGCAGGTGTACCCATAGATAGTTATTCCCTTCTATATACTTGGAGTCTGATATTGTATGGTTCAAGTTGTTATGAACGTATGCTGAAACTCCACCTCCGCGGCAGTCAGTCCTATAGTTGTAATAGTGAGTATAATTAGGGAGTTGATATTGTAAGGCTTGATCTTCAGAACGAAACCAAGTTTCACTTAATAATAGAACATGTACTGTGTTTGGGATAGCTTGTATAATGCACTTTAGTTCGTCGAACTTCCCCTTTTTACATATGCTTCGGGCGTTAAGGTATAGGAACGAAAGCCGAGATTTATTATGAGGAATACTGTTATAGTTGCTCAAGACTTCGTAAGTATTGGTAATAGGGGAGCTGGAATCAACTGTATTTATTAGCTGTAGTTTTTTGGACCATTCTTAACAATCGACGGTGTTCCATTTATGTATTTAATAGTCAGACCATTCTCACCGTTATCTTCCCGACGTTTTAGTTCCTCTTTGAGACTTTTGAGAAAGTTTTGTTGGGCGGGGGTCTGATCGGAGAACATTTTTATGCCTTCAGGAAGTTTGCTTCTGTTTCTTAACAGCTGTTTGGCGGGACCTGACGTCTCAAAGCAAACTTTAATACTGCGGTTTTTTCCTGGTGTATGTTTGCCAATTCTGAAAATCTTGACCGGTTTCGGGATATCGATGTTTATTGACGAAATCGTGTTCCATACACTGACTTCGTCCGTCGAGCTTCTTTCTTCCGATCGTGAAGAGTTAGGCTCCATCAAACCCACAATAATGACATTCTTCTCTCTGTTGGTACGGTTTTGAACTTCTTGAAGTATTTTTTCGCTGTTCTCTTGTTGGTTTTCTAGTTTCTTACAAGTCGTCTCAATTGTGTGTTTGACATTCATAAGATCAGAATCAAGTGTTTTGATTTTATTTTCGCCCGTAATGATAGATGTTTGTAGTCTTTCTACCTGGCCTTTGATATCTTTCTGTTCAGACAGTACGCTGGAAGTTGATGACTTAATGGAACAAATCTCAGTCATGACTCCGTCCATCTTATCACGAATAATGGTAATAGTTTTCTCGTTTGAAGATTTCATATCAGAAATTTCGGTTTTTATGTCAGCTATGTTTTGCTGCATTTTTTGCATAATCTGTTCATTAGAGCCAACATATTTTTCTAATAACAGACTAATTCTAGTCATTTCTGATCGCATTTCCGACAAAGTATTGGAGCATTCACAGTCCACTTGCAGTTTGCGTTTAGCACGTTGAGTAATGTTGGGATCCACACCAGGCAAATTAAACCTTGATAAATCCGGTTGTGAACCACCGGCAGTATTTGTACTGCAAATTGTGTGGGTTGGTGATCTCTGAACGCTCATTATCGCCTCGGTATAGCAGACCGCGCAAGTATAGAAAGCAATATATGGAGCGCTGGAATCGATGGCAGACTTGTTTGTAGGACTGTATTAGGCCCGCAGTATGCTGACGAGTGAGCGAGTCGAAATATAGCAACCGACCTGTTCTCGCGGGGGCGAAGACGGTGCGTGAGCGCGGCAACTGTGCCTCGATTACTATTGCCTCTTCTGTGGCAGTGCGTGGTACGACTCAGGATCGTAACGTACCAAATTTATAGTCACTGTTGTAACAACTTTGGGTTTAAATATACAAGTTCACAATGTTCAAATTTGGATGATGCAATTTTTTTTTATTATTGATAAAAACTGAAACACGTCTGCTCGGTACGACTAAAAACGGACGATACCGCCATTTATTCCACTGGCTGGCATATTAATAGACAGACCTATTTTCTCCTTCAACGGGCCATCACCGAGATCGGTGACTGGTTCCGTAAATGGCGCATTGCAGTCAACCCGACTAAAAGTGCAGCTATATACTTCAATGAGAGTACTCACTCGAACCCCCGCTATCCTAAACCTTTAACTCTGTTTGACGAACCCATTCCCTGGGTTGGTAAAACAAAGTATCTTGGAGTCACCCTTGATCAGCATCTCACCTTTGCCGCTCACATCACTGATATTCGTAACAGGGCGGCCTTTGTTATGGGTCGCCTAGGTCCCTTAATTCGTACAGAGAGTAAAATGTCTCTTAAAAATAAGAAGACACTTTATACTACTTGCATCCGCCCCATCATGACATACGCTTCAGTAGTGTTTAGTCATGCTAGCGAGGCCCACCTACGTAAACTTCAAATCATTCAAAACAGGTTCCTCCGCCAGGCAACCGGTGCTCCGTGGTATGTACGGAACGCCGAGTTGCACTGCGACCTAAACCTTCCCTCTTTAGCGCAGTTCAATAAGGAATGCGCCCGCCGATACTTTGATCGAGCGCCCCACCACTCGAACCCTCTAGTTGTCCAGGCATCGAACTACTCGACTGCCTCATCCGACCCATGGTTTAAACCCCCCCGTCGCCGACCACGGCAGGTATTGGACGACCCGGATGACCCCATCGCAGCCATTACGTTGGCAGCTTTAGCGTTGTCCGCAAGTCGTCCTGGTAACATCCCCAGGTGTGCGGTAATCAGAGGTTACACAATCAAACACCGAGCTCGCCGGCGAGCTCGAGGCAAAAATAAAATCCCGATTAGTGTCTCTCCAAATAGTCACAGAATAATATTCAATAGGGCCCATTCTCAACGGTACAACACTGCAGTTGTACCGGGGCATTTAGTTCCGATTCCCCCTTTGTCTCTCGGCAGCGAGACAAGCCGAGGTCCGAACCACAGTGGTGCCCTTGAGCTCGCTGTCACCCCTCCCGATAGTAGCGTGGCGTTTTCGGCGCCCGCAGGAGACGGAGGTATAAGGCGCTTTTCGCCTTATACGCCCGTCTCAGAAGAAGTGCCCTCAGCGCTTCTTCCTCCTGGGCTATAAGAGGGCCTCCCCTCGCCCAAAGTCCGGTGGAGCTGTACGTCCGCTTAGCGGTAGTCAGCATCTATGTCCTCCCTAAAAAAAAAAAAAAAAAATCGCATTCGCATCGCTCCGCGCCCTGTGGCGCTGCCGCCAGGGCGCGGCGCGGCCGCCCGCGGCTTTCCTGCGCGGATTTTTAGTACTGAGGCTAGAAGTTTTGTTCTATTTTCCAAAACCATATACTTTTTTTTCTAATCTTTTGTATGACGATGGAGTATATCATTATTATCCAGTAGCCTATTTACTTCTGGACTCTAATTTTATATTACTCACGCTATTAAAGAAAAACTAAATAAGTCGGAAAGCACATTGTATATTTTTCTAATCTTTTTTCAGCATGTTACAATATACATAAAAATATCATTAAACTGATTTTCAGCCATTCTAATATTTTATTGAAAGCAGGGTTTGAAATTTTTAGTTTACCTAAGTTCCAAGTCTCTAATATTTCTAATAAGTTAATAAACCAAAGATAACAATGTCCTAAGTCAAATACAATCAGAATTTTTAATTCTAATTTTATATTCACGATTTTATGTAGTTTTTTTACAAATACCTAAATAATTCCAAATGCATCAGTCAAAATTTTCTAACATTTTCAAAAAACCTTTGTAAACATGTAACTAATAAACTGTGAAAAATTGGTTGAATCTTATATTTTCATAAGTTACGATCGTACTGCTACTGGACTAAGATATCAAAATGAAAATTAGTAGAGAACATCTATAGTTGCATGCAGCAAAATAATGATTGACCACATTTTAAAAAATGTAAACCATATTGTTGCTATTTGAAATTATCTTTAAACGTGCGAGTGAGAAGGCTGCAAAATGTAAAAGGGCTCTTAAATACCTAGTACAAAAAAGTCTATAATGGAACGGTGGCAAGAAAGGTTACTCACCGTGAGACGTTACGCGAACTAATGGGATGAACTTACCTACGACGACGGCGACAAAGACAATGCCATTGACGAAGAATTTGTATTTTAAATGACCCTTAAAGTTGTGGACATACATTATTTAGAATTTTATTGACTGATGAAAATTGTAATCGTTCACTAATTATTATTATATTTATTTTTAGACATTTGCACACCAGTTACACTGGTAGAATGTATTGAGTCAATTTATTTTTACTTATAACAACTTTGTTACATATGGTCTGCAAATAAATAAATGAATGAATGAAAGGAATTTACGTACTATTACGTACAAGGAAAAGTCTCCCATGAAAAAATAGGACACCTTGGAGGGCCGGGTTAGGATTGCACCTCCCCATATCATCCCGTGGGTGTCGTAAGAGCCGACTAAGGGAAAAATACTGGAAGGTGGGCAGCAGCGCCTTCTAAAGAACTGCCATCTTACACTGCGATCCCCAAGCCTAGCCAGCCATTCGTGGGGATTATGGCAAATACTCTCTAAAATAGTCAGCCGGATTGCCCACTGCTGTGTCCAGCAGTGGACAATCCGGCTGATACAGTTCAAGGAAAATTATCATCATTAAGTTTAGGTGTAGAAAATATAAACATGTCAGTAAAAATAATAATCATACTTTTAAATTCTTTTTTATTTGAAGGCCTAGTCTTAGGACAGTATTATCATATTAGAAAGAGTGGATTTCTACTATGGTATTATTTATTGAATAACACTAGTTTTCTACAGTTTCTAAGTCAACAAAGAAATATTATAAATAGGAATAAGATCCCGCAGAATGTGGGAGAATTTTCTTTCATAACTCTATACAGTGATGCATGCGGCGTACCTACAAGATTAATTATTGTGTCATGACTTTGCCTACAGTAATAGTCACCATCGGAAAAATTTGCAATTTTCAAGTTATTGGTGTCGGTCATCAGGTTTCCTTAGCTAGATAAAAACGAATTTATTAGGTCCTTACATATGAAATTGGCGTTTTTCGTACTGGCCACTTTAATCACGAATTTCTCCTCTTTGGTAAGGAATTCCAAATTCAAATTTGTACAGCTATAGACTCATGTATTTGTGCTTCGATGATCGTCATTCATTTGTTTTTTTTCTTCTGTTTTTTTCTGTTTGCGTCACTCATTTTACAAAATGGAAAACCTTAAATATCGCATTATTTACGAGTACGAGTTCCGCCGTGGCACTAGTGCTGCGGAAACAACTCGAAGGGTGAATGATGTGTATGGCGGTCGTGTTGCAAAAGAAAACACAGTTCGTTTTTGGTTCCAACGTTTTCGTTCTGGAAATTTCGACCTGCAGAACAAGCCCCGTGGACGGCCTGAGACTCAAGTTGATAATGAAGAGTTGAAGGCTATTGTGGAAGCGGATCCATCGCAAACCACGTCCGAGTTAGCTGCAGGCTGCGATGTTAGTGATAAAACTGTTTTAATTCACTTGAAGCAAATTGGGAAGATTAAAAAGCTTGAAAGGTGGGTACCTCACGAATTGACTGAAACAAACCGGCAAACGCGCGTCGACTGCTGCGTTACATTACTAAACCGGCACAATAATGAAGGTATTTTAAACCGAATCATTACCTGTGATGAATAATGGGTTCTTTACGATAATCGGAAGCGCTCAGCGCAATGGTTAGATCCTGGCCAGCCAGCCAAATCCTGCCCCAAGCGAAAATTAACCCCAAAAAGTTACTTGTAAGCGTTTGGTGGACTAGTGCCGTTATTGTTCATTACAGTTTTTTCAAATCTGGCCAGACTATTACGGCTGATGTCTATTGTCAGGAATTGCAAACCATGATGGAAAAGCTAGCGGCTAAACAACCTAGGCTGGTCAATCGCTCCACGCCACTGCTGCTTCACGACAACGCTAGACCACACACTGCGCTACAGACGGCTACTAAATTAGAAGAGCTTCAATTGGAAAGTCTAAGACATCCTCCGTACTCCCCGGACCTTGCTCCAACAGATTACCATTTTTTTCGAAATTTGGATAACTTCTTGCAAGGGAAAAAATTCAACTCCGATGGGGCAGTCCAAATCGCCTTCAAAGATTTTATTGATTCCCGTCCGACTGGTTTTTTTAGTAAAGGGATCAATGAACTACCTATGAGATGGCAAAAGTGCATAGAAAATAATGGTTCATACTTTGATTAATTAAATATATTATATTAAAAAATATTCGACTTTTTGTTCCTCCCATACAAAACGCCAATTTCATATGTAAGGACCTAATATATGTAATAGTAAATAAATTTGCTATCAAATCATTGAAATGAGATCACTTTGAGCGTATAATCTACCAAACAAAAAAAAACCATCAAGATCAGATGACCCTGTAAAAAGTTATTAGAACTTAATATATTAAAGATACATGTCTTTAAAAAAGATAAGTCAGTGGCTATTAGATTAATGTTTCTACAGTGTTTAAGAGCTAAATTTAAAGAAAATTTTACTTTAGATAAGATGTAATAAGTTCAAAAGTCTTTTATGCATGATTTTTTTAATTCTCTTAGGTTTATATAGACTTTTGCACGCCTGCTGCGGGCAGAACAACGGCACTACATATAATTTACACATTATTGAAAATGCATTTATGATTTCTTATTGTGTTCTTGTAAATTAATGATTTGGTTTGATACGTAGCCATAAAAAATGGAACTGACTTCCAACACTGAAAAGTACATTTTCAAAAGTGCAGGGTTGTAATTCGGTTTTTTATATCCTACTGCTTTCAAGAATTAATGTGTCATTCACCCATTAAAATTTAAGTAAATCAACCAGGAATAGGTATAGCAAATGCTATTTACAGTTCATTGAGTGTAACTTCACAACTACTTGATCGATTGTGTTACAAATTTTAATACGACCAATTTAACTAACGAAAATGTCATTGGGATTGGATGAACAAATAAAAAAATACGTTTAAAAATCAATTCTTAATTGGTTAGAGCATACCCCGGCTATAGGGGTGGATGGACGCGGGTTCGAACTTCGAATCCCGCACATGACTATAATTTTTTTCTCTCGTAAATTTGTAATTAAGGTTTAAAAACTTTAAGCGACAATATGAACTCGTAATTTTTAGGATGTGTGTTTACTTAGATGAATGTACCCACGCAACAATAGAATTTGTATTTATACTGTCGCTAAAGTTCAAAGCATCGAATACCTGAGATAAGGTGTAATAAAATAAATACAAAGTTAAACATCGCAGTACATTATCTCCAATATGGACAGTTTGTGAATCACTACACTATGTTTACTTTACGATGATATCTTTCTGAAGTATTTAGGTCTGAAGACTCATTTCTACTAATGATACGGAAATAGTTCAAGAGCTCATGACTAGAACCATTTCGTCGTTTTACGGCTAAAATCGTTTAAAATCGTTATCATATTCTGAACCTAACTTGTTTAGCAGTAACGGTCAAAACCGTAGCAGCTTAATGAGGGCCTAGTTCTGCTACTTATATAAAAAATTAAAACAATAGATGATATTATCATAAAACATCTGTTATTTTAAATGTTCATCGATTTTGAAATTTTTCACCAAACCAATTGTTGCCAGATCTTTTGGCGTTTCATGTGGTCCAAGCACAACCTCAAAAGTGTCAATAAATTTAACCAAACTGTAAGTAGCAAACCGATTTAATTTTATAAAATGTTTTATATGAGAGACAGGAGAACTATAAACGTATATCACTTTTCAGTGTTAAATAAAAGTTCCATTACAAAACACAGTATTCTGTGATGCATATTGCTTGCAAAATGGATTATGTCACTCGCCCACAATACTGTTCACTATCGGTAAGAGTTGTAATTATTATATCATCTAGTTATACGGATATTGGATACTTTTTTCAGTTGAGGTAATTGAAATTGGACCAATTTCAACAGAACAAAAATAATCATCAAGTTAAGATCATCCGGTAAAAAGTTATGAGTGCACATATGTATATATGGAAGAAATAGGACCAGGTTTAGCATATGTACCTATACAAAAAATGCATTGACTTGAGAATATTCTATGAAATCTCGATCGTGCGCTCGTAGACTCAAGACCTCCTGAGGATGCTTCGCGTAGAAGCGAAACGCGTCGAAAATTCTTCCGGTTTGGCTGCGTGGCGTTTGTGACGTCACGTCGGCTTAGCAGGAAAATTAAGCGGAATTGTCACTAGATATATTTTTTAAGTGCTCTATTAAAATATTAATTTGATGTTTTCTTTTAAAAATATTTTTTATTATTAAAAATTGATTTCCGCATAGTAACGCCTGAATCTATTCATTACAATTAAAATAAATTAGGCAACAAAAGGCTCACAAAATTTTAAACATTCAGAGATAATCACCTTCCCTTGATCCACAAGCACATCACAATTAGGGTTCCGGTCCAGGAGACTTTAAGTGCCTTACGAGATCGTGGAATAAGGGATTGGCCATGTGCTGCAGTGTAGTGCTTGGGCTCCGCAAAAAGCATATGTCGTCTTCCACGCCGATAGTTATCAGGTACATAAAACCGTGACAACTCATTAGTCTGGCACATCTATTTTACCATGTAGAATTTTGCACATAGTAACCAGTTGGTCGCTTTATATGCTTTCGTTGTAATAGATGTAGTGTTGTAGATACATAGTTTGTAGTGTTTTGTTGATATCTTCAGACAATTTAACCAACTAAAGAATATTAAATATCGGTGAGAAAATGCAGCTAATTGAAAAGTTGTCTGATTGTTAAGATGAAACACAAATTTTGCCTCATATATTTTTTTCCTACATCTCTTCATCTATCTATCTTCTTCATACATTTTGTCGATTTTATGCAGTTTTGGTCGTAATATATGTGATACTATGGGACGAAAGTTTTGGTCGTGGGCTCTCGTGCCATAGATTTTGATAACAGGTTTATGCTTACGTAGTTTGCGGATAACAAAAGATTATTTATTATTTTAAGAGTTTTGTATGAGAAAATGATATACCTGTTACTAAGCCAACATGTCGTGCATCAGAATTAAAGGGTTGTATCTTATGATTAACAGTAATTGAATCATAACAGGAAGTCGGCCAGCCGTCATAATTGGTGTGATTAACAAAAAACACATTACACAAAATTCAATAAATCTGAATTAAAACACAAATATAAATGCAGTAAGAGATTGAGAACCTGACCGATCGGGAAGCAGCCAAAAGATAGAGTCAAAATGGAATGTTATAGTTTGTATCAGTAATAAAAAATTAAAGCAAAAGTACATATAGAACATCCAGGATGTTATTACCTAATTATTTTTTTAGGAAATCTACTTCAGAAGTTAAACAGTTACTAATTTGAAATTTATATTTATTAAGTGCATAGTCTGTTTAAACTACAAGTACTTATACGCAGTTCCATAATGTCATCAAAACATACAAAGAATTTTTTATAACATTACGGGTTGTTTCGATGCGTATCTCTAGTAGAGTGAGCCTCGACTCTTGGTTGTTTTTTTAAATTGTTTATTGCCCACTTTTAAACCATAACACCGATAAGGTACATACTGAACACCGTCAAGTAATTCAGCCATTCAATTATGTCGTAATAATTGTGATATTTTATGTAGCTAAACCAATCACCATGGCGGTCATTAAAATAAAACGCGTGCCAATGATATACTCGTATATGTGCATAAAAAGTTAATGATATTCAAATGACGCTTTCCAAGAAAGTGTATACTATAAAAAGTAGATCTTCTAAAACATGCAAATAATCAAAGTCGTTTTTTATACCGTTATAACGGCGATTGCACATAACAGGGAATCATTAGTCAGTACTGTTGTACTGTTGTTTAATACGTTTATTATTAACAATTCATTATGTTTTTTTTTAAAGAAAGGCTTGAACTTCGTAAAGTTTAAACTATCAACATCATTTCAATAGAACCACGGACCACTGATCGGCAATTGCTCCTAAAGTGAGCTTTATTATATCGTTATTATTATTATTTTTTGATCTGATAGGTGAGCCTTTGACCACTATCTGTCACCTGATGGTAAGTGATGATGTGGTCGAAGATTTTGTTCAGGATAACCTAGAATTACTGGCAACACACTAGCTCGTAACGGGCCTTTAAATGCACCGATTTTAGTTTCATAATATAGTCCGTTACGCACTCGTGCTTTTTTTCTACATTACCGCACTTGTGTTTTAAATAGCAAAATATAACATCGTTTCCACACTTCTCACCACGGAAATTGTAGTTTGTTTCATTCGTTTTTCATATAAAAAATTGACCAGAGTTTTTTACCTACTGAAGTAGAAGTTTAGAAGATTTAATTATAAACCTTCTTAATCAGAGTATTATTGCTATCAAAAAGATGAAGTAAACATTTTCGTATTTGTTCCTCGCAAGTGTGTTGAAAAACGTCGTATGACATCCGTGCGCTCTGATAATTACAGCCTCTGCTTTCTTGTATACAAGCAAGCAATATCGCCTCGGCTGTAATTTTCAACTTCCAGCACTTATATCATAATGTACTAATATATTATTAGTTCTGAGAACGTAAATACTCATGAGGTAGGTAAGTATGTAGTATGGCATGTAAAAAGTGTTGAGGTGCGGCCGGCTGTCTGCCGACAGAGTAACCTTGGCAAGCGACAGTGTGTAGGACAGACTCGTAAAAAGACAACAATGACAGTGATTTGTCATGTTTATGTTATGTAAGCACGCGCATTTGCCTTTTATTTCCTTAGCTCATGATTAGAAATAATAAGTTTTGACTTTGATCACTATCTCACCTGATGATCGTGATGATTTGGTCGAAGATTTTGTTCAGGATAAGCCTTGAATGACATGATATCAAGAACAGCTGCTGAAACCTAATCATAGAAGCTTTCGGACTGATTTTCTACGTGGTGTTCAAGAGCATTTTCAAACTGCCATACCGTCATGTAAATAGCTCACTACACAGGGCGTCCCACGGCGATGCCACATGGAGGGAAAGTACCTTGAATATAGTGTAGATGGAACATTTTACTGAAATATGACATTATTTAAATTTAAAAACAATTTAAACTGCATTCACAGATATTTGAATAATTTCACGGTTGAACCGGGAATCGAACCCGTTACACGAGAAAAAAATCACCTGTAGTTTTATCATACCGATCCAAAGATTTCATCATAAGGATTATTTTTTGCTAAATAACATAGTGTCAGGAATAAAAGGAGACCGTGAATTTTAACATTTGATGTGAAATTTTGAATTATTTCTTTATAATCAGCCAGCCGCATTGCGATGGACAAAATAATTTACGCGTCTTTCGGCTCAGGATACGGCTCAATTTGTTGCATACAACCAGGTACCTACTATTTACGTATCTCTTTATCATGCCCTTAAATTATAATAGGGAAATGATTTTCAAGTGGGAACCCACTTGAAATTCATTCATTTGTAATAGGTTCTTATGATAATGTCAGTTGTATGTCCTTTTTTATATGCCTTATAGTTTAGTCTTTGACCACTATCTCACCTGATGGTAAGTGGTGATGTGGTCGAAGATGTTGTTCAGGCTAACCTAGGTGTACTGGCTCTCAAGGACAGCTGCCGGAACACACTGTTAGGTGCTTGGAGACAGATTTTCTACTTGAGGGTGGTAGCTAGCCAGGCAGGCATTCGCAAAATGCCCTACCACCATGATATACACGGAAAAAAATGGGTCCTGACAAAGTGTCAATCCAAGAATAATATTATTCTCAGGAGTGTTGTTTAATCTCAAGTATATATTTACTTAAAATGAAAATATTTTCTTGAGTGAAGTAAGGTCATTTTCTCTAAGATAAATAATATTATTCTCACCATATATTTTTACATCAAGAGTATAACTATTGGTCAGAGATATTTTTGGTCTTAACTATAGAAAATAGTATCTTTTTGAATGAAATATTTTATGAATTCTCATTCTAATTACGTACGGAGTTAGCGTAAGAAATCTGAAATTTTATACAAGAATAATAAACGTTTTATTGGATTAAGAAAATATTTCCATTCTTTCAACAACAATGGGCTTAATACAAGATATTTCATTTGTTCATTTAAAATAATTGAGAGAAGTAAATGACAAGGATATACATATGTCCGAGCAAGAAAATTATTCTCCTCTTAAAAATGTCAGTTTTCTAAATCTGAGACATATATTGTTTTATTAATTTATGAATTTGTATTGTCATGCTAAGATACATTGGATTTAAAACAAAACTATATACTTGATATAACCAAGACAAATATCTCAACTGCAGAAGTGAGTTATATTAGATAGAGAATTTTAAAGTTGTCAAAGCAAAAGTAATTGATTGTTAGTTGTTGTATTTATTCATCTTTAGTGAAGAAATCAAATCTTGATCTGTGTTTGATTGTTGTCTTAATATTTACTTGATATTGTATTCTTTAGTTAAGAATCTTTGATTAACAGGAAAACAATATCTTTTATTGAACCAAGAAAATACATGTCCATTATAGACAGAAACTTATCTAACTAAAAGAATTTTAAAGTTTTCAAGCCAATAATCATATATTCTTAATTGTTATAGTAATTTATCTTCAGTAAAGAAAACAAATCTTGATCTTAAACCTTTATTCTTAATTAATATTTGTTACGGTATTATTAGGTAAAGAGACATTAGTGTTAAGGCAAAACAATTTTATTTTATAACTAAAAAACTAAATCTCGATTGCAAAGGGTGATTTATATTAAATGAAGAATTTCAAAGTTTTCAAGTCAATAATGAATAATTCTCAATTGCTAACGTAAATCATTTTCAGTAAAGAAAAATCATCCTTGATTGATTACTGATACGTTGTTCTTAGGTTAAGAGGCATTAGCATCACAGCAAAACTGTACTCTTTATTTAACCAAGAAAACAAATTTCAATTGCAGATAATGACTCATATTACATGAAGAATTTTAAGTTTTTGAGTCAATAATGATATATTGTTAATTGTTGAAGTTATTCATCTTTACTTCAGAAAACGAATACTGAACTTAAGTGTACCATATTCTTGATTGATATTTGATACGACATTCTTAGGTTAAGAGATTAAACTATATCCCACGTTAAACCAAGAAAATATAACTCTACTGTAGAGAGTGACTTAGGTATCTTACATGAAGAATATTAAAGTTTTTAATGCAAAGTGATAGATTGTAACATTAGTTACTCATCTTCAATAAAGAAAGGCAATCTTGGCTTAACATGTTTTTTTTGGTCTACAAATAACAGGATTATTGGTAAAATGCTAACAACCTCTTAGAGATGACATTTGCTAGTCCTAACAAACATTTCGAAATGTATTTTTTTCTTTTGTTTTTTCCCTACCTTTTGAATAGAGTTTTAAATGTAGAAGTCAAACAAATATATATCTACATACTAGTAAATGATACACATCATACTGTATCAGCCGGATTGTCCACTGAACAGAGCTTCCCCCATTAAGAGGGTTTGCCATAATCCCCACGCTGGGCAGGCGGCTTGGGGATTGCAGTTTAAGGTATATATTCCTCAGAAGGCGCTGCTGCCCACCTTCTGGTGTGTTACCCTTTGTCGCCTTTTACCGACATCCACGGGTAGAGATGAGGGTGACATTTTAGCCCGGCACCCCACCATACCATATCAACAATAAAAAAAAAAAAACATGATTAAAAAAAAAACAGTTTTCTTCACTGGCTCTTCAATCAAAACCATGAATTTTAAAGTAAAAAGACAAATTTCCAGTCAAGAATAAATATTTCTCCATTAAAAATGTGTATTTTCAGACCAAGTACTCCGTTTTTAGTTTGAGATAGTTTTCTCTGTTACCGATTTTATTTAGTGTTGCAATATTTTAGTTTTGTCTAGTTCTCCCTTGATGTGGGGAAACTACTGAACTTAAGAATACTATTCATTATAAGCAATATTGCATGCTGAATAAGCTTGTTTCAATTCATATTAAGAATAAAATATGTAAATTATAATTTGAAAAATATAAGGTTACTCAGCTAATAGTCAGATAATAGCTGGGAGTCTAATATACTCATAGTACAACGGCAAAGCGGCAGGGTTTGAACCCCACTAGTGCCCCAATATACTGATTCGTATCTGAAGTAAAAAATGTTTTAAAACTGTCCGATTATTACCTTTAGGTCTCGGTTTCTCATTACCTAATTCAAAGTGGTTTGAAAGCTAGCCAGGTGAACATTAGTAAAATGCCCTATCACCATGCACTGAATCTTAAACCCGCTGCAGGAACCCATGGACCCCCCACGTGACAGTTCATACTCACTGCCATAAGTGGCGAAGGCCAAGGCCTAGAGGACCTATTTGTTAGGTTTGGGTGCCTATACAATACTCACGTGGTCTATCTCAAAAACTAAACTTGTGATGAATCAGAAATTTCGATAAATTATGATAATTAATCAATGTCAAAGTCAAAATCATTGATTTAATTTAGGGATCTACGACGCTCTTATAAAGGTCATTTACAAATTTTAATATTGAAATATTCTACAAAATACTGCCACGTTCAGCAAAAAAATTTACAGAGCCACTGCAAGAACAACGGGCAAGAAACTCGGGACTATTAATTTATGTGTCTTTTAACAGTATTTTACATACTGTATAATAAAATATTTTCAATATTTCTTTTAATTACGTAGGTGACAGGTGATAGCTTGGCAGAGGAGTGGAGGAGAGGAATTGTTCAAGCATTTTTGTCGTTTATTAATCACAATGTAATCACAAACTGGAATAGGATTTCAAAATTATTTTCCACGTGCAACTTGAACTTTCCTTCTGTGAGCGTTGTAATATGTTAGGGAATGTTATTATTAAACCGCACACAATTAACCTTTTTACTTTTGTCTTTGCTAACTAAAACCTGGTATCGCGATTTTATCTTTACTTCTTGTGTTGTAATCGTGATTGTCACTGTTTTTTTTTTACGATCTTTCATAATAATTTCAAATATGTACAGACTCTCTAATAATACAGCCATAGGTAATCATCTATTTCTTACAAATACTAGCTGTATTTAACACAAATCGTCAACCTAAATGAAAAGTTATTCGAATGTGCTCATTTGGTAATAATCACGATACGAATATGTGTCGGGACTTTATAAGGGCGATGTTGGCTACACACAACACAATTTCCGTTGCGAGCAAAAGGTACACGCGCCTTGGCATGGCCAATGGCATTTTCGTAAATTTTGTTTAATATAGTGTTATAAAGTGAATATTTGTTCAAGTTGTGCTTGAGATAGCAACTAACTAGTGTTCATTTAGGTAAGTTTGTTCCTTACTATATAAATAACTGTAGATAGTAAAAAATATCCATCATAGAAGCTGCTAGATTTTCTTTGCCTGGAACGTGCTGTGTGGTTACACTAAGTTGGTACAGCCAAGTTAACGAACGGTAGGTTCGTAATACATAATTATTATTGTATTACATACCTACTCATATCTAGAATTAAAGATAACTCTTTATGATAGAGATCAACAGCAGGCTGATGTTGGTAAATTATCCTTAAATATTATATTTTTTATAAATGCGAATGTATGTTTGTGTTTGTTTATGTGTCTGTTCCTCGTTAGTTATTCAGAATGAATTTCGATGTATATAATATATATATATATACCTATCATCTCTACACTATATACGCATAGATTTTTTTGTTACATAAACCTATATTCAAGAATATACATGTGTTTTTTTCCATTCCAGATAAAAAATTAACCAAAGAAACAAGTGTTACACTACTCAATACCCCCAAGAGGAAGACTAAACAAGAGCAGATTTTTTTCCACGTTGGAGCAGATTGTGAACTTTGTTATTGTTTTTCAGGTAATTTCATCAAGTATAAAACACATAATATTATATTATATATTTTTGTTATGATGTTAGGATATCTCATCAAATTATCTATTACATACTATAATATAATATATATATACACAGTCAGTATTTTATAGTAATATAGTAGTTGGTATACATAACTTTTAAAAGTGTGCCTAATCATATTTCATGATTCTGTATAGATTATAATAATGATTAACCGCTGATTAACCGCTAACTTGCAGTTTAGATGATTTATGTGTGATAATCATCTAACGGGGCCTTCTGGAAGCTGACTTGGAAAGACAGTCTTAATTTTATTTAGGTTTAACCTGTTTGCTATATTTTAACACTTACTCAACAATATGTGTTTGTGGTCAAAACATGCCTATCATCTATAAAAAGTTTATGGATTGTGCAATATTTTCACTGTAGCTCTTTTTTTTTAGGATCCTGGAGATATCTAAACTGAACTGGAGGAGGTGAAGAAAAGGCTCGACTCAACAAGCAAAGTGTTCAACCATACTTTATATTATAACGTAACATAAAATGTGGTGCTGATTATAATAAGAAAAAAAATATTATTTGGTGGTAGATAAAGGTGAAAGTTTGTAAGTGTGTTTGTATGTTTATTACTTTTTCACGCTCAAATGGTAGGACCAACTTTGATATAATTTGGTATGGAGGTAGATGAAGCACTGGATTAACACATAGGATACTTTTCATCATCATCCATCACCACGCGGGGTGTAACCGCGGGGCGCAGTACATAATTGTTACAATTATGTATAAAATTTTTGATAATGATAATATTAAATTGTATGCTTCTTAATTTATTTTATAAATAAATAATTTTCAACTGAAAATATGTATTGTTTTTATTTATTTTTACGATGATAGATGTATTTTAGTTGATCCATTTTAGAACTACACTTAACTATTAACCTACGTTATTTGCAGACTTGAAAGGCGGAGATCAGATTGGAAGATCTGGACAGTGCACCAGGCTTTATTTTCTGTAAGTGAGTTTTTGTTCTTGTTGACTAACTAAAAGTTTTATATGAATATCTTATTGTATATAGTAGAAAATATCAATTATCTTGTTCTTATTCAGTATTTCAATGATGAAATTCGAAGCATAGTTTATTCGAGTTTTTTTTATTCATAAAAGGTTTTTGTGTAGGTATATCTCATTGCATACTAAGGAAAATCTTACGTAATTGTTAGTTTTATTTGTATTTCAGTGAAGTTTCAGTTTCAAATAAAGAAGTTCTTATCTAGGTAGTACGGTATTAATAATACTTTGAAGAACAACGATATCTTCTTGAAATCTGCGTGCTTCATTAACAATTTCACAGTATGCTGTAATTTATAATATATTTATTAACTGAGACTTCTTCCAATCAAAACACTATAATTGAACTAAAATAATTAATATGTTGTACAATATATATGGAGTTCAGATGAAACAAATCTGAGCTCCGTATGAAACAATTCATGATTTGAACCTAGAACTGAGACTTCTTATAGTAAATTGCACTATCATTGGACCAAGACAATTGATATTATTCACAAAATACTATTTGATCTTCATATGAAACACTTTTATGAGTTGAACCAAGAACTGAGACTCCTTCCAGTAAAACGCTCTATTATTGAACCAAGATAATTTATATTTTTCACACTATATAATCTGATCTCCGTATGAAACAATTAGAGAGTTGAACCAAGAACTAAGACTCCTTCTACTAAAATACACTATTGTTGAAGCTAGAAAATGGATAGTCTTATCAATAAATTATCTGATTTCCGTATGAAACATATAATGTCTTGAACCAAGTAATGAGACTTCTTACAATAAAACGCACTATTATTTTACCAAGACGACTAAAATTTAAATGTAAAACATGTAATTATTTTGAACAAGAACTGAGGTTTCTTCCAGTGAAATTCCATTGTCGAGTCAAGAAATCTGATATTCTATCCGTAGACAATTCGATCTTCGAGCAAAATACAAATTCTTTTGAACCAATCAATACAACTTTTTCGGGTAAAACACCCATTAGAATACCAAGATCAAAACTACTTACAGTAAAACACTTAATAATGAAATGAGAACTGAAAATTCTTCACTGGAGAACATTAATTATTCGTTCTATATAAACTGATCTCCGTATGAAAACATGTATGTGTTGGAGCCAGAATTATGGTTTCTTAACTTAAATAAGTTACAATATTCAGATAAGAAGATTTTTTTGTTTACCTAAAAGTAATTTTCTCTCTCTTTCTTGTACGAAGAAAACTCTTTTGTTGGTCTAATTAAAATATATACTCAGAAGAATATATTTTACTAGAAGTAAGAATAATATCTTAACTGAACTATTTATGTACTTAATAGTAAAATATATTTTTTTCTTATTAGAATCTAATGAATGAGTGAACGTATGAGTTCATTTATTCAAGTAAGGATTGTTTTAAATTTGAGAATTTCAGATTCTCTAAATTATAACAATGATTTACTTAGACAGAGACATAACTACTTTTTTTGAATAAGAAAATAATAATCTTTGTTAAAGTATATAAATACTTGCACGAAAAATTATTAACAAGACAAATATTTACTAATCACAAGAATATATTGTTTTCCCCATATATGAAACACGGAATGTCTTGACCAATAGATATATTCTTGATTTGACACAATCTTTTTTTTCTGTGTAACGACTGCCATCCTAAGACAACACCCGGGACCGAGCGACGGCTTAACGTGCCCTCCGAAGCATGGAAACGCTCAGTAGTAATGTCACTAGCGGTCACCCATCCAACTCATGACCGCGCGCGACGTTGATTAACTTTGCTGATCGGTTGAGATCAGCTAAGTAAACTTCGCTACGAGCGCTTCAAAATGTTCTTACGGCAATGTCAGAACAAACTCATGGTCTTTCTTTTATTTCTGACACTTCGTATTTGGAAAAAAATAATCCTGGTTATGAAATCTTTCGATCGGTATGATAAAACTGCAGGTGATTTTTTTTTCTCGTGTAACGGGTTCGATTCCCGGTTCAACCATGTAATTATTTAAATATCTATGAATGCAGTTTAAATTGTCTTTCAAATTTAAATAATGTCTTCTTTCAGTAAAATATTCCATCTACAATATTCAAGGTACTTTTCCTCCATGTGGCATCGCCGTGGGACGCCCTGTATACTAATATTTGAATTTCTTTACTTCCCAGTCTAGATAAAATTAATAATGCAAAAAAAGTGTGTTTTGTTGCACACAAATATATTTTAAATCACAGATTAGGACACTATGATACTTAACATCCAAATTTACTAAATAGTTCCCGAAGGATCGTGATAAAACCATTTCCCACGAGAGTGAAGTTGAACTATTTAGTTGAACATAGTTAATTTAAAACACTAGTTTGCTATAAACGTTTTATAAGATTTTATTATAGGCTCGACTACTATCGCTTGGGAAATGATAAAACTATTAGATTATTTAGAGCCAAGAACGGGAACTAGCCCTTAACTGAGATTTACTTGTGCAAAAGCTGAAAGCTCTTACCCGTTGTCCTAGGTAAGTGGAAGTCAGCAACGCGATATGATGCGATGCATGATGAAAAAGTCTAAAAGTATCGGTACTTATTACGCTTCTGGCACGGCTACTTAAAATCATTGGTTTTTTCGTCTTAGGCAATTAAGTTCGTTAACTGGTAAAAATAAAATCTTTTGCTTACAACTATAGAAGAATTTATACGTAGTTGAATTACTACTGGGACAAAAAGTCTCACTTTACAACGGTTGAACTAATCAGGTGTACTAGTGAGAATGACGGTAATCTTCAAGGATAACTACGTAGTTATCCTAGAAGAAGGAAGAAAGGAAAAAGGAAGAAGGAAGTTAAGAAATAAGTATTCCACCTACGGAACCTGTGTATATTATAGTCATAGCACAAACATTTATATTAAAGGTATTCCTGACGTTCACGTAAGTAATATCTGACCCATAGTATAAAAAAGGGAACTTATGTTGATGTTAGTATGTCACAATCGTTTCATAACTTTATGAGAGGTTTGTCAAATGTTATTAGTACTGCGCATTAGAGTTTACCATAATATGCAGATTACTGCATTTGTTTATCAAGCGTCATTAATAGTGACACCCAATAAACCTATTATACACAAATTTATTTATGTATGCGCCTATAAGAGGTGTACATATCAGGCCTCGTCATGACTTAATGGTCATGAATTTGTAAGAAATTATTTATGTAATGTATTTTTTTATATGTACAGTCGCCTGCAATAAGAATTATACACATTTTCATTTTCAAAATTATGGCAAAGAGTTCTGTTTTTCTCTATGTAATCAGAAGTATCTTAAAATCAAAGAATAATATGAATACTTTTACTCAGGTTAATGTTAACTTCGATTAATAATAACTTAGCTAAAACACATTATTTTTAAAATTACAAAGTGTATACTTCTTATTGCAGGCGACTGTACACTGTTGGTGAAGCTTACATAAATAAATAAATTTACCACTAAGGCTCTTAGTTTATACTGGAAAATGGAGTGTGGTTTTCAATTTGAATACGCGAATGATATGTTTAAGTTTTGGAAAATTATCGAAACATATTGTGGATTTGCTTAAGTTGTAAGAGATCGCATCGCATCGCTTTCTGTTACGACCTGTCGCAGACCGTAGCTCACATAGGACATTGAGCTAAAGCGTTGAAATACCTACTAGACTGATTTATGTCTTTATTCCTAAACGAAAACTAATTTGAGTCACGCGAAGTAGATTGAATGTAGTCGGTGTCGTGCGTAACCATAATTATTAGTACAGTAATGAAGTTCATCAATCTCTATTTCATGTCTACATTTAGCTTTTATCTTCTTCCTACCATTATTCTGTATGAGGTGGATTCATCACGTTGTTAAGTCTTTCGCCAACATTAGTATAAATATATTTCAACTTGTTGTACTAAAATGCAAGTAATTGTTGAAGTCAGTGCCATTCAATATCAAATCCGTAGAGTTACGTTAAGATGAAGAGAGTCTCAAAAAGGCAAATTTTTAACATGTTTTTTAAAAAGAGTGTACGTCTAACTTATCTGTTCATATAGCTATTATCTAAAAATGATCACAATAATATTCGAAAGGATATGACAAATACCTACTATGGCTGATCCGAAAACACGAGTCCGTACCTTTCTCCCGATCTAAAATAATCATGAATTAAGCTTTGAAATTTCGCTTTTTCTCAATTATTGTGTCTCTACATTGACCTATATATACTAGATGAGACATCTCAAACTAGGACAGTCGACCTTTGCAGGTATGCCGGCCGGCATACTCTCCCCCACACGCAGCTGGGCACTCGTAGATATTACACGCGCTTTACGTTCGTTAATTGTTTATTTTGATTACACATTTTTTTTTATTTATTATGCAGAGCAACCATGTGATTAAAGTTTTGTTCCGTCTTAAAAATATCAGTTATATATGAAATAATTAAAAAAAAGTCGCTCACGCTATTTAAATATTGCGTAGTTTTGTTTCGCTCACGAATTACAAATTATATTTTTTCATTGTCAAAAAATGTCCAGAGAAATCTTTAAGAGTATAGGTCATCATCATATTCATACAATTCAATGCGAATTTGATTATACTAGGCTACTTGAAATGTTTTATCTTATAAACTAATAAGTAGTAGTAGTTAGGCATTAAGCCTGGGGCTTTATTAGACTTTGTTCTGAACGCTCTATAAATAGATCTTTACCAATCAAAACAATCCAGTTTCACTCAGAATACGTTATTGAACTTTTAGGTTTTATGCTACTTTTTACTTGGAATAATGTACATTTTTGTACAAATGAAAACCAACCGTAACATTAGGTTTATAGAGTATGAAAATGTCTGGCACAGATGTCTGGTGAATGCATAGTCTAGTTTTGTAGTTTGTGATAAATGTGTTGGTGAGTTGCCTAGCAACGCGTGCATGTAGGTAAATCAATCGATAACTTACACAAGGCCATCTAACTATCTACCGTCGAGGAATTATCCCTCGATGCTGTCTACGTAGGGATATACAGCTAGGGATATATCTCGGTAGTTACTGAGTTTCCGCGGGAAAATCGGATTCTTGCTATTGTGCGATATGTTAGAAAAAAAACACGATGATAGTATAACTTGTATGCTAATGGTAGTATTATAAACTAACAGTTTTCTTATATTTCTTTACGCTGATTACAAATCAAGTAAATCAGTTTAATTTAAGTGTTCACATAAATATAACTTATTTATAAATTATAAGGCAAAATCTGCACTGCCATTATTGTTGATGAATGGGTAATAGGTACTGTATCAGCCTGATTGTCCACTGCTGAACACAGCCTCATTAAGGGGGGATTTGCCATAATCCCCACGCTTAGCAGACGTTGGGGATCGCAGTCCAAGATAGTAGTTCCTCAGAAGCGTTATAGGTAACGTAATGCAATTTCACCCTGTCTCAGTCAGATCATCTCATGTAGATATATCCGATGGCAAATTTAGCGAATTTGCCTTACCTCCTTTATTGAACATCTGGAGACAAGAATAAAGTTGAGTCCTACAAAAAGCTTGAATATACGATAACGAGGAAGTATTATGATCAACCACCGCACTATGATAATCAACAGAAAGTTTAATGTCAAGGTCTGCAAAAAAAAAGTATTTCAACATACTATGAGGACATAAAGCAAACCCGACCAATCGAATGACAACGCCCTCAGATTAGCTTTGCTGTTACTACATATCTTGTACTGAAGAGGACCATTTTAATATTAGTGAAAAAAAAAACGAAAATCGATGTACCGGATAGCTGTTTGGTACATGTGTGAATTGAAAACAATCACTTTGACCACAGTTCTTAAAATATTGCTCTTAGGGGAGTCATGACTCATTCCGAAGCGCTCGTAGCGAAGTTTGCTTGGCCTTTCTTAATCGATCGGCTAAGTTAAGCAACGTCCGCCGCGGTCAGGAGTTGGATGGGTGGTGGTGTAAAGAAACTTTTTATTTTTATTTTTATAAGATTATTAAGAAATCCTGGTCAAGGTGCCAAGTTGTAAAGAAATCCTTATATTATTTTTATTTTTATTATTGAAGATATGTATGGTTGGAACTAAACGTCGATCCTGGTCCACGGCATACGAATTGTAATAACCCCTCTCTAACCTAAACTTATTTTAAAAATCATTATTGTTAACCTACAAACCTAAATGCATACAATACCTATTATTGAGTGTTGGACTGATAGTAGATTTGGCCAAAGTGTGATCGTCTAGTCTAATGGTAGAACCATACATTATGAACCGTTGTAGTAACCTAAATTCTTTTCGGGACGCTAAGACAAGCTAGATACCTATAAGTTCAGAACTATACAGCCACATCCTAGCATACAAATAAATATAGCAGAATAAGAAGTTTCCTAATAAGATTCTAACATTCCTGACAGCTGTGCTCTATCAGTTGAAGATTGTCATTCAGAACCATTGGACTCTGCATTCACATGCCATTTTCCAATGATTAATTATATACTTGTACAATCCTAAGTTTGTCAGTAGTAGTAAAATCCAGTTATCACTAAATGACTTTATTTATCTTATATTCTCAGCTATCTATTATTGCATAAAATAACTAAACATTTAGATCCATTACCTTAAAGTCCTCTGATTCGGGGGGGGGGGGATGAAGTAAATTGAACCTGATGTTTATAAAATAAGGAAAATCAGATAAAATAAGATTATTAATAATGATGAATAGTAATAAAGGATATACAATTTTCAAACTAAATGTAAATAGCTTGCATAGATTCCATATGTACTGCAACTGTAGGTGACAGAAGTTTTCTCTGAAGTATATAATTGATTATTTATGCTGTTATAAAGTACATAATATGTTTTTAGAACTAAATGTAAATAGTTTCCATAGATTCTGTATGAAATGTAACTTATATAATTGTGTGAAGTTTTCTCAAAATTATATGAATTTAATATTCTATGATTAGTAGGCATTCTATGGATTATTTACATTGTAGGGGATGAAGCTAGAATAACCCCATGGGCTTTCGACCATCTGGGCGGCCGGATTAAGGGGCCCCTTTGTGACTAAGTCAACGATCTCCGTTTATCATTTTAGCTTTACCCCTCCTTGTTTTTTATTGGCGGTGGAGTTCGGAACACAATGCTAGAGCTTCGTTTAACTTTAGGCTTAGTTTTAAGATATTGTTTTATAAGTTCATTTATTGTTTCTCTTACTTTTGTTTTGTGAGATAAACCTTTTCTGTTTGTTTGTTTTATTTGAATTTTCAATTATTTTTGGTAATGATTATATTTGGCCTACTCTGATGTAATAATCAGACAGATCTATGTCTTCGGGACTTGTAAAGAGTTAGTTGTTGTATATTAATTAACTGTCGCGATGTACAAGTGATAATATCAACCAGTGACCATGGATTGCTCTGACCGTAATATTTAGTCTACAAGCTATCCAAGGAGCGTATGTCTCCAGCCAATGACCAATGTTATCAGCAAACTCAAATATCGTAGTTTACGAGATGAAGTAGATATATATTATCCTTCAGACAATGTCTCCGAACTGAATATCTCATCCAGGTAGATTATTTCAGTATTTAAAGTGTTATAATAATTTAATTCAAATTTATTTATATCTTATTAAAATAGGAAGTAATGTCCTTAAACAATTTACTTTGATCTTTTAGTTGGTTTGTAGAATTTATATTTGTTTCCATATTTACTGATTTCTTCTATTAGCTCTTATTTAAATTATTTTTGGTATATCAATATGATAAGACAAGAATGTTCTTTAGACATCTGCTCTAGGCTGATTAGTTTTACAAATATTGCTTCATCTGTATGTTTAACAAATTATTTCCAATAAATTAATAAATCAATATAATATTATTTTAAATAAATCATAATATTTATAAAAGACTTTATAAATATTAAAATCCCTATAGCATCACCTATAAATGAACTACACATCCCTATCCTCCAGTCCCTATTATTTAATAGCAATCCGTACACTACATTGTCCATAATTCTCACATGTGGACCCCTGGTAAGAATGAACATTAAAGCATTTGCTCAGTTTTAACTTCATATTGTAGAGAGCTATGCATAACAAATCCTTCCTAAAAGCCTAATGATAGTGTCCTACCATATTTCCAATACTAAAACCTGTAACTTGAATTCCTAGTAAATATGCCTAACCTACCAGGCCTACAGTCTCCTATCATTCGAGCTAAAGTGTTAAGCAAAGCTAGGGCCCGTCTCCCACATTTACATTTAATCGTGTAGTGTAAGCCTCTTCCTTAGCCAAAGAATCAGCTTCTAACAAGAGAACTCAGTATGTCAGGCATTCTGTACCATACATATCCCTCTAGCTGGTTCCCTAGGAGAAACGAACTGGAGTGGCTACGGCTCCGGAGACCTAAGAAGATGTGACCAGGTGCGAGCCTCCCATGTGTGCGGTTGACTCTCATCGGTTAGCAAAGGGGGTTTGAATCGAGTCCGGGAAGTGATACCTACAGGTGCGAATAAACACATATATAAAGATAGACCTCCATAATTGATTCATAATCTCAGCCACCGCTTAGTGAGGTCGTGGCACTCCTCGACTTGCCACAATATACAGAGAAAAGAATACAACTATTTCAGGAGACTGCTGGTCGCTTGCTGAGCAAGAATACGACCCCTGAATCGTCTCAAAGTCCAGGATCGAAGATAAATGGCAATAGGGTCATGTCAACACAGCGAGGTTCAATCCATTGCCACGGATAACACTTCGTTTTCCTTTGTAGATCCTCACTCAATACAGAAGCTAGAATGAAATGTACGCGGAACAAATCTGTATTGACTCACCTCAATAATTACTGATTCCCGTACGCGACTTCTAGAATATCGGGGCGCAACTGTACCAGGCGATGATTTTTCGACGACAGACGAACATAAAAGAATCAGAAAAAGGCAAGGAATGCCTTCATTTCCCCTTCATCCTGACAACGTCACGCGTTTGTTTTTAATTTTACTTCTTTCGCAAAAATCCTCTTTAGTAGTCGATACAAATTATTTTATTTAAATTCTTTCTTTCCTTGAAGTAGGTTACGTAGTTTCTTGTACAAAACCTCTTTAGTTTAATTTTTAACTAATAATTTGTATGATAGTAGAATTTTTCAGTTCTTTTTAAGATCCTATTATCTTCTGCCTTAGATTGACTCAGTCTTTTGTAAATTATTGCATTTCTATATTTGTGGACTGAACGAGACGCATGGTGGATCGTTACAGTGGCTAGCTACCACCCTCACGTAGAAAATCTGTCGCCAAGTACCTAACGGTGTGTTCCGGCAGCTGTCCTTGAGAGCCAGTATTTCTAGGTTAGCCCGAACAACATCTTAGACCACATCACCACTTACCATCAGGTGAGATAGTGGTCAAAGCTAACCTATCAGGCATTAAAAAAAACATTTTGAACACACGTCGTTTCTCGCGTCCAAGAGCACAGAATATAAAGGACCAAGAGCTTTGATATTTTTTTTCTTTCAATGTTATTGTCTGGTTTCTTGTAACATAATCCTAAATGATGTAGTCAATTACACAATAACTAACTACATATATAACTATACGGCTTTTTGGGAAAAGTGTCAATTAACTTAGAACATTCTTCGAGCGTGAGTGTGCGTGCCGGCGAATGTGTGTAATGACGCTTACGCACACATTAATTGTTATTTGGCTTCAATAATGAGCGGAGCTTTGAAGAAACTATCGTTCTGAGTCTATTATTTCGATGCCTCCAAGTTGATCCCATTAACATATCATCAACTTCGACGAAGTAGTTTGAAACTCATTTAATTGAAAGTAGTATTGGACAATATGCTTATACCTGGATGAAATAATACTAATAACAACAACTAAGTATTTGTACCTACAATGCTGGTCACCATGAGACTACTACCTTGCTACTACTAGCATAGTAGAAAGTTCTACTATGCTACTAGTTAGTACCTACTAGAGGTACTAACTTAATTTCGTAGGGATAAATTACCCGATTAAATTGAAAATGCTCTGTTTACTCGCATATAATTTGCAGTTAGGTACTAACTTAACTTTGTAGGGATAATTCTATTACGCACTAGTGTGTAATATTATTATGCACGAGGATGTTAACGATATAATAAAGCTCACTTTACGAGCAAGGGTGTTGAAAAATATTTTATTTTGCTCTTTTGTTCGTAGCATAATAGAATATGCTTCACAAGTGTGGAGCCTTCATTATGGAATTTATACAGTACGAATTAAGCGGATTCAAATGAAATTCATAAAATATATATATTATCGTCTAAAAATACCATATAAATCAGATGATTATCTGTTTTTGTGTAAAAAAAAACATCTTCTTTCTTTTCTAAGAGAAGAGAAATTGCGGACCTTCTTAAAATGACCTCAAACTCAGTTGATAGTTCAGAACTATTAGGTAGAATTAATATACAGGGGCACTCTAAAGTGTGGATTAAACCCCCTATAAATGTACTAACTATGGAAAGAATTCGTATTTATTGAGAGCAAGTAATAACTTTAATGATTTATGTAAGCGTTACGATATTGACCTATTCTGTATAAGCATAGCGTCGGCTAGGCGATTAGTAAGCAGAGAGTTTTTTGAATAATAATTATGTTATAATTAACCTTAATTAATTAAGTTGTGGTCTTTCATGTTCACAATATTTTTAATTACTGTATATTACCTAGCCGTGAGGACCTTTAATTGGCTTCATGTTTTCTAAGTACTTTTTCTAAAATGATATATTGCCGTTGGTCTTTCTAAGATAAATAAATATATTATCAAACTAGCGGCCTGACCAAAATTATTTATATTACAAAAAACATTAATTGAAACACATAAAAAGTATCAAGTTATTGTGGCAAAATTTTAATAGTTAGACATATTGTAGTATTGCGGTCTTTTTTGTAGACATTGATGTCCTCCATAAAATTTTAGTACATTACTTTGCTATCAACAATTTCTGTAGCGTACGCGATATAACGATGTTTTTGGTATTTTTTTCATACGTTACATTATCGAAGTTTTCAGACGGATCCCTAGGTTTTTGAAAATATTCTATAGCCTATGTTTATCAGGGATAGTGTAGAACTCTTATAGTGTTTTTTTTTAATCGTCAATTTTTTATATTTATTCGTTACATACAAAAATACAAATCTTTCCTATTTATAATTACAGATAAAAGTCCCTCTGAAAAATTATATAAAAGTAGAAATTCTGTTACATTATTATTATCCAACATTAGTTTTCAAGTTTGTAACTCATTGCGTACACAACGCACGTGGCATACGAACGGACATTAAACTTTCATTAAAAGGGTTTACCGAAGCGAAGAATGAACTCATTTTAATCTAAGAACATTTATCAATGTTAGTTCAATTAGACCACGGCACTATTTATAATATAATCCCTGTGATTAATTCACTCAATAGAACCACACCAATCAGTAATGAGTAACTTGACGAACGAGCACTATGCATATCATGCAGTTTTTTAGAGTAATCGACGACAACGGCGGCGGCGGCGTCTCTATGTAGATGCCGCCACAATCTCCGCGGTATCTTATCGAACATGCATTCATACCAGTCATTGTGTTTTAACCGAACGGCTAAAATCGTGAGATATGCCTTTGGGTGCACTTATTCAAAAACATGATTGCGAAAACCCGAAATCTACGACATAACTTAGTGGCATCACTGCACCATTCAGTATGAAACATGTGACTGCATCTAATTATAAGATAAGAATAGGGAGACGAATAACTTAGCATTGGATGGATTCACCGTGCGGGTGCCGGGTCCATAGCGTTGCAGAAGAAGAAGCCAGAGGGCCTGGGACTTGAAACCCAGGAGTAGGGTTAAGGCCCCTTCATGATATATCAATCACCGCTCGAGCCTCCTACTCTGCCTAAAAAAACATTTGGTAGGATCCTACTAATGCCGCCTTGGACACACGTTCTAAGATGGAACTTACGGTTGTTCTTGATAGGCCAAGGTCTTTAAGTAGGTAGGTTATATAGGGATTTCGTATAGAGCAGCGTATAGAGCAGCTAACCGTTTTTGGTTAATTCATTTGTTAGGTCATAGTATATAAATATATTTATAATTATATAATTACAGCACGCAAATCTATTTAAAATCTGCAAATTTCGTTTCTTGATTGCCGAGAAATTAGGTTGGAATTAGCCCCAGAAATTAATATTGTTTTGGTCAATACCACTTGATTATGTAAAAAATCCTTTGAATGTTTATTTTTACCTCTTTTAATTATAACATTTTACATCCGGTCAAATGTCAAGTCCGTACAAAAGGTCCAAAAGCTGGACACCACGATTGGTAAGCATATATCTAATCGCAACCGAATCTGTGTAGAACCTTCGTATGTAATATGCCTCAACGGATCAAAACAAGTAAATTCGCTTTCTTTAAGTATATTTTCTATAAATTTGCTGAGAAGCAAAGTGTACCAAATCTAATTATACACGGATATATATAATCATATAATATTCTATTCGACGTGCCTCGATTTTGCTATAATCTTGAACGATACATAATGGAATGCTCGAAGGCTAGTAGATGCCAGGCATGAAGACAGAGAAAAGTACTACCACCCAAAATTACCTGTAATAGCAGAGATTTAAAGTACTTACTCGGAGGTGTTTCATAAAGGTACGCTAAATAAATTAATAAACCGAAAAGAAAACACAATAAAACAGTTTAAAATGGTAATCTGAGGCAGAAAATCAGAATAATTTGCATATAAATCAGTTTGGCACTAGTTTTAAAATTTAAATCAGTCTATTTGAAAGTGGGCCACACTATGAATATCTTTAGGAGTTATGTCTCTTAATTCCTTTGTTAGAGATGTATTTTTCGAATAAGGCGGAATTGGTACTTAATCTTCTTTTTCTTTATTATTACAATATTACTGATAACCTCACTTTTATATAATTTTATTTAATAAATTCCCTCACTCTGTTTATAAAGCGCAGTTCTGTTTTGCTCACTCTCAAGCAAAACGAATTCGCTCCGTCCTACTTCCTCAGTCTAATATTTAAAAGACGACTTACCCTTAAATTTGACCGTATGGAGATAGGTATTTTAACCGACTTCAAAAAGAAGGAGATTCTCATTTCTTTTAGTTATACGATCAGTCCGCTAATTATGAATAGATTTAGATAATTATTATTTTGTTATATATGTCATTACTTTAGATATAATATAAATTTTATCTAAATCGGTTCTGTGATTTGAGAATTGCGTTTTATTATTTTCAGGTATGGATGCCCGTTTTATTTTATTAAAACTTAATTGTTGTTGTTTATCTGGAGAGATTTAATAAGTTGTAAGATTATTTTAACAAAAATAATATCATATTTCTTTTTAATAACTATTTATTTATTCTATATTTCTAAGAATATATTTAGTATTATAAGATATACTGCACTGTACTGTATCAGCCGGATCATCCACTGCTGAACATAACCTCCCCTATTTAAGGGTATTTGCCATAATCCTCACGCTTGGCAGACGTCTTGGGGATCGCAGTATAAGATAACAGTTCTATAAAAGCCGCTGCAGCCCACCTTTCAGTATTTTCACACGGACACCCACGGGAAGATATGGAGAGGTGCAATTCTAACCCGGCACCCCACGGGGATTATATACTCATGTGAAACAAAGATCGAGAAATTAAATAAAGGAATGGACTGGATCTTACGACACAGGTCACCCTAGTGTGAGACTCAGTGATCATTAAAAAACTTACATTTTTCGAATAATAAATAACTATACGTAATATACTACCGATGTAAAATGTTTCTAAGTTCATAGGTTCTTTATTCCTAGTAAACATTATTATTATATTTTTACCTTTAACTTACGTGTAGAAAGATATTGATAAAAATATTTATTTTATATTATTACAGTTTAAATAAACCTAACTTCCATACAATAGGGATTAAATGGGAATACAATTATGTATGTAAAATTGTATTTGAATTAGATATCAGCCAGTAGAAATGCACTCAAAAACCTTTCCATACAAACGTAGTTCCACGTGTTATGGAATTTATTTAGCAGCACTTAAGTACTTCCTATATAAATAACAATCATTTATCTTTGTTTAGAGTACTACGTTTCAATTAGGTACTCACTAAGTACTCCTATTTAGTACCAGCATAGGTTCTAGTTTCAAGTTGCTGTGTCTCTAGTACTTGTAAATGATTTTCATCGTATCATTTGTGTTGGCCTACAATTTACTGAGTATTAAAAGATTTTATATTATTTAATAATAGATTTTATATTTCATATAAAGCCTACATCTGTAGTACGTTTGGATCCACCGTACAAAATTTTTGTTTAATAAACCAGCTAAATATAATTTAAGAAGCTCTGTGAGCTAAGGATCTACGGGCATATGTTTTTTTTACGTATTTACAGCGGAGGAACATTTCCGCTGTTTTGAGAAATATCCAAAAACTGAATCGAGAAAATATCCATATATTTATCGAACCTGGTAACAAAATTACACGAGAATCCGTCGAGAAATGCGAGACCTGTAGAGAATAACAACAGCAAATCCGAAAGCTGGACAGACATATTAATATATTTATTGGAGCTGAAACGAGACGTTTGATCGCCTTTCGAAATCGCTCGGACAGTAAAAACACAAAAACTTACCATAATAAATAAATTTATGTAGGATACATTATTCGCCGTGGGGTGTCGGGCTAGAATTACACCCCCGCATTGTTACTATATAGCGGGTTATAGTGGGTGTCGCAAGAGGCGACTAAAGGTATATTACCAGAAGATGGGCCGCAACGCCTTCTGAGTCACTGATATCTTAACTGCGATCCCCAAGACGCCTGCCAAGCGTGGGGATTATGACAAATGCCCTCTGGATGGGAGGCTGTATTCAGTAGTGGACAATCAGGCTTATACAGTACATTATAGATTTTAATATGACTTACAATACATTGTAGTACTACAGTACTATGTAGGTACCTGCTTACTCTAACTGGCCTCTGCAATCAATTAACTGCAACATTGTGAAGCATTTTCCTAGTCGACTATTATATCAAAAAGTTCTTATGCAGTAATGATTTTTCAAATATTTATCTTTTTTCAATACCCGACATTTTTTGTAGATCAGTCCCCCCGGTTCAAGAACGGAAAAAAAATAACCGCAAAGCAATGCGGCTAGACCAGTCATGAAAAACAAATCATAATAAAATTATAACTTCTAACTCCCTTTAGTTTTGTTTGGAGATTTACACGTATATACTATATACTATGTAGATGTACCTGAAAGGGTACAAAACAAGTACAAAATATAAGTATATAAAACATTTCTTGCTAATGATCTCTGGTAAGTCGTTGACATAGTTAAAAATACATTTTCCGGATTAGTGCCAAGAAAACACAAAGGAACTAAACACAGTACAAAAATACTCTGAAAATTACCTATTTTTTTAAAGATATAAAGAAGTTTTATTAGCCCTTCAGTATTTTTTTTTACTTGCAAGTCCAAATTATATTTAACACATATAACTAACTACTTAAATAATTCTAATTAGTTCTATGTAAATAATTGATTAAAATTTTATAACTGTAATATTTTTTACACTTGAAATAATTTACAGTTAAGTATCACGTTTGCACTTGTACTAAGAACAAAGATTCTACAAGCTGCATTGGCATAATATATTCTTTTAATGTGTAGAAGGGATTGTTTTCAAAAAAGTTCTTAAGTTTTAGTTAACTGCTTGATACTATTTTGGTACGTGTAATATACGTTTGTAACAGAAAATGTACTGTGTAATGGGAGTATGTGACTGACAGTAGTGTTAGCGAATGTCACACATATAATTTTTAATAATGCAACCATTGCGAAGATATAGCTTTCCGTTTAGATAAAATCTATCGCCTCCTATCGCCAATAACCAAGCGATCGCCTGTCGTCTATGTAATTTAAACAAACATTGTAATATTTTTATAATATACTTTGTAACACATTGTTAAAAGTAGTTGAAATAGAATGGCCCCGAGTTTTTGCCCGTTCTTCTCGCATTTTTTTTGCAGAAGGTGGCAGTACATTGTATTATATTAAATTTGTAATTCTTAAGACCGTCGTAGACGCCTAAATTGAATAAAATAATTTGAATTTTAAGAAAAATAAATTACCTTATAGATTTAGTCTCGAAGTGGTTACCTTAGTTTTCAACCAATGCACCGTGCTTACGGACAAACGCGAAGTCTTCATTCACTCAAAATAAATAATAAGAAAAATTCAACAAAAATTTGTCAATAGTCGCTAATCTATGGAATGTTCACAAAGGTATTCTTTTAAATATTTGAGTGCAATAAAACCAATAAAAAAAAACCTTGTTTCAATGATAATAAAGCAGTGTAATGAAATAAATAAGAAATGTATGTAATGCCATAAAACACAAATTAAAAACTTACTTATTTTCATCGCTCCTCGCCGCATATCCAGCTAATAAAATAAACAATAACGATTTCATTTTAACTAACAACTAAATAACTAAAACAACAATAAAATAATACTGTCTTGAATTTGTCACCTCTTACAAAACTAAACTTTGACATTTGCATGCGAGCGAAAAGCGCGGGAGTTTTAGCGCGAAATCGTAAAAAGTATTTAATCGCGGCGCGCACGTGCGTTTCCCATATAAGCGAGTCATATACTATCGTTAATTCTTTACTATCAGCGCTCCGCCCTGTGTTACTTATAAGAGGTTTTATTCCATTGTGTGCTGGCTGAGGTTCCGTAATAACTATTGTTTAATCTCTGAGTAAGGAGATAAACATTGCAGAATTATAGAGTTGCATATATCCTTTTCTGAAGCGTATTATTTATTACATGGAAGTATTAAACATGTCACTGATATATCATTCCTTCCAAGTCTCTTGTAAATGTGATGAGTTACAAACCGGTTTCGACCTATATAGGTCAAAAAGAAGCTTTAGCCTGTCGGTCTGAGCGCCGTATGTCTCATGAACGGATTGAGTAACGATTGTTACTGAAATTAATAATATTGTTAAGAATGGTTACTCACATTTTAACCGAATTTAAATAAAGGAGGAGGTTCTCATTTAGCTTGTATTTCTTTTGTGTGTGTTATTTTCTATTTTTACGAAGTGTGAAGTAGTTTTTTTTTTAAATTTTTGTTCTCGTAATCACCTGTCAATGTAAAATTAACAAAAAATATGTATACTATTGTTTGGTTTATTCACTGTTTAGCGCACTATTTGTTTTAGACCAGGTTGAGTTTGAAGTCGGTTTTTTGTAAAAAAAACTTAAGATAACAATATTATTCTAATATGCAAAACTTTGACGCTCCCATTAAAAATGTAATTAAAATAAATGTATAATTTCTACTCAAACAGCTGTATGCAATGATATTTCACATTCTAAGGCACGAAAAATCACATTTTCGGATGTACCCATTATATAAAACTATAAGATTTTACAAACAGTAATTCATTCTGTCCATGCGATAACTATTCATCAGTGCGAGACATATAGACAATCATTCAGACAGACCAACCGCAGAGTGACAAATAAGGCTCTTTTTTTACACGACTGCCCAAAAAAAGGAGTGTTATCTTTTCAGGGTTCATGTATGTATGTTTGTGAGTTTCTTTAGTCCACGATAAGTTCCAAACGGTTAAACCGATTTCAATGTATGAGATGTCGTTAGATTCGCCTTGTTCGTTCTACATAAAAAAATAAACATTAAAACGGAGATTGGTTTTACACGACATATTGTGAGAATAAAATATGTTTTTGTTCAAATCCTATCGAGTAGGATACTAAAATGAAGAGCTTTAATAAAACTCTTAAAAAAGTTTTAATATCAATGGAATGATAATACGCTTAACAAAAATAAATAATTCGCAGTCGGGTTTTTACGTTTTTTATAAATTTATATTTACCTATAGGTATGGTAATAATATTTAATGAACCCTGAAAATACATCAGAAGGAGATCATCCAAAGATAGTAAAGGTACTGTCTGGAAGTGATCAATATCAGCAATACCCATTATATTTAGCCCTGGCATACAACTATGTTCCCTTTGCTGTTGAAACAGCCAGCGGGCAAATGGTATGCCGATAAAAATATTGCAGACATTGCACGTCTGAGGTAGCTAGCCAGGCGGGTATTCGCAAAATGCCCTACCACCATGCAAATACTGCACCATATATTTCATATTTCAAATTAAGCATATTTTTCTTCTTCTCCAAGCCTTATCCCATTTTTATTTGGGGTCGGCTCTCCTAATCAGCAGTCTCCAGTTTTGTCTTTCCTGTGATATCTATCTCTCTCTTTTTCTTGGTTAGTCGATATTTAACTAGTTTTTATCGTTTTGTATATGAATGTACTTTATAAGTACGCGCGAGTTGACGACAAAAATAATAGGTAAACTCGGAAGGTGCCAACTCGCGTGCGCTCGCGAGTTTTACGCTCGCGAGTTGACGAATAAGTCTATCATTCTCTTTCATTTCCTTCTTAATTACAGACATCCATGTAAGTTGGGTCTCCCGCGCTTTTTCGGTCCTTTTTCATAGTTTATTTCAAATTAAGCATCATAATAATAAAAAAATAGTAATATTGTCATGGTATGTTGTTTTATTAACACCTTTTGTTTATCATTCAACGTTATCTTAGAAACACAATACTGTACAGTACATATTATTGACAAATCCACGCCGAACGTGTCACGGATAGCTGTACACGTTGAATTTTAAACACAAACACTCATGTGAATTGTGAATCTCCTTGCTAGAATAGGGCTGTCAACAACTTTTTGTTTTCTGTAAACGTGTTTCTTATGTTATTAGTACTAGGTAACATTTCACAAGGTTTTTATTACACAAGGTATTTAATGGCGCTCATATTTACAATAACTTATTGTTCCTGACTAAACGAAATTAAGAATCCGTCATAAGCTAACGAATGAAAAATAAAACTGGGCCAGTGCGAGTTGATTCGCACATCGATCATCGGATTTCGTACGAACATGTCAACAACTATGTCCCAATGTGACGGGCGCAGTGCAATTCGTGAGTTGTCATGAATTGCAACTGTCATAGCCAGAGGTTAGTCCCCTTAACATCAGGTGGGCCTAGAGTTTGATCCGTCACAAAAAAAAAAGAACAGAATGTGTCATAAAATCCTTATTATTTACATACAATTCGAGGTCCTTAGCAGGAGTCCGACCCACACTTCCACACAGTCCGACCGGCTGGTATTTATTATTTGTTATTATATGTAAAATATTGCACTGTTATCGTACTAAGTTTGACACCTGTACGTATCAACGTCACGTCGTTCTAAAATTACAATAGGATTTTTATAGTTCTAATAGGCACCTCTACTTTAATTTTTACACAGTAACATTACTTTTTACAAGTTATATAAAAAAGTTTGTTGGCCTGAAACTCCTCGTAGGTCGAATCTCTCTGCGCATTTTGGTAAGGTATTCAGTAATTTTTTGCCCTACCACCTTCAAATAAAATCTGTCACCAAGCACCTAACGGGGTAATAACAAATATTGTAAGAAAACATCAAATTAATATTTTAATAAAACACTTAAAAAATATATCTAGTGACAATTTCGCCTAATTTCGTGACGTCACAAACGCCACGCAGCCACACCGGAAGAATGTTCGACGCGTTTCGTTCTTTTTTCGTCGTTTCTTCTACACGAAGCATCCTCAGGAGGTCTTGACTCTACGAGCGCACGATCGAGAATGAACCTAACCTAACGGGGTGTTCTGGCGGCTGTCCTGCCAGAGCCAGTTACCACTAAAGTATAGGTCAAACTGTTTACCAGCTTCGACCACATCATCAGGTGAGTAATTTTAGATATATACTTAGACAACTATTTGCAATAAAGAAAGTTGTATTTTGTCTATACAGGCAAATCCCTGTGTAGGTAAAAAGCATGTACAATAAAGTTAGCAACTCTAGCAAGGATCATGTGACAACCCTAGGTATTTTATTGACCCGTACGTGCCTCGGAGAAAATAGCTGAGTTACCTGTTATTATGCTAATGTATAGCAAAACACGTGTTATATTATACTCCTCGCTCTGGGCACACCACTTTCTTCTGTGAATATTAAACATCGCCGCGCCTTTGAACATTGTAGACAGAGAGATGTGAGGTCTCAGTGGCCAGTGGCACGATTCGGCGCGCCGTACTTAAGGTTGAACTGGCCGTTCACTTCTCCATACAAACGTCGTAGGGTGATCACTCCCTTATATGAGATTTTTGTTCCAGACTTAAGCATAATACCGATTGATATCGTCATTATCTAGGCTTGTATGATGCCAAAATTATAAAAAAATAATTAAATTGTAAGTTATGAGCCTCTGAAAATGTTTCAAGGCTCATAATTCTCAGATTAATTATTTTATTAAAATTTCGCCACCATACAAGTCTAGATAATGACGAGATCAATCGGTATTATGCTTTATTTTGGACCTTAATCCTCAAACAAGGGAGTGATCACCCTACGACGTTTGTATGGAAAACGGGCCGGCCAGTTCACCCTTAAGGAGATTATTTACACTGCAATGGAAAACACTGGCTTGAATAAACACCTACTGTATTTTAACTTGAGATCTGATCTGAGACTATACTGTACTGTATCCGCCGGATAGTCCACTGCTGAATACAGTCTCCCACAATATGGAGAGATTTGCCATAATCCCCACGATTGGCAGGTGGTTTGGGGATTGCAGTGTGAGATATCAGTTCCTCAGATAGCGCTGCTGCCCACCTTCTGGTGAGTTACCCTTACTGGCCTCATACGACAGCCACGGTTGGAGATGGTAGGTGACATTCTAGCCCGGCACCCTACGGGAAGATCTGAGACTGGCCTAATACAAAATTCCCAATTATATTATCTTCTTAGAGACAGTGCGTTTGGCCCCTGTACGAGCAAGCACGGAAATATCTTTTATATACGTGTTCTAGCATAGCAGTTCGTGTTCGTATTCTCGCATTTTCTGTGTGGGAATCTGGTCTTTGATAGCAGACCATTCCTTCTTTCAAAACTGGCAGCCTTATAGATCTATCCGCTTTTCGTCTCCCTATTAGATTACACTTGGGTATTGCGCATCACTGCCAGTGTGGTAGTGCAGTTGACCAACTCGGTCACCATGGCCTCTCCTGCTCTCAAAGTGCTGGTCGAATTTCCCGCCACGCCCGCCTTGACGATATCATCCGCGCAGCTTTTACCAGTGCCAATGTTGCAGCTATACTCGAACCCAATGGTCTAACTAATGCATGACGATGGGAAAGACCTGACGGCATGACTCTGGTCCCGTGGAAGTCAGGACGGCCCTTAGTGTGCGACACTACATGCGTAGATACTTTAGCGCCATCATATATTTCTAAAACAAACGAGAAGGCGTCGCGGCTACTTCGGCGTTACAACTCCAGCGGTGCAAGTATGCTAATCTCGGTGGTTCTTACATATTTGAACTGTTTGGAGTGGAGAAGTTGGGTCCGTGAGGACTGGGAGCCATTTTTCAAAAAATATCAAAGCGCTTGGTCAATGCGATGCATGATCAAAATACTGGCACCTATATGGCTCAACGAATAAGTATTGCAATCCAACGGGGCAATGCTACCAGCATGCTGGGCACGCTGTCTACTGGTAATGGGCTGGAGCATATGGACTGCCTGTGAGTCTGCAATGGCTTGTTGGTTGTCTAAATGCTTTCATTGTTGCTGCCAGCTGCCTGGTGAAGTATTTTCGAACAGATACGACTATAGGGGCCTTCAAGAAGAGAGCATATTCCCTTCTCAAAGGCCGGCAACGCATCCTCGATACCTCTGGTGTTGCGGATGTTCGTGGGTGACGGTAATCACTTACCACCAGGTGAACCGACTGATCGTTTGCCCTCCTGTCCCACAAAAAAAAATTGTATTGTAGTGTTGTATATAGTTCGTAGTATTTTGTTAATAAATGCTAAGGGATTGTTTACAAAATATGAAACATAAAACCAAGAGCACATAGGTAATATATACTCGTATTTTTAATTTCCGACGAAAGATTGCGCATTCACCAAAACGAAACTGATGAATAGGTATTTCTGAGCAACCATATAATTGACAAGGTTAAATTAATCCACTTAGCAAGAAGTGAGATCAATTCTGTAATCGATTACTCATTGCTCATGGAGTGATTCATTCATGGATTTGTTGTGAATAAAGTTCAATTGCATTAAAAGGTCAGCATTGCAGTGTTACGTAAGTACATGTACAATTTATTACCTACCAAATTATTTACAACAAAGCAAAAAACAGAATGGTTTTTAATTATCCTATACCTGGAGATATATTCACTTTGCCGGTGATATCTGTATTCTGACTAAAGTAGGTAATTCTTCAAATCCTAACGCCATTCTTTGTCGTTTTTTTTTGTCCTATCATGGGTGAACTGTGTATTTTTTTTTGCATGTATCAATGATCTTGTCTTTTTTGTCTAGGTATTTTTTTTAATATAGATTTTCGGACAGTAAATTATCAATATATTATTATATATTAATACAATTGTATATTGATATCATTATTTGCAGACATAAGTTTGGTTTCCAGCTCGTTGAAAATGTATTGAAAATCTTCAGAAGAGTAGCTCTGGGAAGACATTGCGTTGACTCTAATATTGACATATCCGACAGGTTTCCCATTCAGTTGTGAAGGTATATTTGACGCAATCGGAACGTTACAGTGTCTTCCGATTTCATGTTAGAAAATTTAAGAAAATAGCATTAAAAAATAAATAAAATGGTTGTAGTTTGGTTAGGAAATCATTACTATATGGTAGGTAAACGTGTATCTGCCTGTGGACACGTAGCTCCCAAATAACTGACTTTTTTTTAGAGATGTTTAGGATCTTAGTTGGAGTTAACTAAGATCCTGTACTACTGCAGCTATAAATGCTGACAGAGGTGTCAGCATTTGTAGTCCCACGTAACGATGGACGAGGGGTTGCAAGTCCCCCAGTAGCCTTCAAATGAACACTAAACTGATATAAAAAAACTGAATCAATCTTGATTCAGTTTTTTGACCGACTTCTAAAAGAGGAGGATCAATTCGACTGTATTCTTTTTATGTTTTGAAAGCTGATTCTTCCCGTGTGGTCCTATTAAATTTCATTAAAATCGATCCAGCCGTTTTTGAATCACACTCCAATAACTAAATAGATTTTTCCTATCATGATGATATAGTCATTGACAGTGAATGACAATCGATCCCGTAGGTAGCAAGGGTCACTAAAAAGGGAGATTTGTTTTTACCTAAAATTGAAACCGACTTGTACACTCAAAGTGTGAAATAACTTGTTGATGTCGGTACCACGCAGATTCAAAACACTGAACTCACAAAAACATGATCCGACTTCCATAAGTTATTTGATACTTTTCAGTGTTGGAAGTTGGTTCCTTTTATTCAGTTTTAGTGATGATGCTTCCAAGATCATTGTCACGCGTATAAAAGACTGTTCACCGGAGTTGCAATTACCATAACACCAACCAGTCATACATTTTTTTTCAGTTAATTGACTGTATATTTAATATTTTTGTAACACATTTGCTCGTAAAGGGTCTCACTTTCATCATATCACCAATTTCAATATCGTATTTTATCTCAATATGTACTTGTGAGTTGTGCCACATAAATATATAACCGTTTTTTTTATTCATGTGCTTGTGCGTTATTGTAATGTAAAACGCACGAGTCTTCTTTTTAATAAGGTAAAACGCACGGTTTACCAAGATGCTCAGTCTAATAACGAAATTTAATTTCATTAAATAATTAAACCATAAATTACAACCATTTATCTATAACAAAACAATTTTACAAATTGTTAAAAACTGCTTTAACAAGTGATTAAAGATTTATTCGTTTCAGAAAGTCCGAGTTTTATTCATTTCCTCGCAAATATGTTAAAAAACGTCGTATGACATACGTGCGCTTTGATAATTACAACCTCTGCTTTTTTTGTAGCGATGTCGCATTGGCTGTAATTTTCAACTGACCGCACTTATACCATAATGTACTATTATTATTGCAATAAGGTCGAACCTGCGTCCTCCGATGTCGGTAATGTGTAAATGTGATTTTGAATCAGCACGCGATAGCACTTGTATTCCTATTTAGAAACATAGTATGGCAGCGACACCATTGCGAGAGTTAAGTGTTTGAAAACTTCAGATGAAGTCTAGTAGTCTAGTTGATGACCACGCACCGTGCCCTATGACGGTTCAAGTAATACAATTGGAATACAAATTGTCGACTTGAAAGAGTAAGGTTCCGGTGACCGAGAGGAATAGGCATCCGGCGCGAAATCGAAGGACGCAGGTTCGATTCCCGTATGGAACAAAAAAATTTGTACTCTAATAATTTGTAAATGTGATTTTCGGTCAGCACGCGATAGTGCTTCTAATCATATCTAAGTTTGCTGCAGATCGCAACACACAATTCTTCACCTCACAACAACGAGGGAAATGCTAGCTATAGGTGTAAGAAAAACATCTTTAATATTGTAGAGTAAATTTACGTTAATTTATAGTTAAAATTAAAAGTAAAAATTTATGGGAGTGATACACTTTTTCTGGAACTTTTTTAGAGGTTCTTATTTCAAAAATGTTTTCCACGTTAGCGGATATACAAGCACTTTTTCACGCAGATCTCGATTTTCGAATGATAAACAATACCTTACCGAGCTCGTGAAGTGAAAATGTATTTGCCAATAAGTGTATACCTGGATGACATGGCTTGACCAGTATTGTGAAAGAATGACAATCGTAAGTTAATAATAATCTCGAGAGCAGGATCTATGAAATCTATAAAATAGCAGTTCAGAGTGTTAATAATCAACATGGCATGAACTTCAACATGAAGTTTCATAATAACAAATATTTTTAAAATAATTTAAGAAAACATCAAATATTTTTTTAATAAAACACTTAAATAATATATCTAGTGCCAATTCCACCTAATTTCCCTGCTAAGCCGATGTGACGTCACAAACGCCAAGCAGCCAAACCGGAAGAATTTTCGACGCGTATCGCTTCTACACGAAGCATCCTCAGGAGGACTTGACTCTACGAGCGCACGATAGTGCGCTCTAAATTAGGCGGAATTGTCACTAGATATATTTTTAAGTGTTTTATTAAAATATTAATTTGATGTTTTCTTAAAATATTTTAATAATATTTTGTTATTATTAAATATGGATTTCCGCAAAGTAACGCCTGAATCTATTCATTATAAGAAGTTTCATACTTAATAGTGTTTCTTTTTTATTTTTGTAATTACGCCAGCGCAATAGTCATTTATACCTACATAAAAACAGGAAAAAAGAGAACAGGAAATATTAAAAACTTCCTTCTTCCATAAAAATTGACGCCATTACAAGTAACTGTGCTATATAAACGAGTTTCTTTATCAAGGTAACTTTATTAAAACAAAATAAACCTACATTCGATACCAAAATAAAACATATTATGTCTTCTTGAATACAAAATAATCAGAATTCTATGTTTGCCTGAACAACATCTACTCTTCATCATTGGCAGGTGTTTTGTGAAGGCGCTGCTTCCCACCTTTTGGTATTTTTACATTTTATATAGCTACTTATTTTTTATAATAGATAGACAAGGAATACATTTATTTCTCAACTAGTTACAATTATGTTTCGTATATCATAAATCATAATATATTACTAACATAAATCTATTTCATAATTATATATAGATATTATTACCTTTTCCTGCTACCTGTTCCACTCTGTACTTTGAAGAACCCCAGATTTTACCTATCGGAAAATGCAGATGATGGTAGGGTTTTCCGTACTTGATCTATATATACGAAAAAAAGTCCAATGGTATGAAATAACGGGTAGGCTATTTTGGTCACTGTAAAATTTCTTTTGGTGTTGTCGCCTCGTGAATGTTTTCTTTTCCAACTTCAAGTTAGTTTATACTTTTTAGTGTCGGAACTAGATTCCGATTAAGAAAAAACATAATATGTGAGCAAAGCTGCGGATAAACGCTAGTCAATAATACTTTAACGTTACCAAACTCTGCAAAAAAGGCTAAGCAAATAATATAATTAAATTTCTAAAATTATATACAAATATTGACAACTTTTTCACCAGTTTTACTCACTAGGTGCCTTAACCACTCGGCTATCGAGAACAGGCATTAAAATGTGAATTTTGTGCTATATTTTTTTTTAATTATCTGGGACAGTACGTGCCGGGTTCCATTTCCTTATCAAGATAATTAAAAAAATGTGATATTCACTTATATATAATGCGACAGAGATTGAAATAAAACATTTAAAAATATATAAATATTATATGTATAACTATTAATTTATATAAAAATAAGCACAATGTTTTATTTAGTCAATAACTAGTTCTCAAATAAACAATTAACATAAGTACTTCGCAATAATAACAATCAGGAAATAGAAACCTAGTACATATATATAACTAAACAAGAATAACACAATTTCATAGGTAATGAAATTGTGTTATTTTTATTACCAATAAGAGATACATCTTCAGAGTCCCTTACTTGATAACTTAACTTTTTGTTCACATTCGCCATGTCCTTCCGAACAAATAAATATAAATTGTAATTTGTAATACATAGGTACCAAAAATTTAATTTATTCATCATTGTAGCTTTATGTCCGATAAGAGATAGTCAGCGAGGAACGTTTTGAAGGCGCTGAATGAGTGCACGTCTTTTATGCGTAGGGGTTGCTTATTTATATTGTTGTGCTCCTCAAAAGTTTCAGTTTTCTTGCCATTATTTGTCCTGAATCTGACCAAAACTTTGTAACTAGCTCGACGGTGTCTACGCTTACTAATATTTTTAGCTTTAGTACATTTCATATAACACATCGAGGCTGATTAAAACACGAAAAACCATGCTTAAATACACCATAACTTAAAATATTTATATTAAAGATTACACAAAGATATAAAGAAGTTTTATTAGCCCTTCAGTAAATGTTTTTACAGGCAAGTCCAAATTACATTTAACACATATAACTACTTAAGTAATTTTAATTAGATCTATGTAAATAATTGATAAAAAAAATATAATCGTAATATTTTTACACTTAAATAGTTAAATAAGGCATATCAACGACTGTCATCAAGCGCAATTGCAGGGTAACTTGTTTGGGCCTACTTATTGCATCTGTAAAAAGTTCAGCTACAAGAAGTCCACAGATATCAGATGTGAAGGAAGGAAATAATTTATGGCCACTATCCATTTGTACCTATCGGCTCACAGGCTGACTGATGACCGTTCTCTGTCGTGTACAAAACTAAATTTAACCATATATGACTTATGCTATGTAGAGTAACTTATGTAGTTTGATCAGGATGAAACGATGGACTAGTGAAACTAAAGATTTACACATGAAACATGATCAGAAGCTAAAGAACAATAATAATTAGACTATAATGATTAGCATTAGAATAACAATAATAATTAGAAAGCACTTCCAATATGCTAATTATTTTCAGTTCCAATATTTGAATTGTATGGGCACCGAAATCAGGCCTTAATAGCTACCAGTAAGCAGTTGAAGAATAAGGAAGAGATTCTATTGACGTAGTCGTGTCTTCTGTTATATCCGTAGCCTTCGACTCTTCCGATTCATTAGAAGAAGTATCTGTTGTGAATTCTGAGCTAACAGAAACAGATGTTTTTATATCTTCAAATTTTTCTGAACTAGCATCAATTGTAATTTCTGGATACGTTGATGTAGTAAGTACTTTAGGTGGATCATGTATTACGTTCACATTGGTATTACTGGATATAGCTGGCACATTTATTATTGTATTAGTGTCTAGTTCTTGTGCGTTTGTTGTTAAATCACTCTTTGACGTTTCAATTTCTTCAGAATCCACTTTAGTATCAGGACTAACAGAGGTACTTAATGTAATTGGTTTTTTTACTATATTCACACTTGTTTTCTTTGTAGTCCCTAAATTTTGAGAATTTGTTGTAATATTATTGGGAATTGTGACTTCGGAAGTGTTTGATTTTCCAAAGTTTTCAAAACGTGTTTTATTTGTACCTTCCAAGTTTATTGATGTATTGAGTATTTCCGGTTCTTTTAATGGGTAATTATTTCTAGTATTTGTTAAATCATTTAGTTTTTTCTTATTTTTTAATACTTCTGATTCCCGTAGGTTTGTTGATTTTATGTGGTCCAAATTGACACCTTGTATTAACAATTGTTTGTATGTTTTATTGCCTATTACACGCATATTCTCTTCGAAAGTTGTTTTATTAATCGTATTAAGGGAATTATTATTCTCATTTGTGACTACGATACTGGTTAGTTTACTAGTTTGCAAACTTGTTTCAATGTGAACTTCAGTATTTTGCAATATGTATGCAGAACCAAGTTGATTCTTTTTAAAGTTTTTATTATTTAGAATATCAATATTACTGTCATCATTGTTAAGAATTGAATGAAGTATTAAATCCATGAGTACATTATTGATGTTTGATACTCCATCAGAATCATTGGTAACTTTGTTTGTATTGGATTCAGAAATATCATTGAATAAGGGAGTTTCAGTAGCGACAGTATTAATGGAACTTAGTGTTGTTGTAACCATATCGTTTTGATCAATACGTTTGTTAGGTAGTTTGGTATATTTGGCAATAGCGGGTCCAAGGACTTCTTCTACGTAGTCAAGCAATTTTTGACATTTAGTTACATTGTTGACATCGTTCCAGCCACCCCATATTATTAATCCGGCTGCTTCAGAATGATAAATTGTTGATAACACCATGTCCAAGTCCGTCTGAAAAGGAAATCAATAAAATAAGTATCATTTGACTTTAAACTGGTTAAATAAAGTTAATATACTTAAAAATCATGGTTGGTATAGTACTCTAAGATACAGCTTTCTTTTTTATATATTATGCCTTATAGGTTAGCCTTCGACCACTATCTGATCTGATGGTAAGTGATGATGTGGTCGAAGATGTTGTTCAGGCTCACCTAGAATTACTGGCTGTCAAGGACAGCTGTCGAAACATACCGTTAGGTGCTTGGCGAGAGATTTTCTACTTGAGGGTGATACAGGCGTGCAGTCGTAAAAGGCCCTACCACCATGCTATAACGACTGCCATCCTAAGAACACAACCGGAACCGACGGCTTAACGTGCCCTCCGAAGCACGGAAACTCTTAGTAGTAATGCCCCGCGGTCACCCATCCAACTCAGGACCGCGACGGACGTTGCTTAACTTTGCTGATCGGTTAGGAGTGGCTAAACAAACTTAGGAACGAGCGCTTCAAATTATTATGATGTAAAGTTGTGAAATGTGTAGGCAGCCTGGCTGAAATTAAGCTGTTACCCTTGCATGTGACAGGTAAAGATCGCTTCAAAGACAAAATACTCTGCTTTGCGTTTAAAATTGAAATATTTTCATGTGCAGTTTAAATTTGAAAGACAGCCGAGACCTTATGAAACTGAATTTACGTTTCTAATATGTGGCTGGTATAATATGTAATATAAATCTCGTTTCCTTGAATAATTTTAATCTTATATTTGACTGACTGACTCTTAGTTTTGGAGCTGTGATGTAAACAGTGATGGTAGGCAAGTGACCTTCCTACTCCTATGAAGATATTTAAACTTTTGAAGCAGTGATGGCTCAGTGGCATTGGCTATGGACTGCCACGCAGCAGGTCCATTATTCGAATCCCGCCGCGGGCTTGAGCTTCACCGCATGGTGGAAGGGCATTTTGCGAATGCCCGCCTGGATAGAGACCGCCCTCAAGTAGAAAATCTGTCGCCAAGCACCTAACGGTGTGTACCGAGCTGTTCTTGAGAGCCAGTGAAATTACAGGCACATGAGACTTAACAGCTATGTCTCAAGGTGACGGGCGCTGTGCAATTCGTGATTTCTGACGAAATGCATCTGTTATAGGCAGAGGTTAGTCCGCTTAACATAAGGTGGGCCTCGAGCTTGTTTCGTCACAATAACATAAAAAAAACTAACCTCCGTCATAAATCCACCGTCCCTATAGTTAAACCAGAAGTAAGGTAATATTTGTGCGCGTCCTTTAGCGCAGCGTGCCGCCTCGCGGATCCGGCCGCGGATCAATGACGTCAACTCTGACGTAGGCACTTTATTGTTGTATACTGATGGACAGAGGATGGTAGATTCCGACCAAAGCCATTCAAGCCTGAAATCAGAAATTTATTCTATAGCTCACATTTTCATAGTTTGACTTCCACGAGTTATTTTACTTTTATTTTTACTTTTCAGTATATTTTTTTATGCTTGATATGTTAGCCTTTGACTACTATCTCACCTGATGGTAAGTGATGATGTGGTCGAAGAGGCTGTTCAGGCTAACCTAGAATTACTGGCACTCCCGGACAGCTGTCGGAACACACCATTAGGTGCTTGGCGACAGATTTTCTATCTGAGGGTGGTCGCTAGCCAGGCAAGCCTTCGCAAAAATGCCCTACCATCATGCGGTAAAGCTCAAGCCCACGGCGGGATTCAAACCATGGACCTGCAGCGCGGCAGTCCATAGCCAATGCCACTGTGCCATCACTGCTTCAAAGTAGACTTGGTAGTGTTTAGCAATGGACAATCCAGCTGATGTAGTACAGTTTTTCAGCCAATGCCACTGAGCCATCACTGCTTACATTGTCACAGTCGACTTTGACGAGTTATTTTTGCTTTTCAGTGTAGTAAAATTATTAAATTGTATCCTTCACAATCCTGGTCACCAACACCAAATGTTGCATTTAAAATTAAATAATCAAAGTAGTATATTTCCAGTGGGGTGCTGGGTTAAAATGTCACCCACCCATTTCTTCCCGTGGGTGTCCTCAGAGGCGATTAAGGGAAAAATATTTGGAGATGGTAAGAAGGGCCTTCTGAAGAACTAACAACTTCTACTTGCGATCCCCAAGACGCTTGCCAAGCGTGGGGATTATGGGTAATTTCCCCCGATGGGGGAGGCGGGGAGATCTTGTTCAACGGTGTACATTCCAGTTGACGTGATGATGATGATGAAGAATCCAAATATATGTATATTGTTAAATCCAAATATAATTATTGTAACTAATAGACATAATACGCTGGTGAAATTTAATTGGGAACAACTTGGAAGCATACCAACCACACTGTATATTTACCCAACAAAAAACTATCATCATGATTTATTGAAAAAGTTGTGTATTGCTGCATATATAATATATACATAACATATATTTTTTAATTAATAGATACATGCGTTACTGAATCTGAATTATATAATTTATTCAGGCTTCAGAACAATCGGGGTTAGTTATATATTATGTCTATAGAACCTTCCCCAAAAGCAGCCTAAAAAAAATCGATAACTAGTATTTACTACGACGTATTTAATAGGTATATTTGATTGTTCTGTAGTTATTCATGTATTTTTATTCAGAATTGCTGACGTACCAAAACAAGTATTTCAACATGGTTTTTCACTTTGTACCGTACTAAATGTATAAACGTAGCAAATAGATCCCGTTCATATATACATATATGTACCTACTTAAACTAATTATATCTCTTTAAAAGTTTTCAACCTTGATTTTATACCTCATATAAACTGAATTCTATGAAATTTCTAGCGAATATGTAACAAAATGCTGAATGAATAGATAAAGCCATTACTTTCGTAACGAGCCTAATTTAAATTACCAACAGATTTATAAGTAGACAGTACTAAACAGGTACCATATTAGTGAGACTCCGATTTCAGTTTGCCTGTCCATTCCCATTTCATCTAACCCCCTTCTGTCTGAGTATTGACAGCCATTTCTCCAGCTCATAAGCGGAATGTGTTAATAATCTGATATATAACAAACAAGGCAGCACGCCCTTAATTGGGGAGGTTGTGTTTAGCTATGGACAATCCAGCTGATGCAGTACAGTATTTTTATACCGTGAAATAAAATGTATTGTGCCAACTCTATGTGGGTTGTGTTTACAGAAAGTTTATGATGCTGGACTACATCAAGTCCGACAATAATAATTACTTACTGGTCATTTTCTTTTTGAATATCACTAGAACAGTCTTCCGCATTTTTCTTGTTATAACAATATGGAAACCCATAATATCCCCAGAGAGCATTGGGTCGTAGCCTTTTGGCCGTTTGTAGAGTCGACTCCAGGAAAACACGGGCTGCCTTTTCAAAACGTTGTGAAGCCTGGAAAGATATCAATTAAGAGAACTAAACAACAACCAACGACTCCTCTTCCTCTCGTGTATTTGTAATTTTGTAATTACAAACGACTTTGGATTTATTAATATATTTCTGGTGTAGCGCGTCCGGTATGTAAATTTTATCTCGTACCATTTGTGTCTTTCTCTCGTGGCAATTTAATATCATTTGAGTACTTATGTACCAGCTTTGGTGTTTTATATATTATTTTTTGTTGTCTGTAGCAATAGTTTATAACATGAATGTATTTTAAGGCTAGAGTGCTCGTGGCGCTTAGTATATAAAATATTAAATACTACGTGTTCAAACAAGGTTAAACTTTGCATGTATACGGCCTTGAGCCTAATATCTATGCTTTTGGTTTGACAGGTTTCCGTAAAATTAAGTATTTGCAAAAATAATTCATAAAATAGTTTTGTATGGGAATTGTTATTTTGTTGTTGTTATTTTGACATAAAGGAATAAAATAATAATAAATGATTATTATTATATAATAATATAATTATTCGATTTATTGTACGTTGTATAAATAATAATAAATCGAGAAACTGGCAAACCAAGTGCATAGATTTTAGACTCATCAATATGCGTACAAAATTTCACCGAGTTTGAACACTTGGTATTTAAAATATGACGAAACTACGTTTGTATGGAAATCGCTCCGTGCACTCTACTGTTAAGACAAATAATAAAAACCATCATATTTCATAGACTCTAAAATATTTGAGTTTATAAGAAGTTACAGTTAAAAAGAAGAAAGAACTTCTCTTACCACGTCCTTGATTTGTGTATCATTCCAAAACGGATGCAGCTGACGTTCTATCTCGTGAGAGATATTTTTATGAGATTTATGTAGACATAAATCTCATAAAAATTCAATCTTATATGCCAATCTTCAGACAGAACTGGGGTAGACCCCAGTTCTGTCTGAAGATTGGCATCCATTCCTCGAAATCTATAACTCCTATACCTAAATTGACAAAGCAAAACATTTTAGAATATTGTAATACAAAATCGAACCTAATTAATTAATTAAAATGGCTTTTATAATGGACAAAGCGAGAACCAAGCTCGAGCGAAGCGTCTTGCTTTTACTTACATAAAAAATCATACCAAAAATTATTTTACCAATAAATAGGACCGATCTCAACACTGAAATGTGTTTTTTGGTATGATTTTTTACATTTATTGTGACAAGCTTTATTTATTTTGTAGCATAATACATGATTTATCTTCCTATTAAAAAAAATGTTTCTATATCTTATACCGTTGAGGAAATATTACTGTATGACCACCAAACTTGTGTTTCGATGAGAATTCAGCAAGATAGGAAAATACTTTTCAGTTATTGGAGTGTAACTCTAAAACGGCTTGACCGATTTTCAAGAAATGCATTTAAATCGGTTAACCCAGTCAAAAGTATCGTAACAAACATAAAAAGAACAGACGAATTGAATAACTCCTCCTTTTTTTGAAGTCGGCAGAAAATGCTTTTTTTTAAGTCCGGTTGTTTTATTTATTACAAAACAATAGAATGCTTACAGTCGAAACCAAAGCGCAAACTACTTAAATATAAATTATTTTACAATGAATGAAATAGAAATCTCCACATATGCGACAATGGTTGTGTGTTGGACACAACCATTGTCACATATGGTCAATGTTGTTCTTCTATAGAAAGAGGTCGCAATTCTGAACAGATTTTCGTGACATGTTTTATAATTTAAGATATGATATTAAATGTATCTCAAAGGCAATGGGACACTTTTTGTGCACCTGTAGAGCACTTATTCAGAAATATGGGTTCCGCTGTTTGCAAAGAATTCATCAATAGAGCAAATTCTAATGAGGAAGCTGGAGATTGCTAACGGCAGACTAATTAGTTTAAGCCGATATCGTCGATACCATCGTACCGGCAATCGCCTTGTTTTTCGTAGCTATTGAGAGTTATTATCATGAATAACAACACGATAGAAACGAGGTCAGTACAGTGGAAAATTTAGTGTTTTGATCAACTGAAATATTATTCACAAAGTTGAGTGAACTAAACTAACGTCGGGGCGATTAAGAATATATATTTTAATTCTTCCTTCCCTTGTCCCACGCTAAGCGTGGTCGGCACAGTTACTCATAATCGGCTGTCATTTCAATGTTTACAAATTTCATTCTTCACGTCATGTATCATCTCTCAAGTTTACCTTTGAGTTTTATGTGGTTCTCTTGTGAGGATTTTATAACCAAAAAACGGATGTAGGTTCTCAAATCGACGCGTACATTTTTAAAATATTGTTTTATGTATAATCACGCTCTCTATGACTCTAGATGATTATTTTTTATTGGGTATGGAATTCCTTTAATTCAGTTTCAAACAACAACAGACTAGTTACTTTAGTTTTACTCAATTAGCTCCACAAAATATTTTTAATATGCGTCGGTAATCTGGATGACTTGATATTTGAAACTCCTGTCGATGGTCATCCAAAATACTGATATATTTTGCATGATTGAAACTAAGTAGTAAAATTAGCGAAAATAAACCAATCCGACTTCTATTACTGAAAAGTATGAAAAACTTGTGGAAGTCGGACCATAAAATGAGAGCTCAGAGTATTTTAAATCAGTACCGATTTCAACATGTTGTTTCCCACTTTTCAATGTTAGAAGCCAGTTAAGGTTGTTTTTCCATCTTGCTGAAAATCGCTTTTACTTTAGATCAAATAACCAAGTTAGAGAAAAAGTACATGCCATGATTTGCAATGCCTATCATGATGAATGAGAAAACAAGAAGAATGAAATAAGAATGCATTTAGCTAATATACTGTACCTCTACTACTACTGTACTGTACTGTACTCTGTACCAGCCGGATTGTCTACTCGTCAACAGGTTCTCCGGGGTTTGCCATAATCTCCACGCTTGGCTTGGGGATCGCAGTTTAAGGTATCATTTCCTCAGAAGGTGGTGCTGCCCACCTTCCGATAATTTACCTTTAGTTGCCTCTTACGGCACCCACAGAGAGTACAATTATATAGATGACACATAGAAGCGCTCGCAGCGAGGGAAGCGCTCGTAGCGAAGCTTACTTAGCTGTTCCCAACCGATCAGCAAAGTTAAGCAAAGTCGCGCGCAGTCATGAGTTAGACGGGTGACCGCTAGTGACATTACTACTGAGCGTTTCCTTGCTTCGGAGGGCACGTTAAGCCGTCGGTCCCGGTTGTTGTCTTAGGATGGCAGGCGTTATAGCATGGTAGTAGGGCATTTTGCGAATGGCCGAATGGCTAGCTACCACCCTCAAGTAGAAAAATCTGTCGACAAGCACCAGTGTGTTCCGGCAGCTGTCCTTGAATGTCAGTACTTCTAGGATAGCCTGAACAACATCTTCGACCACATCATCACTTACCATCAGGTGAGATAGTGGTCAAAGGCTTACCTATCAGGCATAAAAAATAAAAAAATATCAGAGGAAGCCTAAAAGTAGCACCAGTGATGGATAAGTTGAAAGTTATGAGATCCAAGAAGAGATCAGCTGAAGAAGTTAATACCTACATTATGGGATGGGATGAGAATGTCTGCTTGGTTACAAATTTACTTGATGGATGTTTTTTAAGGATCTAACTTTTGTGTTGGATGTTATTGTGTCGGAACAAGCTCGAGCCTCATCTGATATTAAGCGGACTAACCTCTGCCTATAACAAATGCATTTCTTCAAAGTCACGATTGCACTGCGCCCGTCACTTTGAGACATAGTTGTTAAGTCTCATGTGCCTGTAATTTCACTGGATCTCAAGGACTATTGCCGGAACACACCGTTAGATGCTTGGTGACAGATTTTCTACTTGACGGTGGTAGCTAGCCAGGTAAGCAATCGCAAAATGCCCTTCGACCATGTGGTGAAGCTCAAGCCGGCGATGGGGATCGAACCAGATACCTGCGGCACGGCAGTCCATTACTATTACCGCTCGGCCATCATTGCTTCATTGCTTTTGTGTATTCAAAAAGCTCAAGCTTAGTACGATTATAACCTACAACATATTTGTCATGATTGATCTACTGACTACAACTGCGCAGTCATCATTTTGGGCATATTCATTTATACTTACCACTAAAATGTTTATCCGGTACACTCACATCTAAGTCTTTTTGGAACTTTTCCAAGTGAACTTTTAAATTCCCTTCTTGTGGGAGGCCGCCATTCCTTTTCCAGTATTTTTCATCCGTTCCATTTTTAAAAAGCGCGGGAAACTGACCCGTAGTTCGGTCATAGAGAATAGTTATTTTGTCTCCTTCAAATAGATCCATTTTATTTTGTATTATGCCGAATTTTTCGTAAAGATTTTCAAAAAAGATCTTTTTAGAGGAGCATAGCTTGCCTGTAGGAACATTCCAGTATACCTTAAATGGTTTTTGGGTTTTGATCGGTGTATCTTCAGGAATTTCTACCACGAAGTTACTGGAAAATTATTATAAATATCATAAAACAGATAACACTATTATTTATAACCATTCGTTTGCAATGTTGCCAACGCTGAAAATGGTTTTATGGCACCTGTGCTATTCTAGCGCTTAAAGAATCTATAAAATGTATAACAAAAAAGTGAACAATATTAACTTATTAGGAACCGGCTAGGACCCGAGTTATATTTACCGGAAAGATTTCGACCAGTTTCGGACAGTTTTGAAGTCTTTCGTCTGGGAGTCACGATTGCGCGAAGCGACGAGCACGGGCCGCAGCGCGTAACCAGAATCTTTCCGGTAAATATAACGCGGGTCCTAGCCGGTTCCTAATAAGTTAATATGGATAAAATTCGCGATAGTTTTCAAAGTGAAGTGAACAATATTAAAACTAAATTCAGAGAACTTCAAAATGAAATTGTCTAACTGCATTTGTTTGCAGCATTTAACAAAGCTTTAAGCTTTTTTACATTTGTTTGCAGCATTTAACAAAGGTTTAACCTTTTTTATTTTAAGTTATAAGATAAAACCTATATATTTTGTTTGGAAAAATTTTAGCTACGTACGACAGAAAAGCAATATATTTCTCTATGCCATACGTTTTTTGACGAATACATTGGTGACGATAGTTATATACACCTGGTTGACTGTTTTTACACGACTGCCCATAAAAAAGGAGTGTTATGTTTTCAGGGTCCATGTATGTATGTCTGTACGTTTGTGAGTTTATTCCATCATAACTTCTAAACAGTTTAAGCAATTTAAATGTCTGAGATATCGTTAGATTCGTCTTGATAGCGCGAGTACATAAAAATAAAACTGGTGGATCTTTGACGCCATATTATTTGAAAATATTTTAACTTTAAAAATTTTAACTCAGTAGTGTAGTAAAAAATAGTGGAGTATCAAAATGAAGGGTTTTAAAAACGATTCCATAAATATATAACTTGCAGTTTTAATTTCGATAGATCGATAAAACGCTTAGTGAAAATAAATAATTTGCAGTCGGAATCCCGCACATGACTTAAATTTTTCCTATCGTATATTTGTAATTTTGTAATGTAATCCGCATAGCAGGCGTTATTGCAATCATAACAATATAAAAAATTATAAGGTTGCGTCATCATTTACAAGTATAAAACCAATTGCAAAATTGGTCTTGTTTGTAGTACAACGTAAGTGGTACTATAGATGTCGCTCCATCCCAATACGATGGTTAATGAACGGTAGAAAAAAATCGAGTTATGACGTCATGTCATGTCAGCTCAATTGGTTAGAGCATGCCCCGGCTAAAGGGGCGGATGGACGCGGATCCCGCACATGACTTAAATTTTTCCTATCGTATATTTGTAATTTTGTAATTTGATAACTATTTCAACCGTGAATAACAGATTAAACAATAAAAACCCAGACTAAGAACTGGCTCGAGCATTCGTAAAATCCTCTACCACAATGCGGTGAAGCTCAATGGAAATCGGCATTTTAGGTATACTGAACTTAAAAACAATAGAATTTCATTCATAACTAGGTCATAGTGGTCCAGGACGATTATTAATCTACTAGTAAAGAACATCAATCATCATCAATAGCAGTGGCAAACCCTGCAACTTGCTTAGAGCATGGAAGATGCAATAATTTAGGCAGGTATGAAATATAAAGAAAAAGTATATTTTTATCTCACACATTATTTTTGTTCAGGTTAGGACTTCAATAATCTGCCAACCGTGGGGTAAACGTTAAAAGCCAATTATAAATTACTATTAAAATGATATATGTATATACTTTCAAGCACAAACTTACTTATTATCATAAGTCCTCACTGAATTTACAGCCAATATTATAATCAATAACGATATCATTTTAAATCGTTATTTAAAACTAGCTTGAATTTCCTTTGATGGTGTAGCAAACAACCTTTGGACAGAAGTAAAATCGCAAAAGTTAACAAGAGCACTGGCGCAAGCCCTTTTAGTTTAAAAACCTTTATCAACCAGTAGCCAGTAACTTTACTACTGAAGTTCCGTTGCAACCTATTAATTCAAATTATTGTTGATAGACGATCTGCGACCGCAGACATAAGTATATAAGTTGTCATTGTTTCACAATTTCCTGTGTGAATTATTCACTTCTTACTTATCAGATAATTTAATATTATATTAGAATTGACCAATGCATTTAAGACTGCATTTACTCAGCACATAGTATCGAGAAGAGAAAAACACGTAAATGTTTCTCTTTGGAATGGACAGAATATTGTTTGCCTCATCTGACATCTATATATTTATATCTGGTAGGTAGCAGATCTGAATGCACACCTTCTCGTAGCTCTTTTAAAATTTTGTTATATCTCTATAACAAAATTTTTACTTTATATAAATTTAATTTGTAAGTAATTCTTATTTGTTCCGTGGCTTCACGGTGCAATAGCTTGTGCTCCGCGGTCATATCTTCATAAAACTGACGACTTAATTGGGGTCTATTGTGAATTTATACTTACCAGCTTCTACACAACCCATCTCCTTAGAAGTGAAAGAGAACTTCACCACTGTTCCAGGGGCACATAAGTTGGTGGTGGTTTGAATGTTGCTGTTGAGAACGGCTATTGAAGTCCCGTTGAGATTCTCGTTTCTTTCGTGGCTGCAGTGCAGTAACATGTACTTTACGGTTGCATTGTGTTTTACTTCGGTTTTGTGCCTATTATATATCCTAGAAATACCTTCTAATGATACTTCAATAACCTGTAACCTAGAACCACAAGCCAATAAAATTTCATATCATTTTATTTCAGTTTGAGAACATTCCTGCTATTTTTGGGACTAAGTAATAGTACAATATGATATAAGTGCGGTAAGTTGAAAATTACAGCCGAGGCGATATTGCTACAAGAAAGCAGAGGCTGTAGTTATCAAAGCGCACGTATATCATACGACGTTTTTCAACCCACTTGCGAGGAATTAATTCGAAAATTTCGATACGCAAATATTTACTTTATCTTTTTGATATCAATAATAATCTGATCAATAAGTTTTATAATTAAATCTTCTAAAGTTTTACTTCAGTAAGTAAAAAACTTTTTGGTTTGTTTTTATATGAAAAACGGATGCAACAAACTACAATCTCCTTGTTGAGAAGTGTGGAAACGTTGTTTTCATTTTATAATTAAAACTCATGTGCGGTAAAGTGACCTTAATTATGACATTAAAATCGGTGCATTTAAAGGGCCGTTACGAGCTATTGTGTTGAAAAAAATATTATATCAACCAGAGTCTAAAACAGAGCCTAGCAGATGAAAACAGGCTTGACTTCTATTATATGGAACCAAAAGATGTCAAGTAAAAGGAGGCCATGTTTAGATACCTTACTTACCACTACAAGGAATACAGGCACCATGACTATGTCTCTTATTAGGATAAAACGAATACTATATTTCTAACTGAGATACTATATTTCTAAACATTACTACCTAGGATACTACAGTATAATATATACTTAATATTTCGATTTATCGAGAAATACTCAGTGAACTGTTCAGTGAGTAGTTCACTGATACTTGCTCATTGAATCGGGATAAAAATACAGCTTTGAAAAAATAAAGCGCTCGAAGCGAAGTTTGCTTAGCCGTTCTGAATCGATTAGCAAAGTTAAGCAACGTCCGCTGCGGTCACGCCTTGAATGGGTGACCGCTAGTGACATTATTACTGAGCGCTTCCGTGCTTTGGAGGACCTTCCTTCTACCTTCGGGTACCGATGGCTTAATATGTAAGCCGTCGGTACCGGTTATTGCCTTAGGATGACAGTCGTTACAGCATGGTGGTGGGGCATTTTGCGAATGCCCGCCTGGCTAGCTACCACCCTTAAGTAAGAAAATCTGTCGCCAAGCATCTAACGGTGTGTTCCAGCAGCTGTCCTTGAGAGCCAGTAGTTCTAGGTTAGCCTGAACAACATCTTCGACTGCATCATCACTTACTATCAGGTGAGATAGTGGTCAAACACTAACCTACAAAGCATTAAAAAAAAATGTAAATACTGCATTAAATACTGTTTTACTACTCAGTGAGTGAACTCCTCAGTAAGTAGTTCACGAGGAGATACATAAAATTCACACGGGTGGAACCGCGCACCTAGTAGAGGCTGGACATACACATATCAGATAGGTCAAATAAATGTGTTATATTTACGTATATATAGTTAATTCACCTATACCTAACACCACCATATCCTGGCCGTCGTGATGTGATTATTTCAACTAACCGCAAACTGATATTCTCATAGCTGGGAATAAATAGGGCACCAAGGGCAAAATGTGCACATATCTATATTTATTTTATCGCAAATGTCTTTGACCCGATAAAATATTAAATACATTAAATCCAGTGTCTAACATTAAGAAATCCTATATGGCTCCGAAAATTCATGTATTGGAATTTTCATTTCTACATGAGTCTTTGGATTAATGTACTACACAACATAAGATATCCAAATTATATATACAATTCTAGATGTTTGTTGACTAGTTGGAGACCTGTGACATAAAAACTGACAGACATACAGTGAAGTCTCATTAATCCCTTTTTTGCCCGTTGGATATTGAACCCCTGTTTTGACACAGTGTCTCAACACACATGCGTTTTTTATGTATGGCCATGCATACATTTTTAGTGGATAACCCAATCATGTTGATTCTTTTTAGTTGGGGATAGTATACCTATTTAAGTTGTATTTAAACTTTGTAAAGTCGGTCGAGCAGTTTTTTTTATACTTCTCTTTTATTATGATATTATAGTTAAGTTGATATCAATCGAAATTTCCGGACATCTTCTATAAGTGTATCTTCTTCGTTTGGGCTATTAAAATTTTGTATTTTATATGGTGGAATTGATTCTTGTATTTTTTTCAAAATAGCACTAATCTGTCTTTTTTACTATTTCGATTTTGAGTCCAATTTACGTACTACATTATTGTCTTCACCTTCCTAAGATCTAATATTACAAACAGAGTGTCTTTTTCTCTGACCAAATCTTGCGCTCGACCGATTCCTTCGTCCTAGATAATCCTGCCCTCATCATCATTGATGGATAAATCTTACCGAGGTTGTGGCATGAGCTCCTTGTCAATATTAATAAAACTGCGTCGGCAGGTGGTGAAGTCAGATCGGAATCGTTAGAGTTGAAGGTTGGAGTAGCTCAGGGTTCTAGTGAATCTAACCTCACCTTCAGCCTTTTAGTAATGATCTACCGAATGTTGGTGTATATGTATACAAAAACATACCCGCCTACAAACGAAACTATGATGATCATAACATAGATACGAGACGCGCACACAACCTTATAATACCTCGTCTTACGCTCACTAAATCGAGCAAATCTACTAGGATTATTGGGGTTAAAGTGTACAATGTCCTCCCTGAACCTATACGCAATGCGAAAACACTATCAGTTTTTAAAATTAAATTTAAAGTCAAAGTCAAAGTCAAAATCATTTATTCAATTTAGGCGTCTACGACGCTCTTATGAAGGACAATTACAAATTTTAGTATTGAAATATTCTACATTGTACTGCCACGTTCAGCAAATAAATTGTATAGAGCCACTGCGAGAAGAACGGGCAAGAAACTCGGGGCCATTCTTTTAAACATCTTTTAACCATGTGTTACATACATACTATATAATAGAGTTATTACAATATTTGTTTAAATTATGTTGGTGACAGGCAATAGCTTGGGGGAGGCGGAATTGTCCAGGCATTTTTGTCGTTTATGTAATCAGAAACTGTGTAGTAGGATTTTTTAATCAATATGTTTTTCACATGCAACTTGAATTTCCCTTCTGTGAGCGTTGTAATATGTTTAGGAACTTTATTATAAAACCGCACACAATTACCTAAGAAGGACCTTTTATTTGTCTTTGAATCAGTACAACTGGGTAGTCAACCATCAGGGAAGGATTCTCGATTATGTATTGTGTAACGATGATGTGCGTGTTTTTGAATGTGACCATGTTCTTTCGAAAGTAGACAATTTTCATAAGCCGATATTGATCATGATACAGTTTGTTGACCTCCCGGCGTTAAAGCCACTGTCACGTACTAAATATTTATTTAATAAAGGTGACTATATTTCAATTAACTTGGAACTACAAAAAATCAACTGGGACTCTGAATTTTCTGGTCGCGGAATAGAGGAAGCTGTTTCAATATTTTACTCATACCTAGAAACTTTAATCAAGAAACACGTATCCGCCAAATTGGTTCGATTAGAGGATTACCCGCCCTGGTATAATGTTGCATTGATCAAGGCGCTAAAAGAAAAATTTAAATACCTTAAAAAGTTCCGAGTTTATAACAACATTTGTGATCGGGTTAGCTACAACGTGCTACGAGAACGTACCAAACTACTAGAAAGACAGAGTTATGATCGATACATTGTAAGTGTGGAGAATTCTATCGAAAAAAACCCTAAGTTTTTCTGGTCTTTTGTCAAATCACGTTCTAAGTCTAGCAGCATCCCCAGCTCAGTTAATTACCTTGGTAATATTATATCCACTGGTGAAGGTATATGTGATTCTTTTTCTACCTATTTTTTGTCAACTTTCTTAAATCAAACTACGTCTTCACCCGAGCCAGCCAAATTGTCTGTGGATGACATGGGTAGATTCTCTCACTCTGTGGGCATTTCTCAGGTACATATTGATGCTTCCGTAGTATCTAAACTTTTACTCGAGCTGGATCTTTCCAAATCCGCTGGACCTGATCGTATAGGCCCTGTGTTCTTGAAAAATTGTGCTGGGAATATCTCTGTTCCCATATCACTTCTTTTCAATAAATCACTTGCTTTGTGTTCGTTTCCCCAGATTTGGAAATCAGCTTTCATAACCCCGGTTCACAAAAAGGGCGCTCGGACTGATGTAGAAAACTACAGACCGATTTCAAAACTCTGTATTATAGCCAAAGTTTTTGAACGGATAGTCTACAACCAAACATATAGCGCGCTGAGAAGTGCGTTTAATACGTCACAGCATGGCTTTCTCAGAGGCAGATCTACGGTCACTAACTTAGTGTTGCTCAATGACTATTTGACTAGAACTATGGATAGGCGCAGTCAAGTAGATGTAGTTTACACTGATTACAGTAAAGCTTTCGACAGAATCGATCATAGTATCCTATTAACGAAGCTCAAACAATTCGGAGTGGCTGGGGATTTATTTAGGTGGTTCTCGTCGTACATAGACCGGAGAACTCAGGCAGTAGTGGTCAGTAACTATGTTTCTAGCTGGGTTACGATACCCAGTGGCGTGCCTCAAGGGTCATTGCTGGGGCCATTGCTTTTTGCGATTTTTATCAATGATATCTCTACTTGTTTCCAAAACTCCAAACTACTTTGTTTCGCAGATGACATGAAGATATTTAGGGCGATTGACTCCATTGAAGATTCAAAAAGCTTGCAGGCGGACTTGGAACGGCTGGATAATTATTGTCGTATTAACAAACTGGACCTAAATCCTTCCAAATGCTCAGTAGTTACATTCACTCGCAAATTCAAAGCATTAACGTGCGTGTACAAATTGAAAAATGAACCGCTTGCAAGAAATTCAAGTATACGTGATCTTGGGATAATCCACGATTCCAAGTTAGTGTTCGATGAACACATCGATCATATCGTTAAAAAAGCGTCCAGGGCACTCGGTTATGTTATGCGTACCTCTGCAACTTTTAGAAAGGCTAAAACCTTTAAAATACTTTTCTGTTCATTTGTTCGTAGCATTTTAGAGTATGCGTCTCAGGTGTGGAACCCGCGCTATGAGTACATCTCCCGTTTGGAACGTATTCAGATGCGTTTTATTAAGTATCTATGTTATCGTCTTAAAGTACCGTACAAGTCAGAGTCCTATTTGAATTTTTGTAAAAAATTTCACCTTCTTCCCCTGATTACAAGAAGAGAAATAGCGGATATACTATTTCTACTAAAAATAACCACGAACCAGGTCGATTGCCCGGAGCTTCTCGAAAGAATAAATTTAAACTGTTCTTCACGGCAGGCTCGGTTCAATCCCTTAGTACATACCCCATTAATGCATACAAACTACAGTGCAAACGCGTACCTGGTGCGAGTGAGTAGAAGTTTCAATGCGGCAGATAAACGTTTGGATATAGACTTATACTGTTCAAGCATCGCATTGGCGAGGCGGCGACTTAGTAGCGAGTTTTTTGCTTAAAATGTGTTTTATAGGAATTACGATTATTTTGTTTCTTGTTATAAATTTTCTATTTTCTTCTAAATTTTACATTGTAAACAAGTTCGAGAGTAGTAACGATTAAGTTGTTTGCTCTTTATTCGAATTAACTAAGAAGTAAGTGGTCATGGTCAAAATTTAATCTATCATATTGTTAAACGCGTTGTCCTATAATTGGCCCCCAGTTTCTATAAAAGCTTATTTAAAATTGTAAATAGGCTGTTGGATAACCAATAAATAAATAAATAAATAATCTAAAACCTGGCACCACTATTTTATCTTTATTCCTAGTATTGTAATCGTGATTGTCACTGTTTAATTTAAATTTACTCAATTTTTTACGAACATACATAATATTTTCAAATATATAAAGACTTGGTAAAGTTAAAATATCAATTTCTTTAAAAAGATCCCTCACAGATTCCCTAGAACTTCCCCTAAAACTTTCCTCACTGACCGGGCACCATATACAGTCGAGGAATTCATTCCAAAAATATCGTAATTGACATAATAGGTATGTAATGCGTATATTATTTAATGTACTGTTAATTGAATTGACTATTATTAATTTATTTCACCATTTATATTTACATTAATTACTATTTTTCAGTTTGACTATTATATAAATTTTAATAATTTGTATTTAAATTGATGTTTATTTGAATGATTATATTCATTTCTTTATTTTTATAATGTTTTGTATATTAATCGATTGTAATTATTGTTTAGGAAACTATGTACATAATTATTAATATTATTATGCACATTAGTATGCATACAACAGTAAGTATTATCATATAAATATTTTTATATAAGTATATTGTGAATTGACTTGTAATTCCATTATTACCAATAAATATTATCATTATCAATAGAAACTTAAAGAACTAGTCCGCACCCACTACTATACTTATAATGAACTTTACTATTTTTCGGTTTCCTCCGCTGGATGATTGGTAGATAAAGCATTAAGTCTTGCTTTTTTACATTCTTTTATTTTTGTGTCTAGTTCCAACGTAGTTCTATGTCAAGTGTTGTAACATATCGATAGAGTACTTAGCCGCAGTGAAATTATCTGCGTTACACTTAGCATGACAATATCGCAAATTCTTGCCATAAGTATGACCATGTGTCTGAATTTCGCAATAAGCTTAAGTGGTTACCTATTCGCCTTCGCCGGAACATGCATATACTATCCATTCTTTATACTATTCTTTTTTTCCCTAACACCCCATTGTATCTCAAAAAACGTTTTGAATTTCTTTCTGACTCATCTTCTAGGCCCATACGTTCAACCAAATCTCTAGTTCTAAAGTTTTCTTTATCATCTGAACAGTTTTCGGAAAAATCATTTACGGTGCAAGCTTCTCGTTTGTGGAATGCTTTGCCTTAGCCAGTTCGGCAGGCAAAATCCCTCAACATATTTAAAACAATGGTTAAGGAACATTACCTGTCCAGCTTGTTCACAAACTGCTGAAACTGTTATTATTATTATATGTTATATTAATGTTTGAATTCTATATGTAATTAATAATTACAATAATATTAATTTAGTAAGTGTATATTATGTATGTTTTATTTTATATATGTATATATGTTTGATAATATGTATATATTGTATTTATGTAGGTATTTTATGTTTATTATATTTGATATGTATAGTACATATTTATTTTAAATTATTATCTATTATTATGTTATTTTTATTTTATTTTTTCTTTGTTGCACACTACCGTTCACAAGTTTACGTTGTCCTATCCATCCAAAGGTTGTCTGTAAGAGATTGCTTTAGCGATAAGACCGCCGATTGTATTGCCACTTCACATATTTAATTATATATAGTTGTAAATGTACACTTCTAATTAACTAATTCTGTTTGCTTTATAACTTCTGTAAGTTATTAATTATGTTTGTAAATGTACTTTTTTTACTTTTGTTGGTATGCAATAAAGAGTATTCGTATCGTATCGTATCGTATCGTATTAGCCACTACATAGCTGACAATCTCTTAACGGACATCCATTGCTGTTTCCTGAGTCCCATAGAATAAATAGAACAGGGATTGAAAGTGACTGCGCTCATCGCTTCAGTAACCTCGGTCCAAGCTCAGTGGTGAGGCACCACGTGATGGATCGCAATACTATACTCGAGTTGCCTATCATACTCGACGCGTGACGGACGTCTCATCCGAATTCCAATGTTTAGTGCGTAGCGTTCTCCCCATACTTTGTAAAACACATTTGTAATAATAAAGTATTATAAGTTTGATATCTAACTGATATAGGAAATTATCTTTAGTGTACAAAGATACAATAATATTATAATATACAATATTATTGTAGTAGGAAATAACCTGTAAGGATATATGTATTGTTTTAATAATAAATAAATAAAATTTTCTAACAATGTTTTATAAGTAAGTTAGTTTTTATTTTCTTTTTTATTCAATATTGTTTTAATTTTAAGTGTCTGCCTATTACGGCTCAAAAGATACATCAATATGACAGATGGACGAACAGGCCGAGCGCAACCGGTTAAAGGTGACCAATTTCCCTTCCCATTTTCACTCCTTCTAACCCACCCTAGCAAAAAATATTATTGTAGCATGTTTTTGTTTTAAAAAACTATCCAGGTACCAATTTTCATCACTATCACTTACAAAACAGTGACCTTTCCATATAAAGTTTCATTCCCGATTTCACCCCCTTCATTGACTTATCATCACTGTCAAAAAAATTTTGAACACGTGGTTTAGGTTGTGCGTTGTCTGTCAGTCAGTGAGTCAGGATTTTGATTCTTATTTATTTATTTATTCATTCAATTTACAATAGTCAGCTTACAGTAAAAACCAACACGCTAACTATCTTAAACAATAACAAATAAAAAGTTGACACATATGTTCATGTACTGTTCGTGACATCTAAATGTCAGGAACAGTATTGTCAGGAAGTATCAGATTTAAATACACTCTAAGGCTAATAACAATATTTTTCAAATTATCTACAATGATATCAACTTCTTGGAACTCGTGCGCAAAATCATTAAAAAAAGTCACAACTCAATGAGTTGGCGCGTTACCGGCGTAATGAGTTCGTGTAGCTGGACACGTGAACAGCTGATGCCGGCGACGGCTACCAACGCGAAGGTATAAGCCAAGAATGGCTAACACGTCTGAGTTATTGACATTATTGCGTAGTAATTGACAATAATTAACAATTAGTAAAAATTTACGTCTGTACTCCAACGTATCTACTCCGATCATTCCAGAAACGAACAAAGAAGGATAAAGGTAGGGGTAGTATCCGTACATACGTTTGTACACGTACCTAGCAAATTTTCTCTGTATCCTCTCTATCATCAAAGTATACTTAGCCTCTTTCGGATCCCAGACTAATGAACCAAACTCTAACTTGCTGCGAACGAATGCGTTGTATAGTGTGATTGCAACCCTAATGTCTTAGAATTGCGAGGCTTTCTCATTACAAATCCTAATATCTTGCTTGCGTCTTTGCAAATATAAGTAATATGCTCTCGAAAATCAAGCTGACTGTCCAAAACAACTCTCCAAGATCTCGGATGTTACTAACCCTCTCCAGTACAAAACCCTCCAATGTGTATTGCAGGATCAAGGGTGTAGGAGACCTGGGGAAAGATACTACTTTACACTTGGATACATTAAATGTTAGTCGATTTAACCGGCTCCATTGCACCAACGAATTGATATTAGACTGAAGTTCGATACCATCGACAAGTTCGTTTTCGGGCTGGTAGATTTTTAAATCGTCTGTAAACACTTATATATATATATATAAGTGATAATATACTGTAAACACTTATATAGAAGATGTTTTATACAATACGATATTTTATATATTTTTAGAAAGGGTTAGGGTTAGCTGATTTTAAGTGTAAGACGCCTGTGAAAGATCTGACTGTCAAAAACATTTCATAACAAACTTACTCATAACCCAGCGCCAACTTCATAACCGGCATCATAAATCATATCGATTTCATTTTGAACTTTAAATAGAATAATCACAGTCCGAAAAATTTAATACATTTAAGCGCCAGGAAAAAACTCCCGGTCTTTGTCATTAACTCTGGTGCGAGTTCAATAGTGATCGAGTTCGACTAGGTGAGAGAGCTGTCAGTTACACTTAGACATCCTAGTCGGGGTTAGAGCAGTACCGGTTCTAGTGGGTTTAAGAATAATTATATATAAGCATTACAAAATCACAAATATACGATAGGAAAAATTTAAGTCATGTGCGGGATTCGAACCCGCGTCCATCCACCCTTTGAGCCGGGGTATGCTCTAACCAATTGAGCTAACATGACATGACGTCATAACTGAAATCTTTCCTATCGTTCTTTAACCATCGTATTGGGATGAAGCAAGTCGTGTCATGTTAGCTCAATTGGTTAGAGCATACCCCGGCTCAAGGGGTGGATGGACGCGGGTTCGAATCCCGCACATGACTTAAATTTTTCCTATCGTATATTTGTGATTTTGTAATGTAACCCGCATAGTAGGCGTTATTGCAAACCTAACAATATTACAAAATATAAATAAGCATACTTACATCTACCGGCAGGGCTAACGTTAAGTGTCATACGCTGGAAGTTCTGATGGAATTATAAAATAATATTTCTATTTGGTGCCTATTTACATTTCAACATACTCAGGAATTCTCAGGAAATTCCAACCAAAAAGTCTGGGTATTTGCTGCCTAGTTCAGACTAGGATTCAATGGGACTAGCTGATCCAAAGTACTTCCTCAGACTGTCCAAAAAAATATTGAAATGGATTCAGATATCGGGAATTTTGCGTAAAATTTTGTTGAATGACGAAAACCTTTCGCAAAGTTCTCAAGGAATACAACGGTAAACTAGGCAGAAAAAATAAATGCCGGGTAGTATTTTATGTCTGTATTTTTTATTTAATGTCCTATAAACAATGATAGATATTCCTATTTACTCTCTGATATAGTATTTCCAACGTATTTTTCCGGGTAGAATCTCCGAAAGTTCCATCCAAAACTTCTTTGGGTACCTCCCGCCCTGTTCAGGCTAGGAGTCGATGGGACTGACTCTCCCAAAGTGGACTCCCCTAGTGTAGACTCTCCTTGACTCTCTTGACTAATAGACAGGTTAGTAGGAGACATGGACATAGTGGGAGTAGAGAGGACAAGAGTGGATAGTTTGATGTCCTCTTCGAATTCCTTGAGTCGACTGGCGCTGCAGAGTGGTGTCTCAACTTGATCTATAGTGTTGAGATGATCTTCGTCAATTTCATATGCTTCTTTTTCTTTGTTGTAACTGTGTAAAAAGGTATAATAATGTAAGTTACACATTTACCCCGAAATTTATTGAAAAATAGCTTAAACCTTAACAGAGCTCTTCCTTTGGACAGTCTCTGTGATTTGCACCTAACGGTGTGTTCCGGCTGCAGCCCTTGAGAGCCAGTGAAACTACAGGCACATGAGACTTAAAAACTATGTCTCAAAGTGACGGGCGCAGTGCAATTTGTGACTTGTGATGAAATGTATCTGTTATAGGCAGAGGTTATTCCGCTAACATCACGTGGGCCTCGAGCTTGTTCCGTCACAATAACATAAAAAAATTGCTTAAGTCTCAATCATAAAAAGTTTTATTGGGTGACGAGAATTTTAAAATATCTATTAATAAAGAGTTTATTATATTGCTACGGCAAATTTAAAACCATAGTAAATATTTAACGAATAAAAATGCATTATTGTTATTTTTTTTATTTATTCCTGTACGGTAGCCTTTTAACCACTATCTCATGATATGTGATGGTAAGTGATGATATGGTCAAAGATGTTGTTTAGGCTAACCTAGAATTACTTCATCGTAAAGTAAGTAAAAGTAGCTCATAAGTAAAGCTGCCGTACACACCGTTAGGGGATTGGCGACAGATTTTGTACTTAAGGGTGGTAGCTATCGGTGGTATATATAGCTAGGCGGGAATTCGCAAAACGCCCTACCACCATGCTGTAACGACTGTCATCGTAAGATAACAGCCGGGACAGACGGCGTGCCCTCCCAAGCATTGTTATTTTTTTTTTTTTATATTTTAGTTTTTATTTTTTTGTATAATAGGAGGGCAAACGAGCAGGCGGCTCATCTGGTGGTAAGTGATCACCGTCGCCCACGAACATCCGCAACACCAGAGGTATCGAGGATGCGTTGCCGGCCTTTGAGGATCGATGGAAGAAGCTGGTACTGGGAAGCTCCCGCCCAGAGGTGAGAGCAGTACTCCATGTGAGGCCAAACCTGAGCCTTATAAAGTTGCAGGCGATGGGCCGACGTGAAGTACCGCCTCGCCTTTCCAAGCACACCAAGCTTTTTAGAGGCTAATTTAGCCTTATCTTCCAAGTGACAGCGAAATTGAACGACGCTCGATATATCGACGCCAAGTACACCGATGCTAGTTGAAGGGGCAAGGGGAGTGTCTTCAATACGGAGGGATACGACAAAGCGGGATTACGAAATTCATATACTTACTGCAGCACATTCTTGAATCTTCCTCCCCAGACAATCTCCTTTGACAAATAAGAAGCCCTGCTCTGCGTTACAGTGCCCATGTTCTTCGACGAGCCGGTGAGGCACACCACGATTTCAAATCTGGAATAAAATTATCATAACCATTTTTGTATGAAATAAAGTCTTTCTAGTTAATTTAAAGGAGACCGGTAGACTTTAAAGGAGGTCTAAGTGCTGGAGTTCCAAATATACCTTTTCAGCTTTAATACGTTGACAAACTATTGAAACTTCAATAGTTATTTTGTTGCACAGTAAGATTTTTAGTGTGGAAGTTATCCAGTTGTATACCAACGCCACCTCTATTAGTTTATTTTATTTAATTCGGAAAAAAACAGCTAGTAAACAAAATATAATACATATCTAAAAAACTTATGACTAATTAAAAGTTTTCACATATATGTATTTAAAAGTTTTATCAAATTGTACATAGTTGATAGACTCGTACAGAACTGAGGTAACTATCTGGCAATTATAGGAATAAGTAGAGATGATTTTAAAATAGGATATGCTTACTGAAGTAGTGTTAACTTTAACTCACTGTAAGTATGTAAAATGTTGTACCATCATAATCACGGAAAAATTGTAGGTATATAACGGTTTCATCGATTATGACAATAGAACAAATGGTGGATCGTATTAGGTATCTAACCTACCCTACGGATTTTACAATATTGAGTGATATATTTAGGCAATGAAATATTTGGGTAAAGAAAAGCTAGGTAAGCCACGCATCGTCTCTCTTGTTAAGGTAGTAGATAAATTTTTTTTGCAACGAGAATTATAATCGTTATGGTATATTTTTGAACGGAGTTGTTAGCATTAAATAAGCATTAAGTTACTAACACCCGCCATTTTGACAAAAAATGATTAAAATTTTTGATGAAAGAATCGATATCTGTCAGCTTGCTCGTGGTGGATATTTGCGAGATATCATTTGTCATTCATTATTGCCAAACTTTTCTCTTCGTAATAAAATAAAAAGTTGAATCATCTTCATCTAAATACTTTGTTTTATTTTGTTTTAGAAAACAAAAACCTTGTTGTAAAACCTTTTATATCCCATTGGCAATTGGCATCGGCGATAATTATAACAATAGAATTTCATTCATAAATTGGCCATAGTGGTCCAGTCCGATTTCAACTTAATAAGGAATATATTTAGACAAAGTTTTGAAGATTTTGTACCACAATTTTTGTTATAAAATGTACCTGTAGTCCATCATATCCTGAGCTGAGAAGTCATAGAGAGGGCTCTTCGAGTCAATGACGTGGACAACCGTGATTGGCCATAGGAGAAGAGCATGGGCCTGCTTTAGAGAGAGCGGTTGGATGTAGTTCTTGACTAATTCCCCTTCCAGGGTCCTGTGAAATCATAAATACAGTGGTTTTATATACTGAAAAAATCTAATTGTGAATATATATTTTTTTATTATTTATTTATCAACAAAATCCACAGCTCTTAGAGATAAACAGTAAAACATAATTTCTGAACCGACAGCCAGTAACGGATTTACATTATATGTAAGTAAGTCAACAACAGTCATCAAGCAAGAACATAAATAATATGGATATAACTGTATAATTATAATTGGAGTTCCTGGGCTATGAAGCGATTAGCACCTTTGATTAACAATTTACTAGGAATATTTCAAAGCCCACCTATCTACTTATAATAAATAGGTTAAAGTTAAATTCAAAGTCATTAATTGAATTCAGGCGTCTATGAAGCTCTAATGAACGTCAATTATACAATATAATTTATTTAATATGATATTAAAATATAGTACGTGCTACTGAAACATTCAGCAAAAAAGTATTATAAAGCTACCGCAAGAAAAACGGGCAAGAAACTCGTGTCATATTAACGCGGTTTTCAACAATTTGTTACAATGAGATATTATAATAATTACAATTATAATATATTTTTGTAACACATTTAATTTAAATATTGTTATGTTTGCAATAACGCCTGCTATGCGGATTACATAACAAAATTACAAATATACGGGAGGAAAAAAATAAATGATGTGCGGGATTCGAACCCGCGTCCATCCACCCCTTTAGCCGGGGTATGCTCTTACCAATTGAGCTAACATGATAATGACGACATAACAAATTTTTTTCTATATGATTAATTTTTCTTCTTGTATATTTGTAATTTTGTAACACATTTATTTGTTTCAATTAATTAGGTGACGAGTGTTAGATTGACAGAGAAGGAATTGTCCAAGATATTTGGTCCTTTAAATTACCACTTTAATATAGTCTAACATGCAACATAAGCAACACTTCTTTGAGCACTGTAATTTTATCTTTATGATTTTTATTTAGGATTTTTTGTGGATTTTTTCTATAACTAAAATATATAATTTGGTACATGTATGTATTTATATTAAAACGTTATTATTTTAACTCTTTCTCATCTTTTTTTGACTGCTTGGTATAAAGTATGCAATTTATTTTGAAATGCATAATTCAGGACTGAACAACATACATACATAAAATCAAGCCTCTTTCGCGTAGGGGTAGGCAGAGACCACAGATTTCCACTTGCTACGATTCTTTCAGCAGGTCCATGGTTCGAATCCCACCCAGAGCTTGAGCTTCACCGCATGGTGGAAGGGCATTTTGCGATTGCCCGCCTGGCTAGCGACCACCCTCAAGTAGAAAATCCTAACGGTGTGTTCCGGCAGCAGTCCTTGAGAGCCAGTGAAATAACAGGCAAAATGAGACTTAACAGGTATGTCTCAAGGTGATAGGCGCAGTGCAGTTCGTCACGTGTGATGAAATGCATCTGTTATAGGCAGAGGATACCGCTTAACATCAGGTGGGCCTCGCGCTTGTTCCTTCACAATAAACTCATCAATCCTTTCATACATAAGCGTCGGATCAGAAAAAAGAGCAGGTCAGAAGTACCCTACTTCTGACCTGCTCTTTTTTCAGTACGTCGTCAATCTGATTTTGGAACGTTCGCCTAGGTCTTCCCCTTCCAACACTTCCGTTCTCTTGTCCCAGGTATACTTGTTTAGTTAATCTCATTTCATTCATTCTCTCCACATGTCCAAACCATCTTAACATACCCTTCTCGATTTTTGTCACTACATCCTCATTCTCACCACATCGTTCCCTTATCACACTATTCCTTATCATGTCCCTCCGTTTGACTTCAATCATGCTTCTCATGCTCTCATCTCCACTGCATTTCTTCTTCTTTTATGCTGCCATACCCAACTTTCACTACCATACATTAGTGTCGAAACCAGCACTGAACAACCAGGACTGAACAACATTGAAATATTAATAAATAGCAGAATTTAATAATGTATAAAATAAAGAGTTATGCATTTACCTGATAGGTTTTAAAATATACGCAGTAATGCTGCTTCCAATGATGTGGAGATGCATAAGATCCCACACTCTGAACTGGAGACATAGCTGTCCGTCTCGCAAGCAAACCTGTAAAATTAAATTAATATAACTAAATAACCACAACTATTTAAAAGATTCATGTGTTTGCGGAAATCCATATTTAATAATAGCAAGATGTAAAATGGAAATATAGATAGAAGATGATAATATTTTCAGAACACATTAGGTATACCAACCTATTAATATTATAGAAAAACATAAAAATATCTAGTGGCAATGCCGACGTGACGTCATAATCGCCACATAGCCCAACTGGAAGAAAATATGTTTTGGTCCGTAATGGGTTTTGAATCTATTGCCATTTAATCGGCACAGTTACACTACAACAGTTAAACTACAAAAAAGTATTAGTCAGTAAAACTTAACAACATTCCAACAAGGGACTCAAACCAAAGACCATGAAACTAAACAAAAAAACTTACTGAAGCCTTCCTGCTGAATCCAACAGAAGACACATGCCGATTAGGTCTGATCAGTTTCGTGAACAGCAAGGATGACAATCCACCTGACAGGGCGGTGCCTGCTACGATCTGAAAAATGTTTAGTAAGTATTTTAACACACTTTTGCGCAGCTTTACGTATCTGTATAAGATGTATATGCTGTCTATTTCACAAATTTCTTCTTTTTATCATGAAATTTGGTAATCGCATATATTTCTAATGACTATGCAATGATGTGGTACAGTCGACTGCAATTACAAATATATACATTTTAATTTACAACACGTGTATTTACCGAGGTTATATAAGGCTATATGCATTGTCGCCCAGGCAGTCAGTCAAGTAAATTCAATTAGTAAATCAGTCAGTCCATTAGTCAATTTTCTATCTATTAATTTCTAAATTTTATTAAATTCAGTAGTAATATAGTGTTTTTTTTAAAAGATCTCACGTAGCGTCAACCTTACTGAACCTACACAGAAGTATCTTAAAATCAAAGTATAATTAGATATTTTTACTTCGATAATTAAGAACTTAGTGACATCACATTATTTTGAAAATAACGAAGTGTATACTTGTTATTGCAGCCGATTGTACCACGACATGCTGTTCAAAAGTTATTATACAAATATTCAATAAATAAACCCATCGAATTTGAGCTCATAAGATTTATCTTAGTCCTATAAATACTTCCATCAACATTCCATATGATGACAAGGATTTGAGTTTGTTTTTAATATTTCAACTCATTAGCAAGCGTTAATCTCTAGATGTTAGATTCAGTTTTGTCTGTAGTCAGTCTTTATATTGTCGAAAATGGCATGAGAATGGAACTGTTAAGGACAAAACTGTCGATATAGACTGATTGATGATTATGATGATTTAAATTGTCGTTTTGACGGCAAAGTTCAGCAATCAAGCTTCATATCAAAAAAAAAAACACCATATTAGCTCTCTGATGCATTAGTACTGTATTACCCGGATTGTCCACTGCTGAACACAGCCTGCCCCATTAAGCCATATTTTTTGATTTGCCATAATCCCCACACTTAGCACGCGTCTTGGGGATCGCAGTTTAAGATATCAGTTCCATTGAGGGTACTACTGCCCACCTTCCAGTATTTTGCCTGAAGTCGCCTCTTACGACACCCACAGGTAGCTGTTTGACATTCTGGCCTGGCACCCCATGGGCAATACGATGCAATAGTATATACTTCATACGTTTTGTTTTATTTGTGATAGGTTAGTCTTCGATTACAATCTCACCTAAAGGTGTTAACACACTTAAGCCAGATTTACTGGCTCTCAAGAACAGAGACCGGAACATAGGTATATATACCGATAGGTGCCTGGCAACAAAGCTTTTACTGTACTTAGGGTGGTTGTTAGCCAGGTGAGCGTTAGCGAAATGCCTTACTCTCATGAGGTGGAGCATATGCCCTCGGTCATTCCCATATTAAAGTATGACCGTGGGGTGCCGGGCTGGAATGTCACCCTGCCATCTCTGGGTGTCGTAAGAGACGACTAAGGGCGACACCTGAAAATGGGCAGCAGCACTTTCTGAGGAACTGATATCTCACACGGCGAACCCCAAGCCGCCTGCCAAGCGTGGGGATTACGACACGCCCCCTCCCCTATATCGGTGAAGGCTGTGTTAAGCAGTGGACAATCCGGGTGATACAGTACTGGGTCATCACAGCTTCAAAATGAATAAGTCTGTAAACACTATAAACTGACACTTTTAGTGGAATTTCGCGTGCTGTGTTTGACAACACGTTGTCATGGCAGGTATTGTCGTCTCGCTGAGCAAACTTAGCCATATATGGTTGGCTTTAAGCTCCCTCGCTAATAATAGATTTCTGAGCGTTCTACGAGAATACACGCAATAACATTTTGGTCGGGATCACAAAAAGGCCTGGGATATTCCACCTCTGCTAAACCACCGCCAATCAGCTATCAGCTGTGTAATATACATTGTAATAATTTTATAATACACTTACTAATTGTAAAAGAATAATGACATTTAAAAAGAATAGCCCCGAGTTCCCCGTTCTTCTCGAAGTGGCTCTGTACTATTTTTGGTGATCGCGGCAGTAGAATATTTTAATAGTAAATTATGTAATTTACTTTCAAGTGTCGTATATGGCAAAATAAATTTTTTTTTTTTTGACTTTCGTAAGTGCCATTAATCAGCACAATAAACATTACATACATTTAGAAGCGCTCGTAGCGAAGGTTACTTAGATGTTCTGAACCGATCAGCAAAGTTAAGCAACGTCACCCGCGGTCATGAGTTGGATGTGTGACCGCTAGTGACATTACTACTGAGCGCTTCCGTGCTTCGGAGGGCACGTTAAGCCGTCGATCCCGGTTGTTGTTTAGGATGGCAGTCGTTATAGCAAAGTGGTAGGGTAGAAAATCTGTCGCCAAACATCTAACGGTGTGTTCCGGCAGCTGTCCCTGAGAGCCAGTAATTCTAGATTAGTCTGAACAACATCTTCGACCACATGATCACTTACCATCAGGTGAAATAGTAGTCAAAGGCTAACCTAGCAGGCATAAAAAAAAATAAGGAGCAATATGTAATTTTCATCAGAAATTTAAACGTACCTCATAAATTACTTACCTCAAACACCATGATGATGATAGCTTCTGGACATTCTTCATTTGGATATCGGACTCCATATCCAATGGTCATCTGAAAATATTCACCAATAGGGATTTTTGAGAAGATTACCTAGTAAACGTAGTAAACTGGCGCGACTTTGTAAAGATACCGGAAAAGGTAATAGAGCTTCCAAGTAACAAAGAAACTTCCATCGTGTATTATCAACGACACCACTAGACGACGCCACTTGGGTGTCGTTTTCACTTTCTTAAAATTAAAAACGCGGGTTCGAATCCCACTATTATAAGACGAACATTTTGTGGTCTGAAAATGTGTAAATGTGATCTTCGTTTAGCATGCAATAGTGCTTGCATGAACTGATATTTAAAAAAATAAATATATATATATTGATGTTATTTGATACAGCAACTTTTTGTTGCTGCATCTACATATTATGCACATACTGAAATTAGTCGAGTTCATCAGGGAATCAGCGCACCGGCTAAAGTAATACAGTTGGAGTACACATTTTCGACTCGTAAGAGTAAGGTTCCGGTGGCCGAGTGGATTAGGCATCCGGCGCGAAATCGGAGGAAGCGGGATCGATTCCCGTCCGGAACAAAAACATTTGTACTCCAATAATTTGAAAATGTGAGTTCAACAGTGATTAGAAAAACATACAACATCCATAACAATGATAATACAAAAAAAATACATTTTACAATAATTTATTAGTGGCACTAGAACTTTGTAAACGAGTTAATCCGGGGAAGTAATGCCACCAAACCTATTTCTGTCGCCAAGCAGTAAATATTGTTGTGTTTTGGTTGGGAGGGAACGGGTGCCGATGATATTACAGGCACATGTGACTTAACAAATTTATGTTTTGTGTGTAGTTCGTCTCTTCTGACGAAATGCATCTCTTATCAGAGTTACCGCTTAACGCCGGCGTGAGCACCATGTTTGTTTCGTGAAAATAACATTAAAAAGTAGATAGCTTCCGTTTTGTTAACGTATCTTAGTATAAATTCTCAATATTTTCTGTAATTATTATTTTTTATTTTGCGAATGCCGCCTTGCTATCTACCACCCTCAAGTAGTAGAAAATCTGTCACAAAGCACCTAACGGTGTATTCCGGCAGCTGTCCTTGAGAACCAGTAATTCTAGGTTAGCCTGAACAACACCTTCGACCACATCATCACTTACCACCAGGTGAGATAGTGGTTAAAGCTTAACCTATCAGGCATAAAAAAAAATCAGTCATAAAACACGAAGTTACAAAAGACCTGTTTTAACTCTTTGTTGAATCTTCGTCAAATTTACCTGAGTTTCCACAGACATCATGAGTAGACCAGCGAAGGAGGAAGTCCCTGTGACGCAGTGTTCCTTGCCATCTCCAATATCATCAGCATACGAAGTGGCAACGGCATACCAGATGCCAGCGAATATCAGCCAGAAGATGAAGTGGGATACGATCATCAGAAGAATAAGGAAGCGCCATTTGCTGTTTATCTGAAAGAAAAGTGTAGCTTGTTCTAGAATAATTTAGTAATGGGAGAAAAGAATATCATATGTGCTAAAGCATCTATGGCCGAATATTCACGAGGGACTGGTAAGTTGTTGCGTCTTTATAACGAATTTATACTCATTGGTATTGACTCAATATAGTTAAGAAAGCAGACAAACGCTGTAATTCTATCACTATCGAACTGCGTAGGACTGAAATAGAGGCAGCCACGGTGAAAGGGGAAATCCTGATCAGTTTGGATGAGCAACGTAAATGACACGCCTACTCTGAGCCAAGAGCGCCCGCCGCGGCAACACTGGACCGCGCTGCGCTCCCTTTGAATAGAGTTTTGAATATATACATCGAGCTATAAGTAATAAATGAGACTTTTAACATCAGGTGGTTCTCGTTTTTATTCAGTCAAATACACATAATCAAACACAAAAAAAAGATCTCAAAATGTTTGGTAGGACTAGCAGAAGTCAACCCTAAGAGGTTGTTAGCATGTTCTCAATAACCCAGTATATTTTACCATATTAAAAGAATATTTCGTTCAAAATTGAAGTTCCAATAATCCAAAACAACATACATACGCTTCGTTTGAGTAAACAGACCAACTAACCACAGTGTTGACTATGTCCCGCATGTATTTGATGGACTTGGCCGGTATGTTGCTCCTCACGGGTACATTCTCCTCTCCATCCTTGAGGACAACTCGTCGGGATCGGGTTGGTCGACCATATGTTCGTCTGCAACAACAATTATTGATTTGGCTTCAAGTAGAAAATGGTCACCTGCAAGCACATGTTATGTTTGGGAATGTTACTGTATAGCTATCCTTGAAATACAAGAAACAAGATGTCTTTATTACCATAAGTATTTCCAAAATTATACATAATTATATTAACGGGTACATTGTTTGAAGTGGATTACAGAGTATAACAGATTTTCAGTGAACCCCAAACTAAGCACGAGGCCTGTGTCTTGGAGCTCGAGGGCAATTTTATCTATACAGCAAATTTTGTAAAGAATTGCCTTATTTGGTTAAACTAGCTAATTTCTTATAAAAGGTATGTAGAATAATACTCGTATATAATATAATACTCGTATGTAGAAAGGTAATATCTAGAAGACTTACAACATAGACTACGAGTGAGATATTATACGAAAAAACAAATGTAGTTAATTATTTAGTAGGTAAATGTGAGCTTGTGTGTGGATATGGGCGTGGATAATAAGTGTGCTTTGTATATAGGTGCTGTGTGTACATATGTGTATGTGTTGTGGTGTGTTGTGTGTGGTGCATGAGAGTGCAAGGTAATATTATTGTGAAAGTTTACATTAATTCCTCGGTTTCGTTGTAGGCAAATTCCAGTAACCATTGTTTTAAGGTCTTTTAATAAGCAAACATGGAAAGAGACTTCAGCTTACACTTTTCGTTTACTTTATTGTATGTTTTAATGCAGTTGTCATTAGACTACCCAATTCTTATCTTTAACGAACAATTGTGAACATGTAAGATATAAATCACAATCTTATCACCAATAAAAAACATATACTAAGATGTAAACAGCTGCAGCTGTTTACATCTTAGTATATGTTTTTATTATGGGGTCAGCAACAAACCCGGGTCGGATGAAACACCCTACCGGATGTTATGCTCTGTTGTTCCCATCAAGGGATAGAATAGAATGTAGTAGATGCAATGGTTTTCACAAAATGAAATTACTTTACTATGCATGGTGGAAGGGCATTTTGCGAAAGCCCACCTGGATATCGACCTTCAAGTAGAAAATCTGTCGCCAAGCAGCTAACAGTGTGTTCCGGAAGCAGTCCTTGAGAGCCAGTAAAATTATAGGCACATGAGACCTAGCACCTGTACGTCTCAGTGTGACGGGCATAGTGCAATTCGTTGTTGACGATATGCGCCTGTTATAGGCAGAATTAGTCCACTTAACATCAGGTGGGGCTCGGGCTTGTTCCGTCACAATAATATAAAAAAACTTCGGCACCCGAGAAATTTAAAATATCATGAATGTAATTTAAAAAAGGTGCTTGCTTAAAAATAAAACATGTCCAGTAATTCTTTTACTACGTTAGTATCTATGCTCCCGCCTGTAAAAGATATCAATAAAGATAAGTAGGTATAGATGTGTTTATATCTTCTCATGCTGTTGGCAAGTGATGATATGGCCGTAGATTAGTTGAGATATATTTAAAATATTTTGGTGAGATCTATCTAGATTGCCGCCCTCAGCTGCTAATTGGTTAATTGGAATATAAAGTATCCTGTCTGATTTCATATATAAGGCAAGGTCCTAAAAATTTAAACTAGTGGCTCTCCGAGCTCTAGACCTCGCGAGTCTACCCTTGCATAGCTTACAATGGAAGAGAGAGAGCCTATCACTTTTAAGCAACTGACGTGCGTATCAGGACATTGCCATTAAATTAAGCACAGGCGTCCATACTTTCAACATCTTATCATGTATATCTCCGTCATTTAGAAAAAAATCCGAAATCTGAATCGACAAAAAAAGTTAATGGACTTATCAAACCTGCTCATAAAATTTCGTGATAATCGTTTGAGAAATGCGACCTGTAGAGGAGAACAACCGGACATACCAAAGCCTTTTTGTCTAAGTTGAAGCAGAGACGCTTCGCTCGAACTAAGTTCTCGCTCGGTCAACAAATCCTTCAACTGTTGCGGAGTTCATCAGATAATAGTACATAGCACACAAATAACTTTCGCGTTTATCTATACAAAGAACTGGAATAGGTACGACAGTCACTAGAATTTAAGCCGTATGTAGTCTGCCTGTTCACTTCAGCTTACTAATACCCCAGCTTAGCTACGCGCTATATATGATAAATTATGATAAGTAATTGAAATTATTGACTGGGATAGAGTTGTTTTGATTTACTGAATGATATTATTGTTTGCAGCTTTGGGTCGTAAAAATAGACTTGAATATTTAATTAACTTTATTTAACGAAGGGAAGGTACCCTAGTCAACGCGCAAAATTTGTATATGTTTTGAAGCGCTCGTAGCGAAGTTTGCTTAGCCGTTCTTAATCGAAGTTAAGCAACGTCCGCCGCGGTCAGGAGTTGGACGGGTGACCGCTAGTGACATTACTACTGAGCGCTTCCGCGCTTCGGAGGGCACGTTAAGCCGTCGGTCTCGGTTGTTGTCTTACGAAGGCAGTCGTTACAGTATGGTGGTAGGGCAATTTGCGAATGCCCGCCTGGCTAGCTCCCACCCTCAAGTAGAAAATCTGTCGCCAAGCACCTAACGGTGTGTTCCGGCAGCTGTCCTGGACAGCCAGTAATATAGGCTAGCCTGAACAACATCTTCGACCACATCATCACTTACCATCAGGTGAGACAGTAGTCAAAGGCTAGCCTATCAGCTATAAAAAAAAATGTGACCACATACACCTTTTTACTGATTCAACTGATAATATAAGAGTTTGTCTGGCCATACATCGATGAACTGATAATCGTATAATCGATATTTTGGCTTACTGTCACAATCGGTCATGTATAGAGCATGCATTATTGAAAAGACAGAAAAATATATATATTGGTAGAGACTTCTAACAGGAAATATGTGAGCTAACTTCGGACCAGAGAATCGCAAGTTCATAAAACTTTAATCAGCGTGGTACCAATTTCATCAGATTCTGCCATATTTTAAAGTCAGTTCCGTTTTTTTAATAATTTCCCATAATCTAACGTGCTGCAAATACTTGTGAGTAACTGCGTGTCTCGAAACTATAAGCTCGTAAGACTTATTTCATAATCTCATTTTTCAACACCCTTGCTCGTAAAGTGACCTTTATTATATAGTTCTTAAGGCCATAAACCGAACTATAACACCCTCGTGCATAATAATATTATACACTAGTGCGTAATAGAATTATCCCTACAAAGTTAAGTTAGTACCTAACTGCAAATTATATGCGAGTAAACAGAGCATTTTCAATTTAACTGGGTAATACAGATTTGTAACATCAAAGAGGTTTATATGTTATCAATCATCATACATTTGCCGCACGCAAAAAATAACTTGCACGCTATTTTCCATAATTTTCGTATGTTGTTTGTATCGCATTCGTGCAATATTTTTTTTTTCCTCGCAAGGGAGTTGAAAAAGTGCGTATGAAACTCGTGAGCAATTTGCTCATTATTCACTCGGCTGATTTACGCCCTCGCCTACGGCTCGGGTTGCAACACACAGCCTCGTGTATAATGAGCAACTTAGCTCACTTGTATCATAATCTACTATTAACATGTTTTTAATGTACACCAGTATGTATGCAAAAATCTCAGAAATTGGGTATAACCCAGATTGTACTCGTTATATTATCATGAAGCTTGTGGCATTTGTATGTATTTCAGATGACGATACAGTAATATGGTACAATTAGAGAGACTTAATTATGGAGCCGGATGATAGGCACTGGAACTCTATAACGGAACAGCCTAAGCTAACAGTATTTGGGCTTGTTACAATTACCTTGAAGTGTACTATGTACATACAGCGAGTTTATTTTGTTTTGTAACTGACTTGTAAAAAAGGTATGTTTTCATGTGCGTATTTTGTAAAATTTTATGTATGATCATGCGTTTTTTAGATCATGTAATCGACATGATTATTTTTATTGAATAGAGAGTCATCCATGTCAGTGCTATTCAACATTATCAGTTAACTGAAAAATGGATTTACCTTAATGGCGAGTTACATGCATTACAATGTAACTCGTATCGATGGTATTGTAGGCGAGTGACAATCGAACTTGCAAGCAGTAAATAAACATGTCTGAACCTACTTCCTACACTGAAAAGTATGAAATAATAGTAATTAAACAACTTTAAACGGTTTAAATCGCGTATATATATCATTATTTTTGCCCCGACGTTTCAAACACTTTGCAGTGATCGTGGTCACGGGGTGACTAGTCACAGAGACAAAAATAATGATAAATACACGCGATTTAAACCGTGTAAAGGTGTTTAATTACTATGTGTAATAATCGCGAAAACCTAAGACAACAGTATGAAATAACTTGTAGAATTTTAGCTCAGAGTATTTTGAATCAGCATGGTAGCCTTAAACAAATTAATGAATACTTTCCGTGTTAGCAGAACATTCAATTTACTTTTATATTTATAACTGCTAATATAAATAGATGGGCTAGTCTTTGATCATCAACTAACTTGTTATTGTAGGTGAGTGATAATGTAGTAGTAGCTGCAGCAGCCTAGACAATATAATGGAACCATGAACATGAACTGGAAACCATCAAGAACTATCAAGGACAGCTGCCAAAAAACAACATCAGCTATGTTTTAGGGTAGGAGCTGACCAGGCAAGTATTTCTACATACCTACCTCTTTTTTTTCCTCCTACCTCATTTCTACCATACCGCTATAAAAAATACTGCCTGTAGATTACCGATATCTGCAAAATGTATTTGTGTCGCATTTCAGTGTCGCTGTATTTATTTTTTACGTTCTATGTTATTATCTTATCCAAATTCAAGAAATTCTTATCGTGTCGTTATAGACATGAATCAGTTTCGGCATGATAATTTAGCAGTTATTATCAAATGACACCATTTTAAGAAGAATAAAGAACTATATATTTCAATGACACATTTTATTATGAAATTTAGTGTTTTAATCAATGGAGAAGGTACAGATATAAGGTGATATATTACGGTTGCAGATTCGATGCGCAAAGCTTAACAGCACGGTTACCATCTGCAACCACATCATTGCTTTCAACGTCTAAATCTAAGTCTAACTTTATTTTTTTTTACGGAACTTACCTATGCTTAGATCCCTTCCTTTTCCGCTTACTATAAGGAGTTCCATAAGCATGAGCAGAAGGTCCAATCGTCGTGGTAGTGTCATCAAAATCCGCCATTTCAATTCTGTCATAAACATCGTTACTATCACTGACCATCACTCTAGTAGACATCTCCGAAGTGTGATACGTCCCGTCAGTCTTAGGGCTTTCAGTTTCAACGTCAATAGTCATGGTTAACCCGCCATATGTCAGTTCATCTTCACTTGAATACTGAAAAGTATCTGTTTTATCACTATCAATATTTCGTACTGCGTTATTATCTTCATTTGTTGTGAAAGCGGGAAAAGTGATTTCCTTTCCTTCGACGTACGTTTGACTGATTCTGTAGTGTTTCTTCAGTTCTTCGTTTGTGTAAACGTCAGTGTTGACGATTCTTGGTATTTCGAAGGATGATCTTCCGGAGCCGTTGCCAATGGCTTCGGAGTAGCTGATGGATCTTTCCAAAGCTCGGTTTCGACTGCCTCGTCTGCTCTCTGATTCGTATTGATTATTCATAGCGATGGATTGATGAAAGCTTTTTTTTCTTTTGTACTTTCTAAAGAACGTTTGATTATTTGAAATTTGCACTTACACTTTAACTGACTCTGTTTAAACAACAATGACTATCATTAAAGTACCTTTTCATCAATGTTATTAAGTTTAGTTTCATGTTATAAATAACACTATTTAGTTTTTTCTCCTCTCATTGTGTTACATTTTTATGAATGCAACTTCGCGTTTTTAACAACATGTATTTTGTTAACGTAAAACACGTCTTAAAAGTCACATGTACTCACGACAATAACTTTATCTAGTTGATAAGATCCGCGCCTTCAAAGATAAGGACAACAAATATATTTGAACATATTGTTGTGATCGAATCGCGGCCTAGAATTGTAAGGTGCGAAGACATCTTTAAGATAAAGATGTAACAAAAACTAATTCCAAAATAGAAAATTAAAGTTTTGGATTCTGGTTCGCACAAAATGAGTTCTGATGCTGCTTTTTGGTGTTAACGGCTGGTCAGTGGGTATAACCTGAAGCAGACCCTATCACTACCAAGGAAGTTGGATGACTGAATGACTCGAACTATTTTTCCAACAGCGTTCTCTATAGCGATAAACTTTTATATATGGTTGTATGCTTTTGAATACACACAACTCTTTAAAAGTCGACCCAAACAGCAAATAGACTCTGATGTAATAAATACCTATACATACAAGGTATGTTTCGCAAAGTAAATAAGTCTGGTTTTTGTTGATTTTGCAATCGTATGAATCACAACAAATACATAGGAAATACGTAGGCTTAGTATTTGTCTACAATCTCTCCCATATGTACTTAAGTGATCATTTGGTCAACCTTAAACTCTTTTAAGCTGCCGGATAGTGGTATCTGATAGTAGATACCGACTGTTCTCCTACTTTAAGGAGGAAGCTAGTTGTACATTTGCGCGGCAGAATATATTCTTTATCACAGGGAAATCATTTCGTTGTTGCTTGACAGGATTAGTTTCAGATTGTTAAAGAGTTTATCACCAGAAATCTTATCATTTGGTCTAATATTTGACAACTTAACATTGACATTCGCTAAAACTTAATAATAGTGAGAAAGCATACACTAACTGTAAGCTGTGTTTTGGACAGTAGGCTGGCCGTTCTACGGCTTCTGGATTACAGAACAACAGCATTAGGTGCTTGGAGATTGATTATCTACTTGAGTTTGGTGAAAGTGGATGACGATGGTTCCAATAATATGCTTTTACCATGCAGTCCACTACTACAGAGCTACTAGCACTTCACTCTGACATGATAAGTGATGGAATAACTAAGAGCGAAAATACTTGGTTGAAATAGGGTATTGTTTGTAGATGACAATAAATTTGCCTGGTCTAAGTGGTATCCTGCTCGTTTCAGCACTTATATTATAAATAGTTAAAACAAAAAAAATATTAAAAAATAAAAATTAAATAAAAACTTTACAGGATACTTTACAAAAGGAAAAACAACAAGTTTGAGATAAACTATTTTAATACAAATTATGTTTAACATACGGTAGTTTCGACTTGTTATCAGTAATTTTGATAAGACATCTACCGTTACTTACACACTAACTTCATATTTGCAGAACACAACTTAATACATAGTATAACTACATCTAGGAAATGTACAACTTAATTAGTGGATAGATTGTAGATGAATTGGCTTAACGGAAAACCTATAATACTCGAAACAGCTGGTTCAGTGTGAATTATCTGTTTCATCTACAATTAGTTAAATTACATTTTATATTAAAAGGTGATTGGTTAAAATTTGGTCAATGCTGTACGATGGCAATACACATACCCCTGTTATATGGAATTAAAACCTATCTAGTAAAACGTAAGTCATTTATGATGATACGATGACACAAGAAAAGAGATATTTACGGAATATACTTTTAATTTGTTGCATGTCTGCAATAATCTGGGGATGATTACGATAAACGTTAAGGGCCTGTTTCAGAATGTTCGAGTAAGATCCGGTTATACTACCCAGAACATATTTTTTTTTATGCCTTATAGGTTAGCCTTTGACCACTATCTCACCTGATGGTAAGTGATGATGTGATCGAAGATGTTGTTCAGGCTAACCTAGAATTACTGGCTCTCAAGGACAGCTGCCGGAACACACCGTTAGGTGCTTGGCGACAGATTTTCTACTTGAGGGTGGTAGCTAGCCAGGCGGGCATTCGCAAAATGCCCTACCACCATGCTATAACGACTGCCATCCTAAGACAACAACCGGGACCGACGGCTTAACGTGCCCTCCGAAGCACGGAAACGCTCAGTAGTAATGTCACTAGCGGTCACCCATCCAACTCATGACCGCGCGCGACGTTGCTTAACTTTGCTGATCGGTTGAGAACAGCTAAGTAAACTACGCTACGAGCGTTTCAAAACATATTTAATAAATAAAACACTATCTTTGCGTTTCACAGTCATCGATTTAGCCTATCCATCGGTTAAAGCTTGAAACGCGCTGCATGTTAACTGTCATTTTTATCATTCAGTTATTTTATGATTTGGTAGTATAACCGGAACTTACTCGAACATTCTGAAACAGGCCCTAAATCTACTGATCATCACACTATCACTAATAAGTGCGAAAGTTTGTGAAATAGGATGTGTATGTGTTAGTGTTTCACGCTGACACGGCTGATTAAATTTGGATAGAACTTAGAATATACAAAGTTTAGGTCCTGGATTAACACATAGGATCCTTTCACTGTCACCATCATCATCATCATCAGCCAGAAGAAGTCCATTGTCAAAGAAATGCCTTTCCCATAGAACATGTGTAAATAAAAAATAAGCTCATTTGGCGCACTCTGCCTTATACGCCTTACGACACCCACGGGAAGAAATGGGGAGGTGACATTCTAATCCAGCACCCCACGGGTTATCAATATTTACACAAAATTTTACGTTTTTAATATAAGCAAAAGTAGTTCTTCAGTATAAGCTACGGTATGCTAACATAGATTTTATATTCCAACAGAAAAACAGTTGATTTTCCAAAATATGTAATACTATTCGTAGTTCTTAATTATCCTTTGGTAGCTTTTTTCCTAAACGACGAAGATCTACCAAGTTGAAAGGAGGAGATCTTCTCACTGAAGCTGCCAGGAGTTCCGGGACGATGAGCAGGATCTGTGTCTTGTGGGGTGCTGGAACTAAAGAAAAAGGTTATTAATATGGTTTCTTACATAGAATTTTAATGGCAACTAAAGAAAGTAACAAAAAAGTAGTATTTTCACTAATATTTTTCTTGTAACCTTTAAACGCAAAATATCCTTCTTTATAATTTGATTAGTTATATAGGTTAAAAAGATTATGCTGCTTTTTATTTGCTAAATGTTAAGCATTTGATATCTTTACACCTGCTGTATGACTTAAGTTTATAACATATACTATATACCATAACATAAAATAGTGGTACCACGTTTTAGATTAGCAACGACAGAAAGAAAGGACCTTTTTAGGTCATTGTGTGCGGTTTTATAATAAAGTTCCCAAACATATTACATTATTTAAACGACAGAATTCCGCCTCTGCCAAGCTATTGCCTGTCATCTACGTAATTTAAAAAAAATATTGTCATAATTGTATTATTTAGTATGTAACACATTGTTAAAAGACGTTTAAAATAATGACCCCGAGTTTCTTGCCCGTTCTTATCGCAGTGGCTCTATACATATTTTTTTGTTGAACGTACGGCAGTACAATGTAGAATATTTGAATATTAAAATTTGTTATTGACCTTCAAAATAACGTCGTAGACGCCTAAAATGAATAAATGATTTCGACTTGACAAAAACTGGTTCTCAAACATCTATCGGAAATGAGTAGTAGTGCCCATGTAATTATGTTAGTAATAATTTTGATTGAAAGCGTTATTCTGAAAACGCTAAATAACAAACATACTGCACTGTACTAGAAACATTGACCTCCACAGTTGTGCACTGGACATGAAGAGAGCACGAAAATGGAGGCAAAATTTTCCGACCTACGACCGTGCGGGAACTAAAATTATCTCACCTTGGCTTACAAACTGATGGTTGTACTCGCATGAATAGATCCGTTAACATGTAATTACTTTGCTTTATGCAATTAATAATTTATTAATATAAAATTTATAATTTTCATATTGTCAGTCCAGCGTACGAATATTGATAGAGGTCAGTGAACCGAAATTGTTTTTCACATTTATTTGATTACAATCGACCAAATTGTGTTCGGAGTGATTTTCGGGAATGAGTAAAACTTTGACATTTCAAAGTATGTATATAACCATATTGAACGTTGTAGTTGGCAACTTAAAAAGTGGCATTGCAATGCCAGTTGTTAATAATGCCAGATGCCAGCTTTTTTAGGAAACCTCTTTTGTTGCTTTGAAGCAGTGTTTTGTATTTGAGAGTTATAGTTGTAGCTAACCAGGTGAGCAGGGAGGATGCAGTACCAAAATGTTCTTGCACCATGAAACATTTTAGCAGGGTAGAAGTTTTTGAGAAAAACAAACTCATGTTTATAATTCTTGATCTATTAATAACAACAAATAATTTAAAAAAACATTCCACTCTTGAAGCGCATGATCGAGACTAAGTCAAAACCTCCTGAACATGCATCGTGAAGAAGCACAACGCGTCGACATTTTTCCGGCTAGACTACGTGGCGTTTGTGACGTCATGACAGTTTAATGGGAAAATTAGGCGGAATCGTCACTAGATATATTTTTTAAGTGTTGTATTAAAATTGAATTTTAATGTTTTCTTAAAATAATTTCAAAATGTTTGTGATTTTGTGAATTAAATATTGATTTTCGTAAAGTAACGCCTGAATCTATTATTTTGTTAGATATATTCGTGAATATTTTTAACAAAATATATTTTAAATATCTAGAAGTCATTTGAGTGATCACTTTGCCACTTGAACTTTCTGTGTTCCGGCAGCTGTCCTTGAGAGCCAGTACTTCTAGGTTAGCCTGAACAACATCTTCGACCACATCATCTCTTACCATCAGGTGAGATAGTGGTCAAAGGCTAATCTATAAGGCATAAAAAAAACACTCGTTTAATATGAGTTTTTAAGGGAACCACCAAATTCTTCTTCGGTCTTCCTTATTAATTCTTTTATTCTGAAAACATGCATACTAAACATCTTAAAATAGAGCAATAAATTTTCAACTCTAGCGGCGAATGTGTACCGAACGCTTACCATGCGATTTTGCATAAAATTATATTTAGAAATGCATACTCAACTCAGTCTTTACTTACAGTACTTAAAAATATTTTTAATTCAATTACAAATAACATGTGTACTTACTGGTAAACCTCATTAGCGCTACAAAAAGGTGTATCAACGGGCTCGGTAGCATCCAGCTTCTTGTGGTCTATAACATACTTGTGCTTCCGCCTGTCATATTTGACCACTGGGAGGAACCGATGTCCCCATATCACCTCCTTAGGGAGGTAGGATGTTTGGCTTTGAGTGAAGGTACCCATTGATGCCGAGGCACCTTTGAGGCTTACAGTGATCTCGTAACTGTAAAAAGTAAGTATATATTGAGTTATTTATCCCACCAAAATAAACCAGCTTGATTAACGTCAACAATTCATTGTACGGCGGTGACGCCGGAAATTGTGGCAAAAGTATCTCTGAGTATTTTTTTCCATTTATTTATATGTATTTATTGGCTAAAACTATAACTTACATCGAACTTTTTAAAATTATATTTATATTCCGTTAAGTAATAATAAATAATAATATTTTGGTACTTCATAAAAATAATTGTATCGAAGATGCGCTGACAGGAATGCAGGAAGATTTGTAAATATGTTATAAAAAGGTTGCACTTGCTTTAGGACTCACCCTATTAAACGGAGAAAATATCTTGCCTACTTTTAAATCGGATTATAACTTTGAAGCAGTGATGCCTCACTGGCATTGGCTATGGACTGCCGCGCAGCGGCTCAAGCCGCGGGCTTGAGCTTCAACGCATGTTGGCACGGCATTTGCGAATCCCCGCCTGGCTATCGACCACTCTCAAGTAGAAAATCTGTTGCCAAGCACCTAACGGTCTGGCAGCTGTCGTTGAGAGCCAGTAATTCTAGGTTATGCCAGTTAACACCTTCGACCACATTATTATTTACCATCAGGTGAGATTGTGTCAAAGGCTTACTAATCAGCTATAAAATAACACTATCTTATTAATAAGAACCTGAAAATATTCATCGCAGTACAAATAGGTGCTGAACAATAAAAAAAATTACATACACATTAGTATGATCTGACTATTTGGTTTCTCATTTTGCTGAAAGTACCCTTTTACCACCTGTGTAGTCGAAATAAACATTATTCATTAATGTTGGAATAGATAGAGTTCCCCAAGCTAAACTCTTACTTGCTATTGGAGACATGTTCTGGTCCAAAATTATACAGCGGACTGGACTCATCGATGACGTGAACGAGGGTCACAGGCCAGAGAAGGAACTGACGCTGCTGCAGCTTCAGGGTCTCTGCATAGTACCGGATTATCTCGCCTTCTTTGCTCCTGGAATGTTGTCAAGGTTGGTCGTTATTATAAGGTTTTGCATAACAAAAAACTCCTACCGCATTTTTTTTATTAATTAAAGGAGGAATTCTCAACTTGACGCGCAGTACCTATTTTTCGATGTCCATGCACTTCTTTTTACTAGAATATCTATTCAGATTGACGATTCTCCTTTTGGATAGATTCTAATTACTTCGTGAGTCGAACACAACTCCAAGTTAGCCGCATTAATATTTCATCAACTTCCATTGATTCGTTTATATATATCCTACACTCAGTGAACAACTGAAAAAAGTATTTGCGAATATACCTGTATTTTGTATTGCAGGCAAATGATACAACTTATCTCCCCGAAAGAGTTAAAAATTATGTATGTATTTTTCTGATTGATTAAGATAACTTCCATGGGGACTTAAACCCGCAATCCGAGAATACATTTCCAATTATGCTATGGAATTAGATGCTGGTAGATGCAGTAGACCTTTTTATCCGTTTTGATTGAACGTCTTTTTAACATTGGCAAAATCTACTCAAATAATGTGAACTACTGAGGTTTAATAATTAATCGATGCGAATCGTGGATTATTATAAAAATAGACATAATAATAGACACGGACCATATCGTCCACTGCAAATGCTGAGAGGTCACGCTTAATATTCAATAAACACTCAACAATCATTTGATGACGCTGTTTTTATATTAATGAAATTGCTGAAAGTAAATTTTTTCTTTTAAGAAAATTTCTATGATTTCGAGTCAATGCAATTCAAATAATATTTTTTTTCACTTAGTATTACTTCAACTGCACTGATGCATGCTAGGCAAAAACATTTTTTTTCAGATTGCATAAAAACCGATTTCTGACAATGAAAAGTATGAAAAAACTTGTGGAAATTAGGACGAAAAAATTTAAAAATTGGTTAGGCTATTAAAGGCTACAGTTTTTAATTACATGTGATTAAAAACCTGCTACATTAACTCCATAGATTTATATTTGGTCTTATTATTATATTTGGTTTAAGCTTTACCACAAGATTGTATGGTATTTCGCGAATACCTAATTAGAAAATTTATTACCAAGCACCTAATGGTAACTTGCAGCAGCTGTTTTTGAGATCCAGTTCACATTTAGGATTCAAATAGTTAACTATCGTCGAAATACTATCACTTGAGATAATCATAAAATCAAATATTCTAGACTTTTAGATAAAATATACTCGATTGTTAGAATAAGACATTGCACCTGTATGTGTGAACGAAGTGTGCATTGAACTCGGAGCTGATGATGTGGTCGTAGTTGAGGTCCCACGCTCGCAGCATCAGGCACAGCTTTCCGTCGCGCATACTGAGCTGAAACATCACGCAATTCAAATAAAAATTACAGTAAATTTAATTGGTTGATACTATCATTATTCTCTTTGCAATCAAAATTTACAGGAAATTGAATTGGAAAGGAGAAAGTTGATACCGTAATTTTTTCATGAATACCTACTAAGATAAAAGCAAATTAATTCACAAAATCACAACGCTGCAATTATCGCCTAGTAAGGAAGTGCTTGTGCATAGGGCTTTCCATACAACCGTAGTTACGGTGAAGTTACAGCTAGCTAACACCTTCAAGTGGAAAATCTGTCGCTAAGCACTTAACGGTGTGTTCCGGAAGCAGTCCTTGAGAACCAGAAATATTACAGGCACATGAGATTTAACAACTGTATGTCTCAGTGTGAAGGGCGCAATGCAATGTGTCACTTGTGTCGAAATGCATCTCTTATAGGTATAGGTTAGTCCGCTTAGAATCCGGTGGGCCTCATGATTGTTCCGCCACATTTACATAATAGAAAGTCGTCCTTGGAAAATGTCAGACTGAGAGAGTTCGGAGAGACACATCGTTTCACATGCGAGAGAGTGAAACAGAACATCGCAATATTTAAATAGCATGAACGATTTTTTCGAAATAATTTCATATAAAAAAATAGAGTCTTAGAAAACGGCAAAAAAAATCATGTTATGCTACAAAATAATTAGAAATGATATTTGATACAATTTACTTTGTAGGCACAAAACTTGACTGAGCGAAATTTTAGAGCCGTATTAATTTTTTTTTCTATTAAGAAAAATAAATGGATGGAATCGTGTTTTTTGAGCAAGCACAGTACTTGTTGTATCCTTTAGAATATTATTTTATACTATTTACACCCTTTCTAAGAAATACGTTCAAAATTTGCCTTTTCGGAACTCACTTCGCCTGAGTAATATTTTAAAATTTCACTGGCTCTCACGGACTATTGCTGGAACACACCGTTAGGTGTTTGGCGACCGATTTTCTACTTGAGGGTGGTAGCTAGCCAGGCGGGCAATCGCAAAAAGCCCTTCCACCATGCGAAATGGTCGTAACTAGCAGCCACGTAGTAAGTATTAGTAACTAAGGGCTATAAAAACTCCTACCACAGCTTTCTTGCTGAAGCCGACTCCATCCCTGGATAGCTTCTCAGGTCGGGTCAGCTTCGCGTACACCACGCAGGTTAGAACTCCTGATAGACCGGTGCCCAGGATCAGCTAAAACAATGTAAAGATATAATTAAATAATTATCTACCAACGCTGAAAATGTTAAAGTGATTGCTCTAGTCGGCGCCATAAATACCGTTCTTTGGTCTTGAGTCAAGGACTCCTGAGGATGCTTCGTTTAGAAGCGAAACGCGTCGAATACTCTACCGGTTTGGCTGCGTGCGTTTGTGACGTCACGTCGTCCTAACAGGAAATTAGGCGGAATTGTCACTAGATATATATTATTTTTATAAAGTTTTTTAAGTGTTTTATTAAATAATTAAATTGATGTTTTCTTAAAATACTTTTAAAATATTTGTTAATATTAAATATGGATTTCCGCAAAGTAACGCCTGTGATCTATTCATTACCGTTCTTTTGAATTCAACGTCATGCTGATTACCACAATTATTACTAATTATTGTTTTAAGTGCAAATATTATATTATTATTATTATTCAAACATATTTTACTTCTCTCCGCTGATAGAGGTTTTTATATTGCACGGGCCGAAGACAAGTGCTATTTCTATTCTAGAGATAAAAAATTCTTACTAGCCTGCAAGTATTCACTATGACTGCTCTCTGGAACAACTTGTAAGCAGTCACAGGAATATTATGAGTATTTCTTTATGTTTCCAATCGCTCGTAACGACACGTTAAGTCGTCTCAGTCCCGGTAGATTTCTTATGATAGCAGTCGTTTTAGCATGGTCAGGCATTTTGCGAAGTCCCGCCTGGCTCAAGCCACCCTCAAATAGAAAATCTGTTGCCAAGAACTTTACGGTTAATTCTTGCAGCTTTTTTTTTATGCCTGATAGAATAGCCTTTGACCACTATCTCACCTGATGGTAAGTGATGATGTGGTCGAAGATGTTGTTCAGGCTAACCTAGAAGTACTAGCTCTCAAGGACTGCTGCCGAAACACACCGTTAGGTGCTTGGCGACAGATTTTCTACTTGAGGGACCACCCTCAAGCTAGCCAGGCGGGCATTCGCAAAATGCCCTACCACCATGCTATAACGACTGCCATCCTAACACAACAACCGGGACCGACGGCTTAACGTGCCCTCCGAAGCACGGAAGCGCTCAGTAATAATGTCACTAGCGGTCACCCATCCAACTCATGACCGCGGGCGACGTTGCTTACTTTTGCTGATCGGTTAAGAACAGCTAAAAACAAAACTAGCTAATCTACAAATTCTACAAAATAAAGTCATAAAAACCCTATTCCACTACCATTACTTAACACCTACTTCTAAAATTTACAACGAAACTAACATAATGAATATTAAACAATTATATATTTTTAACACATGCATACTTGTCAGAAACATATTGAAAAGCTCTATCCATACTAATTTATCCTTTGCTATGTTGAAACAGACACCAAAACGAATCACTCGCCGAGCAAGTTTTCTAGTGCTACCCAAGATAAGAACAAATTACGGGAGAAAAATGATTACGTACGAAGGTGCACAACTGTTTAATAAACTACCGTCAAACATAAAAAAAATAAGCTCATTTAACGTATTTAAATCGCAACTAGCTCAACACGTCATCGGTAACAATGATCTCTTATAAACAAGGCGTTGATATAAAGCCTACCTACATTTTTGTACGTTAAATGAGTACTTTGTATTATAATTAACGAACGATATTAAAAAATATGCTTTGTTCTTATTCTCATGTAAGTGACTATGTAGTCTTTTTGAGAATAAATTTCTTTGAACCTAAACTTCGCTACGAGCGCTTCAAATCTGATCTTCGACCATAACTTACCATCAGGTGAGGTAGTAGTCAGAGGCTATCTTATGATCATGATATTATGCATTACTAAATATTTTAGAAAATAAATCTTCGTGTGTTTCACACATTTATCATCACTATCACTACATAGTATAAAACAAAGTCACTTCTCGCTGTCTGTCTGTCCCTATATATGCTTAGATCTTTAAACCGATTTAAATGCTGGTTTTTTAAATAGATAGAGTGATTAAATGGGAGGGTTTATATGTATAATACATGTATAACATAGTAGATAAACACTGATAATGTTAGAGATTTCTAATTTGATGTCGTAAATAAACACATTTTTAGCGCTTTCATTGCAAACGCTGGCTGAACCCGCCGAGATAGATCAATATAATGTACTACAGTATTGTACACCTTAAAGAGGTCTACAAAAAAGTCCGTGAAAAAGTCCGTGATGGTGTATGTCTATCTCTTAGGGATAGCTCACAATAACCTTTATACCTTACTTTTTACGAGAAATAATGGCTTATCCAATTAAGTACCTTAAATACATTGTGTATTTAATAAAGACTAATATGGCCTTTACAGCATTCGATTTTTCGGTGCGCGTTAAGTGTTTTTCACATGGCTAATTATATGTCGCTCTTTCGAGAGTAACTTCTAAAGAAAACATGTATGTATTTTCTAATTATATTAAAGCTAGTAGTTAGTAAACGTTGTATAAAAAGACATTCTGTTGTGTAGATAGTATCAACATTGCACCCGTGTGAAGCCGGGGCGGGTCGCTAGTATATTATAAACTAGCGACCCGCCCCGGCTTCGCACGGGTGCAATGTTGATACTAAATATACTACAGAATGTCCTTATATACAACGTTCACAGCGTTTATGTAATTTGACAATACAAACATGTTTTCTTTAGAAGTTACTTTCGAAAGAGCGACATATAATTGGCCATGTGAAAGACAATCAACACGCAACAAAAAATCTGAAACTGTAAAGGCATAATGATCTACATGAAACGCACAATGTATTTAAGGTACATAATTTGATAAGGATTAATGCTGTATTGCCTAAAATCGCTTCGTAGGTAAGCCATTATTACTGGTAAAAAGTAATAGATAAAAAATTGTTATTTTGGGTTATCCATAAGAGATATACTTTTTTTACCATTGCGGACTTTTTCGTAGACCTTTTTAAGGAGTTCAATACTGTTGTACATTATTTTGATCTATTTCGTAGGGTTCCGCCAGCGTTCGCAATGTAAGCGCAAAAAAATCTGTTTATTTACGACATCACATTAGAAACCTCCAAAATAATCAGAGTTTCTCTACTATATTATGTAATTATTATACATATAAACCTTTCTCTTGAATTACTCTATCTATTAAAAACCGCATCAACATCGGTTGCTTAGTTTTAAAGATCTAAGCACATATAGGGACAGACAGACAGCGATAAGTGATTTTGTTTTATACTATGTAGTGATAGTGATTAACCGGCAAAACACTTACGTTAGAGACCCGGATTACGAGCACATCAGATGATCATCATTATCAAGGCGAGTGCGCAACTGCTTAAAGCCCACGGAAGTCGTTAATTTATATTATTTAATTATTAAAAATTATTAATTTGGAAAATGATTAGACTATTCGATCCGCAATACGTAGTGTTGAAGAGCCGAATGATTTGCTTCGTTTTAAATTTTTGAAACCTTCATTTCTTCTACAAATGTATCTACTTAATGTGAATCAACAATGACGAAATATTAGGTCCTTACATATGAAATTGGCGTTTTTCGTACTGGCCACTTTAATCACGAATTTCTCCTCTTTGGTAAGGAATTCCAAATTCAAATTTGTACAGCTATAGACTCATGTATTTGTGCTTCGATGATCGTCATTCATTTGTTTTTTTTCTTCTGTTTTTTTCTGTTTGCGTCACTCATTTTACAAAATGGAAAACCTTAAATATCGCATTATTTACGAGTACGAGTTCCGCCGTGGCACTAGTGCTGCGGAAACAACTCGAAGGGTGAATGATGTGTATGGCGGTCGTGTTGCAAAAGAAAACACAGTTCGTTTTTGGTTCCAACGTTTTCGTTCTGGAAATTTCGACCTGCAGAACAAGCCCCGTGGACGGCCTGAGACTCAAGTTGATAATGAAGAGTTGAAGGCTATTGTGGAAGCGGATCCATCGCAAACCACGTCCGAGTTAGCTGCAGGCTGCAATGTTAGTGATAAAACTGTTTTAATTCACTTGAAGCAAATTGGGAAGATTAAAAAGCTTGAAAGGTGGGTACCTCACGAATTGACTGAAACAAACCGGCAAACGCGCGTCGACTGCTGCGTTACATTACTAAACCGGCACAATAATGAAGGTATTTTAAACCGAATCATTACCTGTGATGAATGGGTTCTTTACGATAATCGGAAGCGCTCAGCGCAATGGTTAGATCCTGGCCAGCCAGCCAAATCCTGCCCCAAGCGAAAATTAACCCCAAAAAAGTTACTTGTAAGCGTTTGGTGGACTAGTGCCGGTATTGTTCATTACAGTATTTTCAAATCTGGCCAGACTATTACGGCTGATGTCTATTGTCAGGAATTGCAAACCATGATGGAAAAGCTAGCGGCTAAACAACCTAGGCTGGTCAATCGCTCCACGCCACTGCTGCTTCACGACAACGCTAGACCACACACTGCGCTACAGACTGCTACTAAATTAGAAGAGCTTCAATTGGAAAGTCTAAGACATCCTCCGTACTCCCCGGACCTTGCTCCAACAGATTACCATTTTTTTCGAAATTTGGATAACTTCTTGCAAGGGAAAAAATTCAACTCCGATGGGGCAGTCCAAATCGCCTTCAAAGATTTTATTGATTCCCGTCCGACTGGTTTTTTTAGTAAAGGGATCAATGAACTACCTATGAGATGGCAAAAGTGCATAGAAAATAATGGTTCATACTTTGATTAATTAAATATATTATATTAAAAAATATTCGACTTTTTGTTCCTCCCATACAAAACGCCAATTTCATATGTAAGGACCTAATATATATAATAAATAAGTTACCTGCATGATGAACAGAAATATCGATTCCGGACATTCTTCGTCGATAGCTCGATCGCCAAACCCGATGGTTGTCTGAAACGATGGCAAAGTTCAATTAGTTTTTGAAAATCGAATGTCATCCAAGTACGAGTATAACAATATCAGTAGCACAAATATACCATTATAGAATAATATAAGAAAATAAAACAGCAAAAATTCGGAACATCATTGTTAAGAAAATGAGTTCGAACAATTTGTGGTGACTCCGTGTCGATCCAAATATTTGATAACATAGTAAAAATTACCCTTCAACATACTCAAAAATAAATCAAATGTTTGGTTACTGCATCATTCCTTCTACTCTCTCGATGGATATGTTATACTTGTAAATAGAATTTATTCGGTTATCGCGCAAAACCATTAACCTCTTTTGACGCAGTTGGATGAAAAATAACCCTATGTCCTTCCCGGAGTCTCAAACTATTTCCATACCAAATTTCTTCCAAATCGGTTCAGTAGTCTTTAAGTTTATTCGTTGCATACAAATCTTTCCGCTTTATAATATAAGTATAGATGAGTAAGTTGTGAGTGAGTGAGGATGTGAGTGTGATTTTTGTTACTCCTTAACGCATTAACGTCTAAACCAATTTGGATAAAACTTAAAATATGGATAGTTTAATATGCTGGATAAACAAATAAAATAATTTTCATCCTCATCATCGTCACTTATCGTCATTGTCTACGTGGGTGAAACCGGATGGCACAGCGGGATTTTTATAGATCTGCCTTGTTGGAATATCAATTAATCTTGCACAACAAATTAAACTAAATGATATACTAATTTACTAGGCCTGCAATGGCCTTTGGTTCGCCTAAATGTAGTGTTCAGCGTAATAGCTGTAGTATTTTTTATGGATTGTAGTGTTTTATCAACAAAGGCATAAGGCTGATAAAAACATTTACCAAAATAAATACTAACTAAAATTAAATTTCTGAAAATTTTTCACGTTATTCCTGATCTTTTCAATAAAATGTACTTAACCTCGAATCTAAAAGCTCCTCTTTTATTGAAAAATATAAATAATTACGTACTTGCACATGTTAATTGTACAATCCAACAATAATTGTACACCATAATGAATACATCTTGTCGTCATTAATGACTTGAATAATCACCTAAGTAAACGAAGCAATTGATGCACTTATTCAATCAACTAAAAGCAGGATTCTGCCGTTGTAAATTGTCAAAGGAAATTGACCAAATCAAGGACATTGGACTTCCTCCTTTGCGGAATTCACCAAAGGCGATTTTGTAATTTGAATTGCGTCACATTAGAATAGTACCTAACTCCTAGTAGTTAAAAATATCTGCACTTTACGTAACCATGAAAAAATAAAGTTTCTTCCAAAATTTATTCAGTACATTCACGTTTCTACTAAAGTGCTTTTTGAAGCAGTGATGGCTCAGTGGCATTGGCTATGGACTGCCGTGCAGCAGGTCCATGGTTCGAATCCCGCCGCGGGCTTGAGCTTCACCGCATGGTGGAAGGGCATTTTGTGAATGCCCACCTGGCTAGCGACCACCCTCAAGTAGAAAATCTGTCGCCAAGCACCTAACAGTGTGTTCCGGCAGCAGTCCTTGAGAGCCAGAAAAATTACAGGCTAATAAGACCTAGAAACTGGACGTATCAGTGTGACGGGCACAGTGCAATTCGTCGTTGACGAAATGCATCTGTTATAGGCAGAGGTTAGTCCACTTAACATCAGTTGGGCCTCGGGCTTGTTCCGTCACAATAACATAAAAAAAGTGCTATGTAAATATGTGCTAATAGTACCGAAACTTTAATGTATAAAGTTAGTAAATCTGTTTTCTGCCTATCTCTTTTGTGATTTATAAGCTTGTGCTTTATTCCAATACAGTGATTGAGCAACAGAATAGCTAACAGTACTTCGGCTCTCGCCGTTCTAAATAGATCACACTTAGGTAACCTAACTGGCATACAATAGTCCATTTCTATCATACAATACGGTGGCAATTTTTCAATCCATCGTTCTGAATCTTTATTTTATATATAGAGTTAAAGTTATTGAAAAAGTTTGTATATCCAGGAACTTTTTATCGGGTACTGGAAATCATGAACCTGATGTTAAAAGAAGATTGGAGGTCTTCTCTAAAAAGACAAACTGTTCGTGTTTTGATGAGCTTGCCGATATTAATTTTGCCGATAATATTAATGCATATTATTGGTGGTAGGGCATATTGCGAATGCCCGCCTAATTAATCCACCCTCAAGTAGAAATTCTGTCGCCTAACGGTGTTTTCCGGTAGCTGTTCTTGAGAGCCAGTATTCTAGGTTAGCCTGAACAACATCTTCGACCACATCATCTCTTACCATCAGGTGAGATAGTGGTCAAAGGCTAACATATCATGCATAATGAAAAGAATTATATGAATGTAAAAGTTGGGTATGGCAGAAGAAAGATCGAAGTCAAAGAAATGCAGCTGAGATGCGAGATTTCAGAAGTAGTAGTGGTGTCACTTTGAAAAACAGAGCAAAGAACAGCGTGATATAAAAGCTATGTAGAAGTAAGGATACAAGTAATGACATTGTTGAGAAAGGTATGCTGAGTAAACTTGGAAGTGTAGAAAGGATGGACAAAAGCAATTATTCTAGGCTAGTGGAATTAATATATTGGAATGAGAAGACCTAGACAAACGTAATAAGACTAGAAACATCCTGAAAACACAACTATTCATAAATACCAAAATCAATGATATGAGAGAAAGAAGCAAGAGACATTTGATAACCACTGAGCATGGTCTTAACAAGTAATTTTACTGGGCTTCCTCTTTCAGCAACATCGTTGTCAAGCCGATTAATAGACAAAGTAGTTGTGCCTGTTCAGAACATAATCCTCTACAGTCTATGACACATTTTAAGTACAATTACCTGAGCTTCGACACTAGCGAGGAAAATGGTTAAGAAGTCGTGTCCACCGGTGATGCAGGTTCGCTTAGGAGGGTTCGGTTCGAAGTCGTAGTGGGCAAGGGCCGTGATGTACCAGAACACCGCGAAGATCAGCCAGATGGCGAAGTGGACCACGATGGTGCCGGTTACTATCCAACGCCAACGGAGGTTTATCTGGAAGAAGTTTATGGGGAGCTAATGAGTAATCATCATTTTATATGACTTGTAAATTATAATTAAATAGTATAATAATTAATAGCGTATAATTGAAAAAGTACTAGGTAAATTTTTTTCCTATCTCAACGGTTTTGTTTCTCGATGTCGTCTACCGATTTGAATCATCGTGGATGTTCCTGATGAGTCTACCTTTAATTTCTACCCAAGATGAAATTTACCTCATTAGTTTAACTCAAACTACTCTCCTCTTTGTTGTCCATTATTTAGTCTCACTCCAATCTATAAGCCGTCATCTTAGCGTTGTAACAGTTCCTATACATAGTAATAAAATCGCGTATATTTATGATTATTTTTGTCCCGACGTTTCAAACACTTTGCAGTGATCGTGGTCACGGAGTGACTAGTTGGTTTTATTAGCCACAAGAGTTATTAAGAAATGATTTGTACTACCGTCAGAATTTTATGTTAATCACAACGTTGCCTATTCACGCATTATTCGCTCACAGTTGATGTTCTGGATCAAACTGTGCACCACTAAAAGGACACCCACCAGTATGACTGAAGACCCTGAGCTATCTTCGGGGTTGATGCGGGTGAGGTCAACTTTCTTAGGTTGGTTTGCCCGATTACAAAACATCTCCTAGTTTAGAACTGTATATGGTCCTCGGGAATAGGCGTAATTTCAATTTCCATCTCGAGTGAAATTCGTACGAAAGTCCCTTGGCTTTACAAAATAAGTGTTTTTTTTTTTTTATGCCTTATAGGTTAGCCTTTGACCACTATCTCACCTGATGGTAAGTGATGATGTGGTCGAAGATGTTGTTCAGGCTAACCTAGAATTACTGGCTCTCAAGGACAGCTGCCGGAAAACACCATTAGGTGCTTGGCGACAGATTTTCTACTTGAGGGTGGTAGCTAGCCAGGCGGGCATTCGCAAAATGCCCTACCACCATGCTATAACGACTGCCATCCTAAGACAACAACCGGGACCGACGGCTTAACGTGCCCTCCGAAGCACGGAAACGCTCAGTAGTAATGTCACTAGCGGTCACCCATCCAACTCATGACGGCGGGCGACGTTGCGATCGGTTGTTTAAAAATATTTTTAAGTACTGTAAGTAAAGACTGAGTTGAGTATGCATTTCTAAATATAATTTTATGCAAAATCGCATGGTAAGCGTTCGGTAAACATTCGCCGCTAGAGTTGAAAATTTATTGCTCTATTTTAATGTTTAGTATGCATGTTTTCAGAATAAAAGAATTAATAAGGAAGACCGAAGAAGAATTTGGTGGTTCCCTTAAAAAATCATTTTAAACATGTATTTTTTTTTTATGCCTGATAGATTAGCCTTTGACCACTATCTCACCTGATGGTAAGTGATGATGTGGTCGAAGATGTTGTTCAGGCTAACCTAGATGTACTGGCTCTCAAGGACAGCTGCCGGAACACACCGTTAGGTGCTTGATCTAAGCGCCCGTTGATTATTTTATGTTAATTGTTTTTAAACTTTCACGAATCGTATTATGGAGTCCTGTCAAACATACAGGACAACCTTTCACACATTTAATTGATTCAAATCGTGATCTCTCAGACACGTTGGTCATACCCTCAAAAGCTATTTGTTTCATTGCCGCAACAATTTTAAGTGACAGGATAATATAATCAACCATATTATCTGTTGTTAGGGGAAGTTGTAAAAGTCGTCTACTTCCTCTACAACGTCTGGTGTTGCAATCAGTTGAGTTTGTGCGTGTAACACGACACTTATAAGTTAATTAAGTTTATTACAAGCTCTACATTCAAACAATTTTGTTTGTTAGAAGTTTTGACTGGTGAGATGAAGTCTGCGGCTGTAGTACGGATATGTTCTTTGACACTTTTTCTGGAAAACATTCATATATCACCCACGTTTCTTAATAAGCCGAAAGTGAGGGAGAGTCAGTGAATTATCACGACTTTATAACAATTTAGACTAAATAAATCAAGTACCTAATGAATGTGCAGACACAGTTTGCGTAATTTTGTAAGTAAATATAATCTTACAAAATTTCAATGAACGGGAAAAAAATACCAATCATAACTTACTTTGCCAATCTAAACTATCGTGATAAAAAGTCAAAGTAAGAGTCTGTCATATATTTTTATTAATACATAAACCTTCCTATTGGCTATGACACACTAGGCGTATTTGTAGATAAATTCACCTTCACAATATAATAATATAAATATAACTTTTTACTAATTGAAAACTTAGGCTATACATAAGGGAGTGTAACTAGGAACAATCACATGTGTCACGAAATATACACATAATCACACTAGGGCGACCTTGTCGTGAGATTCAGCCTTTAAAATATTTATCTGTAATTTTGAAGACCTATTTAAATTACCTCATAATTATTTCAAGTAGGTTCCTATACAGCAATTGAAAGGGGCGATGCAGATCACTAAGGTTAGGAGGTTATAATGGAAATTAAAACAATCTGTAAATTAAACGAATTTCAATCTTAATGCGCTCTGCATGTGGTGGTTGTTTGATGGTTATTGTTTTTTTTTTTGCATTTTCGTTTGTCCGAAATGCGCGAAAATATGAGGAAACAATAATTTTTACAAGAAAGCGGTAGCCCGATTTTAAAATTTTGCCACAACCGCTTTATCCAAGAAATTCTGTTACTTGATTTATTTTTTATTAATTATGATAAGCAAGCATTTGACCAGTCTCGCCTGATGGAAAGTGAAGACGCGGTCGACGGTTTCGGAAAATGCTTACCTATGCGATTGCTATTAACATTAGAAATCAACAAAGTGATTAGGTATTAGACATATTCCTGAGATGATTCATGGGGCAACATATTGTATGTTAATAAAAAAAGAATACACCGACTGCACATTAATATGTTGTCGTAGATTTACGCGATTATTACTATTAGTAATTAAATATCTTTAAACGGTTTAAATCGCGTATGTTTATCATACTTTTTGTCTCGACGTGACAGCATTGTAATAAAGATGCCGCCCCGTTTCAAATTCTTATTACGAGTCTTTGCCATCGTAGTTCAACGCGCATGTATGTGTTTGATCCTAGTCTGATTAATATGATGAATTTATAATAATTATTCTTACGTAATCTTAACATATTTTCTTTGTGACACTATCTCACTATTACAAATATTACGACCGTTACTTATAATATAATTCAGTATGTATACAGGCATATACACGAATTCATATTCAGTGTTTAAACAAATTTTATGGATGTGAAATTATTGATCAGGAAAAATTGCATATGTAGGGTAATTTTGCGAGATAATCTGTAGTGAAGCACCTAACGGTATGTTCCATCAGCTGTCTATAAAAACCAGTGATTTTAGGTTAGAATGAATAAAATCTCCGACTGCATCTTCACTCACCATCAGGTGAGATAGTGGTCAATGCTTAGGCTAACATCCATAAAAAATATATTTTATGACAATACAATAAAGGTATATTTAATTCGATTAGAAATATTGAAACTTACCAAAGTATGAAATGTGTCATTCAAGAGACGAATCTTCTCAAAAGGTACGTTGGAAATGAGCGCAATGTTCTCCAGTCCTCGCTTGGACACCAAGCGCTTGGGGAAGTCACCGTACCCTGGCCTAGGACGGTACATCGACTTTCTGTTATGGCTAAAAAAAGTTTAATTAATTAAAAATATTATATTTAATATCATACTTTTCACATCGTAGACTAAAATCAGTCATTGCTGTAAAATCTTGCATAAGTACCTATATGACGATATTCACATGGTGTTAAAGTATTCGAAATTCACTTTGCACCTAAAAAGATATGCTAATCTCGAGGCCGCTAACTAATCTGTTAAAGTCTGTGGCAAACTCAGTACTACTAATAAAAAACAAACAAACTAGCTAATGTTCTAAATACTGCCCAGATTCGAGAAGTTTAACGTTTTTGACACGTAAATAATCTCTGGGTAATTTTAGGACGTTAAAGTTTTGATACATTTATTTGTCTTTACGTCACAGTTATTTTATTCAGAGACTGTTAAATTTTCAATGCTGACAGGTTGTACAAATATTTTTATAAAACGTGTAAATCTTTTGCAAAAAGTCTATACATGAAAATTGCGATTACAAAACAATTACATTATTTCATTGCAAGGAAATGCTGCTTAGATATTTTGATTGTTTTGAGCGTTCTGTTCTTGTTATAAGCTGGAGCAATAGCTTAACGTTTTTCGTAATTTTAAATCTAAATGGAATCCAAATTTATCACATATAATTAAGCTCAACACTTGCAATTAAAATACTCACATGTGTTTATCAAAAGGAGGCTTGTTTTTTCCATTAGCTTCTCTGGTTTTCGGTTCTTCCTCCATTTTACTTTCTTCATGCAATTCAGTATCATTGACATTTAGATTCCAATTATATCTAACCACCACGTCGTCATGTCTTCGTACGTTAAGGCTAGTATTACTTTGAGTGACAATAATTTTTGGCAAGGTCTGAGACAATTTCCTCAGCCGATCAGATCTAGGCTCGGAAGCGATCGAATTTATGCTTTCATGCGATTTCAATTCGTTTACTACTTTATAAATCATTTTTGGCTGTAAAATTTCCTTGGTGATTTCGCCTTTCGGTTCAATAGAAAATTTGGCTTCATTTATTGAGTTTAACTCCAGTTTGATTTCATGTTTTGATTTTAAATCTTGCATTTCTTTATCATTTGATTTACATTCAGATTTAGATTTAATTATTTCGTAATCGGGATCGGACTCTATTTCATCGGAATTTTCACAAACGTTTTCGTCTTTTAAGTATTTTAGACATTCATCGTACAAGTCATTAATTTGGCAGAACTCAGATTTTTTTGGTAGTAGTTTAATTTGTTCTAGATTATATTCAGATGATAGCTGCTCATCTGCTTCATTCAAACATTGTTCTTCGTCTTCTTCATTGAGTTCTAATATTGGTTTATTTATAACAGCATATTCGCCCATTTTATAATAGTTATACAAAAGCGCAGAAAAAGTATTCACTTTGCAAATTCACAGGTTGTCATTTTATCAAAACTATCACTGCAATAAGGTTCTGACGTTATTCAAAAAATATGTTTATTTTAAATGCTTATACTCTTTTTCCTTTACATTGGTCTATTATACTCCATTAATAAACTAAATGTATATGCAAAATAACGTGACATTTATTTTGGTACTATGACACTGTACATCTACATAATTTTAATCACAAAAGAGCGTCAAATATTAGCTGAACTTACATTATCTGATAAGATGAAACTCTTTCTAAACATTGCATAAACACTTCATTATATTTAGACTCAACATTTTTACACATAACATTTTATAATGACGTAAACAAATAAAGTTATGTAATGTTAATAGTGACTGAATCAAATAAGATTTTTTTATTACAAATAACATAGAGGCTGGGCGTGTTTAACAGTATGAGTTTTAATCACAGTCGCATAATGCTCACTCTTACACATTTAATGTGAGAATCCAGAAGAATCCAGATTTTCTCTTACACATATTATAGTCTTAGTAAAGATTGATTTGAATATTTTGATTGATTATTTTTACATATTAATTCATTTGGAAAGATACCAAATAAACGTCACTACATGTCCGTAACTGTATCGTCGATCTAAGCACGAGCTTTGAGCTCTAGTGGCTGAAATAGACTGACACGGTGTAAGGAAATTCAAAGATTAAAATGGTTTATACATACAGCTTAGATTAATGCTAATTTCTCATGTGGATCGTTGTTGTTAACTTTCAAACAGGTGATACGGTGATCAAATACTGGTAAGTATACTCGTATGTATATCTTTTCTAGGCAAATATGTAAATCTACGCAAAAAGCCATTAAGTACTAAATTTTTAGGATTCATATGCTGGTAAATACATTCAGAACCACAGTTTCTAGGGCACAACTAAATCTGGAAAAATATAACTATTCAACGCTAAGAACCGCTACGTTCACGTGAAGTTTTATGAAAATCTGATTTTGTGTATAAATAAATATAACTTGTAATTTGAATTGAAATTATTTTTTTTTGTTCCTTTTGGATTTGCTATTAAATCAGTACTTACTGAAATTTTTATAATTCAACCAAAGTACATGTTTATTATATTGGACTAGGTATTTGCTACAGATATTTGTCACGAAAATATTTCAAATATCAAATTTTTACTTAATTATATTTATCCAAGACACTGCAATTACTTATACTCGTTTGAAATAAAAGGGTAGATTCTGTTTATATTTTGTGACAAAACCAACTTGCCACACAAATGAATCTTATAATTTTAGAAATCTGTTTTCACTATGACTATGCATTAAGTATTGACAACTTCAACTGGAATGATCTGTCAGGAGTACCTACCTACGTTTGTTGAAATTTCACTAGTTCTATTCTTGGAACAAAAGCAACGTGTGTCTGTAAATTACCACAACTACCTGTAAATTACTACATTTACACAAATGAAGTGGTATAAATATATTACTGTTTCAACAAAAGGTTTTATGCGGTGGCTAACTACTAATTAGTTTACTGTAACAAAAGCTAAACCTTATTTAACAATAATAAATCACAATTTCCACAAATCTGTTTTCACTATTATCAAATATAAGACCACAACTACCACACAAACTGCAAAAATCTATGAGTTATTGAAGACACCTGCGAAAGATGCTCAGCGATAACGACAACGTTATCAGTAATGAACGTTATCTCTTATCTGCAGTAATTACGGAGACGAAGCCGGCCGCGACCTTCGTCAGATCTATTGGAACATTCTCAACGAAAACCTTTATGAATAAAAAAACGGAATAAAAATTAATTAAAGCTTCTATATTTTAAAGCGCTCGTAGCAAAGTTTGCTTAGCCGTTCTTAATCGATCAGCTAAGTTAAGCAACGTCCACCGCGGTCAGTAGTTGGATGGGTGACCGCTAGTGACATTACTTGCTTCGTGCTTGGGAGGGCACGTTGAACCGTCGGTCCCGGTTGTTGTCTAACGATGGCAGTCTTTATAGCATGGTGGTAGGGCATTTTGCGAATGCCCGCCTGGCTAGCTACCACCCTCAAGTAGAAAATCTGTCGACCAGCACCTAACAGTTTGTTCCGGCAGCTATTCTTGAGAGCCAGTAATTATAGGTTATAGGTACTCGGTGCCAAATAGCATGGCAATAGATTTCGTATATTTTAGAGTTGTTTATTTGTACCGATGCGTCCTTGTAGGCCCTGTACCACGAAATTATAGCCATACGAGTTTAGCAATAGACCATAATTAGGTTATTATGCGTTCCGTTTGACGTCCGAAGTCCATCATTAGGAGAGTACATCGTTTCCTTTGCCTCGCATGGTCGCTAGATGTCGCTACTTCCGCTTCCTAGACGCGCCTGCAGCGCCCCCTATCATTTCCGGTCTGCAACTAAACTACCTACCCAACACAAGCCGCCATCTTCGACATTGTTGCGTTGTTTTTCGAGCCGAGCAGTCGTTACGAAAAAGTTAAAATATTTATAAATTAGATTTTAATTTTTTGTCGCATGTGTTAAAAAATATTTTATATTAACTTTCGAGATTTAAGTAGAAAGTAAAAATCAAACTGTTTAGTTTCTCTTCCGTTACCTTTAAAAGTGAGTGATAAAGAGGTTATCACGCCTATTGAAAACTCAAGTGAGGATAGTTCTTCGGATTGCTCATCGGATCAAGAAGGGCCACCAAGGAAACGCCAAAAGTGGGCCAATACGCAGGATTTGGAAGAAAGGTTTGACTTATTGTCACAGCAATTGGTGAGTCATTTGAATAGTGTTTTGAAATGCAAAAATTCGCTGCATCTAGGACAGCACCACCTACAATCGTGCAAATACCGTTGTCTAATAACGACAACATGCCACATACTTCCTTTTTGTTGAATTGTTCATATAGTGCCACCAACTTAACTGTGCAGTTCTCGAGGGCGCTATTGGTCAAGGAAATCAACTACAAGCAGTCACAATTTGAGGGAATTTTTTAGTTCTTTTTTCTGCCGCCTGAACAGCTAGGTTGGTCGAACTGTACCTTTAATACCAGGAACAGTTTTTATGTCCACCTTAGTAAAATGCGGGTAGTACCGTCAATCTAAACGTCGCGGTCAAAGAACCGACTGTACCCTGGAAGATCCTTTTACACCTATACGTTGTTTCCAAATGGAACGTAGTTTTGCAGCGTAATCTAATGCATTCTTGGCCCAAAATGAAGCTATAAATTCTTTTAGAAAGTCTGGTCGATTAGTCGGCCTCGGCGGACATTCAGCTTAAGGCGTCCTCTATTTATGAAAAGTTAAACCAGTTTTTTGGTAATGATTCTGATTATAAGGTAGTGTCACACGCCATACTTAAGATAATTTTCAGAAATCGAGCCAAATTGTTTGTCACTGTGTTAAATTGCGCCTTAGGGATATCGTTAAAAAAAAAAAAAAAAAAAAAATTTATAAATATAGGAGATAAGTCCTGGGTAAGATACCTCCTTGCGAGTACTTGTTTGTACCCGGCCAGCTATCGATATATTTACAGAAAATCGTTAGGGTGGATAAATTACAAAAACAAATCTCGTCTACTACTCGCACCCAAGCGAAATTGCCAGAACCCTCGACCTCATCTGCTAACCGAAAGTCATTTCAAGGTGGCCAAATTACCATTATAAATCCAAACAGAACAAGCATTCTGAGGGATTTAATCCCAATAACTCGTCAGCTAAGACAAAGGGGGGAATACAATATAAAACAGAGGGTAGAAGATCGGACATAAAATAAATGAATCCAGAGAGTTTTCAAGCGGCTGTCTGAGACGTTTTCGCCCTTTTCAATCCACCAAAATCAATATGGAAGTTAATAACATGTCTGAGAATACCATTCAACAAGACACCGCCATTAGTTCTCCCAACTTTAGTTGTTTTAGCAAAGTATCAAACTCCAACATCACATTTAATGTCAACTGAAATTCAAAATTTAATTCAGTGAAGTCTTAGAGCCGGCTCCCCTGACACCGTCTTTCATCTCTCCTCTATTCATAATTCCCAAATCCAACGGAAAAAGTTGAATGATTTTAAATCTCAAGGCATTAAATCAACACATGAAGCCTACGCATTTCGATCTGTTTCATCATCATCAAGTGCCCAATTTTCTACAACAAGAAGATTGGATGGTCATGGTAAGTCAGGCCTACTATCATCTGCAACACAGGAGGTTTCTCCGGATCAGCTGTCAAGGTGAACTGCAATAGATGACGTGTCTTCCGTTTGGCCTAGCAGCAGCACCGTGGATTTTCGCCTCAGTATCGAACTGTACCGCAGAAATACTTCGCAGGATAGGGCTACGGATAGTAGTCTATCTAGACGAATATTTGATAGTATCAGAACAGAAATGCACTTGCAGCTCAGGTAAAAATCGCAATATGGAAAAAATGGTAATGACACCAACGAGGCCCATCGTTTTTCTGGGAGTGGCATGGGACAACAAATCAATTCGAAGTTCCTACCCTCAGACAAATACAACGAATTCCTCAGATGTTGCCAGTACGACTCGCGGCTGGCAGAGGAACCTAAAACAGGCACAACGCCTATTAGGACACCTCATCTTTGCAACCTTCATCACCCCCCGGGGAAGGTTGCATTGCCACTTACTGCAGCGACACGGCAACCAACTCAGGAAGTGTCCGCGATCGCAGATTCAGTATCCAGAAGAGGTACGTACATAACTGAATTGGTGGGCGGAGAATATCAGTCAGAAGTCACCAATTCATCCCCAAAGAATGCCCACGAACCACGTCATCACCGACGCGTCGGACATGCAATGGGGAGCCCTTGTGAACAAAGATATGATAAAAGGCCTATGGGAGCAATATCAGACAAAATGGCATTGCAACTTGAAGGAAATTTATGCAGAATACTGCACATTTCGGTTATTAAGCCGCTATATCAGCCAAAGCGATGGAGATTCAAATTGCGACAGTGATTTTCCAGAGCGATAACTGAACAGTCGTGTCCTACATAAAAAAAAACGAAGAAGGAACGCGATCACGGCAACTGCTAGATCTGACTCAACAGCTGTTAAACCTGGTGGATCACCTCAACATGCGTAAAGCGGGCTCTAGCGTGACTATTTGTATATTATAATACCTAACACTGTAACCTAGGACCACAAGTAAATAAGTTTCATATCATTTCATCATTGTGCTTCGCCCTCACCAACCACCGGGTCTATTCAACACCGAAGCCGATCGGACTTTCACGTCGATCTTTCACGGAATCGCGCCAACGCCGAGTGGCATCTCACAGACGAAGAAACGTCGAGACTGTTCAGTGTGACTGGCACACCAGACCTACTGTTTGCATCACAGACGGCTCATGTTATAGCAAACTATGTTTCGCTAGACTTGTCAGACTCTTACGCCTACTTTCACGACGCTTTCAGTAGATCCTGGCATTATCAACTTGCATGGTTGTTCCGGCCGCCCAGCCTTATACCCAGGGTATTAGATCACCTAAATTCAGCCTCAGATCAATACATCCTCGTGGAACGTGCAAGAACCAAGTGGAATGATATCACTATGCTATCACCGGTTCAAGTCGGCAAGTTACACCTAGAAGCCTGGCTTATTTCGGGTGGGATGCCTTGATAGATACGTGGACGCAGGAGGAGTGTCATCATGTTGGAGACAGTCTACAATAAAAACTTATGCCCCTATTTGGAGCTAGGAGTTGGTTAGGGTTAGATTTTGCCAAGAAAATAGCATTAATTTTCGTATACCAGAACCAGCAAATGTAGCTAGGTACCTCGGTTACCTATTTTAACTGATAGTCTCTCTTGCCGATCAATTCTCGTTCATAAATCGGTTATTTCATCCGTTTGTGAAACGATATCTGTTTGTAAAATTTCTGCAAATCCAATCGTAAAACACACATTGAAAGCCATTGCTATTTTGATTACGTCGTTAAAAAAGTACTATATAAATTTGAATAGTTTGTATTAAGTGTCCAGACACACTGCAACTATTTTATTATTATCTTCAGGTTGTTGAGTAAACAATTTTACTCTTTTGATACTAACAGTCAACATTTTATAGATAACATGGATTCTATTACCTTGCACCCCGTTTTTGGGTCGAGAACTGACTCATCCTCATATTAACAATCCAGTTGGACCTTTTTTATCCGCACCTGATAAAAGCATCGATGCAGTATATTGGTTACGCACTCTAATAAATATGACACAAGAAACCCGGGGAAATATAACTAGTTTATTCTTAGCAACTAGAAGCCCTACTAGGCCAGCTACTGCACCTAGGATTGGTGCGAAGAAGCTTCTGGCTGAGGCTGGTATTCATGCGTCAGTTGGTATTTGTAGAACAGCGGTCTTATCTTCAAACTGGGTAGAAAATTACCATATTAATGATATTCTATCTAAAGCCAATTGACATCACCAATGTACTTTCAAAAAGTTTTAAACTCTAATAGAGAAATAACTTCTGAAGAATCTCTGTTATAGTATTTTCAGCCTGATTCATAATACTTATAGGACAATATATGTTCATTTATAACTGGAACTTTAGTCAATATGCAATTAAGTTTCCATTATATTACGTTCAATCACATTGTTGCGTTTTAATTTAATATTACCAAAGATACAAGCCACCAGGAGATAACAAACACTCTCTCATAATGGACTTCGGACGTCAAACGGAACGCATAATATAAAAATTTTACCTTCAAATAAAATTTGTATTATGCTTCCAATGACGTCCGAAGTCCCAGTAATGTCTTCCTGGTGCTATGGCATTATGAGCGGAACAATGTCGAAGATGGCGGCTTGTGTTGGGTAGGTAGTTTAGTTGCAGACCGGAAATGATAGGGGGCGCTGCAGGCGCGTCTAGGAAGCGGAAGTAGCGACATCTAGCGACCATGCGAGGCAAAGGAAACGATGTACTCTCCTAATGATGGACTTCGGACGTCATTGGAAGCATAATACAAATTTTATTTGAAGGTAAAATTTTTATATTATATTACATTATATTTAGTATCAACACTGCACCCGTGCGAAGCCGGGGCGGGTCGCTAGTCAACTATATAAATTTAATAAACTGTACAACAATGTCTTACTTGAGAAAATGTCAACGTTAAGGGACGTGAAATGTATGGTTAGAGAAAGATGTTTCAGAATCTCCCACTTCGAACACGACACGACTCAAATAGACGCAACATTTTGACGCGCTCTAACCGAATCATTATGTTAGCTATTTAGCACGCTATAAGCGTTATTTGCTTTATATTAACATGTATTATGCGTCATTGTTCAGTTTCCTATTTTATTCGCAGTTTTTAACAAACATACTATTTTATATTCAAATTCAAATGATTTTATTGCTTTATATGGTGATAAGTCGAGCAAGCGATCTACCTTGTTGAATCTAGTAAGCATGGCTAATGCCAGGTCACTTGCAGCCAGGCAACAAAGCAAATGACATAAGTTTTTTTTTTTTTTATTGTATAAATCTACACTCCACAGACTCCAGGGTCCGTGACTTTTTTTTAAATTATGACCATATTTTATTTACAAACTAGATACTTACAATATATAGGAAACATGCAACATTCTAACAGAGAACAGTGTTAAAAGAATAGTTTTTTTTTCCGATAAATGTCATTAGCACTTGCATCCAGAGCAGACTAGTGTCCTCTAGCAGCACCCGTTCACGAGTTGACGCATGTGCCAGCCATCGCCTTCCTCAACCATTTTTGAGGGAAGATGGCGACCCGACACACAACACCGCCGCTAGACAACACCTTTATGTGAGCTTGACCGCTCTAGATACCCGTCCCAACGATTACAATTTGGGATTACCCTACTTTTTTGTGTCATTCCCCCACGTCACATTGTAACAGGGTCTCCATTACCACGCTGTTTCGATCATGAAATGACATAAGTTGGCATTGTACTGGACCACTATGGCCTAGTTATGAATGAATTTCTATTGTTATCATTATCGCCGATGCCAATGGGTTAATATATACATATCTACATAGGATTATTACTACATAGGAGGTTGACTTTGTTGTAGCAAATATTAACAGGCGACTAAAGGTAGATTTATTGTGATGACCTCAAAATAAATCAGCAAAGACCGTTACACTTCATGACTTTGATTTGATATTTTTTTCTTTATAACAAAACTGGACACTGTACTGTTGTATAGCATACACGAACATTTGTTTGCTGGTAAACAAAACAGTAAACACCTTATCATGTTGCGCCATGAAAGTACTGCGCACGATCTGATATACAAACAATTTTTTAAAGGTGAAAATCTTAAAACTCTATAGTCATCCTGGATACTGTATACCCGATCTAGGACCTTATGATATACCAGAGGAGGCTGTCGAAGAGTAGGTAAAACATATTTTCAAGGTCACCACGGACACAACATATACACGCAGGCCAGATGTGCTCTAATTTTAGTCAATGTTAGTTTATTTGCATATAAAAGCCTTTTTTATGTTTTTGTGATGGGACAAGCTCGAGGCCTAGCACTGTTAAGCGGACTAACCTCTGCCCATAACAGATGCATTTCATTACAAGTCACGAATTGCACTGCGCCCGTCACTTTGAGACATGGATGTTAAGACCCGTGCCTGTAATTTTACTGGCTCTCAAGAACTACTGCTGGAACACACGGCTCGGCGTATTATTATATGTTCTATGGCTCGACCATCATTGTTTCACACGTTCGCGTTGTTATAGCAATTAAACAGTACACCCATAGGCTTAGGATTGAGTGTAGCGAAAAAATCCTACGTCTATGAGTATACCTACATTTTTTAACCATTTCTAGAATATTTTATGATTATTTCAAAAATTTTATAGCGTAGTCGAATCGCATTGTATACAGGATTATAGGAACTCGAGTAGCGAACGCATTGCAGTTGCTCGTTTCCTCATTCGATGTAAGTAATATTCCCTTAGGTACACGTGAAATAAAGATCAGTGCTGGCTAACAATTGGCATTATGCTGATCTGGGACCAATTTGTGACCATAACCGTATTAACTTTAATGTTACCGCATTATTTCGTTTCTAAAATTGGGTTCGTAAAAATTTTAAAACTTCAGAAATATTTAAGAGAAAGCTGGCAAAAGCACGTGCTAAATAATATAGGATAATTTATTCCCTTATTACAGTACCAGTGCCTGCCTCCAGCTGCAGCTGATCACTGTCACTCACACTACAATTTAAATTTCGACATGCAAAACTAACGATAGGTATAGATCGTGAACTATTTGTAACACTTCTTCAGTTCTTGCATAGGTTAAGCACTGGATGGTTCTCGATAGTTGAAACCCATCTTCCCTTGTCGTATTAATTATTTATTAATTAATTAAGGAGCATTTAAGGGCAGTCTAAAATAATGATATCTATTGAAAAATCTGCCATAGCTCAACACTTTCTGGAGTCTGGTTCTAACCACAGGATTGAGTAACACAACCCACAGGTATTCTCGACAGAACGCTACTACTTACCGAGAATAGTAAGAGAAGCGATAAAAAAAACAACATAACTTTAACAACAGAAACTTTAATAGGGAAGATGGGTTTCAACTGTCGAGAACTTGGAATTCAGTGGTTAACCTATGCAAGAGCCGAAGAAGTGTTCCAAATAGTTCACGATCTGATATTGTTAGTTTTGCATGTCGAAATTAAATAGAGGTGTGAGTGACAGTGACAATAATAGCATCCCCTTGCCGAAAAAACGTACAAGAAAGAGGGTAAACCAGTTCGTCTGCTCTTAGTGCCTACCATCCACTTGCATAGACTTCAGTTTACTCGTGATCATGGCGCTTGCAACAGTGCCGAAATATCAAGAGCCCAAAAACAATTAAACACATGGTAAATATCTCGTTTCTAATAAGAACTATAGTTTAAATGACCGTGACAGTTTAAAAATCATATCTAGCCGATCAGTCTGATATTATATTGCCATAAGCCCAAGCACAAACATTTCGATAGTCCGTAACGTTATCGTATCGAGTTCACCGCCCGTTTACGCAGGAGGCAATGGTTGACAGTACGACGCATCGTTTGCTGGCTAACGTGAACTCGATAGGATTACAAAAATGACGTCATCCAGCGTAAATCACAACAATCATACCTTTTTTCTAAGACCTAACAACTCATTCGAAAAGAGGTTTTAAGTCTTATTTTGCCTATAAAAGTTCCTCTCACTGAGCAAGTAATATTAAGAGTTGGCACGGACCTTGTTGATTTGAAACTCAGATTTGAAGTTATTTTATACCAACCATTACAAATGAAAACTATATTTCCAACACAATAATAGTGACATTTGTGAGTGTTGTACTACTGATTCCCTAAAATCGATTAGTTACAATGAAATCGATTCCATTATAATCGATATAGGAAAAAATGGTAAAAAGGTTAGGTTTATAAAATATATGTTAAGGAAATATAAAATAAAACAAATATTTCACACAGATTTATTAATTTATTCAAAATCATCAAAATATTTTATCGTGCGATATATCTTCGCTAGTATCGAAAACCGTATTATTGGGGTATGTATACATAGTTCCAAAGTAATTTGTGTACTAGAACATTTTTACCATACATATTTTTCATTGTACATAACAGTTTTCAATATATAATACTTATTTTCTAACTGTCGTATATGTAAAAGTAAAAAATACTGCACGTAAGTTGCACTAGTAAACTTGTCATCAACTGTTAACAATTATTATTATTTGTAGTTCAATCATAAAATGTAGTATTTCTGACGCACCTTTTTTAATTATATATAGACTGTTGACTTTTAAAAACTTTTTTGGTGTAGGTAGTTGAATTATTTAGATATTTAATTTAATCTTGCAGCTGATCTATTTCATTTGTATTGCAAGAAGCTTCCTCTGCACTGATTTGTTTTATTTATCGATTCAATTAATATTTTTCTGCGTAACATATGCATATCTGAAATTACAAAAATAGTTTATTTAACTGCACTCGAAAGTTGGTTAATTTTAAAATCAAACAATGTATAGTATTATAAGTATTTAAATAATTGGGATTGTATGTTGATACACATGTTGATTTTTATATAGTATTGAGGTGACATAGTACCTTAAATTCCATGCCATAGCTCTATCGATTCAGCATTTACTTTGAAAGTATATAAGCGACGGAGTTTTGTTTAAATGAACTGAAAAAAAACAACTCAGATTATTATCACAAGCATAGATATGACGTTATTTACGCTATTTATTAATAATTGTATAATATTTAGGTTGATTTTCATATGTTACATAATAAATATTGCTCTAGCCGTACAGTTAGCAAGTACTGTGCCAGTTATGTAGAGAAAAAATGATAATACCTGGTGTTTCAAAATGCTTTTGAGCTAAAGATGTAAATAACAGTCCCTAAAATACACATGTTAAGTTTCGTGGCATAATAAAACATTCCGCGTGATGGTTTATGATCACCAGCTTCGAATATGATATTTCCTAACTTATTGACACTATGAAAAAGTATATGTACCCATACCACTGACATTATAAAAAATCGATACTTCAAAGGTATCGATACTTTCCTTGAGCAACACTAAACTTACTTTACGTTACGTAAATATTTGTAATTTATATACAAATATATGTAAGTACATCAATTTGCATGATAACACATACCTACTTAAATTACAATAAAAACCAAGCGATCATTACGCTCTGAAACAATAATGTAATTTCAATGACATATTTTCATCAACTCACCGGTTCTGGATCTCATGGAAATCTATTGTTTAAACATTTTTATTTGTGTTTCGACACCACAGACTTCGCATTTTCTTTGCGATTTCCGTATTGTATTGATGTTCACTATGAAATATTAAAATTTTTGAATAAAATGTATTTGAGGTGATATATTTACTAAGTGCCATGACATACATTATGACATAGAGAAATGTAATATACCGGGAACAATATATATATAGTCTATAGCCATGACAGTCCAGTTGAGTTGTCAAGGTGACAATGACTCGTATCGTATTTGGTAATTTTGGACAGAAATCGGTACACCTGCAATACTTTACCTTATTTTAAGGTTGGTGACGCTGGACTGGTTCCTCTATGATTGATATTCGTCAAATTTAGCTTTTTATTTAGTGAGAACCAAACATATTTTTTTCCGGTATGTTACTTTTCTCTATGCGTTACTTGCTCAGTGAACAAAATTTTATTGTAACATCATTAGAGGTATTAAAACAAAACATTATATATAAATTATGAGCTATAAATTCTCAAGCCAAGAATCTACGCCACTGATAATTTACTATATGAATTACAAACAGCAACTATTACACCTTTAAACAGAGGAAGGAGTTTCAAGAAACCCTGAAGGGCCGCCAGCCGGCGTGAAGTGTATTTTGCGCTAAATTTTATGGTGTTTCAGCAGAAAAATAGGCTATTGAGTTCAAGCAGTGCATTCTTTAAGTTCTAATTGTTCACAAAAGGTGATTCCCGACAGAACTTTCGTCTCCAGCGGTATTTTACCGTCTGTTCTGGGAAAGAAGAATGCTGTGAAAACCTGGAGTGCGTAGTAATGTACCTACCTAACAGTTTTGCAAAGACAAACCACGTAGCATTTCATGAATGCGCCTTTACTACAAATCGAGAGTGCTGTGACTTGTAACCGTCTAGGCTTAGTGTTGTTTTAAGTTCATATTAATTTTAGGATAATTAAAGCGTTTATTTTGTATTAGTCAGCTTATGGTTGGTTTTTTTTTTGGATTATGATTGTGTCTGTTATTACATTACCAAAAATAAAGAAATTACTTAACTGTTGGTGTAGTTTTGTCTTTTTATTCATCTACTTTTCTTTATTTTTAAGGAATAGTGTGGCAAACGAGCATGATATCGAACTTACCTAGCCTATAAGATCAGAGGGGGAACAAAAATGCTTCTTACGGCCCTGCTATGAGTTCGCCACCCAATAGTCTTTTATGCGCCACCAATAGAAGCACACACTGATCCATCTCATCATCACTGTTGTATGCTCAATGCGTGGCAACATCCCACTCACACCGACCTTAGTAGTGGCATGCTGCCACGAATTTTGTCTTAGTCGCGTTTCACAACATCCAACGAGATATCCTATTATCCCTAACCCGCGAACTGTTCGTTATATAGGTACCAATAAATGAAACGCACAATTGCACTTCGTTTATTTTTATTAAGAACCAAAAGTCCAATAACACAGCTTCTACGTTTCACATTAAAATCTTCTTCTTCGTAGTGGTTAGAATGTTGGCGTGAGCATGGTCATCACCTCAGAGTTCGTAGGTAGTTAGTCTGACAATCCGTTGCCATTCCTTTCGTGTCGCTGCCTGTGTTCTTCTGGTGCATTTGTTGACAGCTTTGGTTGATCTTGAAATCTTGAATGCATAGGTGATCTTCTTTGAGCCTTATTGTTTTCAATTTGACCATGCACAATGAAGAATTTCATAGCAACATTATTGCGCCGCAAGACATATCCAACGAGCGAAATTGGTGTAAATGTGGGCTGGAACGGTGGAATATGGACGCTGTTTGATGCAGAGTTTTGGAAAATGTCCTGAATTGGGTTCATCGTACATTAGCATCACTTCCCTCCAGTGCCATAAATTAATAAATACCTATTTTGCGCCTGGTAAACGACATGGTACAACACTACTTTTAATCTTGCTGCCATGTTTGTAACTCTTTTCATAGGTAAATTATGAATGAACAAACACAATAATAACATGAATTTTCAAAGTTTTACCACAATTGAATACTTTACGTCAGCCATCTGACTGAAAATATCTCAGTGACATGACATTCGTAGATTTTTGACAGATTCTCGATAGCCAGCCTTCGAGCTTACGTTAGAATTAGGTTCGTGCTCGCAATTTCATACAAAACTTTTTACGTGACAAAACATTCACGTTAAAATCTCGACACGTTAGTTGTCAAAACCTTTTTTTCTGTCAAAATTTAGTTCCTTTTACGCACTGTAGAGGCGCTGATCAAATCCTATACAAAATGGTGACATTTCGATACGTTTACGAAACGTTTACGATTTCGCAAGTTATTCGTGCTTGGGCTACAATGCTTACGAATAGATAGCATACCTAGTTTCATGATAATGGAATTAGAACAAATGAAGATAGGTGATATTCAGATCATTACATTTTATTTCTGTCAGCTGGTTCCGACTAACGTTGTGCTGCCTGACCTAAACCATCCAAGTAGCAACTGATTACAACAAAATTCAGCAGAATCCGTCCAATTAATATACACGCTTAGTGAAGTTCAGGTCGGCCTAATAACACCTTGTTAATTGAAAAGTGAAAACTGTCCAGTCAGGACTCACTCTTTTCGATTTCTTCATTGCAACAGCCCGTAAAAGAAAAATATGTTTGTCTGTTTTGATTTCACAGTTTTTACCCTATATTTAGTATCGCCGGTTTCAGTATTTATTGGATAAGGAATAGTTTTTAATATACTCAAATATAGGGTTCCTAACCAGCTCATATATTGTTATTTGTTGTTATTAGTAGTAGTAATATTAGCTGAAAATGAAAAGGCCACGGGGTCGCTCACCTACCCGTTGGTCCGACCAAATTAAGGCCATAACGGGACTTACCCTCCCTAACGCCCTGAGGCAAGCCGAGGACAGAATGGTGTGGAAGCAGCTGGTAAACGTCTCCGTTGAAACATTTCAAGACGGGCACGACCTTCAGACATGAAGAATACGACGAAGAAGAATATTAGCTGTGTAGTGTACCCGCTCCTTATCAGTTATTAAAGATGCAAGAGCACTACTCGTTCAATACAATACAAAATTCTTTAGTAAAACAATAAAAATATTACAAACAATTTAAAACATTCGATTGGACAATGGGCGGCTTTATCGCTTATGCAATTTCTTACAGGCAATCCTGCAAAGAGAGGATTTACAATATTTCGGTTTAGAGTGTCCAAAAAGAAAATAAAAAAGTGATAATAAACATATGTGTACATATACACATATAATATACTCGTATAGCATGCCCAAGTGTGGGTGTTGTAGCAATGAAATCTGTGAGCGGCTTATTGTCAGCAGTGAACGTTCTGGCTGATATAGTGTGTTATGTACAAAACAACACATAAATATGTTTAAGTATGTTGTAGCGTGCCTATGCATGCAAAGTTACATTATGTTACATTAAAATGGCGTAGTATTTTCTCTTTGTCGACTTCTATGTCATTTAATTGGGGAACATAGCAAATGTTATAATCTTGATATTTTTTTTTTTATGCCTGATAGGTTAGCCTTTGACCACTATCTCACCTGATGGTAAGTGATGATGTGGTCGAAGATGTTGTTCAGACTTACCTAGAATTACTGGCTCTCAAGGACAGCTGCCGGAACACACTGTTAGGGGTTTGGCGACAGATTTTCTACTTGAGGGTGGTAGCTAGCCAGACGGGCATTCGCAAATTGCCCTACCACCATGCTATAACGACTGCCATCCTAAGATAACAACCGGGACCGACGGCTTAACGTGCCCTCCGAAGCACGGAAGCGCTCGGTAGTAATGTCACTAGCGGTCACCCATCCAACTCATGACCGCGGGCGACGTTGCTTAACTTTGCTGATCGGTTAAGAACAGCTAAGTAAACTTCGCTACGAGCGCTTTCGCGCTCACAAGCCTTCACACTTATAAATGATATTATAAGTGTGAAGGCTTGTGTGTGCATGTGTGTTTTACTACTACACCTATGTAATTTTTTTTTATAAAATTTGTTAATATATGTAAAATTGTAGTGTGTGTTAAAGTGTTGTGTTGTAAATATTATTGGCCATAGAATATGTAAAACAATGGGTAAGTTCTTAATACTCTTTGATTAGAGTTTGTTGATTTGTGTACAGAATCTAGTATTTCTGCTTAAATGTTTTGCTGTTTAAAAATAACTTTAACATATCTTGTGATAACATTAAATTAATATTTTAGAATAAACATATATACCACCTTGTGATTATCCGTGTAGAATTGAAGCTTGTGAATAATTCTTTTGATTGGACCATGTGGCGTTTATGATGTCATATATCGGCTTAGTAGGACAATTAGGCAGAATTGTAACTATATGTATATATTCATATATTATTTATAAAATACAAAGTCCCCTATAACGGGTATACGGTTAAAGTAATAAAATTGGAGCACAAATTTTCGGCTCTAACGAGTATGTTCCGGTGGCCAAGTGGAATCCGGTTCCGGAATTTAGGTATCCAAAATAGGAAGACGCCGGGTTGGCTGACAAAAAAATTGCGCTCGAATAATTTGTAAACATAATATAAAATATAAAATAAAGTCAAGTAAAGAATAAAATAAAAACCAAAATAAAAATTAACCATTTATTACAAGAAATCAAAACAAATATCAAAAAATAATTTACAACAGAAGTTAAAGTTTTAAAAAATCACAACAATTGACATCATCTGTCTAAATCACCCTATTAATACGAGTAGGTTTATCTATCCTTGTATCCTCTATGTACTCTATTTAACTTTGAATATAATATTATAATGTTATTATATACTAAGGCGTACTTGTGCACAAATTTATGAAGGTTATGAAATAATGTACGCATTCCCCATCATTTCCCGGGGGTATCGTAAACACGGACTAAGGAAATACAAGAAAACGTCAGCAGGCTGTTAAATCCCTCCCTAGTCTCCCTCTCCCCTCCCCTCTATTGCACGTAGAGGCCCTCGCCTAAGCTGTCATTCGGCATGTTTTGGACATCAATCCAATCCTTATAATTAAAACGTAACGCTTAGCTACTTACATTGTTTAAATTTTTTTGAGTTATCGTACGTTTAATATTTTGATTGCGAATGTAGATAATATTTGTAACATTATTGATTGAACGAAGCAAAGAACTGCATAGCACATAGGGAATCTCATTTATAAGATCTTGGAAGATAACGATCAGTTCTATACTCAAAACAAGCAGAAATATTATTTTGAGTATAATAAAATGTGGGTAGTCAAATCATTTCACATTTAAATATGAGTTAAATCGGTGGAGAGAAAATTTGGTTCATATTTGAACCTTCTTTCTTGCGACTTCAAAGTTTAAAGAAAACCAAAATCTGTGTTACTTGATTTGCAAGACCTCACTTTTAGTTCTGTTTGCTCATTGCTTTTAATACTTAACAATATCGGTTTACTATTTTATAGTGTCTTAAAACTATTATTTTGGCAAGTCTCTGGAACTAGTTTTTTTTATTTTGTATTAACAGCCGAAGTAAAGGTTTGAAGCAAAGCAAATGGCGGCAGTGAAGTAAGCCGCAACACGCTGCGCAGTACCAATATAGTTTAAAGAAGTCAAGACACACAATAACCTTTAGGTAGTATATCTTTGCAAAAACAGCCTGCAGCGCACTTCACACACGCCAAAGATTGCATCGAACTATAAAAATATTGATTATATTATATTGTGTCACTTTTTAAACGTTGCTGATGTCTTTAGTGTTTGCACCAAGTCTGAAATCATAAAATAAAAACACATTAAATTTATGCTAGAGCAAATAGAATTATAAAACGTTTATACATGTATTTAAACTATTATCATATCTTATGGTAATTAAAAAGTTATTTTCTAAGATGGTAGCAGACTAATCTTTGAATGGAAATCGGCCTTCAAATACAGCTGTTGGAAGACACCGTCTGGTGCTTGGCGACAGAATTCCTAATTGAATGTGGTAGCTAGCCAGGCGGGCATTCGCAAAATGCCCTACTTCCATGCTATAACGACTGCCATCCTAAGACGACAACCGGGACTGACGGCTTAACGTGCCCTCCGAAGCACGTGCACGCTCAATAGTAATGTCATTAGTGGTCACCCATCCAACTCATGAGCGCGGCGGACGTTGCTTAACTTTGCTGATTGTTTAAGATCAGCTAAGCAAACTTCGCTACGAGCGCTTCAAAAATTTAAATGTGTTAGCTTATAATTTATTTTTGTTAATGGCACTTGGATATCAATATTCGTATGCCTTGCTTTTGCAGGTAGGAAAATAAGCGATCAAACGGGACATAAACAAAGTTTGCTGATATTTGTATCAAAACGTGAAATAAAAAGCACGCTATAAGCTGCGTTTTCAGATCTGATGAAGCACGGCGCACAATTTAACTGAATCAAGTAAAAACCGTGCTACTATCATTCTGTCCCTTTAATAGTATGGCAAACTGGTGCGAGAAAATGGTAGTATGATAGGAGCATGGTTATATTTGGCTTCACTTGTATCGTGCGCCCTGCTCTATCTGAACTCCTCTTTTATCTACGGCTGTATTATAAACCTAGCGGTGCAGTGAGTGAGAGCAAGTGTACTGATATAGTTATGAAAAGTGATGCCATATATGTTAAATGATAATTAAATTATGTTATAAAGCATCAAAAGTGCGCCAAATGAGCAGAATGCCACTACTCACGTGGATGTGAGTAGGGTGTTGTGGGTAATGGTATTAGACGCACAACAGGGCTGTATACCAGGTCCCTGCCAGGGTTTCATACAATTCGTTCTTGTGTTTCGTCAAGCATTTTGTATGACAACCATGCTCAGTGAATGGCAATAGGCTCGCCCCCTTTTATATGGGACCAATACCCAATTGGCAAAACTTGGGTGTTTACAAATCTCTGACTATACACTTTCAGGGAATACAGGCGTGATATGTATTTATGTATAAAGCATCATACCCTTTCATCAGCATGCATTTTGTATGAGGATATATTTATTTCGGCTACACGTCCGTGGTGTACCTGCAAAGCCATTCAAGCGAAACCTTGTCATCTGTTAGTATTTTTCAACACACTAGCTCGTAATGGGCCTTTAAATGCACCGATTTTAGTGTCATAATGTAGCCTATTACGCACTCGTGCTTTTTTTCTACTTTACCGCACTTGTGTTTTAAATAGAAAAAAAAACAACGTTTCCACACTTCTCACCAAGGAGATTCTTGTTTGTTTCATTCGTATACAAACAAACCAAAGAGTTTTTTACCCACTGAAGTAGAACTTTAGAAGATTTCATTATAAACCTTCTTAATCAGGTTATTATTGCGATCAAAAAGATAAGGTAAATATTTTTGTATAGAAATTTCGTATTTGTTCCTCGCAAGTGTGTTGAAAAACGTCATATGACATACGTGCGCTTTGATAATTACAGCCTCTGCTTTCTTGTAGCAATATCGCCTCGGCTGTAATTTTCAACTTACCACACTTATATCATAAAGCACTTATATATAATTAATAAAATGAATAGGTGTGGTGTTTTATAAAGCAGCAAACATTACTAAAAGCTAGCATAATGTATGATTAAATTTGTACACAATTAGGAAAACAAACTCAGTTATGTTAGATGCACACGTTACCAAGTCAATATATGACAATTGCACAATGACTTATCAAAAGAATGTTTAGATTAAAAAAGAAAATAAAGATATATTAAATAAAGAAATAGTAAATATTAATAGCTGTGAAGATTATTTGAAGGGCGATAAAATATATTATTCACCTATCTCGTGGGGCGACGACCTCCTCGTCTGATTCAAAGTCGTACATATTTTCTTGCGCGTAGCTGCGGTTGGCAAAACCTCCCATGTCCACTGGAAAATAACATTTAAAAGTTACAATACTGTTGAAGTTATTGCTGAGAAGCTTGTCGATTACTCAACGATGTCTCCACGTGTTGTGATGTGATCAACTACGGCATACAGACTTAACTAAGAGATGCCATAATTTTTTTTTTTTTATTAATAAATGTTGCACACTACATACTCGTGGTCCGTACTCTTATTTGATTACTAATTTTTTTTTGTTACATATAATAATTTTCTCAAATACTATTAGAACCTTTTTTTATGTGATGTTGATGGAACAAGCACGAGGCCCAACTGCTGTTAAGCAGAGTTACTATTAACTCCCCTATAACAGATACATTTCGTCCTAACGAACTGTATTGCGCCCGTTGCATTAAGACATGCAGTTGTTAAGTCTCATGTGCCTGTAATTTATTTGGCTCTCAAGGACTTCTGCTTGAAAACACTGTTAGGTACTTGGCGACAGATTTGTTATAAACAACGGTTGATATATGGTGACAGATTTCTATTAGGCCTGGCAAGTCAAGCATTTGCTAAATGCCCATGAGGTTCGAAGAAGTTAAAAGCTCAAACCGAAGGTAGTCAAGATTGCTACTGGCCCGTTACTGCTTTAAAGTTTTTTTTTTATGTTATTGGGACGGAACAAGCTCGAGGCCCACCTGAAGTTAAGTGGACTAACCTCTGCCTATAACAGATGCATTTCATCACAAATCACGAATTGCACTGCGGCCGTCTCCTTGAGACATAGTCATTAAGTCCCATGTGCCTGTAATTTCTCTGGCTCTCAAGGAAAGCTGCCGGAACACACCGTTAGGTGCTAGACGACAGATTTTCTACTTGAGGTTTTGCACATGCGTGCATGTAAGTGGGAGCTTACACGCATGCGTGCAAAACCGTTTCTTATAGAAGTACCGCAAGGAGTACCGCTTAAGATTTGAATACTTCATATTTGCTACTCCTAAACATTTGTGTTATATAATTATGTAAGGTTGATCAGAAATTTATGTTCTACAAGATAGTGGACTTGGAAATTTACTTGTGCCACATTGATAACAATGATATTAATATATATTAATTTACAAACATGCCTATATATTAATTAATAGTTAATACATGATAATAATGCCCCGTGAGGTGCCGGACTAGAATGTCACCCCCCGGAGTATTTGACCTTCCGGTAAAATACCGGAAGGAGGGCAGCAGCGCCTTCTGAGGAACAACTTACAAGAGGACAACAATCTTAAACTGCGATCCCCAAGACGCCTGCCAAGCGTGGGTATTATGGCAAACCCCCTTTAATAGGGGAGGTTGTGTTCAGCAGTGGACAATCCTGCTGATACATTACAGTACATGATAATGATGATAGGAAATTACTTATAGCTATACATTATTAACATTTTGATTATATATACCAAATCAACTCTTTTTGAACATAGTAATATATAAGATTATCGTACAAGCTGTAAAAATAGTGCACATGTCAATACATAAACAATGATAGCTGCAGCCGTTATCGAACACTGGTCGATGTTCCAAAAATATTTTAAAAGTGTCGTTTAATTATCCGTGAATAGATAAAAATATCACTATTAGGTATATTACATAACGTAAAGAATAACAGAATCAACTTCTATAACTGAAAATTTTGAAATATCTTGTTAAAGTCAGCACCATGCTGATTTAAAACATTCTGATCTCGCATTTTCATGGTTCGACTTTATTATTTCATACTATGCAGCGTTAGACGTCGGTTCTCTTATTATTTCTCGCATTTGTGGGACATAATGCTTACAAGATCGATTTCCACTCACCCACCATACTGATCGCCACGTCTTCGAGGCATAAATACTCTTATATTATATATATTTCTCAGTTATTTGAAGTTATGTAACTTAAAAATTTAACGGATTGATAAGTTTTCAATGAGACCAACTTGAAAAAATAATCATGGAGATTGAATAAACCAGTAAAAAGTTATGCTTTGTCATACATTAAAAAAATATACACATACACTTAAGAACCTTTCTAATTTTTTTAGAAGTTAGTTAAAATAATATTAGAGCCTTCTTTAATCTTATTCCTTCCTCACGATTCTTGAACAACTCTTTCTGTCCTGGCATGTCATCCATAAGCTATTCAGAATCTCTTACAACGAACCAAAACGCTGACAGTTCCTACCTCTGTCGTGTAACTATGTCTGCCAGAGTTAAACGACAGAATTAATGCCAACGAACGTTGTTCTTTGTAGCTATGACCCTGGCTCTCTCAAGCAGGTCGTGAAAGAGTATATACTATAGGCATCGTGGCGATTAGCAACAGACAATCAAGCATAGCAATATCTGTCTGTTGCTAATAAATAAATAAGCTTATAAAATACGTATATATATTTAGATACCTCTAGCGGAGTCCTCTTCATGCCATTTATATTCGTTCTCAGCGTAGAGTGGCGGGAGAGTCTGGTGAGGGGTGGGGTATAGATCCAGGTGTCGTTTCTCGTTGTGAAGGCTGTCTGTGTCTGAGTAAGTTTTCATTCTGAAACAGTTTGAAGATCAGGATGAATAAAAAATCTTAATACTACATTAACCCTTTACAACAGTATCAATTCTAAGGTGTAGGACGCTCATATCTTTGCTATGAAAGCATATTGTTTCCGTATAGGTGTTCCACAAGGTTCAACTTTGAGCTCATTACTTATTGTGGTCTATGTAAATTATCACCTTTTTGCGTACCTTCCTAAAAATTGGCATATCATGATATTTTAAAATTTGTTGCTGATAGGCTAGCCTTTTCCCACTATATTACCTCTTGAAAATATTAAACCGGCTAAACTACAGAATAAAAAGGACGCTAAACTTAAAATCAGAACTGGCTATCTCTCAAAGCAACTGCTTGAACGCGTCATTAGGGGCTTAGCTTAATTTTATACTGGCATAACATGCCCCACAGAGAAATATATTACGTTATCTTTTCTGTGATATGCCCTACCACCGTACGGTGAAACCTACGCCCGGGGTACATCAAACAGTGGACCGGCTGCTCGTCAGTATATAGTTAAAGCCACTGCGTCGACTCCGTTTAATTATGCTGTCAGTTTAGACCGTCCACTTGCTGTGTGGCTTACCTAGTGTAGTCCTCAAAGCAGCTAAATCTCCACAGCACGAACGCCAGCATCATCATGGAGATAACGACTCCTCCAGCGATGACCAGCCATGCAGTCATGGCGGAGCTATCCGGGGGGTAGAACTCCTGGAAAATACATTATGGATGTGTTGAAATAATGGGACTAGTTATAGTTACCACTCGGGCCATTCTATATTCTCCCATTGGGTGATTGAAATGTTCCAAATAAGTAGCATGCTTACTCACGTTGATGTATTAATTAGGTGTTTCTGTTCTATGTTTAAGGGTATCTTTATGTAGTTTTTAATTTCTTTCTTTAAAGTTTTAAATACAAACCGACTCCGGCTCAAGTGGGTCGCTGCCGATTTATTATGGCCAAATGGGGTTACTCTGACGTAGGAACCCAATGTAGTTGTGGCGCTACGCAGGACATGCGTCATCGACGCGTCTCCATCAGGAATGTAGCGAAAATTAAGATGAAAGAAAAAAAAAATCCCTGACATCTCCCTCGGTGGTAAGTGAAGTTTTCAAGCAGTGATGATGATTAATTCAGTTGCAATGGTTATGGACTGCGAGTAGTCTATATCGCCAAGCCAGGCAACTTACGGTGTGTTACGGCAGCTGTCCTTGAGAGCCAGTAACTTTAGATTAAGCCTGTTCGAACACCTTCGACCTCAGCACGCTTTTCTATATATTTTTCACTATAGTGCGCTATGGTATACCTATAATTATGTGACATTCACATTAGGTAGATAGGTAGGCAGGTGCCATGCTGTCCTGCCCTCGTACAGGCCACCCAAAGTGACCTGTACGAGGGCAGGACAGCTAGTACGAGGCCTCCACCCTTGGGGTGGCTAAAGCCCAGTACTGGCAGTCATCTATATAAATGTGAGTCGTCGACACGAAGAAGAAGAACACCGACATCTTTAGTTATTCTGATAAAAATAATTTACGTAGTGCGACGCCTATAACACTAAGGAAACCACAAAATACCAGCTCTTTAATGACTAGAGCCCAAAAACAAATATCTTATTAGCATTACACTCCACCGAATTTGGGCATTTATGAATGTTTTTTTTTATCATTGTCTAAGATGCGCATAGATTCACGAATGGTATGTGTCAATTAAACGACAAGAATATACCAGACAAAAAAAAACTTAAAAATATGCATTGATTCTCAAGTTACAATAATGTACCAGATTCTATTAAATGTTTAAATACAGATTTGTTTAAGAAAAAGATGAAATATATATTGTTAGATACATGTTATTATAACATAGGTGAGTTCCTGACTGACAAATTGTAACTATTGTAAATCTAATTATATTATGAGTAATGACATTTTTTATTTCAATTTGACATTTTTTATCATGTATAGTTTACCGAACGTCTTCTATTTTAACTAAATTGACATTTTAATTTTATACCTATAATTTGATTAAGTGTTTTGATTGTATTAAATGTAATCTATGTAATTTGAAATCCTAGATTTGTATGCCTCAAAGGGCGAAACATGTTTGTGCTAACTTACTTCATAATAAGACCATACGCATGCTAATTAAGTATGTATACTTACACCTGTTTACAAATAAACGATTTGATTTGATTTGATTTGATTCTCAAATCTTTTAATAATCTGGTTGAACAATTATTGTACTTACGGTGACGGCGAGGCGTTCCAGCCTCAAAGCAAAGGGATCCCTAGTGGAGTAGGTGTTCCACATGTCCTGCAGATCCTGAGAGTTCATCCTTTGGTTCTCTTCCTGTTCCTCTTCGTACACCAAGGAAACACCGAAGGTTACCGCTACGCATCTCTCGTGTCCAGGCCAAGTGATGGGGCAAAGGCCTGCGCTGGTTATCTGGGTTACTTCCGACCTGAAATTTTCAAAGAGATTAAATTAAAATTTCATTATTTCAATAGGCAACAGTTTTATGTTTCTATCGTCAAGTTCCTATCAGTACCACTACCTTAGAGCTTCGGGTTGTTAACATTAAGTCAATATTATTAAAATATAGGCTTGAGTAATAGCGATTTCTTACAATATTGTATTAAGTTAATTAGCCTGTATAACTTTCTTAATATTTCTCAGATATTATCAAAGGTGAGATATTGGCCAAAGGCTAATCAGCTATATAAATATTTAAAAAACTGTTGATAACCCATTGATAGATACATTGTTGAAAAATTAACAACGTGTATGTATATATTAAACAAACTCAAATTAGCGTACTAGTTTTGAAGCAGTGATGGCTCAGTGGCTTTGACTATGAACTGCCGCGCAGCAGGTCCATGGTTCGAAGCCCGCCGTGGGCTTGAACTTCTCCGCATGGTGGATGGGCATTTTTCGAAAGCCCGCCTGGCTAGCGACCAGCCTCAAGTAGAAAATCTATCGCCAAGCACATAACGGTGTGTTCCGACAGGAGTCCTTGAGAGCCAGTGAAATTACAGGCACATGAGGCTTAATAACTAAGTCTCAAGGTGATGGGCGCAGTGCAATTCGTGCCTTGTGACGAAATGCATCTGTTATAGGCAGAGGTTAGTCCGCTTAACATCAGGTGGGCCTCGAGCTTGTTCCGTCACAATAACATAATTGTTTAGTTCAACATGTACAATTGAGCGTATAAAAAAACGTATTCTAATATCTACATGCCTAGTAATATAATCCAAATTTGATTGACTTAGTTCCCGGAAAAAAATCGCGTCTCTTTTTTTGATATACCGATGTTATATTTGATTTAACTAGATAAATTTAGGTACTGATCTTGTTTAGTTTACTATGTACGATGTGAGCAATCGTATTCCAATCTCTGTATTGCCATTACATCTTCTACACTTAATTGACATGGTTCCTATTACAACTGTATCTTCTTTCACGTAAACAAAAAAAAATAAGCATAACCCTGTAAGCTTAGGCATATACGTTTTACATTAATTTATTAAGGCAATGCATGCAGTATTTTGTTAATCAAGGCATACCGCCGGTTGAAAAACAGTAAAAAATGCATGCATTGAGTGATAATTATGTAACCTACTGACCCAAACGTTCAAACAAAATTACAGAAATGACGTGGTTCCCGTCTAGGTATTGTTTATTTTTGTGTGGTTAGTATAAATTGTATACCTACCAGGGATAATGCCAGTTCTTGTTGTATATAAAATGGGTCCTAGGGAATCTCTGAGGGATCTTTTTAAAGAAATTGATATTTTAACTTTGCCAAGTCTGTATATATTTGAAAATATTATGAATGTTCGTAAAAAATTGAGTAAATTTAAATTAAACAGTGACAATCACGATTACAATACTAGGAATAGAGATAAAATAGCGGTGCCAGGTTTTAGATTAGCAAAGACAAATAAAAGGTCCTTCTTAGGTAATTGTGTACGGTTTTATAATAAAGTTCCCAAACATATTACAACGCTCACAGAAGGGAGACATAATGATTAAAAAATCCTACTACACAGTTCTGTAGTAGTGTAGTACAAATCTGATTACTTAAACGACAAAAATGCCTGGACAATTCCGCCTCCGCCAATCTATTGCCTGTCACCTACATAATTTAAACAAATATCGTAATAACTTTACTAAATAGTAAGTATGTAACACATTTTTGAAATATGTTTAAAAGAATGGCCCCGAGTTTCTTGCCCGTTCTTCTCGCAGTGGCTCTATACAATTTATTTGCTGAACGTGGCAGTACAATATAGAATATTTCAATACTAAAATTTGTAGTTGACCTTAATAAGAGCGTCGTAGGCGCCTAAATTGAATAAATGATTTTGACTTTGACTTTGACATCAGGTTTCACCAATTTTTTTTCATTAGCCCACACGGTATTATATGCTAATGATGCTTGGTACAGAACCGGCCTATTCGTACCTACATCATTACTATAGGTACTTATATAAAACATGCACGACTATAGGTGAATAGTTTGGAAAACAGCCATACAAAACATGTTATCAAAACAATACGCAATCAGTTCCATACCCTTGTAACTTTAAAGTAAATATTATTTCCTATGATAGTTAAACTCAACAAGAAAGTGGATTCAATTACACATAGACTTTGTTAACAAGTAATGTGGAACCGTGCGGTTGGTCACTTGGAATGTGATTTTAAACAACGAAACTGTATTTTGAATGTTGATTAGACCCAAGTTCACGTCAAAGGCATTAAAATAAGTATAACAATCATGAAATTACCAAGTATAAAGTTAGTTTTGCACGATGGATGCCATTCAGAGTCTCAGACAATAACCAGCGCTTTGTAGCGCTCGTAGCGAAATTTGCTAAGCTGTTCTTAATCGATCAGCAAAGTTAAGCAACGTTCGCCGCGGTCATGAGTTGGATGGGTGACCGCTAGTGACATTACTACTGAGCGCTTCCGTGCTTCGGAGTGTACGTTAAGCCGTCAGTCCCGGTTGTTGTCTTAGTATGGCAGTCGTTATAGCATGGTGGTAGTGCATTTTGCGAATGCCCGCCTGGCTAGCTACCATCCTCAAGTAGAAAACCAGTTGCCAAGCACTTAACGGTGTGTTCCGGCAGCTGTCCTTGAGAGCCAGTACTTCTTGGTTAGCCTGAACAACATCTTCGAACACATCATCACTTACCATGAGGTGAGATAGTGGTCAAAGGCTAACCTATCAGGCATAAAAAAAACATAATTATTATGTGATATATTATAGAAAATGTATATTATGTGATGTACCAGCAGCTGTCCTTAAAAGCTATTCTCAACCACACAAGGTTCCATTTCTAGTCTCTCAAACTATATATATAAATAAAATTATTTAATCTGACTGTGTTTTATAGATGTATAGGTATTGAAAAACTTTTTTAAGTAATTAAATTTGCGGTTCTAGTAGGAATAATTACACTTATACATAATTCTTAAATACGTTCTCTTCTTATTAATACATATTTAAATCACTTTATTTACAGTAAGTATTCAGAACTAGGTAACAGAATTCCTCGGACAAATGAACAATAATACAAAATTGGAGTTACGCCAGACAATCCCAACGTCCGTAAACATCGTCAATAATTCATTGACTTCTATTAACCTGCATCGGAAACTCATTCGTAATAGAAGGTTCACGAAAATAGAACAAATAAAATACTGTAACAGCTGGATCTTGGGTACCTGAGTATCTCACAAGGATTTCTCGCATATAATGTTTTAATTTTTTTTTATGCTGACAGGTCAACCTTTGACTACAACTTCATCTGATCGTATGTTATGGGATAAATGTAATGTAGTCGAAGGAGTTTCCAAGAACCTAGAATTAGGTATGGGATTTCAAAGACAAGAACAAAAATAAGAAAGAAAAATAATATTAATAAGTAGTGGGCTGGAGCATTTTGGACTGCCTGTCTGCAATAAGTGGTCTAAATGCTTTTATTGTAAGTAGTAGCTGTAGTATTGTATATAGTTCGTTGTATTTTTACCGTTGGGTGAATTGCTTCCGATTTTCTCTTGACGTTGTTAGCTAGCCATTCACAAAATGCCCTAACACATTTTTGCTGGATCCTCCAATCAACGTTATGTAACCAAAGTTATGTAGAGTACCTATACTTCAATGTTGGCGCAATTCATATTTCATCTACATTGGTAAAGTAGGTTTTAGGTATACATACTTAATTATCTGAAAAATGTATTTGACAATAGGTATGCCTATATTTCAAAAACCTGGTAACTGCCAGTATTGTAATGATTTAATGTCACAATCAATCCAGTAAACAGCATGCGTCACTGAAAAGTTGAAAATACGGAAACAACTACTATAAAATGTATAAAATAGCTTGAGGAAGTCGGACCATATAACTGAGCTCAAAGTATGGCCAGTACCATGCTGATTTATATATATATGTTAATACTCTTCAGTGTTGGAAGTTTATTCCGTATTGTTCTAAACATTTTGTAGAATCATATACTAGGTCACTATTATAAGCATTTTTAATCAAGAAAAAAAAAGCACAATTTTGTTTTGCTTACGGGTATATTATAATCTGTTTTCTATTTAATATGTTGATGTTAGGGACCTAAAAATGTATAAATCTTTTTATAAAAACTGAATTAATTAGTTGTGTTTGGTAACATGCGTCAAAATTTCGCCGTTTTGTTTGCGTTTGCTGGTCATAACTTGCTTAGGAGGTTAACTATTAGGTTTGCATGGTGGTAGAGCATTTTGCGAATGCCCGCCTGGCTAGCTACCACCCTCAAGTAGAAAATCTGTCGCCAAGCACCTAACGGTGTGTTCCGGCAGATGTCCTTGAGAGCCAGTACTTCTAGTTTAGCCTGAACAACATCTTCGACAACATCATCACTTACCATCAGGTGAGATAGTGGCCAAAATCTAAACTTACAGGCATTAAAAAAAAAAAAAAAAAAACTATAAAAATTGAGTACGTAAACTTCATAAAACTTGCTCCAGGAATTACGTGTTTTTCAATAAGCCTTATAAGTTTGTAAAATAATTGTTTGTTATTTAGAATCTCCATTATATTATATTTGCAAGGTTTCTATCAAAATATGTTCTCTACTTTTCCAATTTATAAATACATTCTGAACGACAAAATTTTAGGTAAAATTTGTACAAAAAAGCAGATTTTTGGAGGCTTATATTGAAGTTGTTACTACAAATTTTATTTTTAAAAACTTAAATAGGAAACTGAATTTGTATTAGAATATCATTAAAAATTTCACTACAAATGAGGTATTTTACAAGCTCATAAAGAGTTACGTAATATCTGCTATTCTGACGCTAACATCAGAAAATCGCATTGCGGTTAGTTACCGTAGTCTCATGGAGTTCCCTCAGCGATGCGGATAAGACCCAAATTACAGATTATAAACATAGTTATAACATACCCATAATTATTAGTTAGTAACATAGTTAAACAGACCTACTGATATTATAATATTATGAGGGTTACCGGCGTTCTACCGAACATAATAAACATAATAATAAGTTAACTAACCAACAATATATAGATAGAATAGATAGAAGCAGTGATGGCTCAGTGGTATTGGCTATGGACTGCCGCGCAGCAGGTCCATGGTTCGAATCCCGCCCAGAGCTTGAGCTTCACCGCATGGTGGAAGGGCATTTTGCGAATGCCCGCCTGGCTAGCGACCACCCTCAAGTAGAAAATCTGTCGCCAAGCACCTAACGGTGTGTTCCGGCAGCAGTCCATTAGAGCCAGAAAAATTACAGGCTAATGAGACTTAACAACTGGACGTCTCATTGTGACGTGCACAGTGCAATACGTCGTTGACGAAATGCGTCTGTTATAGGCAGAGGTTAGTCCACTTAACATCAGGTGGGCCTCGAGCTTGTTCCGTCACAATAACATAAAAAAAAAAATAATAATAATAGAGGCTATACTCATATAAATATCACTAAAGTAACGTTTTTCAAAAGAGGAGACTTAAGAATTTAAGATGTAATGGCATAATAACACAATGTAACCGTGATCGCAGCTTTAAAAAAAACTGGCCAAGTGCGAGTGGGACTCGCGCACGAAGGGTTCCGTACCAATATCTCGTTTTCATTATTATTATTTTTAGCAAATAAACCGCGAAACCTCTTTTATTGCATGGGAGCCCCTTTAATTATTTATTTGATTTTATTTAATTAATTATATTTAAAGAGAACATAAACTAAATATTCTGTGAATAGTTAAAGCGTCTACCGGTCACCGTTATTAGTATCGAGCAAGAAACGGTCAAAAAATCAAGTTTGTTGTATGGGAGCCCCCCTTAAATATTTATTTCATTTTATTTTTAGTATTTGTTGTTATATCGGCAATAGAAATACATCACCTGTGAAAATGTCTAGCTATCACCGTTCTTTAGATACAGCCTGGTGACAGACGGACGAACGGACAGCGAAGACTCAGTAATAGGGTCCCGTTTTTACCTCTTGGGTACGGAACCCTAATAAACTTTATTAAATATTTTCCGCATTGAATTGTAATCAGTGCTAACATTTTTGTGTCGTATTTGACCAGATTGTAGGTAATTAATATTGCTCTGATTATAAGCAAAATATCTTTAAAAAATACAAAAACTAGTGATCACACAGTTCAGTACGACTTATTATACATCTACACTAATGATATAATAATTAATATAACATTATAATGAGGAAAGATTTGTATGTTTGCATGTAACTAATAAACATAATAAACTACTGGACCGATTTGAATAACTCTTTCACCATTAGAATCCTACATTATTTTTGATGAACATAGAAGAATATTTTCAAAAAAGTTAGGAATCTGTAAGAAAAAATCGATATTGTAACCCAAAGTGTGAAAAAAATACCATAAACAAACTATATCGCGCACGCTGCGGTAAATATTGACAATAGAGCAATGTAAAGCATAACAATTTTATAGAGGACATCAATATCTACAATAAGTCCGCAATACTGTAGGTCTCACTATAACAGTTATGTCACAATAACTTTGAAGCAGTGATGGCTCAGTGGCATTGGCTATGGATTGCCGCGCAGCAGGTCCATGGTTTGAATCCCGCCCAGAGCTTGAGCTTCACCGCATGGTGGAAGGGCATTTTGCGAATGCCCGCCTGGCTAGCAACCATCCTCAAGTAGAAAATCTGTCGCCAAGCACCTAACGGTGTGTTCCGGCAGCTGTCCTTGAGAGCCAGTACTTCTAGGTTAGCCTGAACAACATTTTCGACCACATCGTCACTTACCATCAGGTGAGATAGTGGTCAAAGGCTAACCTATCAGGCATAAAAAAAAAAAACTAAATTTTTATGTTTAAATGTTTAATTATTGAAATTCTTGTTAAATACCCTTGGGTAGCCGTGGCGGACCGCGGGTATTTATATAGTTCTATGTATTTGTGGAATTCTTACAATCACCGCTCGATATCGTCATTTCATATCCCACTACAAAATGTAGCAGTAGTCTAAAAATAGCGGCTTGTTTACACAAGCACTCGTTAGTTAGATGTAGCTTCGTGATGGATCAAAGTCAAGTTCTTTGTGTCAGTCTCACAGTAGATCAAAGCGAATTTTTTTATAGCATACACTAACAAAGCATTAAAAAATCGACAAATAATCTTTGTGTTTTGCAACAAATAGACAAACATTATAGTAAAAGTAGAAACATTTTCAAATGTTGACGTTATATGTAACTAATTGAAAACATGGAAAGGATTATTTATTTATCTATATTTTTTTATATTACACAATTTTTGTGCTTACAAATGATGTTGTAATTAAAATAATTGTGGCCGGTTTAATTAAAATTAAATAGATCTTATATCTCTTAAAATTTCAATATGAGTCGCCAAGCTATTTATTTCGTTACACACTTACATTTTTGTCAAATTCCAAATTACTGTAACCTGCTGAATTAAATATTATAAACTTAATTTTTGTATATCTTGCAGAAGTGTTATTTAAAGAAATAAAAAAAATACTATTTCTACTACAGTTATTTTAGTTAATTTACTAGTGGGGGAAATGATAGAATAGCAATACAAGCCTTTACTATAACCATACTTTATTTTAAACTCACCTAATACATTACGGCTAGGTGTATCCTAACATAAACTTTATTCTATAATAAAATACACTATAATGAGACGGATTCAATACTATATTTTTCTATCGTATGATAGGGTATAATATTTGATATACTATTAATAATTAATAAGCTATATAACTCTTTAAAACATTCATCGATTGATGAAACATTTTATACACTTTAATAACTTTTATTTGAGTATTATACATCTTCAATAAAATCTTGACATCTTGAAATAACATTTATAACATCCTCTGCAGTCTTGTTACCCAAAATTTACATTTTTGCGATATGTTTTTTTAAGCAATTTTACTCATATTGATACCATAATCTTCAAAACAAGCTTGTATACATATTAAATATCATACTAGTTTCTCCTCGGCGAATTTCAGTGGCTTATTTAATGCTTCAGCTTGATTCAATTTAGCGCCTTCATCAATTTTAGGAATAGCATTGTTATTAAAATTATCTCTCTTTTTAACTTCGGCAGTATTTTCTTTTACTTTACCTTTAACTTGATTGTTATTTGCTGTATTATCTTCTAAAGCCAAATTTAAATCTGATTTCTTAGTAGCTACTTTTAAAGGCTTATTTTCGCATTCATTAACTATATTTATTTGTGGATAATGATGTAATATAGCTGTAGTATTAAAAGTTATTTTACCGTACTTAACAACCTCTGTAGGTCTTTTGGCCTTATCTCTACTCGAACTTGGCACTGCTTTTAGATCCCCAACATCTATTTTGTAATCGTATTCTACTTCAAGGTCATCGAATGCTCCTTTAGTATCGTCAATAATACCTAAAGCAACCCTCTTACTCTTTCTTAAGTTATCCATATAAGCGTTATGTATGTTCATGTCTTCGGTGTTGCTGTGTTTCAGAGGTAAAGAGTTTGGTAATTTTAGTTGGGGTCTATCTGTCGAATATCACAATTGTTTGGTGTTGTTTTTTATTGGGTCATTTATATTGTTAGCCGCGGCGTATTTGCTCGCGGCGTTTGCTAGCTATGTTTGCGATTGTACTATAGATATGCTGGTGGTCTCAGTGACAATGGTAGGTGCAGGAAACTCGTCGTTTGTCGAATCATAGATTGGGTACTCGCAGCAAAGCACACACTTAAGAAACCTGGGCACCTCCACGTATATTGCCGGTGGAATAGGTATCAGCGGTGACGTAGATAATTTATAATACAAATAATCCGGGTTATCTCTATACTTTTCGTCGGCCGATCGTTCCAGCAAAGGTATACCAGATAAGAATAAAATTATCGCCGTCGTAAATAATGGCGATAATATGGCTATCCATTCGACACCTTCGATTATGTTCAATGATATGATGAAGAGGCCCCACCAAAGTACTATTTCTCCGAAGTAGTTTGGATGTCTAGACAAACCCCATAGACCATCATTGCACCACTTTCCCTGATTAGAAGGTTCTTGTCTGAACGCAAACTTTTGAAGATCAGCATAGGTTTCTATTAACAATCCTACGACAAAGATGCCTGCTCCAGCTGAATCTAAAGTTGTCATAGTTTTCGGAGATTTTGGATACGAATGATGAGGCGAATTGATTATGATAACTGGCAAGCTGACGATGTAGACCCAGACGGCCTGGAATGTGTAAAAAACTGCAAATCTTAGAGTGTTGCTCTTCCGATCTTCAAACTGTTTGTCTCTTCCTATATGATAGATCCTGTAGATCAAATATCCTGATAGGCGTAACCCCCAAACGCAGACAAAGGCAGTGACCATGAGCTGTCTGCTGTCATAGCTTTTCAAGGTATTCCCTCCTTGTCCAAGGAAAAATGTCAGTAAAGCAATACTGATAAAGTTGGCACCTCCAGTGAAATCAGTCACTTTATCACTTTGAGACAAAGAAGCGATTGTAAAGAACAGGATTTGCATGGCTACTGTCACCATCGCACTAATGGCGAAGTTATTCCTATCTATAAGTGGTTCCATGTTTAAAATTTTCACACAGTTTCAATTTGGCTTAGCGCACATCGATTCGGCCGCATTGACGCATTTTGCTCACTTGTTTCTTATGAACTATTTTTGGGGTAAATTTGGCCGTGACATGTTTGATTTGGTAGCACGTGTATTGTATATTTTGTTTTTATTATTTGTTGTATTATGAGCGGGTTAGATGCGGTTTATATGACCCGTAAGCTCGCTTCGGAAGCAAGCTTTGACTGAAATAGATTTGACGTTAGTAACGCGCATGTACACTGAATAACCAGTATCAGAGATCTTGTAAAATGCCAGATGTACTAACGTCCCTTCCGTTAAAGGTATTTATTTGTTTGTTAATAACTTGATATTTTAATGAGTTAATTTGTCCACGTGCCTGTCAGATGTAACATGACATGAAAAGCAACAAGAAATACTTAATCGTGGACTTCTTACTTTCACAAGCTGGAATAAGGTAAACGCATTTGTGATACTCCGACTTTGCAAATGTTCATAGGCATTGGTGACCACTTGCTATTGGCTTGACCGTTTACTATTTATACATAGATACATTTTTTAACCATAATTATTACAATAACAGGTCAAAAATAAATTTTTCTTATGTTCATTTATACATTATAATTAACATACACTGAAATACAAATATATACCTATACAAATATAAGTTACATATTTCGTAACAAAATCATACAATTTATCATATAAAAACCCAAAATTTCAGCCATAACCAACATTACTTACAAAAAAGAACTCCGCTTTTTAAAAACAGTCCAAACCTTCAATACTGTTTTTTCATCCATCGCCGAACAGCATGGGTGAAGCTCGCGCATGCGCTTTCTCAAAACGCCAATAAGTTCTACAGAGTCTGTCCGTAAAAAGAACAGTCGTGGCATTAACAGGAACTAACCATTAACTATTAATATTGTCACTCAAAGTGCTGCCACACTGTCGAATTTCGCAACGGTTGTATTTTTGTACATACTGCAGCATTGTACGTCAGTTGATATCCGTCATTGATTGGTTTACGGACACGGGCAGGTGATGACGTGGAATAGAGATGTTATCTAAGATAAATAATTAGGGCAAAGTGTTGACGACAGAATCCGGTACAGTCAGAATTATAATTGAAATGTTCAGAATATACACCGTGTCCCAAAATTCAACGATAAGCCGGCATCGGAGCATGGACCTACTCATGACTCCTCGGAAAAAAAAAAAAATTATAACTGTTTTTTTTTATTAATTACAGAGACTTTTATAAATTTCATCGATATTCGATACCCATTATGCTATTTTCAACTACCATGACCACAATTTTTGACATATTTTTGATATTTTTTGTGCATTAGCAACCTAAGAAGGACGGCTATCTACCACAATCCTTTAAAATTACAGAAAGTCTGTAGTTATTTTACAAAAATCAGTAAAAAAAAATTTTTTTCTTATAATTTTCATAGATTTTAACATTCTATGCACTTTCTATAGTCTGGGTTAAAAAAAAAAGTATGGACACTACCATGGCAAGTTTTATTAAAAGTTGGCGCAACTTTATAAAAGTCTCTGTAATTAAAAAAAAAAGAGTTATAATTTTAATTTTATTTTTTCCCGAGTAGTCATGAGGTCCATGCACCGATGCCGGCTTATCGTTGAATTTTGGGACACGGTGTATAGGCTTTAATCTAGATAAATGGTATACTCCGGTTGTATACTCATAAATGATAATTGAGTTGTAAAAATTTATTATTTTCTGAGCATACAAGAAGAAAAACGTAATGCCGACCTCACTGAGCGTGGGATAAGGGCCGGAGGAAGCGCGCTAAACTTTAAAACTCTCTCAAGCAATTGTATACGTACATACAAACACAATATAACATAGTAAATCGTCCGCTTGGTCCTCATGCATTACCAAGTTACATTACCACGCATAGCTTTTGCGTTGACCAATAAATATTGATAATTATTTTTTATTGAATAGTGTATACCACCGCGTTATTCTATAACAATTACGTCAACGTCTGTAGTCAATTAACTGTAAAAGTATTTGTCAATATGTCTTTACCTGGATAACTGGACTAAAGCGGAATTGCAACTTTTGACGAAAGCATTGTAGGCGAGTGACAATCAATCTCGTAAGCAGTAGTTATGCATCACTGAAAAGCACATTTATTGCTTTTAATTTACTTTTTACTTTAGCAAGCGGCTTGGGGATCGCAGTGTGAGATGGCAGTTCTTTAGAAGGTGCTGCTGCCCACCTTACAGTATTTTACCCTTAGTCGCCTCTTACGACACCCACGGGATGATATAGGGAGGGGATAGTTCAGAAGCTAGGTACTATTTTAATAAAGTAAACTTACTTTTACGTGTAATCGAATTCTTTAGTAGTTTATATTCGTATTTGTAATACTAGGAAACTTGTCACTGTGTGCAGTTCTGATGACAATACGATAATAATTAAAGCAATATGTTCTCGTTTATTACATTCGTTCCATATAAATACAATGCAACATCAACTTTAATTAAGAAAACATTCTACATTGTATTTGTAGATGCTACATCATTAATATTATTATAATAAACTGAATCATCGTTTAATAGACCTGTTGTTAATGTTAACGCATGCGTATTTATAGACACTCTGTTATGCAAAACGTATCTAGGTCGCGTAAACGTCGGTAGAGTAGAGTAAATATCTGTGGACTCGAAGGAAACCAAACTTTATTATACATTCCACGTCACCCCTGTTTTCACCTGAAGTGTTACGCAAAGTATTGTGGTATGCATGGTGGTAGGGCATTTTGCGAATGCCCGCCTGGCTGCCTACCACCCTCAAGTAGAAAATCTGTCGCCAAGCACCTAACGGTTTGTTCCGGCAGCTGTCCTTGAGAGTCAGTACTTCTAGGTTAGCCTGAACAACATCTTCGACCACATCATCACTTTCCATCAGGTGAGATAGTGATCAAAGGCTAATCTACCTGGCATAAAAAAAAAAAAAAATTAGCGGTTTTGAATTGTATGTAATAAGGGCCTTCTAAAAGTATTGCTTACAAAACAAATAATCGCCAAATTGAGCAGTTGAATGATATTTGCTTCGGCGTATGTGTAAGGAGCTGCTGGATATGAGGCAGACAACAGCAATTTATTACCAACTTTACGCATTTTTTTTGCTACCGTTTTATTAGTCCATGACAAATGGGCAAAACGGAGCCCTGTGAATAAAATTCCACCGTCTGTCACGGAGCTCTAGCTCATATACGGACTGAGTTACAAGCCAGAAATTTAAATATTTTGTGTAAAATGACACTGACTAAAAATTAAATTTAAATTATTTTTAAGAGGGTCAATACCTAAGCTAGTTTAAAAACTTTTTGCATCCCAGCATATAATATCTCATCGTCTTGAATTCGACGAGTAGTGTACAAATATATTTTTTAATTTTTATACAAGAAAATAAATAAATGGAGGACGGTCACAATTGAAAATTTTAGACCACTTTAGTGACGATATATCTCAAAAATTAAACTAGTAAGGGATCTGGTATATTGGTGAATTATACAGCCCTCCATATAACTGTTAACACCTTTTTCATAGTAGTTTTGAAGTTGTGATCAAAACCCAAAAACATTTATGTATGTTTGACCCTCAAAGAGCGAGACTTACGCGGTAAGTTTTATAAAACTGAAGACAAGTCATAATTATTGTACAAATAAATGATATGGCTGATTGACGTTGCATAGAGCACACAGCCAATGTTGGTGTAGAAGGTTTGTTGCATCACAGAGTGCGACAATAATGCTAGTCCAGGATGTAAGATTAAAATGCAAGCAGATATTTCGATTTAATACTACAATAATGAATAGATAAAGAATTCAAATGGAAGGTAGAGAGAGCAGAATAAAATGAGGATGAATATAAATTTATATAGAATTTAAAGTAACCCAGAAATTCTCACATTTATGTGATACCTAACTGGTAGTAGTAGAATTGAGTAATATTAAGTATGTACCTACTACTATACATCTATCAACATTAATATAATTGTTTAAGTAAATACTTGTACCTAATATAATAAATACGAGGCAGTAACGTCACTGCAAACGAGCATTACAGTATTTTCCATTATTATGTACAAAACACGATATCTATTCGATAAGATAACTATCTTTGACTAACATATTCAATTAGCAATCTATTGTGTTATATTTATAATTAACCGAAGTGTTACTTTGTAAGCATTATGTTTGAATAAAAGACTAAACATTTTAACTTAATTGGTTTTTACATGACATGTTTTGTTTAAGTAATGTTTTAAAGTTAGTAAGAATAGTTGTTCGTTTCTTTTTTTTATTTATTTCAGGTTAAACATCACTCTAACTTAAAACCTAACTTTTTCGAAAGTCTTCCAAAAAGAAGGTTCTATGTTCGTCTTTATGTATTTTTCATCATCATATATTACTTATTGCATCACCATCAGCAATCCCTCCACCATTAGGGGGATTTGTCATAGTCCCTACAGGAGTATCGGAGTCTCTTCTTCAAAAGGCGCTTTTGTCCTCCTTTTATTATCCTTTCGTCGCCTCTTACGACTCCAAACATATACGGGGCTATAGTTCTAGCCCGGAAACCCACGGGCTATGAATAATAAATATGTATATCGATATATTTCATCAATTCTGGACTAATTTCGGAAATTATTTGTCTAACTTGTAAAGTCGCTAAAAATGTAAAGTGTTGTAATTATCAATTTATGAAATATGGACATATTATGAACATGCATTACCTATATCAATTTATTTGAATAATTATTAAAGAAATTGAATATTGTCATAGAAGCTTTCTACTATGCTATTGTTATCCCAAAAGACTTCAATGGTAATATGCCAAACAGTTTTTACGGAAATATTTGTATTCAGTTCGTAGTAAACCTTAATATATTAAATTACTTTTTGAATGGGCAGGATTATAGGAGTCATGTGTATAAAGGTAATAAGGGTGATGGTATGTGGCAAGGGCGACAGTAAATGTGTTGGTGAGTGAAAATAATGGAGGTAACAAAGTAACAGAAATCGAGGTCCAGGTTGAGGTAACATAAATATAAATGTTATCAAAAGCGTAATATTAGCTTTGAAAAAATTAGAATGTTTATATCAAACTTAAGCTAAAGTCAATGTCGAGGTAGACGTAGAGATCAATATTAAGGTGAAGGTTGAGGTAATGTGAATTTAAATATGAATGAAATTGGGAATGAATGAGCATGTCCAACTCGTGTAAAATCATGTTTGAAGAGATAGAAATCCGTGGGCCAGTGCTGGTAGTTCCTTTAATATACAAAATATTTATTCCATAATTTCTGATGAATAATGTGACATCATTTTCTTAGTCATTGCCTAATGAAATGAACTCACAAAGGAAGTTGTTATGTTACTAAAATGTTATTCATGTTGCTATTTCAGTTATCTAATGTTGCCATAGCCCGTTATGATTCACTAAGAATGTTTGCGAAAATTGTATTAATTCTGTTTTTCCGCTAATGATTTTGATGGTCACTATGGTTACTAGTTTAATTTCTATCCAAACGACGTAGTAGCCATAAAGTAACTTTGTATATACTGATTTGCAAATAATTGGCTAGACACAAGTAGATATTTATTAATAATAGAAGTTTTGAAAAGTAATGGCCCAGTAGCAATTATTTATACAACGCGAATGTTCCAAGGCTTAAATCATTGCAGTTTCTCGGAAGCTTGCTATTACCATGTAGGATTTTTCCGTGCTTGGAGGGCACGTTAATCCGTCGGTCCCGGTTGTTGTCTTAGGCAGGCAGTCGTTATAGCATGGTGGTAGGGCATTTTGCGACTGCCCGCCAGGCTAGCCACCACCCTCAAGTAAAAAATCTGTCGCCAAGCACCTAACGGTGTGTTCCGGCAGCTGTCCTTGAAAGCCAGTACTTCTAGGTTAGCCTGCACTACATATTAGACCGCATCATCACTTACCATCAGGAGAGATAGTGGTCAAAGGCTAATCCATCAGACAAAATAAAAAAAAAGGAAAAGTGCCACCAATCGGCTGGTCTTGAACTGCTCGAGAGCCTTTACACTAAAATGTCCCTCCGTTTGAAAGTGACTTGAATGAGAGTGTTCTTTGGAGAGCTTTGTTTCAAGAATATCAGTTTTTGCCATTTGATGATCATCAGCTCTTTGCTTATGATTAAGGGATCGATTCGAAATTTGGCAGTCTGTTACTTCAGTGATATTATATGAGAATAAACTTTGAATGAATTTTGGGTCGGAGGTTTAAAAAACAAATACTTTTGGGTTTTGCTATAACGTGCTGTATTACAGTATTTCATATTATTGGGGAACAAACTGTATTGACTACTATCAGCTATAAACACATACGAGATATAAGCTTTGGAAAACATCATCGTTTTATCGAATATGCTCGGAAAAACCTCTCTACATTCAGCCAGCTGGCAATAATAATAATCCCATTCATAATAAATCTTGAATATGAATCTAAAGACACAGATAGCTTTGTTTACTCTAATATAATATAGGTATTCCCAAAGGTTTGTTTGTCTCTTATCATGGAATGAGGTCGAAACTTCACTACAGTGTATTTTTGTAATAAGGAGTTCTTTCAGACATAACTTGGTGAATCGGAATAAATAGACTATTTAAAATCTGTTCTTCATATGTTGCAAAAACATCAATCTGTTGCGCCGTTGCTCGTGAACTAAACCTTTGTATAGGTGTATAGTAATAACTTCGCGTCTTTTTTGGGAAGAGTACAACTACTTTTGAAGCAATGATGGCCGAGCGGTAATAGCTATGGACTGCCGCGCCGCAGTACCCTGGTTCGATCCCCACCGCCGGCTTGAGCTTCACAGCATGGTGGAAGGGCATTTTGCGTATGTCCGCCTGGCTAGCGACCACCCTCAAGTAGAAAATCTGTCGCCAAGCACCTAACAGTGTGTTCCGGCAGTAGTCCTTGAGATCCAGTAAAATTACAGGCACATGGGACCTAACAACTGTACGTCTCAGTGACTCGTCGTTGACGAAATGCATCTGTTATAGGCAGAGGTTAGTCCACTTAACATCAGGTGGACCTCGGGCTTGTTCCGCCACAATAACATAAAAAAAAACTAGGGAATTTTTCTTTCAATACGATTTTTTGCATAGCTGTCCTTTATTTTTGCATATATATTCCCATATTTTATATATCATTAGATCAGACCGGTATATCAACATGTATATTCACTGTATAAAATGCTGGACAAAACCAACTCTAATTAGGTATTTAGCTTATTTCCTGGTTAGAAAAACCCACAAGTAAACAAACGCTGACTGCATATGCGGCTTCTGATATCATCCCCGGCCCAGGATAAATAGCTCTAAATTTGATGTTTGAAATATTGTTATAATGTTCGTCCCTTCAAACTATTTTATCTATATTTTACTAAATTATACAGTGTTGTGTTATACATGTTTTGTAAGGAACCTTTTTATCATCTTACTGTGAAAGAACAAGCACGAGATCCACCTGATGTTAAGCGGATTAACCTCTGCCTACAACAGATGCATTTCGTCATGTGACGAATTGCACTACGCCCGTCACACTGAAACATACAGTTGTTAAGTCTCATGTGCCTGTAATTTTTCAGGCTCTCAAGGACTGCTGTCGGAACAAGAAGGTGGTAGCTAGCCAGGCGAGCAAATGCCCTTCCACCATGCGGTGAAGCTCAAGCTGGCGGTGGGGATCGAACCAGGGACCTGCGGCACGGCAGTCCTAGCTATTACTCGTCCACCATTGCTTCAATTTTTTTTATTTATTACAAGAAATGAAGTTTTTTTAACTTAATTTATTAACATTTCTTCTCGTTTGTTCACAAATTCGTCTAAATAAAAATCTGTCCGATGTTACGGAGACATTATGTAAATATATGCGCTAAGCAGGCGTTAATAATAAATACATTGTTTTATAGTATTTTAATTTGACATCACAGACAGTTTCGTTTGTAAGTAAATTAATGAAATGTGTCTCCGTTCTCTTAAGGCAGTTTAATAAATAGAACGAAATAATTAATTATAACTAATACTCATCTACTTTACAGATTACCTCGTGGAGTGCCGGGCTAGAGTTGCACCTCCCCTTATCATACCTTGGGTGTTTTAAGAGGCGACTAAGGGAAAAATACTGGAAGGTGGGCAGCAGCACCTTCTAAAGAACATACTGCGATCCCCAAGCCGCCTGCGTGGGGATTATGGCAAATACCCACCTTAATAGGGGAGGCTGTGTTCAGCAGAGGACGAGTCAGCTGTTACAGATACTCATTACCGGATTCAGATTACGAGAGCATTCTCGGCACAAGATACGGATTGATTTCGAGTGTAATTCCGCTTGTATCAATATATTTACGTAATTTTGTGATTGAAATTTTTTGATTTGAAAAATGACTTACGTGGCATTACTTCCAGGGTCGATATCATTTTCTCTGATGTATTCCTCAGCCATGTCAGCGAGAATCAGCCGGAATTCCTCCCTGATTCCCCGGAAGTCGGGGACGGACATCGCCAGGGTGAGAGTGGCCAGCGAGTGAGGGGGAGTCACCACTGCCTCCGGCTCCGGGATGGGCTCGGGATCTCCGGAAAGTGGAGCTGCAGGAAAATGTTAACCTAAATTAGTAAACTACTTAAATACTACTTAGAAAACTAAGCTTAAAAGCTGCTACTTGATTGATATTAACTGATCTACGCCTTATCGGGATTTCCGACAATCTATATACTTATAATAAAACTGTAACAGATCCAATTCTAAACATGACATAATATTTAAAAAAAATAATTCAGTGCACTCTGTAGCTGACACTGATGCCAAAACTACATGTTTTTTTTTATTTTTGTCTGTCTGTCTCCCTGTATCCCGGCCGCGCATCACTCCAAAACTACTGGATGGAATTCTATGAAACTTAACACGATTTGAGTTCATACTACGAAGAAGGTTATTGTATACTTTTTATCCGGAAATTCAGCACGATTCCCTCGGGAAAGGGGTGAATGTGAAAATGTACACTTAGTTGTAATTTATTAACGCGTAGTCCGATTTCAATTATTCTATTTTTGTTAGAATAGTTCTAATCCCATGGACAGCATGGGCAGCCCGGCAACTGACGGACAGCCCGGTACCCTACAGGCAGCCCGGTACCCCATGGGCAGCCTGGCACCCCAAGGGCAGCCCGGCACTCATAATTCGTTTTGCAAGCTTGCTAACATAAAACTCTAAAATCTGGAACATTCACCACAATCAGTTTTTTAACTATCTGTCTTTTGCCAGATATGTTTTGGAGACTGCGCAATGAAAGTGCACGATCTAATATATTTTCATTCTACCGCCAAACAAGGAGAACCTCGGCAAAAAGACGCCGTTTTAAAATCAAATTTCCAAAGAAACGCACAAAGTACTTTGCTTCAACATTTATTGTGCGAACCGCGAAGGAACTCTCTGAGTTACTTAACTACTGTCTTCTGGAAAATACAACACGGGAGTCTTCAAACCCAAAGCAAAAAGCTCCTTTCTGAGCTATGCTTTACTAGGAGTGCTTCACCGCAGACCACAGCGTTGCTTAATATGAGATAAACAGTGCTAAAATGTAAATAATTAGCGGCAATCGCGAACGAAGTCGCAGGTACAGTTAGTATTTAAATAATATGTGTGTGGTATTGTGTGTGGCCACTTATACGGGTTGTTGTCATTAACGTCGCTGAACAAGCACGAGGCCCACCTGATGTCAAGCGCGCGGTAACCACTGCCTAGAACAGATGCATTTCATCACTAGAGACGAACTGAACTGGGCCCGTCACCCTGAGACATACAGTTGTTGTGTCTCATGTGACTGTAATTTTACTGGCTCTCAAGGAATACACCGTTAGGTGCTTGGCGACAGATTTTCTACCCAGGCGGCCATTCGCAAAATGCCCTTTCACCATGCGGTGAAGCTCAAACCCGCGGTGGGATGCGAACAATAGACCTGCTGCGTTGCAGTCCATAGCCAATGCCACTGAACCATCACTGCTTCCTGGCATAATGTAGGCAAAGACTGGGTGAAGGATGTGAGTAGTAATATGACAAATATGACCTATTCATATAGAGCATAGTATAATAAATATACATGTCGTGCCGGCCACAAATAGCATGCGATGAGTAATAAGTGTAGAATAAGGTAGGATAGTAATTGTTTCTTTGCTTCTGTAATAGTACATTATAAGTGCGGTTAGTCGAAAATGACACCCGAGGTGATATTGCTACAAGAAAGCAGAGGCTGTAATTATCAAAGCGCACGTATGTCATACGACGTTTTTCAACACACTTGCGAAAAACAAATACAAAAATTTAAATGCGAAAATATTTACTTTATCATTTTGATACCAATAATAATCTGATTAAGAAGGTTTATAAATAGGGTGGTCTAGCTAGCCAGGCGGGTATTCGCAAAATGCCCTACCACTATGCTATAACGACTGCCATCCTAAGACAACAACCGGAACCGACGGCTTAACGTGCCCTCTGAAGCACGGAAGCGCTCAGTAGTCCAACTCATGAACGCGGCGGACGTTGCTTAACTTTGCTGATCGGTTAAGAACAGCTAAGCAAACTTCGCTACAAGCACTACATCAATCCTACCTACCTCTCTTAAAAATAGTACGTAAAACCAAAAATACTTGCTCATAATGACAGCTGCCGTAACACCTTTAGGTGATGCTTGCCGACAGATTTTCTACCTTAAGTTAGTAGCTAGTCAGGCGGGCATTCCCAAAATGCCCTACCACTTTTCAGTACAAACTCTGCTTAGACATGGATAATCTTAACGTAACGTGAACCACTTAGTCATAACGCGATCGCTCAAAAAGGCGAACAGCAGTGATTTAACACACATTTCATTATCTACGTTTGGTCACACTTAATCCATTACCGCAACAAATCGAGTCAGCTCTTATCAGTTCCGCATCAGTTATTATGAAAATATTTTAGTAAAATTTGTACATTCAAATGTACATGTTTTTAGATAACACAAAGAGTACCCACGAGCAGTACACGCAGCATGACACTGATCATGTTGATGTAAGTTGATCAGTGAATATTAGACACAATAGCGCCCTCAAGGTCTGTCATGTGCTCGGCGACAGATTTTTACTTAAGAGCTATCGAACCTTCGCAAAATGAAAAATTAACAACCTAATTAGCCAAAGGATAGGATATGCGTGTAGATATTAAGCTATTATCTTGACTAGCCCAAATGAAAAACAATGTTTTAAGGCCATTCATTTTTGTACAATATACTACTAATCCCATTGAAGGTTTGCGTCAGGCAGGCCGGGTATATTTTTTTTTATTGTGTCTAGCCTTTGACCACAATCTCACCTGATACCTGATGGTAAGTGATGATGTGGTCGAATGTGTCAGGCTAACCTAGAATTACTGGATCTCAAGGACAGCTGCCGGAACACAACGTTAAGTGCTTGGTGACAGATTTTCTACTTGAGGGTGTTCGCTAGCCAGGCGGACATTCGCAAAATGCCCTTCCACCATTCGGTGAAGCTCAAGCCCGCGGCGGGATTCGAATCATGAACCTGCTGCGCGGCAGTCCATACCTGAGCCATCACAGCTTCAAAAGTTGATCCCATTTAAACCTGAACGACTCAATGCTATTTACAAATGTTGCAGATGGTGAGTATTTTTGTATCCAAGTGAAAATGGATCTTGTAAGCAGTATGCATCACTGAAAAAAGTATATAATCATATTCCAAATACATGGAACTGACTTCCAACACTGAAAAGAAATAAAAAGTTAATCGAAAAAGTTTGATTTTTAAGCAGCGGATTTAAACTTGATTTTGACTGTTTTGCGATAAAAATGGATTTAATTAATGGGTAAATTACGTAAAATGTTTTAATCTCCTAAGTATACCCAAAAAAAAAACAACGTGATTGGACGATATAAAGATATGCGAGGTCATACATAAAAAAATATACATACTATTAGACATGAGAACCTTCCTCCTTTCTTGGAAGTTGGTTTAAAAACTTTGACGACTATTCAAATTATACCAACAAGTGAGGTTTTGTGTATAGAATGGTCACATGCTACCTCCCAAGGTTGGTGTTTTTCGAAATGAGTGTCTTTTTATTGTTATAGTTATACCCCAATCTCACCTGATGATGTAGCTGATGATATGGCCTAAGAAGGTAAACAGTAAAAACGAAACTGGTTCTTAAGAACAGGTACCGGAACACACCGTAAGGTACTCCCCATGGCCACATCCTTAGAATATACTGTGGGAGATATCATTCTGACTAAGATGAGTTATAAAAAAGCACCCCTACACACCAGAACACCGGACAATAAATACCCATGGCGACCGCTTCCCCGGGAGTTGCTACTAATAACAGCTTCTGAGGTGGAGGCGGAACCATGAGGATAAGATACCCTCATTATCAAACATAGACAACACAGGAAGAGTACAGTGACTGTAGTCACAGAACCTCACAGAAAGCACAGAGTGCACTACATACTTCACGAAGAGCGGCACATACATGAGTAGCCTACGTGAAGGAGAAGTACCTGGGGGCAGTATCCCCTAGAGCTTAAGGTAAGGGGCCATAGCCCGACACCCTAATCGACCCACTAAGGAGGTATTTATTACTAACAAAAAGAGTTTATAATAATATATACAATACTGCTCGAAGGCACAGCTACTCCGTGGGTATATTAGTCTGAAATAATCAATGACTTACCGATCATTTTGGCACTAATGACGAATCCTCTAAAGAACTGCATACCAGGCTTGCTCTCAAAGCGCATAAAGACTCGGTCAACGTTTGTGAACCGGTACCGGCGCTCTTTGGACAATCGGTATGTGAAGAGGATCCCGTCGTGTCCCGAGTCGTCTACTCCACCTGGGAAATAACGTTGAATTAGATTTAATAACTCGGTCTTTTGAAGTCGTTTTAATGTTCATTACCTAAAGGGCAAAACTTAGGGCGCCCTATTTATTGCTGTCAAACTTATTTCTCCAGATTATAAAAAGAATAAACTAGAAGTTAATAACAGAGCCGAATGATTATTTAAAAGTCACACATCTAGATCACGAGATTCTGTGTCACAATAGTAACTGGAAAATAAATGTACACTTGCAGTCTGCAGAATAGAATTGCGATTAGTAGATGACAATAAGCTTGCTCATTATTACCATGCACTCTTAAGCAGAAATATATCTGTTCAGACACATGCTCCGTTTATTGGGGTTATTACCACGTAATGGTTAATTAATAGCATTAAGATGTTTTATGGTCACTTTTATGTGCTGAATGTTCAGCAACACCTTACCCGATTAGATTAGATTAATTAGTTAAATAACTTATTAATCTAATCTAATTCAAAGAATAAGCATTGCAATTCAACGGAGCAATGCTGCCAGCATGCTAGGCACGCTGCCAACTGGTAGTGGGCTGGAGCATTTGGACTGCCTGTGAGTCTGCAATGACTTATGGGTATCCAAATTTATATTGTAGTAGCTGTAGTGTTATCTACTGTTAATATGTGGTATTTGATGCCAGAATATGTTTTACGGTCACAAAGTATTTACACAGCGAATAGGTGACGTCTAATACTAATAATAGAGTGCATATGAACTGCCAAGCAGTACTGCATTTTTTGTCCCACACACTAGGCCTAAGTGGTCTTGTGCTTAGGACAGTTCTAGTCAAGGTTCAAATGTTTCTTAGTTAATACATTTTTCATAGCAGATGAAAGAATATGCGTCCGGTGAGTACAACGTACTACGTAAAATAGTTATCCATCCAAGGAGCTAACATTATGTTTTTAATGAATATATTAAAATTTGATAAATATTTCACTTTATCTGACTTTTAGACATGACCATTTTAATGATAATAATTTTGACAGATATTTGTACGGTACCCAAAAAGCAAAATGAAGCCCTTTTAATGAGACTCCGCGGTCTGTCTGTCTGTCTGTCCATACGTCCATCCGTACGTAGGTCACGAGTGTCCTTAGCGCGTTAACGAAATTAGTTTCAAACCTAAAATTTACATTTTAAGTGTAACGTTTCCCAAATACGAATATGTGAAATAAAATCAATTAAAACATTTTTTAGGGAGGCTTTAATACATGATAATCAAATGAAAGAAAACAAATTTGCACCCTAGCATGCGGTGTCTACAAATCATTGAGTCAATATTTTTTATTACTTTACTATAAATAAATTAAATGGTGGTCACTAAAGTAGTCAGTTTAAGACTGTGTTTGTTACGGGATCTATATCAAGAACTAAACTAGTTACGAGTAGAAATCTGAATTTTTGAGATGTCGCGGCAGATTAATCATTCGGCTCTGCTATTAATTCATGATGTAGTTTTTAATCTGTGATCAAAATAATCTAACATAATATTTTCCTTAATGGGTTGTTGCATTGTGGAATTCTTATAGAGCAAGATTTGCACACACTGAAACACTTACTAGGTGCTGTTTATATGAAAACTACTCCATACAATACTGAATGTCTTCCTTACCTGGTTTTATTAGCAGATAGTCTCCCAAAGCACCATTTACGGCAAACTCTGTAATATTCAGCTCAACACCCTCACCAACACCTTCAATGATCCAATCCCTGATATTATTAGTCGGGTAAGGATTAGGAAAATTAGGTGACGTGATGATAGTAGGCTCATCTACTTTCAAAGTGATACGTTCCGGTGCTACATCTTTCTCGAATGTTTCAGAATGCACGTCTAGATCTTCGCTGTGTAGAATAGAAAACTGAGAAACAAGGTCTTCCATCTCAGCACTAGTCAGATCGTCAACTAAAGTCTTTTTTACCTCATCTTCTACTGAAGCATTTATTTCTACATTCTCTTCATTACTTTCAATAGTCTCTGCATTTTTAGCTTTATTGTCAACTAAAGCATCATTTATGTATAAAATGGGTTCTAGTTTACTATCAATAGATTCAACGTCTCTTCCGACTGAGTCATCTGGATTAGGCTCACTTAGCTCATCATTGACTAAAGGTAGTAAATCTTCCATAGGCTTATTATCCTCTTTCATGTCAACTTCACTGAGAATATCTGCTAGAAGTTTGTCTATATCTATTGGGCTATCGTCTTCATTACTGTCGTCTTTCACTAATTCTTCGGAGCCTTCTAGGCCATTTGTGTCTTCAAACATGTTTTCTGCTTCTTCATCTTGGTCTTCAGCGTCGTCATCAGAACTGTCTCCTCTAAGTTTGTCAAGAGTTTTAAAAAGTTTATCCAAATCAGCATTTAAGTCAGCATAAGCCTTGTCTGCGGTGTCTTCTTGACTGGTTTCTACTTTATTTTCAGTTATTTCCATTCCAACGCTTTCTTTATTTGTGGTATGTGATATTTCATCCGCGGTTTCATTAAAATCATTTGTTTCAGTATCATCGTCTTCTGCTAATAGCTGTTTAGTTTCATCGATGATTTCTTCAAAATTCTGTTGAGTTTCGGATTGGATATCTTGGTTTTCAATTTCTTTATTAATATCTTCTTGGACAGCATCTTTTTCTCCCATATTTTTTGTTGTTTCTTCCAAAATAGGTTTTACTTCAGATATGATGTCTTCTTCCCCAATGGCTTTTCTTATTAACTCCTCAAAATCATTAGCATCATTTTCAGCCAATAATTTTTGGGTTTCTTCCATAATTGATTTATCTTCAGATTTCATGTCTTCCACCCCAATCTTTTGTTTTATTTCTTCTTCAAAATTGTTCGCATCGTGTTCATTCAAAATCTTTTGAGTTTCTTCCAAAATGGCTTGTTCATTTACCCCTTCATCTACTTCTGGTACAGGCAATGGAGCTACACTGTCATCACCCCATAGTAATGCATAATCTTCGTTACGATTTGAGCTGTCTTTATCATCTGGCTCCAGTCTATTTCCATCAACGTTAGTATTTTGATCATTTTTAGGTTCTTCTTGTGTTTCAGCATTACCTAAATCTTCTCTGTTGTCTTCATATTGGTAATCATCTAAATTATTGTCCGATTCTTTCGATTCAACTAGAACATCATCATTATGTGGTTCATCTGCTATGAATTTCTGTATTTCTTCATCTACTTTCAGGTCATTTTCTATATCAGTCTTTGCGTTGAGTTTGTTGATTTCTTCATCAATTTTCTTAATTAAGTCATCAAAATTTTCATAATCATTATATTCATCTTCAAACTCATCTGGGTCATCTGGGTTTTGTGCTGAAACAAATAAAAAATATTTATAAGAAGTGGATAAACAAATAAATAAGTTTTATTTGTAAACTACTGATAGGTTACGAATAAAAAGTAACTAAGCATGATAATATCGATTTATCTCTTCATCATTTAGAAAGAGATAAATCAATATCAGGCTTAGTTCTGGACCTTTAAACGTTAAATAAGGGAGAGATCACCCTTCGAAGTTTGTAAGAAATGACCAGCCAGTTCACAGGAAAGCTGCCGGAACACACATAGTTGCTAGTCAGGCTAGTATTCACACGATATCTGACCAATATGCTGTTGGGTCAACTGCAGGTAGGCGGCAATAGCAATGGACAGCCGTGGCCCGATCCTCAATGCCGTCTTGAGCTTCACCTCATGGTACAAGGAGCTTTTTGCGAATACTCGCCTAGCTAGCTACCACCTTCAAGAAGAAATTCTATTGCCAAACACCTAACAGTGTCCCGTCAACAGTTTGGAGAGCCAGTAAATAACTTGCATATTGTATGTCTCAGGGTAGCGGGCGCAGTGCAGTTCACCACTTGTTACAAAATGCATCTGTTATAGGCAGAGCTTACCGCTTAACATCAGGTGCTTCGTGCGTGTTCCGTTACAATCCAATGAAAAGAATACTCCTTTCTATTTATATACCTCAAGACGAATTTACTTCGCATTCCATGGATTCACCGTGCGGGTGCCGGGTCCATAGCGTTGTAGAGAATGAGGCCCAAGACAAGGTGCCTGGGACTTGCAGCCCAGTGAGTAAGGTTAAGGGGCCCCTTTATGATGCATCAATGCTCCCTTTCACCGCTCGAGCCTCCTCCCCTGCCCAACCAAATTTGGTAAGATCCTACTAATGCCGCCTTGGATACACATTCTAGAATGGAAGTTACGGTTGTTCTTGACAGGCCAAGGTCCTTTAGTAAGTTGTATAGGGATGTTGCTGGTATACCCCTTGCTCCGACGTCTACAGCATATAAATTAACCACATAACCGATTTTGATTAATTCATTTGTTAAGTCATAACATTTGTTAGTTTTTATTGTGTGGTCTTTAGGTATGTTTGTTTCACACGGCACAGTAAGTTCTATAAGTACTATGCGTATATATATTACTAATATTCCTACGAAATTTAACAATGTAGGTAAAATCCTTTCAGTTGTTTCAAACAAAGTTCAAATAAACATTGCGGTTGCAGATAACCTTTTGTGGCAAACGTAGTCATTCATCAGTACATATACATACAGAATAATGAACTAATAATAGTTAATACTTTGGATGTTTTTAACCGCAACTATAGTACCTAAATTAATCAGAATCGTTACAGCAAATTAGAACACTTGAATATTTATTACTTTATTATTTGCACTACCGATTTGTGAATAATATTTAAACATGTTTTCAGGGTTTTTTTTAATGTTATTGTGACGGAACAATCTCGAGGCCCACCTGATATTAAGCGGACTAACCTCTGCCTATCACAGATTACACGTCACAAGTCACGAATAGCACTACGCCCGTCACCTTGAGTCATAGTTATTACGTCGCATGTGCCTGTAATTTCACTAGCTCTCAAGGACTGCTGCCGGAACACACCGTTAGGTGCTTGGCGACAGATTTTCTACTTGAGGGTGGTGGCTAGCCAGGCGGGCATTCATTGCCCTTCCACCATGCGGTGAAGCTCAAGCCCGCGGTGGGATTCGAACCATGGACCTGCTGCGCGGCAGTCCATAGCTAATGTCACTGAGTCATCACTGCTTCGAATAGGGTCCGGTTCACAGGCAACCGGATTCTATTACTTAATTTAAGCAGTCAGCCCGTCTTAACTATCCGGTCCGTCATATCGTTAGAAAACGTAGTATCCGGTTAAATTTTTACAGAAATGTGTTAGGGCAGATTAACTTAAAATGTCACACAAGAAACATATAATAATAGTTTTATGTTATTTTTCTCTATCGTAAAATAAGTAATAGGTGTCTACATACAAACGACAAACGCGATGTGACTATTTATAATATATGCTGAGAATTATAATAAAATTCAAGAAAATGGAACAAGTTCGAGTCGCACTCAAATTGTATGATATACCTATAACGATTGAACTCAAATTGTATGATATACCTATAACGATTGAACTCAAATTGTATGATATATAACGAAGTTATAAACTCTCATTAATCACATTTTTTTTGTATGTAGAGGAAATACAAAATAAACAGTTTTGTTTGTATGTAGAGGAACTGAATATCTGGAAGCCGATGTTATGCATCCCAAGCTTTTATTAATATTGTTTTGATTTCCTCAACATTTTAAAATGTATTACATATAAAGGTGTTTTTATAAATACGCCAACTAATAATATAATATCCCCGTCGGGTGCCGGGTTAGAATTGCACCTCCCCAATCACCCCGTGGGTGTCATAAGAGGCGACTAAGGGAAAAATACTGGAAGGTGGGCAGCAGCACCTTCTAAAGAACTGCCACTGCGATCCCCAAGCCGCCTGCCTGCGTGGGGATTATGGCAAATACCCCCTTTATAGGGAAGGCTGTGGTAAGCAGAGGACGATCCGGCTGATACAGTAACTGTAAAATACCAGGTCTCCACAGTAGTATCCACAAAGAAGTAGGCAGAGGTTTCTAGGTTTATTGTTTCTAAGTAAGACACCTTAAGTCAACTCACGATGCTTTTTAGGGTTCCGTACCCAAAGAGCAAAAACGGGACCCTATTACTGAGACTTCGCTGTCCGTCCGTCCGTCCGACCGTCTGTCACCAGGCTGTATCTCAAGAGATAGCTAGACAGTTGAAATTTTTATAGATGATGTATTTCTTTTGCCGCTATAACAACTAATACTAAAAATAAAATATAGATTTAAGGGGGGCTCCTATACAACAAACTTGATTTTTTTACCGTTTCTTGCTCGATACTAATAACGGTGACAGGTAGACGCTTGTACTATTCACAGAATATTTAGTTTTATGGTCTCTTTAAAAATAATTGCTGAAAATAAAATAAATAATTAAGGGTTATTACCATACCCATACAATAAAAGAGGTTTTCGCCGTTTATTTGCTAAAAATAATATTAATGAAAACAAGTAGAAACTTGAAATACTCACCGAATATTTAGTTGTATATTTACTTAAAAAATAAACTATAATTTAAGTTAAATAGTTTATGAGGGCCCTATACACACAATAAACGTGATTTCCTCGTTATCAAAAATACCACAAGTTGAAGCGTTTACAGAATATTTAGATTTAAGTATATAAATAGCTTTAAACAAGATTAGGTTACAGATAATGGTACGGAACCCTTCGTGCGCGAGTCCCACTCGCACTTGGCCGGTTTTTCAGGAATAGTGAACTTATCCCCATACCCATATATAAGTAGATTAGTGTACTGTATCAAACGAATTTTTTTATAAGTAGATTATTAGTCATTAATTGAGGTTTTTTTATGCCGTATAGGTTAACCTTTGACCACTATCTCACCTGATGGTAAGTGATGATGTGGTCAAAGATGTTGTTCAGGCTAACCTAGAAATACTGGCTCTCAAGGAGAGCTGCCTGAACACACCGTTAGATGAGATTTTCTACTTGAGGGTCTATGCCATCCTAAGACAACAACCGGGACCAACGGCTTAACGTGCCCTCCGAAGCACGGAAACGCTCAGTAGTAATGTCACTAGCGGTCACCCATCCAACTCATGACCGCGCCCGACGATGTTAACTTTGCTGATCGGTTGAGAACAGCTATATAAGTAAACTTCGCTACGAGCGCTTCAAACCTTATACACTGATGGATTCGTATATATATTATATTATATAGGTACCGTGATTTCTACACATAATCACAATACAAAGTAAACACCATGCAAACAGATTTATGGTAGATATATGGTTGTTGAAATTGTCAGAAATATATTTCTAGAGTATAATATCATTTTCAAATGTAATTTCAAGAGTACATGAATATGTTAGCCAGTAGGTTAGTTACCAAGGTTACTAAATCATTTTAGGAAAATATAATTCATATTCAAATAATTGCTGGTGCTTTTTACCTACTTAGAAATGAATTATATTTACACAATGTTTTATGCCATAGATGTACCTATGAAATTTAGACAAAACTTCGTAAATCGACCAAACGTAGTAATTGAATAACTAGCAACTCTTTAACGTTTTTTATTTTTATTTTTCTACAGTTTAATATTTTACGTATGTAATGTATGTATATGAATAATATTAACTATTAAGTCCGTTTCTATGTTTGCAATACAAATGTATAAATTAAGGAAACTTGTAATTTCTGTGCTAAGTGAATGTACCTATATTCTTTAGAGAAATAACCACAAACCATTTACAAAACATGGATTACATTTTACGTAGAATTCTTAACTGATAATAATAGGTAACAGGTTTTGAAGCGCTCGTAGCGAAGTTTACTTAGCTGTTCTCAACCGATCAGCAAAGTTAAGCAACGTCGCGCGTGGTCATGAGTTGGATGGGTGACCGCTAGTGACATTACTACTGAGCGTTTCCGTGCTTCGGAGGGCACGTTAAGCCGTCGGTCCCGGTTGTTGTCTTAGGATGGCAGTCGTTATAGCATGGTGGTAGGGCATTTTGCGAATGCCCGCCTAGCTAGCTACCACCCTCAAGTAGAAAATTTGTCGCCAAGCACTTAGCGGTGTGTTCCGGCAGCTGTCCTTGAGAGCCAGTACTTCTAGGTTAGCCTGAAAAACATCTTCGACCACATCATCACTTACCATCAGGTGAGATAGTGGTCAAAGGCTAACCTATCAGGCATAAAAAAAATAATAAAAAAAAACAGTTTCGTCTTATTTTTCTACTAGGGTTTGCAAAAGCTTATGTTATATACATATCTTACAAATATTTATAGAGACTTGCAATCATTTAGAAATGTCAGTTGCATAAGTATATATATTATGTTATTTACTGAGGCCCACTTGCGCCAACGCTTTAAACTCTAATCAAGTGTAAATTGTCATACAAAAACCAAGTTAACCCGAGTTTAACGCAAAAGACAATAAGGCGGTCAGTTTGAGTAGAATACGTTTTTCGGGGTCTAAAATATTGAGGTCGATAGCGGTGATAAATTGTATTTAGTGATGATAAACACAAAGTGCTGTGGGTGATAAATTGAGGGATTGTTTTTTTTTTTTTTTTTTTTTCATTGTAGGTTAGCCTTTGACCACTATCTCACCTGATGGTAAATGATGATGTGGACGAAGATGTTGTTCAGGCTAACCTAGAAGTACTGGCTCTCAAGGACAGCTGCCGGAACACACCGTTAAGTGCTTGGCGACAGATTTTCTACTTGAGGGTGGTAGCTAGCCAGGCGGGCATTCGCAAAATGCCCTACCACCATGCTATAACGACTGCCATCCTAAGACGACAACCGGGACCGACGGCTTAACGTACCCTCCGAAGCACGGAAACGCTCAGTAGTAATGTCACTAGCGGTCACCCATCCAACTCATGACCTCGGGCGACGTTGCTTAACTTTGCTGATAGGTTAAGAACAGCTAAGTAAACTTCGCTACGAGCGCTTCAAAAATGTTATTGGGACGCCAGGCGTTCAGCGTTTGTGAACGGTGGAAGCCACGGATGCGCTATTCGGCGGGAGATGCAGAAAAAGGGGAAGTATCACATTAATGCCGTACTGTAGAATAGTTGATCAACTTTCTAGCTTTAGGGTGTTTAGTGTGAATTCCCTTTCGACGGAGCGACTAGCACGAAGGTAGGTCGTTCCCGCCGTTTTATACACACGTGCCTAGTAGCACATAATATATCGGCTGGTGTCTTTCTGTGACATTCCAGGAGCCCAGTCGAATACGCCACGACACAGTGGTAAAGTGCACTGAGAAAAACGACTTAAAGGCTTAAATCGAATTTGACCTTTTACTGTTGAATTGTAAATACGTAAGATGAATTCACAACTCTTAAGATGATTTACACCAATCAATAAAAATGTACCATGTTTTATAATAAACAAAACCGTCAAAAACACCTTACGTAAAATATTTTCAGAAATGAACTTTTTAATACGATAATAATTGCAGTATTGACCATAAAATATACCTTACTTTTACGGCGGTTTATATACGGTGATTATCACTATAACGTACGACTTAATCAGCCTCATCGAAAGTCAATATTTAAGACAGACCACAAAATACACCTTAAATGAAGAAGAAACATTCGCCTTCACTGCCCTCGTTTAACGCCTTCTAGCTGGAAGGCGTTTTTGTACGTATTTACGTTTGGTCGGTTTTTCGCCTTATACCATATAAATTGGCCGTTATTAGGGCGCTTTTGACTTTAGATTTTTCTCAGTGTGTGGGACTACGGGATTAACAAGGGCCCCTGTCCATACAGGCACTTACATTTATTAACTTGTTAAATTTGAAGTCAATAATAATTTAATAAAATGAAATTATAAAGCATCTTTGTCACTAACACTTTTTATTAACATTTAATTTTTTTTCTTAAAATGGCTACACATTATTTGCTAAATTTGAGGTCAATATTAATTTAATAAAATAAATTATAATGCATCTTTAGTTATTAAAGCGATATGCTTTTTTTATTGACAAGTAGTTGTAATTTTTTTCTTATAAACGTATATAAGTACGTAAAACGTAACGTGTAATATATATGCTTATACATAGGTACTGTTTTTTTTAATTTCTGTGATATCTGTTTATATATATTTACAGACATCGAAAATATGCTTTCATTGAATTTGGTAGTTTTACAGTTAAACAGTCTTAAGTCTATTCATCTGACGCTTACTATTTAGTCTTAAGTATTTTAATAGGTATTATATGTGTTTAAAATAAAAGTATAATGATCACTGCATTTATATATACCACAAAATATAAATGCATTTTCCAACCTGCGGTATCTACGGAACTTAAACCGGAAATGGCCTCTTTCTGGCAAAATAATGGCACAGACTACGTAAGAAGTACGTTTTGAAGCAGTGATGGCTCAGTGCATTGGCTATGGAATGCCGCCCAGCAGGTCCATGGTTCGAATCCCGCCCAGAGCTTGAGCTTCACCGCATGGTGGAAGGGCATTTTGCGAATGCCCGCCTGGCTAGCGACCACCCTCAAGTAGAAAATCTGTCGCCAAGCACCTAACGGTGTGTTCCGGCAGCAGTCCTTGAGAGCCAGTGAAATAACAGTCAAAATGAGACATAACAGGTATGTCTCAAGGTGATGGGCGCAGTGCAGTTCGTCACTTGTGATGAACTTCAACTTCTAATTAATGAGGCTATTGCGGGCTTGCCACAATTTCGGCAATGTAGCGTGGATAGATATATTATACAGGCGTGACAGTGATTTTATAGCCTAAATATAAAAAAAACTCTCTATTACACATAAACATGGACTAACCATTAAAAAACCATTCAAAATAATCACAAATGTTATTAAAATATTTTAAGGATACAACAAATGAATATTTTTATAAAACACTATCATAACATTAATATTTTAATACAAAAATTAATAAAACACAAAATATTTTTGAAGCGCTCGTAGCGAAGTTTACTTAGCTGTTCTCAACCAATCAGCAAAGTTAAGCAACGTCGCGCGCGGTCATGAGTTGGATGGGTCACCGCTAGTGACATTACTACTGAGCGTTTCCGTGCTTCGGAGGGCACGTTAAGCCGTCGGTCCCGGTTGTCGTCTTAGGATGGCAGTCGTTATAGCGTGGTGGTAAGGCATTTTGCGAATGCCCGCCTGGCTAGCTACCACCCTCAAGTAGAAAATCTGTCGCCAAGCACCTAACGGTGTGTTCCGGCAGTTGTCCTTGAGAGCCAGTACTTCTAGGTTAGCCTGAACAACATCTTCGACCACATCATCACTTACCATCAGGTGAGATAGTGGTCAAAGGCTAACCTATGAGGCATAAAAAAAAAAAAAAAAATATGTCTAGTGACAATTCCACCTAATTTTCCTGTTAAGCCGACGTGACGTCACAAATGCCACGCAGCGAAACCGGAATAATTTTCGACGTGCTTCGCTTCTACACGAAGCATCCTCAGGAGGTCTTGACTCTACGAGCGCACGATCGAGAAAAATCTCGATCAAATATTTGTTATTAAATATGGATTTCCGCAAAGTAATGCCTGAATCTATTCAAACATTGTATGTTCGTCGCCACGTTTTATTTATAATGCGCTTGCACTAAATTGTTTACTTTACGCGTTATTAAACAATTTACGACTTTATATTAAAGGATATAAAGTCGTAAATTGTTCAACTTGGATGATGGATGGCATAGCCAAGCCAGCCACGTATTTAGCACACCTATACTATGACTAAAAAACAAAGTTAAAAATATCAGCTCTATTTTATCTAAGGAGTTGAATTTCTACGTTTTTCGATCTTTCTCGATCGTGCGCTCGTAGAGTCAACACCTCCTGGGGATGCTTCGTGTAGAAGCGAAGCACGTCGAAAATTATTCCGGTTTCGCTGCGTGGTGTTTGCGACGTCACGTGGGCTTAACAGGAAAATTAGGCGGAATTGTCACTAGATATATTTTTAAATTTTTTAAGTGTTTTATTAAATTTAGCTTAATTTAATATAAAATAATTTTGAAGTTTTCTTTTTTTGTAATGAAATAGTAATTTAGAAACTACTTATATTATACATTTACCCCCTTACTTATAAAAACATCGCTATGTAGTTGCTAAGTAATGGATAACTAAACAGTGTTTAAGTAATGCTTAAATATTTCTTACTTATAAACGCTACATAGCACCTGTTTAGCTAAGCAATGGATAATGAGGTCGAACGTATTTTAAACTGACAACATTGTACTAAAAAGTATTATGAATGACCTAAATGGCCAAATAGCATGTATCTAGTGCTAAATATCCTGAAATTAAAAAGTAAATATAATACTTTTCTTTGTATAGTACCACCAACTTAACTGTGCAGTTTTCGAGGGCGCTACTGGTCAAGGAAATCAACTACGAACTGTCACAATTTGAAGGAATGTTGTAGTTCTTTTTTCTGCAACCTGAACAGATAAGTTGGTGGGTCTGTAACTAAATCAGCTGATCAGAAATATGGGTGCCATCTTGTTACTTAAAATTTAAACAAGGGTGGGACGGTGTTTAAATTGACAGCTGATTTAAGCAGTACTTAGGTACTGGATAAAGTAATGTAGCGTTTATGAGTAAGAAATTTTGCTAATCAGCGCCTAAGTAATGTTTAAAATTTAAGTAGCGTTTATAAGTAAGACTGATTAGGTATAAAACTAACATTATTCTGTTTGTATTACTAACACTATATGGATTGATTATCTGAAATAAATGTGAAATAATAATATATTAAAATATGAATATGATGTTTTCTTAAAATATTTTAAAAATATTTGTTATAATTAAATATCAGGTCTATTTAATCTAAGGAGTTGAATTTCTACGTTTCTCAATCCATCTTCCTACTATTATCTTACGTATGTGTGGTCGGTACAATGAGTTTTCAGTAACAACATAAAAGATAAGACGAGAACAAATTATTTTAGTATTAGCTTTATAGTACTTATTAGTTTTTCCCGGTCGCCTACGTGATGACCACTCTCTGTAGTAATGTTCTTGTTGGTGCCTTACCAGCTACATGTCGCTTAAAGATGTCGGTGCGAAGGCAAGCCCCCTTTTAACCGACTTAAAATAAAGGAGGAGGTTCTCAATTCGAATGTATTTCTTTTCATGTTTGTTACCTCTGAACTGTGGACAGGATGAACCGATTTTGATGATTCTTTTTTATTTGTGTAGTCCCATTAAAATGTCATCAAAATCGATAAAGCCATTTTTGAGTTACACTCCAATAACTGAAAAGTGTTTGCCTATCTTGATAATATAGACATTATCAGTAAATGACAATCGTTCCCGTGAATAGCCAAGATCACTAAAAAGGATGAAAAAAAAATTGTTATTCCATACAAACGTGTATGGAAAGAGCTCCGTGCACTCTACTCTTACGGAAGTCATCAATGCGTGACGTATATCCGCTCGTGTAGTAAAGCATGGCAAGTGTAGTTACGCCCCTTTTACGTAGGATCACAACATGAAACCGAATACTTCGTGTGTGTTCGGGACTTGCCGTGATAATAAGTTAATATCTGTAACCTATAATTTTTTTAAATGAATTTCTCGAGTTTGACACATATTTAAATTATTTTTCAGGGGGTTTCGATATATGAGCTAAAAAAAAACACTTTTCCAACCCTAGAGTGTGGGTTGTCATCATACTCAGTGAGTTGTCATCATTGTCATCCTCTAAAGCTCACTGAGTAGGGTACAAATATAATTTTTATATTGGTCCCTTAATTAAAATAAAAATTAACAACGGGGTGCATCAGATATGTATAGATCGATAAGTATATACAGTATATATATAGATCATAGATAAGTTTTTATATGTTAGATTAATATTTATTATGTACTTGTGTATCGCTGCAAATAAATATATTTTTCATTCTTTCATCAAATTTGCTAATTTTAGACCACTTTTAATACGAAGTCTTTGTCAAAAACTAATAAGGGTTGCCTTTGAATCATGAGATCCTGGTCTAACTATCTGGAGCTGACCCGATCAGACCCAACAGACTCACTCACTCCCCTATATTGCATCAACTTGGCATCAACAACATTAGCCGAAAACACAGATATCTATGTCTCTATTCATGTATGTCTGTGACAGAAAACGTGGAATCTTCGACACCTTCGGAGATGTGAGGGCATTTACAGTGCGGCCGCTGAAAGAATGCGCTTGACATTTCGTTGTAATTAATATTGTTTTATATGTAAGTAAGTTTCTTCGCCTTCTCATTCTTGCGCCTGCCTGTTTTCTCCACGGCTGACGACATAATTTGTTTCCAAAAAATTTGATTATATTACAAAATTACAAATATACGATAGGAAAAATTTAAGTCATGTGCGGGATTCTTACTTCGGACTTAAATTTTTCCTATCGTATATTTTAATTTTGTAATGTAATCCGAATAGCAGGCGTTATTGAAAACATAACAATATAAAAATTAGATTATAGTTAAAACCTTTAAGCATTTTTATTCAGAGCAGTTGTCCATACCGGATAGGAACGAGAAGACAAGTGAGAAATTTTGTGAATGTAGATTTGTCCACGTACTCGTCTGTAGTCTGGAGGCAGCATTATCTTTTTATATGGGCAACACTCGCGAAGATATAACGTAAGTACATTTCAATTTTATATGTTTTGAATCGCCACCAACAACAGTATCAGATATAAAATATAACATATCAATTAGACTACAGGAATAGCTATTGATAAGTACACCTCCCTTATCAACGATGGCTGATAACAAGTTTGAAAACAAGCATATCCTTTGTTCCCTTATCTTAAACAAAAATCCAAACACCATTTCTTCTGAGTAACATATGTTTAAGGTAAATTGTAGGTACTTCATGTTTTAATAATTATGTTTGCACGCTTGCTCCGAGAATTATATTACAAAGTTACCTACAAATTTACGAGAGAAAAAAAAATCTCCCGTAAATTTGTAATTTTGTAATGTACTTCATGTATTTATTTCTACATCCTGTGTTATTTCTAAATCCAATGTTATTGAATATATTTTATATTTGTTGTTTTTCTTTTTTTTTACTTCAATAAGCAAAATGGCAACTGATCGACAAGATTTTTCACAGATATACATGGATGTACGACCTTATAAAGGGCTAAAAATTTACACAACTAGTTTTTAAGTAAAAATGGGACCCTATTACTGAGACTTCGTTGTCCGTCCGTCTGTCACCAGGCTGTATCTCAAGAACGGTAATAGCTAGACAGTTGACAGTTTCACAGATGATGTATTTCTATTGCCGCTATAACAACAAATACTAAAAATAACATAAAATAAAATAAATATTTAAGGTGGGCTCCCATACAACAAACTTGACTTTTTGACCGTTTCTTGCTCGATACTAATAACGGTGACAGGTAGAGGCTTTAGTTATTCACATAATGTTTATTTTTATGTTCTCTTTAAATAAACTTACTTAAAATAAAACAAAATAAATAAGGGTGCTCCCGAACAATAAAAAAGGTTTTCGACGTACCTACCGAGCTCAATCGGACACTGCGAAAAGTGTCTGTAACTTGCAACATTAAGTTACAGAACTAGAAATAACAGAACAAAAAAAAATACAGAAATGGTACGAAACCCTTCGTGCGCGAGTCCCGCTCGCACTCGGCCGGTTTTTTATTTATATTTTTACACGGCTGCCCAAAAAATCGAAAGAGTGTTTTCAGGGTTCTTCTAAACGGCTAAATCGATTTTAATGTAGAGATATCGTTAGATTTGTCTTGATAACGCAAATGACACTAGGACTACTAGGTGAAAACAAAATAAGACAGGAAACTGGCGGATTAATGACGCCAAATTAGACTCAAAAAATGGCGGAATTGTCTAATTAATTATGGAGTTATTATTATATTAGGTCCTTACATATGAAATTGGCGTTTTTCGTATTGGCCACTTTAATCACGAATTTCTCCTCTTTGGTAAGGAATTCCAAATTCAAATTTGTACAGCTATAGACTCATGTATTTGTGCTTCGATGATCGTCATTCATTTGTTTTTTTTCTTCTGTTTTTTTCTGTTTGCGTCACTCATTTTACAAAATGGAAAACCTTAAATATCGCATTATTTACGAGTACGAGTTCCGCCGTGGCACTAGTGCTGCGGAAACAACTCGAAGGGTGAATGATGTGTATGGCGGTCGTGTTGCAAAAGAAAACACAGTTCGTTTTTGGTTCCAACGTTTTCGTTCTGGAAATTTCGACCTGCAGAACAAGCCCCGTGGACGGCCTGAGACTCAAGTTGATAATGAAGAGTTGAAGGCTATTGTGGAAGCGGATCCATCGCAAACCACGTCCGAGTTAGCTGCAGGCTGCAATGTTAGTGATAAAACTGTTTTAATTCACTTGAAGCAAATTGGGAAGATTAAAAAGCTTGAAAGGTGGGTACCTCACGAATTGACTGAAACAAACCGGCAAACGCGCGTCGACTGCTGCGTTACATTACTAAACCGGCACAATAATGAAGGTATTTTAAACCGAATCATTACCTGTGATGAAAAATGGGTTCTTTACGATAATCGGAAGCGCTCAGCGCAATGGTTAGATCCTGGCCAGCCAGCCAAATCCTGCCCCAAGCGAAAATTAACCCCAAAAAAGTTACTTGTAAGCGTTTGGTGGACTAGTGCCGGTATTGTTCATTACAGTTTTTTCAAATCTGGCCAGACTATTACGGCTGATGTCTATTGTCAGGAATTGCAAACCATGATGGAAAAGCTAGCGGCTAAACAACCTAGGCTGGTCAATCGCTCCACGCCACTGCTGCTTCACGACAACGCTAGACCACACACTGCGCTACAGACGGCTACTAAATTAGAAGAGCTTCAATTGGAAAGTCTAAGACATCCTCCGTACTCCCCGGACCTTGCTCCAACAGATTACCATTTTTTTCGAAATTTGGATAACTTCTTGCAAGGGAAAAAATTCAACTCCGATGGGGCAGTCCAAATCGCCTTCAAAGATTTTATTGATTCCCGTCCGACTGGTTTTTTTAGTAAAGGGATCAATGAACTACCTATGAGATGGCAAAAGTGCATAGAAAATAATGGTTCATACTTTGATTAATTAAATATATTATATTAAAAAATATTCGACTTTTTGTTCCTCCCATACAAAACGCCAATTTCATATGTAAGGACCTAATATATGGATAATAAGTAACGCCAAAATCTATTCATTATGAAAATAAATATTTATATTCTACTTTGCGAGCTCAAGACGACACCAAAAAAGTTTACTTTTCTCCCCACTATAACACAATCGATTTTTTAATAAAAATTTCAGGTGTGTAATTTATTCCATTATAGCTAGAGACCCGCGCGGACAGATATAAAGACAGGTAGGTATGAATGGATGGACAAGCAGACATGCAGCGGAGTCCCATAGGGTTCGGTTTTTCCCTGTGGGTACGGAACCCTAAAAATAGGACTGACTTTTCCTTAAATAATATGAAATAACTTGTTGTAGTGTTCAATTCAAATCAGCTTACGAAATTATATAAAAAGGTCCACTCGGCGAAGACCGTCTGTCGGGAAAGATCGTAGGTACAACAGAATAACAAGGAATACAGCAGAATTTCGGAGGTTTTTTTTTATGTTATTGTGACGGAACAAGCCCGAGGCCCACCTGATGTTAAGTGGGCTAACCTCTGCCTATAACAGACTCATTTCGTCAGCGACGAATTGCACTGTGCCCGTCACACTGAGACGTCCAGTTGTTAGGTCTCATTAGCCTGTAATTTTTCTGGCTCTCAAGAACTGCTGCCGGAACACACCGTTAGGTGCTTGGCGAGAGATTTTCTACTTGAGGGTGGTCGCTAGCCAGGCGGGCATTCACAAAATGCCCTTCCACCATGCGGTGAAGCACAAGCTCTGGGCGGGATAGGTGGCAACATAATTAGATCTATAAATAATCGACGAAATATCTTATCATCGTGTTTGACAAAATATGACTTTAAGGTTATAGAATAGCCAAAATAATTCAATTTGTAACATTTTGAATGAAGTATGCCGGTCTTGGCCGAGTTGACCTTACCCTAATAATTTAGGTATAATTAAATTTTATTATACACTATAATTATTCATGTGGGGTGCTGGCCTAGAATGTCACCCCGCCATTGCTACCTGTGGGTATCGTAAGAAGTAGAGGTGACTATAGGTAAAATATCGGAAGATGGGCAGCAGCGCCTTCTGAAGAAACCTTAAACTGCGATCCCAAGACGCCTGCCAAGCGTGGGGATTATGGCAAATCGCCCCTTAACGGAGGAGGTTCTGTCCAACAGTGGACAATATATACAGTACTATATAAAGTACTGTATTAGCCGGATTGTCTTTATCATACGCATTTCGTATAGTTCCCGGATTATATTAGGAATGTTCCAAATGCTCCCGTTGGGTCTCGAAAAGGGCAACAAATGGAAAACTGTGCCTAAGCAGCGTACACTCACGTCCATGTAGGTTGGTTGTTACTGCGTATTGGGCTCATAACTTATTTTATGCTTGTACCGTAGTATTATTATATGTTCTATGCTTGTACAAAACATTCTGCACATTGGTGCAAACTAGTTTAACTTTTTTTAGTGCCTCAATTAACTTTTATAAGTCATAGTCATTCTATACAATGCCTGAATTATACACATTGTCGGTAGCATTATAGTATGACACTCTATACTTCTATACTATGTAGATAAGATTAATCAATAAAGAGCTATTGTCCACATATTTTTTTATCAACGTGACTCACAATGCCTCATTAAAACGACAAAATTTCATCGTAATTTCAGATATTTCGTAAGAAAACATTCAAAATTCATACCAACGCGTAATAGATGAATTTGTAAACATGTTTGTCCGGCACATGCGAGCAACATATATATAATTATAATAAGTGCCAAATGAAGAAATCTTACCTTTAGAACAAACTAAAGACGAAGCCACAACAAATGCACAAATCCAAAAATACTTCATGTTTACCACTTTGACATATCACAACACTGTCTAATGAATTCTTTATTTAAATATTCGTTTCAACGATGCGCGCGCGCTTGCCCCGGTATGCGGTGTAATACTGACAATATGTTCATTGCTCTAGTGATGGGACGGTTCGGCTCATTTGAGCGGTGACCGGTGACTCAAATTATGGGACTGATAAAATTAAGTCATAACATATTTATCTTCCTTCTGGAATGATTCAATATGCAATGCATCAACTCGGAGGTTTTCAGCCTTTAGGATCATAAGATTGTACTGTAGTTAACAGCTCTGTCGACGACGTTTGCTGTCAGTGTTCTTTTTGCCTGTGGGTATCTTTCTCTGACCTTAAGGTGAGCAGTAAGGGTTGCAATATTGTACTGGCACTCTACGAGGTGCACTGTCCTGGAAATAATACGAAGATTTAGTGTACTTAATGCACCCGAAACAACCAGGGTGAATCAAGTCTACCAAAAGTGTACTTAGTGCACCTGGGTGAAATACCCCAGGTGAATTAAGTATACCGCACCGAAGATTTCCGTAAGTTCAATTTTCTTCTGATTTGAACGTTTTTACGCGACTGCCCCAAAGGAGTATAATGATTTTAGGGTTCATGTAGATATGTATACATGTATGTATGTTTCTTTATTCTATCACAACGTAAATGTCTGATCAGATGTGGATGTATGGGGTATCGTTAGAATACTTAGAATCGTTACATAATCCCGAATGACACATTATAAATGTTTTGGCAAGCCAGCCATGTTTTTTATGTTTAATAAATTACCTTGTTGCGCTACGAAAACAGGAAAATTAAGGAGTAATATAATTCAAATAACAAGTGAATAGTTTGTATACCTATGTTTACCTACTTCTTTACCACTTAATTAGGTGGGATAAAGTTCTAAAGCTAGATGTACTAACAAAAACAAGTATCTGGTAACTTTTTACTGGTAAAGAAGTTAATAAATGAAACATGATTTAATAAAAGTTTCATAGACGATATCGTATGGTGTAAGAATTTCCAGGATTATTTTTCCAACTAATCTTACATATCTATAATTGCATTCCGGAATCTCTTGCCTACATGTTAAGCTACCTATATGTCAAGCTACCTATGTTTAATAATTTAATACTACGTATAATATTTTTAATATTCTGAGCACACAATACATGAAACAAAATAAGGAAAACAGTAAATTGAGTCTTGAAACCTGTGTGTCTCCGAAATGTTTCCCTTTACCTGTTGTTTTCTTGTGGAGAGAATCAACAGATTTTGCATTATAATATTCACAGCAGTTTTCCTGTTCTGACGAACGTTTATTTAATTATTTAGACAAAGAATAAAATATTTCATAATACGATAAGAACCATAGAGGATAAGTTATTACGTGTTATTACATATAACTTCGACTTGACGTCGTGCATAAAACAAAATTTGAATGATTCAAAGTTCAATCTTCAAGCTCGCAGCGCGTGGTGGCTACGATTTTTTGGTGGTCAGTAAAGAGCAAAATATTGAGAAATTAGTATTAGTGTACTCAGATTTGGTAAAGATAATTAATTGATTTTTTATTTATAATCAATTTATTTATCAAGATGATTTAAATCTGCTAAATAGTGTACTTAATGCACCCGAAAATAACCAGGGTTAATCAAGTCTACTAAAAGGGTTGCGGCCGTCTGATTCTATTTACAACATGGATTTTTTAAGTATATTTTAGCGTAAGTTAGATGTTAAAATTCATTATCGTTGAGGCGTGCCAAAAAATAAATTAAAAACAGATGCATTTCGAATCTGTTTTAACCATTAATTCAAGTATATATGAAAAAACCTTCAGCAAGGATTCGTTGCAAAAATGTCCGTACGTAGGATCTTTTTTTCCTAGTAAAAATATAGTCAAAATAAAAGTAGGAGCTTACCTTTAAAGTGACCAAATTCAAAATATTGGTCTGTTAATAATGCACGCCAACTATAAATGCTAAATCTTTGATCTAAGTATAGAATAGTGAGAATCCTCGTGCGTCCTAGAGATTATTTAAACATATGTTATTGAACGACAAACAGCAATGTTTGTTGTAATTCAGTTAACATGGAATGTTTTGCTCTTCAGTGAATTAAAACAAAATAAAATAAAAAAAATTTTTATTTTAATTTGACATACACATATCGTATTTTGGATTCCTCGAAGGCGAAGGTGTCTAAATACTTACCCAAGTTTTGCCAGACATATTTTGGTCCCCTGTAATAGGGGGATAGCCTAGAGATATCTACCGAGCAAAGGTTTTATAGACCCCGAAAAGCTTCTGAAAATTTCTTTGTCAGACAATTCCTAAAATGGTGATCATACCAAAGACGGATTTTAAAGGCCGGCAACGCATCCTCGAGACCTGTGGTGATGCGGATGTTCGTCGGCGACTTTGGTTACTTACCACCAGGTGAGCTGCCAGCTCGTTTACCCTCCAACACCATAAAAAGGTCTTAGTATTGCCAAGCCGAGCATTTACGCACACCAATGAGGTTTTCAATAAACCATTAATATAATGCCAAATTCGTAGGCCACGGTCGGATGATTCTATAGAAACAGAACAAGACTTATATGATCATATATTAAATTAAAGGATTTCAAACGAGTTTTATCCATATTAACTTAGGACCCACGTTATATTTACCAAAAAGATGCTGACCAGTTTCGGACTGATTTGAAGTCTTTCGTCTGGGCGTCCCAATTGTACGAAGCTACGAGCGCGTAACTGACATGACAGTGACAGTATGACGACAGCGCCGTCGCAACGTCAATTACTCGCTGAGGCCCGTGCTCGTCGCTTCACGCAATCGTGACTCCCAGACGAAAGACTTCAAAATAGTCCGAAACTGGTCGGAAACTTTCCGGTAAAAATAATGCGGGTTATACCGGGACCTAATAAGTTAATATATGGAGTACGAGTACGTCGTATAAAACACACAAACCTCTGCTAAGCAGGCATTTACGATCCATACTTACGTGACATCATACATGATAACGTAATTCGCATGAAAATAATTTGTTGCAATAATAATGTATCATTTACAACGTCTGAATAATGCTGCAATAAATAGGTTATAGTTTATGCTTACGTACAAGCATTGACTGTTATTTAATAAAGGCCATAAAACTATGATTGAGATTACGATGGATTGGAAAATAATGTTTAAATGGAATTTTATTGACCAAGCGAGCGTGAAGCGCGGTTGCAAGGACTCCGTTTTGGCTTGGGCAAAAATGCTTTCATTCGTCTGTCCGGCGGATGATCGGCTGTTTTCCTCTTCAAGTCGCATTTCTCAACAAATTTTTGTGAAATTTTGTATGCAGTTTCGATAATTATATGGAATTTTTGTATTCAAATTAAAGTTTTAGGTGAAATAGTTTCTGAATAAAAAAAAACAAATGCATTAATTACCGTTTTAATGCTTTCGAGCGTTTTATTCAGTAAAGTTTTTTTCATTAAAAGGTATGTTTTCTTGTCTTTTTTTTTCGTAAAGTCTATACGATCCAGATTGCAGCAGTATCTAAAAACAATGTGATAATAGTTACTTATAGCAAATTAAACTTGATTTCTAAAAAAAAAACTCAATATCGGAAAAAAATATTTCGCCGTTGTGTTTACTGGAAACAAATAGACAAATATACAAATATTATTTACGTATAATACCTATAGGCAATCTATTCTACTTTTTAAATATGGAAACATCATGCATCATTTTCGTAATAGAAAACCACTGTTAATAAAGGCTCACGGGCCTTTTCTTTGAATTTTAATATCTCGTGTCAAATTTCTATTTCCTATGTGCCTATGTTTTCTCTAAATTCTTAGGTGCTTATGAACTAAAAGACTTAGTACCAGATAAAACTAATTAAAAAATGTATTTCGAGGTCAATATTTTTTAGTTAGAGAGCCCCCAATCGTCTTTTTATTACATCTAAGTGAGTTTCAGTACGTTAATTAAACATTTCTAAAAACATTGGCTCAAAATTATAACATTATGACTCAGTGTCACAACAAAGCGCAACTCACGCTTTGTTTTGTCCCCTCACTAGTTCTAAGACAGTCTCGACTCGACTGATGATAACACAGCTATCGCCAATTGATATCGAATTTCTATGAACATTCCTTTTTATCTACTGCAATATACCAATATGTACACAATATATTAGTGGCTTCTAGCATGCGACTCCTTTTGCGTTGTTATTATTTTGGGTGGTAGGTAGTCGCCATCGCTTGTCAAACCTTGCTGCTCACTATTCAAAGAAAGAGATCGCTTTAAACGACGAAGCCGCCGATTATTCACTATTAAAAGCTTAATATTTTTAATATTGGTTACTGTTTCAGGTGTTCAATAAAGAGTATATCTATCTATCTATTCAGCATGCCCCCCAGTAGGAGCTCCTTATCTGTATAATATATGTTCATATCATTAAGTATACATTGACACTTTACATCCTGGAAAAAGTACATAGGTACGTGAATAGGAATTTACTAAGAAGTATGAAACGCCTACTTAAGTCTAACGCAGTATATAATTGAATAACAAGCAAGATAAATTAGTTCTCTGACCATCCATGAGCGCTTCGTATACACATGTTCATACTTCATAGGGCAGTAGATTTGATCCTTTTAAATTTCTATGATTACAAGCGTTTTTAGAAATATAGAAGGGTCGCGACATCATCTTCATGTGTGTGTGAAGTGTTTGAAAAAGCACTTCTTTCGATCAGATGAAGTCTATATACTCTAGTTGGTGGCCGCGCACCGTCTCCTATGAGGGTTAAAGTTATACACTTGGAGCACGAAATTTCGTCTCGACAGAGCATACCCAGGTGGCCGAGTAGTTTTGGCATCTGGCGCAAAATTGGAGAACGCGGGTTCGATTCCCGCCCGGAGCATAAAGTTTTGTACTCCAATAATTTATAAAATTGATACTGTTATGTTTAAACTAGTTTCCCTCTACGTCTCGAACCAAAACCTTCCACATCGAGGGGTTTCGCGATAATCCCCACGCTTGGCAGGTGTCTTGGAAATTGCAGTGTAATATGGCAGTTCTTCAAGTGACTGTGCAATTTTTACTCAGCTCTCGGGGGACATTTAGTTTACTTATATTGGATTTCTCAGGAAATAGAGATTATAATGGATCCTATCCGAAGAATAAGGGATGACGATGATGTGACTATTTTATTTCATAAAAACCGTTTAACCGGTTTGGAGATGAACGGCAATAAAAATACACACACATATTTGGCAACTTCTGGCAAATAGGTCAGTAAAAAGGTGTAACTTACCTTAACAACATTTTCTATGGATTATTGGTTAGGTTTGTTTTATAACTTAATACATTTCATATAATTATGTATTGTAGGTACAAAAATCTTGAGGTAAAATAAAGTGTCATAGACCTACAATCTAAGTACGTCGTAATGTACTTAAATGATAAATGTTCTTTAAAGTATCATAAATTATTATAATGTAATTATTATTTAATCCAACAATTATGAAAAAAGCAACGGAGAAGGGAAATAAAATTTGTGAGGTAGTCAATTTCAAGAACGTAGGAATTATTGAAATTGTAGGTGCAATAAATACTCTTTGGTCGGAATAGGTGCAGCCGTTTTCCTTCCTTGTCCATAATGTATGAGTTTCTTCATGGGTAGCTACGAGCAAGTAACTAAGAAGGCTCTAACCGTAATTCAACTATGAACCAAACAGTCTCTACACACCATTGTACACTATGCTATAACCCAGGAAATCACAATGAACAACGCAAAACTTGTCCGTAATTAACATAGATCATTTAACTCGGGGCAGCAGCACCTTCTGAAGAACATTCTTATATCTTCATATCAAGAAGGCTGCCACGCGTGGAGATTATGATACTCCCCCCCCCCCCCCCCTTATTGGGGGAGTTGTGTTCAGAGGTGGAGAGTTAAGATAATACAGTAATATGTTTTCGGAACAATCTCGTGGTCCACCTGATGTTAACCGGACTAACCTCTGCCTAGAACATATATGTACGAAATGTATATATACATTTCGTCACAAGTCACGAATTGCACTGCGCCCGTCACTTTGAGACATAGTTGTGTTCAGTCTCATGTGCCTGTAATTTCCCTGGTATAGGACTGCTACCGGAACACACCATTAGGTGCTTGATGACAGATTTTGTACTTGAGGGTGGTAGCTAGCCCTTCCTATAATGTCCTTCCACCATGCGGTGAAGCTCAAGCCGGCGGTGGGGATCGAACCAGGGACCTGCGGTACGGCAATCCATAGCTATTACCGCTCAGCCATAATTGCTTCAATATGAGTGACAAAGGAAACGTTTTGATTGGTAGCGAATTATTTACAGTTATTATCTGCGGTCATGTCGTTTGTAATATATCTTCAAGTAATAAATAGTGTCGATTGTTGGCAGAACTGTTCAACGTTACATAGTTCTACGAATCGGATCATCATATCATTGTTTACACCTATATATAAAGTATAACAGTGGAAGAGGTACCATAGCTTTTGTAAAAGGCAATATTGACTATATTATTTTTAATTTTAAAGGCACACGTAACAATAAATATATATAATTTTTTTTTTGCTAATTCGCTAAAGTGTAATAAAAATGTTACATTCGTGACTTGTGATGAATTTACACTGTTATAGGCAGAGGGTAGTCCACTTAACAACAGGTGGGCATCGAGCTTGTTCCGTCATAATAAAAAAAAAAAAAAAACGGTGCATGGCCGTATAATGCAGGAGAGATGTCATGCGGTGTGGGCCTGACACGTTCTTAGTGTTTTATTGGGCGTTTTTCCGAAGTTCTTATCTTGCACAAATATTGTATTATGACTATACCTACATTGTGCGTGAATGCTCATCAAGTTAAGGCATGAAGAACACTTGAACTAATCTTTGTTCTGTTATCCCAGAAAAGAGAACAGTTTTTGTAACACTCAGTGAGGCTGAGTGATGGGAAAACTATTATCTAAAACATTATGAAACCTTTTTGTAATGATAGCTGTAAGTAAAAATAAAATAAAATAAATAAATGTAAAGTAAAAATAAAATAAAATAAACAATACTTTTTTCAATAGTTCGAAGTTTGCTTTCAAGATGAAGTTGCTGCTACTGCATCAGCTAGCTAAAGTGTTAGCTTCTCGTATTATTACATCACCTTTAGATGTTTTCTTACTACGATCCAGAAGTTGATAAGCTTTTTTTGTATGACTTCGCATGCATATAAATGTGACTTTGTTTTCATCTGTCAAGTCCAATACATCTATGTATATACTTACAATGGTAAGTGTGGCCATTCAAAATCAATACCTATAGTTTTACTGACGTTGCCTTTTATTCATGTAAAAAATTTCATTGAGCATCTAGAGCATAAAAAGCAAACATATTATGAAAAATACGTATTTTACATCATTATTCGTTTACACATATTTTCTCAACCATACAAAAAAAAATACAAATTAGCAAAGAAAACAGATTTTGCAAAGGTACTTATCTCTTGTTCGTGGGAGATAAGTGCGTCATACACCTAAAAATACTTACTATAATACAAATTGGGCATTAAATAACATTTGAATACGTTAGGAACAAACAAAAAAACATATTAAAACTGTTTCTTGCTTTGCTGTATTTGTTACAGCTACATAAACTGCATTCACACATAATCTTGATCAAAAAATTTGAATGGTTGGCAAAAAAGGGTTGTTACAAAGGACAAAAAGAATAACACATTTTTGCACTCATAAGTTTCTATGACAGCGTCAAAAAGTTGTTAAGCGCAGTTACCAGTTAGAAATATAACCATTTTTTACACAGAAAGAGATTATTTTATATGTTCTATGACATAGAGCTAGCGAGGGTATGGCGTCTCTCTCTCTTTTACCAAACTCAAATGTAACTAAACCTTAATTTAACCCTATTAAAATATGTATGGCACCCATCCACAAATTAATATAACATATACTTTCAAAATCACAAATATACGATACGAAAAATTTAAGTGTGCGGGGAAAAAATTTTTTTTTCGTATCGTATATTTGTGATTTTGTAATGTAATCCACATAGTAGGCGTCATTGCAAACCTAACAATATTAAAAATATACTTTCAAAGTTTAAAAATTACTTTACAGAAAAATATTTTAATTCCTAACTTCGAACATATCTATCTGAACATGTGTGTGTGGCGGTTTATTTTCTGAATTCAAACAAATTAAGGAAAAAAGAGCAATTATTAGATGAATAATAAAATATGATGTATGTACCAACTACTATTTAAAAACGACCCAGTGTAAATAAATCTATTTAAATAGAAAAATTTGAAGCAGTGATGGCTCAGTGGCATTGGATATGGACTGCCGCGCAGCAGGTTCATGGTTTGAATCCCGCTGCGGGCTTGAGCTTCACCGCACGGTGGAAGGGCTTTTTGCAAATGCCCGCCTGGCTAGCAACCATCCTCAAGTAGAAAATCTGTCGCCAAGCACCTAACGGTGTGTTCCGGCAGCAGTCCTTGAGAGCCAGGGAAATTACAGGCCAGATGAGACTTAATAACTGCGTCACAAGGCGACCGGCGCAGTGCAATTCGTGACTTGTGACGAAATGCATCTGTTATAGGCAGAGGTGGCCTCGAGCTTGTTCCGTCACAATAGCATAAAAAAAGTAAAGGTACAGGGGAATACTGATCATTGTCAGTTAAAATTGTTATGGAAAGTTAGTACTTAATGCAAGTTTATGAAAGATTGTAAATCATATCGAGCTGATGGAAAATCTTAAAACTTTACCAAAACATAGAACATTTAATAATACTACGTCTAATGTAAAACGAAACAAAGATTATGTTTTGCTGTAGAAAAACATAATATTGATTCTGTATTAGACACTAACATATTTTATTTTTTTAAATAGGTGGAGTAATTTTTACTCTTTATATATGAAATACCTTGTTGAAGTCGGTACCATGCTAAATCTTACATCCTCAATTTATTTCATATTTTTCAGTCTTAGAAGTCAGTTCTGAATATTTAGAGTGACTTTCTTAAGTATTTTATGTTTGTTACCTAAGATCTCCGTTAGGTATTTATAATAAACTGATTTATAAAAAGCGTAAGTATTAGGTACTTACCTATTTTTTAATGGTGGAACCTACAAAGATTTTGTATAATTTACCTGTTGCCGCAAAGAGTATCGTTTAAGTAATTCACCTATAATAATGGTGGCAATTGGTAACACTATCAGATTATCAAGGTTTAGTGTAACTGAAAACTGTTACACTGCTGTTGATAAAAAATACTACTATTAGTAGACTAAACCTACCTACTCCATCTTCCCAACAAAAATAATCATCAAGAACGGATGATCCAGGAAAAAAGTATATGTGGTAACACATATTACGTGTTGAGAATTGGAGAATCTTCTTCCTTTTGGATATCCTAATAAAAAGCTTGTATAGGTTTACTCTTGATGAATAATAGGTTAAGTTTTGGCTACATTTCGTAATATGCGCGCGCCATCTATTCGTTTAGTTAAACAACAATTTGGTTACTTGCCAGATACTTCGTGTCTCTATAAGTTTATGTAAAATCTCCGTGTTACTTTACATCAGGTTTAATAGTTCACGGTTCGTTACATAGATGTCTCTGATTTAAATTATAGAGTAACCGTAATATATTTGCAGAATAGTAATGTATACAAGTAATAACGGTCATAATTTAACTAGATCATTGGATATTAGGAATCCTAATTGTAGACAGTGAAACTATAATAAAAAAAAACTAAAATGGGCATGTGGTTAAGAAGCCCTACTCTAGAGTAAGTATATGACCACTTCCATATTTTTTATCCTGCATAATTATGTACTTAGGCAAGCGAACAAAATAATCTACTTACAAATCATATCAGAAACTATAACTTCCTATAAAAGATATCGCTTAACATTGGCATCATATGGAGGACATGTCCTTTACTCAAGGCCCTTTTAAAGGTCGCTGAAACCAACAGCAAAATATCAAACCCACGTGTTACGTATCATCTACGTGAAACCACAAGTGATAAAATGTTATTTATGTTTTGTGAAAACTTGATTTCAGACTTTTGCAAAAATTTCGCGGCCATTCCTACGACCTCGCGTTTTGAGGACACGGCCTCGTTTGCAAGGTTGACCTCGTCGCGAGGTCGACGCAAGGCCGACCTTCATCGCATGACCTTACACTTGGACGAGCAAGGTTTGCGATATATATCTTCCGCATGTATTAATACCAGCTATGACGTAAAATATGATGACGCTGTGTGACGTAGGTACCTACATCGCAACAAACTTATCTTTACAGATGGCAAAATGAGGAACTGTTAAATCCCCGTGTGTTATGTTATTTATTGATTGATTATTATTGAACAGCAGCGCCATCGTCAAGTGCAGAGTTAAGTTTGTGGTACTACAACTACTAAATAGTTCTGTGTTGAATAGGTATAATAACCTTAGGTATTATGACGATTTCTGCGTCATTTAGGGAGTATTGTTGTTTACCAATTTATGAATCGTATCGTACATAAGAAATACACGCATGGTGGAAGGGTATTTTGCGAAAGTCCGCCTAACAAGCTACCAAACTCAGTTGAAATTCAGTCGCCAAGCAACTAACGGAGTATTACGGCAGCTGTCCTTTATATCCAGTATTTCTAAGGTAGTCTAAATTTAATTTTCGACCGCATCATAACCTACTATCAAGTGAGATAGTGGTCAAAAGCTAGCCTATTAGTTATAAAATAACATAAATAACTAGCATTTGACTATGGCTGCTCTCGCGTGGTAATCGGTTATTATCGCGTTTTCGCGGAAACTGATCAGGACATCGAAATAAATAGTATTTTTTGTAGGTACGATAATGCAAAATCTATTTTTTTTAAATTAACTGCTTATTGCTTTAATATGGTACAAATGATATCATAGACTCACCAAAATCTTATACCTAATTGAAGATTGAAATGTAAGCCTCTTTATTATTAATTTGGTACATTACAACTACCTAACTTAAGTGCTAATAAGTATGGAAACAGTCCAGACATGCAAACCACGTTAAAAGCTGTAGGTACTGTGTAATACAAAGTAAATATATTTAAATGTGTATGTAAAAAAACATCGGTTTAAACCTATTACAAAATAAGGAGTTGGATGTACGGAACCTAGGATGCGCATCTCCGCTCGTCCCGAAGTATAGGGTTTTCTTTCATCACATTTTTTTAGATCTGCAAGTTTCGTATCAATCCAGGAGCCGTTAGATAAGCTGCCGAGGTCAATTTATTTTTCATCGGTGTTTCATATCATTTAGGTCTGGAGCAATAACTTGTAAATAAAAAATGTAGGGTTTTAGAATCCAATAAAATAACATACAAGTACTGAAACAGCATTCATTTATTAAGCTAATTAAAAATCAATAATAATAACAAAATATTCACAAACTTTTCGCTATTTAATTTTTTACTTAATTATACATTAAACTGTAGGTAACTAATTAATGGCAGTAAAACATTATAACGCCTTAGATTCCCGAAGAGGTAGGCAGAAATCCACGTTTCGTCAGATATGTATGGTTACAAAAAGTGCCATCTACCGGCTACCATTTTAAACTCCAGACTGCTACTCTATTCTAAAAATCGAGCTTGCGAGTTAGATGCGCTATTAGATATATGTTGAACATTGTGTTTAAATTCGCACAGCCGATTATAAGCGGTCACTTCATCAGGTCAATTCAATAACTGTCCAACCCGGGAATTGAACCTTGTAGTACCTCGAGATTTCTAAGCGAACCTTTACTTGCACTAGACCAGCAAGGCATTCATAACTAAAATTAACTAGTTAAGTATAATATATTCAACAGATTTAAGTACATAATAAAATAAAATAAGTTCCAAAAATATGTCAATAAATATTGTATATAATTATTATGGTAACTCCTTCTATATATAATAATTGTAATGGATGTACAAAGAATACCCTAAGTTAAATATTTACTTATTATTCATACTGGTAACTTAAGTCAGCAACAATTATATAAGTATTTATTCCTCGTATTAAAATTTAACTAAAATACTGAACTAAATATATCGCAGATATCTACTTAATTTAATCTGGATACGCTGTCAAACAATTTGAAATATATAAGGTAGTGTATTATTTAATTTCGTCAATACTTCACTACGATGTTAGGGTTCATTGAGGAGAGATAAGAGAAAATAATCGATTGTGTATCTTCATAAAATAGAAAATCACTCCTGCCATATTCATAAACCTTTATTCAATTAGGTTAACGCGTCTCTTCTTATATCTATCAAATAATTTAAAGCAGTGATCAGTGTCCCTGTTTGTATAATCAATATATCAATGAAGCAGGTGCAGCAAAACTCGTATATAAAGATATAATTATGTATTTCTGCTTCCGAAGGATTTGACAGAGTGTTTTGAACACCCAACGTTTTTGAGGTACATGTATGGGGAGGTCTATTGCCAATCTACCAGGAACCGTACCAAGCTCTAACAACAAGGTACCTAGAGCTTCGATTGTAAGTGTTAAATTTTAAATAATGATAATATTGATATAAACTGTCAGTTCCAATAGTTACAAAACAAACAAAAACACAGCTGATGGATATGTTTTGAGATCCAAAACGTTATACATCAACCGGAATCAAACAATATTTTGCAGACATTTAAAATGATTTCATTATTTTTTTGTAATGTCAATAAATAATAATCTTTATTACGATATTTAATGATTATCATGAAGCGATGAGACGATCGAGTCACCTGCCTGCTGATTGCCACGTCATCGCCTACCCAATACAATTTCAGTGTCATCCACAGACTTAGAACTGAAAAGTTCTGATGCACTACGCTCTACACTCCAAGACATTAATTCTTATATCATCTTCTCTTAGCCATTTCCGTTGCTACAGTACCCTGTACCCCTTAACGCAGAAGTAAACACTTCTGTGTAAAATTACTGCAGAATAGTAGTCAAGGCGTAAACCTCTTTATTAGACAGATCTCAGTGAATAACATTTTAAAGTTTGTATACATACATAGAGAAGCTTATAAGTTAAGTAACAACAAAGAAAATTACATACATATATAGAGCCTAAGAGAAGAAGACAGCAAAGAAGCAACTAAGGTACAAAATAGAAAAAAAGAAGAGTCACAAGAGAAGGCATAAAATTAAAAGACCTCCTTCCTAAACCGGAAGCCATATTGGTTGCACTTGAGTTTGAGAGTGCGCGCAAGCTGTGGAGGCCCGCAGTAAAATACAGTCACTTGGCCCTGAAAATAAAAGGAACTTTATACCTCTTTTCTTGATATTGTGTGATAAAGTGAGCATTATGGCCCGCCTAATATTAATTCAATTCAATTCAAATCATTTATTGCGAATAAAGGTGATACAGAGATCTTACATTAAATATTTTAAGATACACTCTATTCGGCATTTTTAATATTTTGCATGCCTCATGTAAAGGCCGACAGTATATTTTAATTATAAAATATACTGTCTAAGTGCTAAAGCATTTAAATAATAGAACAATAGGTATGTATGTCCCAAGGTCAAATAAAAATCAAGTTAAATGTCAAAATTATAAAAATGAATTAGAAAAAGCATAATATTAAATAATTAAAGGAAATTATATTAAAATAATTAAGCTCTAAGAAAATATCACATCGCGTTTTTGGTGGTAATAATTGTCAAACGGTACCACCTAAGAACAAACATCACATGTCTCTACGCTATCGAATACTTCAGAAGTGAAACGAAAAGTGTCTGGAATGAGAAGGATCTTGCATCGTCAAAGTATCAGACTTTGCGATAGCTAAATCAGTCTGTATTTCTCAACACATTTAGTCAGGGGAATTAATCCCCGTGGGGTGCCGGGCTCTAATGTCACCTTCCTATTGCTACCTGTGGGTGTCGTAAGAGGCGACTAAAGGTAAAATATCGGAAGTAGGGCAGCGCCTTCTGAGGAACTGATATCTTAAACTGCGACCCCCCATAGGGATTATGGCTAAGCCTCCCTTAATGGACAACGTTCACGGACGAACGTTGTCCATTAAGTCCACGGACGAACAAATGGACGTGTTCAGCAGTGGACAATCCGGCTAGTACAGTATTTAATCTACAGCTCTTGAATAAATAGGGATCATAAAGTGGACGTTGATGGCATCATCAGTGAGAATCTGGTGCGATAGTAGTTATATAGAGGACTAAAAAGTGTAAAAAATACCTTGTTTTGCTCTTGAAGTTTTTTGAAAACCTTATCCCAATTTGGACGTCCAGCGTTAGTGCGTGTTTTGAGCCCGGTAATAAGGTCACGTTTCTCCTGAAAAGTATAATAATAACATTAAATTAAGTATTAAAATAAAGTACATCAAATCAAATGTTAAGCTTAAAAAGTCGCGTCTGATTGACGACCTTCCGTCTTAGCGTTGCCCAAATCCAAAACCCCGAGAGCTTTCAACTCGAACTACATAACCGATTTCAGTTCACATTACACCTGAAGACGTAGAGTTGATGGGCCCACCACTAGGTGGATTGACGATGTCTTAAAAGTCGTGGGTAGCCAATAGTTACTAGCAGCTAATAGTCGTTCTTTGTGGCGTTCTATAGGGGAGGCGTTTGTTCAACAGTGGACGTCTTTCAGTTGATATTCATTCCATTTTTAATGCTTGCTTGAAATGATCGATGATTTGCATATTTACGGTGATGCAGTATCAGGTCAAGTTTACGATGTTCTTACAATACCACTAAAGTGATCCGATACCAAATTTGCACTCAAAACACTCTTGACAATGTCACCTTACAAACAAGAAAAATCTAACTAGTTTGGGACCTACAATCTCAGACAGATAAACACGATCGAATGGTATAAGCTATACATACAGGCTATTCCATTCGATCGCTCTTAATAATAAGTTTTAAGTGCCACTTTGATACTCCCCGAAAGGCAAAGTCGAGGTACCCAAGCAAATGCATCGAAAGAAATGCTCTAACTATATCCGACGTTGTTTATATGGGCTTATTCCGTTTGGTTCAAGGTCTGTCTTTTTAATTAAATAAATGGATCTCTCTCATGTAGGTATAGATATATCGATATTTAATTCTAATTATGTCTATAGAATAATTGATTAAAATGTCTTAATCATAATATTTTGTACCCTACAGTTAAATACATTTTACAGTTATCGCGTTTGCACTTGTCATAAGAACAATTCTACAAGTTGCATTTAATACCAAGCCATACGAGATTTCACTACCTTTTCATGTAACATATCTAAAGCTAACTGCAACCCAACTGCCTTCATATCGGTCCGCTGTAGGGCGCTGGTAATATACATGTGCATCTCCAGGAACCGGTCGGAGTCTCCATCCAGCTCAGCCTGTTCCATTTCCAGCTGTGAGAGAAGACTCACGAACCACTCAAAAGAACGCTGCTCGCGGTTTATCCAGAAGAAATCCACCTGAGAACAAAATATTTTCTTGGATTTGTTGCTAGTTTCTCTAACTATTGAACTTAATCACGCGTCATTTGTAGAATATTTTATACTACATTTTCTTATTTTTTTTGCTTAGCTTTATAGGTTATAACTTATGCCTTTATTAACCAAATACTGCAAACTATATACAACACTACAGCTACTACAATAAAAGCATTTGGACTCATAGGCACTCCAAATGCTTCTAGCCCACTACCAGTTGGCAGCGTGCTCAGCATGCTGGCAGCATTGCCCTGTTGAATTGCAATGCTTATAACCCATTGAATTTATTATATTTGATGTGAGTAAAAGTAGTTATTATAATATCTGACGGGTGTATAGGGGTAACTAATGAAGCATGTGTATTGGTGGTCAATAATAAACTCAAGGATACAGAATAAGCGCGATAAAACTATTAGTTTTTCGCCACATACATTTATTGCTACCAGAATTTTTAAGTTGAGGTAGCGATGGACAGTCCCTTTCATTGAATAAACCGACATGGAACAAGGGTTTTCGAGAAAGAAGATACAGTAAGTCTGTATTCAACAGTTAACCATGTAAACGTAAAGAATTTTTTCAATACCATTGAGAATCTAAAAAATTTGGTGCGAGCTATTGAAAGCTGTCCTAGAAATTAAAGTGATATACTTTAATTTGTCACGTTTTGCCATCGTTTGATCCACTTACTCAAATATCTGTAAATGCAGTTCTGTGGATACGATAACACTCTTTATTGTTATTAGCCAGTTTGAACAAGCCAGCATATTCAACTCAACAAAAAATATAGACTAATTATAATGAGTCAGGGTCGATATCGGACGTGTACAGGTTGGAGTGTGGTTTCAGACAGGGAGGTCTAACATCGCCCATCCTCTTCAACTTGTACATGGATCGTCTGATTCGTGAGCTCAGCGGTGCCGGTGTCGGCTGCTCGATTGATGGAGTGTTTGTAAACAATATCAGCTATATGTGGACGACATGGTCCTGCTGAGCTCATCGGTCAGAGCCCTCAAGAAACTCATCGCCATCTGCGAGCGGTACGCGGAGGCTCATTGTCTCAGATATAATGCCACTAAAAGTGACCTTATGGTTTTTAAATCGGGATTGAAAACATACTCAGTTCCACCTATAGAGCTAAACGGATGTGGCCTTAAAGTAGTATCTACTTTCAAATATCTGGGTTACCGAGTCGCTCGCAGATGACGGAAAGGGAGCGCAGGGCGTTGTGTATTAGGGCTAATATGCTGGCTCGCAGGTTTGCCCGTTGTACGGAACAGGTAAAGGCGACGCTCTTTAGGGCGTATTGCCAGTCTTTTTACACGTGCAGCCTGTGGGTCCGTTATACAAAAAACTCGCACAACACCCTGCGCATACAGTATAATAATGGCTACAGAGCGCTGGTGGGGCTGCCCACATGGTGTAGCGCATCGGGGATGTTCGCAGATGCACGTCTAGAAGGTTTTGTGGCTATAGTTCGCAAGCGTGTCGCCTCCCTGATTCGCCGCGTGCGGGACAGTTCAAACAGCCACCTGCAGCTGATTACTTCCAGGATGGATCTGGATTGCTCAATAATGCAGCACTGGACCAGGCTGCATATTGAGCACTCCGGATGCAAGCCTAACTATACGTTAAGATGAGGCAGCACCTACATGTTTCGACTTTTCTGTTTTTGTTTTGTTTTATTATTGTTTTATATTTTTGACATTGATATGTTATTTAAAATATGACTAAGTATAAATAATGTAGAATAATAATATGACATAACATAACATACAATTCCAAATCTTAAAATTTAATTAAATTGAAATAGTATACGCAAAGGAACTCACTCCTGGCTTACCTTTATTTTTACATGATGCCTTACAAGATGGAGCAGATTAAACAAGCTACTGAAACTAAATCCGAATAAATCATAGCAATCCCAACATTTTAACAACGCTTTTATGCGAAAATGTACCAAACGGTCGAGCATTTATTGAATAATATCTTTCAAATGTAACATTATTAACGGCATTGTTACTTTGTAAAAAAATACCTTGACAGCAATAAACATGACATATTATGGCTCAAGACTATAATTTTTCCTTTCGTTCTTAACCATCGTATGGGTATGGAGCGACACCTATAGCATAGAACATATAATAATCGCCTATAATTCAACTTACGTTGTACTACAAACAAGCCTAATTTTTGCAATTATCTTGTTAACGAAGACGCAACCCTATTATTTCAATATTTGCAATGGTATGCGTCATTGCAAATATAAAAATATTATGTATATAGACAAAATTACATTGATATCAGCCAGTATTTTATACGTAATGGGTTTTATCTGACGGTTTTTTTATGTAGAATATAAAACTTAAGGTTTTGAGTTTAAATAATGGTTTTCCTAATTTTTTTTTGTTATTTAGTGAGGAGACGAGCACATCGCCAACCTGATGGTAAGCTTTACGCCTGTTCATAAAAATTGCAGTGTCACCTCCCATTCTGCATGACACTGAACTGCGCTTGTCACTCAAGACGTTAGTCCTGATGTAATATGAAATTCTATAATGCATACCTAAGTCACGACAATTTATTTTTGCGTAATGGGGCTCAGCTGGGAAATAATGTAGTCCTAGATTTCTTTACAACCTGCTTGTCAATAATGTGATTTGGTTTGAACCTCAAAATATGCATAAGAACTAACTGTAATGACTACACAAAATAAATTTCAATAATTGAACTGGTCATATCTGAAATCTGCCCTTGAAGTTGTTAGTGATTTTCTTGCAGAAAAATTAACCGTAGAATACTGACATTTCTAAATGATAATAGCGTAAAAAGCATCAAATCGCCCGTTTCCTTTCAGCAAGTGAAAAGAGCTAAACTAAAAATTTAAAAAATGTCATTCACGAGAGGAAAATGTATAATGATTACCTTCCTAAGTCTCATGTTATAGCTGGGTAGTCTAGCCGTCCAGGTATGATGACACTTGGGACATTCACTCCTCGCTTGCCAGTATCTGTACATGATGGCTTGCAGGATGGACGCGAAGGGGGTGACTCCGATCCCGGCGGCGATCAAGGCCGCGTGCTGAGCTTGGAATATGTGTGAGGAAGCTGCACCGTAAGGACCGTCTATGTAAATCTGGAAACAACATTCAATAGCATTATTACTGAAAGGCAGACTAATGATACGGTCTAATGTTTTGCAAATATTTGACTACCTAGTATCTAAAGATAACAATATAAGAAACAATATAGCTTACCGGCTACGCCCGCGTTTATTTGGGTTATCGCGCAAAACCAATAACCTCTTTTTGCGCAGAAGGATAAAAAGTATTATATTATAGTATGTTCTTCCCCGGGCCTCAAACTATTTCCATACCAAATTTCATCCAAATCGGTCCAGTAGTTATTTTTAATTTATTTTTTATACTTGATAGGTTAGCCTTTGACCACTATCTCACCTGATGGTAAGTGATGATGTGGTCGAAGATGTTGTTCAAGCTAAGCTAGAAGTACTGGCTCTCAAGGATAATATTTTAAGTTTATTCGTGTCATACAAAAAAAACAATTCATTCCTGTTTATAATATTAGTGTATATATCTAAGAATTCTACTTGGCTATAACTAGACGAACTTCAGATGACAGATTTCATTGCAATCAAATTGACTTATTGGAGTTTAAGCTACAAAATGAGAAATAAAGAGGAAGAAATTACTACAGGTCGCTGAAAAAGATAATCTAAACCTTTTATTGTGTAATTTTCTAAAATTTGTGTTACATGGACTGTTAACGTATAATAAAGGTGTTGTACTTCATTCATTCAGTTTTTTATTGCTGCACCATTTCACCTGATGGTATGTGATGATGCGGTCTTAGGTGTTGATAAAGATTACCTAGGACTACTGGCTTCAAAAGAAGAAACACACTGTTAGGTGCTTGGTGACAGATTTTCTACTTGGTGGTGTTAGGTGACTAGCGTCATCTGGCCATCCACAAATTACACTACTACCATGCTTTACGTCTGCTATCCAAAGACAACCAGAACCGACGGCTCAGCGTGCCCTCAGAAGCACAAAGTGCTCCTGACCAAGGTGGACGTTGCTTGAAAAAAACCAAACCCCGCTATAAGCATTTCGAAATATTCAGGTGAACGTACACAAGTGCAGTATAAAAGTAGCAACCAAATAACAGAAGTAGGACCCAACTGTCCATTGACAATTGAGAACAGAAAATCACTATGTTTCAATGACAGAACAAATATAAATCAAGAGTACCTCCAAAGGCTTCCCAACAGGCAAGTTGGACAGTGCTCCTTCGTTGCTGTACCCTTGAGGCAGCTCCTGGATCTCGAGGGAGTTCTTGTCATTTGGAGACTCTGGGTCTTTGTCTGGAGATATACTCTTCGAAAGACGTCTTCTAGCTGAAGCAATGAGAATATATTTTATGTGGTTGTTACGAAAAACACAAATATTTATAATACTATCCTCCTATATATTATATGAGTGAGGATTATGGCAACTCCCCCCCCCCCAACCTACACTTTGCCTTTTGGTCATAGTCTAATACCGAGACTTTCCTACATATTGGTAATCGTTTGATAGTGTAATCTGCCCAAAGCCCATTGCCATTTAGCAGATTTTGAGAGCTATATCGGTGACTTTGATTCTTAGACGTAATTGCTTTACTCATATTTATATGGACTACAGACTTTGATCTTAATCAAAAGGTCCACAGTTAAGTACCACGTGTCAATTATATTACTCAGTCATCACCTTACCAAGTGGTGGCCTGTATGCACTGTATCAGCCGCATCGTCCACTGCTGAACACAGCCTCATTCATTAAGGGGGGTTTGCCATAATCCCCACGCTTGGCAGGCGTCTTAGAGATCGCAGTTTAAGATATCAGTTCCTTAGAAGGCGCTACTGCCCACCTTCCGGTATTTTATCTTTTGTCGCCTCTTAAGACACCCACAGGTAGTTATAGGGAGGTGACATTCTAGCACGGCACCCCACGGGGATCTATCTGTACTACGTCTACCGTTTCATGGTCGCTACTGGATTATCTCTCTTCCACATGTGCTAAGGTGATATGTGAGAAGAAATCATCAATAGGAACGCTGCGATCAGCTAGGCTAGGGAAATAGCGCAATCTTATTGGTGATTTTTTTCCTCTCAAATCGCTCATCTCTCTCGTCCATCATTGGTGGATACGCAGCCTTATCCAGCGGTGTGACTTTCCCATTGCTACTTACCAAGAGTTATGATACTTTCATTACTCCGTCTTCTCTCACAGTCCTCAAAACTGGGTGTCTTGAACGCTATTATCGGCGGCTTGGTCCTCATGTACCGGAAGCGATGCTCCAAGTCCTTGTACTGAGGGTTTTTGTATGCTGTCGCAATGGAGACCAGACGGGAGTAAGTGTCCATATGATTGAACGTGTGTTCTGATTCCGAACGAAGGAAGTCGCGGAGACTGAAAGGATTAGAGTAATTTTTTAATACTGTAGTCGAAATTGAAAAGCATACTACAATTGAAAAGCTCCATCCCGATACGATAGTTGAAAACGAGAGCAAAAATTATAGTTATGAGTCATTGTGTCATGTTAGCTCAATTGGTTAGAGAATACCCCGGCTAAAGGAGTGGATGGCATACTACAGCTCTGTGGTGGTCAGTGTCAACTGTTTATTAGGCGATGGTTGGTTCAAAGACAACAGCAGCTTCACAGATCAGTAAAATGTACCACTTTCAAGTACCTATAAACATTGTCACCATGCACACCTAACATTGTGATTTGGATAAGAGAAACAGTTTAACTTTAGCGTAATTACGTGCAAAATAGTTAGAAAAGGTTAAGCATGTACATAAGTAGGTAGAGGTGTTTGAAAATACATTTACCAGATATGCTTTTAAGGCCCTTGTATTATTGTACAAAGGCCTTAAAAGCATATTGATTAGTAAGTATCGAGCATAGTAAGTATAGATCGTAAATCTTAATAGTATCTAAAGGGCACAGTGTAAGACTTTCAGAAAGCTATGACATGTTTCGGTAAAAAAAACAGCGCACTTTACGCTACTCTACTTTAATATTATGGGTTAACAAGACCACCACAATATTACAAATGGTCATACTCCTATCAAACATAATATGCTTTTGTCTGTAACTTCACATGCATGTCCTTTCAAAATATCGCACTCCCGGAACTACTCAAACACACATACTAGACATCAAACTGTAGCAATATAACTTTATTTAACGTAAAGGTTGAGTGTTACAAATTCATCTTACATAATTTTCTGGGTCTTTTTTTTCACATCAGGCATAGACCGAGACTTTTCCAGTAGCCGCTGTGGTGAGAGCACCTCTGGTGTGGAAGTCTTTGTCGGGGTCGGAGTTAGCTCTGTAAAAAAAAGTTGCTTGGTTCAATGTTGCTCCACAAAGTCAATCGAATCAGACAACAGATAAAAAAACGAGGAAGCAATAATTCAGCTAATATTTACAAGCAAGTTGCAAGTTTTTATAGCCAAGTGCAGGTCCATGCTTCGATTCCCACCGCTAGCTTGAGCTTCACCGCACGGTGGAAGAGCATTTGCGAATGCTAGTCTGACTAGATTCCACTTTCAAGTAGAAAATCTGTCGCCAAGCACCTAACAGTGTGTTTTGGTAGCAGTTCTTGAGAGCCAGTAAGTAATTATGAAATTACAGTCATATGAAACTTAACAACTGTATTTCTCGTGAGTGTTCTCATAAACCTATAAAAAAATCAAAGTGAAATCAATAACACACAGGTGTCGAAGCAAATGTCAACAAAAATTTCAATTTCACGAGGGAACATTAGAATAAGAGGTGGCGAAGCGTCGTGAAAGTACTACTGGTCTCGTGTTATCAGTCTTGTCTTTTCCAAAATAATACGTAATAAATGAATTGATAATATACATCTAACAGTTATTTAAAACCAATATAAAACGGATTATATGATATTATAAGTTCCAAAAAATATCATACTTTTAGAAAAAATACTGGTGTATGATTTATATGAGGATTAATAAATGCTTCGAATAAGTTATCTTATCGTATATATGTTAAGTATATTAATGAACCTTAAGCTCAAAAAAGTTTTACCTCCAATGAGTATGATGACCTACCATCAAAGTTTGGGTTGAATGATCCATCCCCATTGCTGTATTTTGGCGGAGTGAGATCAACAGACACTTTCTTGGGTTTCCTAAACGAGCCGAAACCTTTGATTTTGCTTTTGTCACTCTTCTTGCTTAGGTTTGAACTGGTGCGGGCAACTTTTCTGTATAAAATAAAATATAATTTTTATATTCAATACAAGATCAATATGCGTGTTTAGGCAACTCAACTGTCTACCTTTTTCAGGATTTACAAGCATCGAGGCCTATGTCTCTTCCAAAAGTTGTTGTACGACGTTGAACGTTGGAGAACACAATCATTACGCTGGGCAGGCGTTTTTTTTTTTAATTTTTTTTTTTATGCCTGATAGTTTAGCCTTTGACCACTATCTCACCTGATGGTAAGTGATGATGTGGAACATACCGTTAGGTGCTTGGGGACAGATTTTCTACTTGAGGGTGGTAGCTAGCCAGGCGGGCATTCGCAAAATGCCCTACCACCATGCTTTAACGACTGCCATCCTAAGACGACAACCGGGACCGACGGCTTAACGTGCCCTCCGAAGCACGGAAACGCTCAGTAGTAATGTCACTAGCGGTCACCTATCCAATTCATGACCGCGCGCGACGTTGCTTAACTTTGCTGATCGGTTGAGAACAGCTTAGTAAACTTCGCTACGAGCGTTTTCGGGATCACACTGTAAGATGGCAGTTTTTCAGAAGGCGTTGTTGCCCATATTATCGTATTTTCATCATTGTGTGCTGTTCCCACTCTCGCAGGAAGATATGGGTAAGATTGCGCTAAAATACTTCTAGTCCGACCCAACGGGGATTTTATTTCATTATACCAAATTATCCAAGATAATTGTGACATTAGAACATAAACTTTATTCTACAAATCACCCTCCAGACTAGACAGAGGCTAAGTACTCTGTGGATTAATTTAAAACAAAGACCTTGTCATGTGGTATGATCTAATCGTCAACTTCTCGGGGTATGCCAAGTAGTTTTTGTTTTACTTACTCGTGACCATTCTCCAGCTGCGGCTGTATCTGGTTGGATGGACCATGGAGTCGCGCTTGTTCCTGCTCAAACCACGTGTAAAGACGGTTAGTCCATTCACCCACCCCTCGGACGTGTAACCAAAGGTATCCTGTAACAAAGGAACTAATATTATCTACTTATCAAAATCAGGTTTGTCCTATATATCCTGACCTATCTAGCTGGAGAACGTAGGGGGAAATCGGGAACTGAGTTTTGAGGCAGTAACAGGAGCTTAATGATTGTTTCTTTCTCTTCGGTAAGTAACAATTTCCATTGCTGAGTTATCATAACTTAGAAACATTTGATGGGTTTTAGAATATGCAAACAGTAAATTTTATTTGTGACTCTGAAATTAAGTACCTTCTAATTCAGGCGCACTACTGATAGTAAACGGATGCCATTCAAAGTAGGCGATGTTGGGGATATTCACAAACACGTAGTCTCCTGCGTGGAACTCGAAGTGCGGGGGACGCTTGATGACGAGGTGCGTGACGCGGGACGGGAGCAGAATGCCTGACGAGATGTAGGTCTTACTGCGTTCTGACCTGGAACAGTTCATTCAAGATTGAGATATAAAATAGAGTTCTTTCCGGGCTATAATTGCAGCACCACCACTCTTATTTTCATGGAAGCCCTACAAACCTTAGGCAAAACTAAGAGATGAAGAGTAGCATCTTCTGAATAGCTTTTGGCTGAAAATCATTTTTCTGTTGACGTAACCAGCGTGAAATGACTATTATGCATATTGCAATACCTTAAAATAACCTTTATAGCTAAAAAAACGTCTATTAATGATTGCGTACTTCCACAGTATTATCTCGTATGGTGTATTGCTGTGGGGAACTGCTGCTGAGATAGAGACAATCTTTATCTTACAAAAGCATGCAATTCGAGCCATATATGAAATGGATCCTAGGGTAAACCTAAAGGAATATTTTTAAAGAAATTGATATTCTTAACCTTACCGAGCCTATATATAAAAAATGCTTGGACAATTACGCCTCTGCCAATCTATCGCCTGTCACCTACGTAATATAAACAAATATTGCAAATATTATTATTATATAGTTGAAACACATGGTTAAAGGAATGGCCCCGAGTTTCTTGTCCGTTCTTCTCGCAGTGTCTTTTTTGCTGATCTCATAAGAGCGTCTTAGACGCCTAAAGTGCATAAATGATTTTGACTTTGACTGATTGAAAAAGATGCAAATGAAGGTCAATGTACTCACATCATCCATACATATCTCAATATCCTCTCCGTGACATAAATAGCTCCTGGCACCACGAACCACTTGTAGAAGTTGGGGCCGTGTAAGATCAGCAAACCCCAGAATGGAATATACAGAAGATGGGTCCAGTAGAATATCTGGAAATAATATTTGTTAAATTGGTAGCGGTACGCAGTCTTAAGTAGTATCAATATCGCAAAATTCTATATTCCCAGCATACTACATTATTTTGCTCAAAAATCCGAATAATCACACCCAGAATCTCAAACTTTGATTTTTAACTCATCTGTTGGCAAGCTATAGCTTTGAATCAAGCGATACACCTGTTAGAATAAAAATAACAGTTAAACATTTTCCTTGTGACAATTTCCTTAAGCCTGTTAAAACACAAAAATGCACTTGCCACCTTTGTTAAAAGTAAATCTGTTTAAGAGTTGCAAAGCTGGGTGAATTATTTTTTAAAACCTGAGCTTGTTGAGTCTACTCATAGGTATACAATTCTCAATTTATATATTTTATATAATGTGGCATAAATATTTCATCTCAAGAAATAAGTAACATTTCCAAGCAATGAAGGCCCAATGGCCGTGACTATGTATTTTTTTTTTGCTCATAGGTTACCCTTATCCCTTTGACCAATATCTCACCTGATGGTAAGTGATGATGTGGTCGCAGATATGTTAACAGGCTTAACCTAGAATTACTCGCTCTCAAGAACAGCTGCTGGAACACACCGTTAAGTGCTTGGCGACAGAAATTGGCATTGTTTAAGTACTACAAACTACATTTAACGAAGCATTTAGATAACCTACAGTTCGGCCGCTGAAAGAATGCGTTTGACAGTACGAGTTTCTACTGTCGTTGTGACTTGTAAATAGAGTAAAATATAAAACATACCCTATTTTTTAATACTTAAATGCCTGCCTAATACAATATTATGCAGTATTAATGTCTATATTACTTTGAACTGGGGAATAAATATTCACAAAACGAACTGTCAAACGCATTCTTTCAGCGGCCGGACTTTAAATGCTATTTCAAGCCCACATGCAACCCAAATACTCTAGCATACTACCAGTTGCTAGCATACTTGATGTTGGTCGCTAGCCAGGTGGGTATTCGCAAAATGCCCTTCCAGTATGCGGTGAAGCTCAAGCCCGCGGCGGGATTCGAATCATTCGAATCATGGACCTGCTGCGGGGCAGGAGCCAATGCCACTGAGCCATCTGTACTGTACTGTACTGTATCAGCCGGATCGTCCACTGCTGAACACAGCCTCCCCTATTAAGGGGGTATTTGCCATAATCCCCACGCTTGGCAGGCGGCTTGGGATCGCAGTGTAAGATGGCAGTACCTTAGAGTGCGCTGCTGCCCACCTTCCAGTATTTTTCCCTTAGTCGCCTCTTACGACACCCACGTGAAGATATGGGGAGGTGCTATTCTAACCCGGCACCCCATGGGGAATCACTGAGCCATCACTGCCTCAAAAATCGTGTGTATGTATCGTCGCTCATGAGGATCCATGATACAGACCCATTCGCAAGCAAAGGTTTCACTAAATATCTAAGTACATTTGTGAATGCTCACATTGCTAGCTACCACCCATAACTTGGAAAATCTGACACAAAATACTTAGCAGCACGTTTCAGCAGCTATGTGTGTGGGCCAGCTTTTATTCTCATACTTGTCAACAGACGTGAAGCTGGTCATGGGCTAGCCTATAAGCAATAACAAATATGTATTCGTCCAGACTCAGAAATCTTACCTTGAACCTCCCCCCTCTTCTAATGAAGGGTTGGCTGCAGATGAATAATACCAACAGCACCGCTACCAGTGCAAACCCTGTGGGGTTTGCCCACCCGCCAACAAGGCCGTATTTGCCAGGGGCAGATGTGAAGAGCCATTCGTACAGGGTATAGTTGTCCCGGTTTATCACTGGGTGATTTACCACTATAACACCTGAAATATTATATATACATAGAATTATTAAATTCAAACATCAAAAAGAGTAGATAGTGAGAGGCATAGAGGTTGAGCTTGTTTTGATCCAATTCGCTGTCACGAATGCTATTTTCAAACTTCCTCTCATACTATTTCATAATTTTATCGAATCTTGTTAGCTTAGTTTGAGTAAATTTAAATTAAACAGTGACATATTTATAAGTATTTAATGGGACATAATCGCGATAATAACACCCTCCCATCTCTACCGTCGTATAATAAACATTTAGAATATATTTATTTACCTCGACGTTTCCAATGCAACTTGGTCAAAACGTCGAGGTAAATAAATACATTTCTAAATGTTTTTATCGCGATTAAGTCCCGTTAAATACTTATAAATATGTGTTCAAGTCGCGAAAGTCTTAAAGTTACTATAAACAGTGACAATCACGATTACAATACTAGGCATGAAGATAAAATAGCGGTGCTAGGTTTTAGATTAGCAAAGACAAATAAAAGGTCCTTCTTAGGTAATTTAAACACAGTTTCTGATTACTTAAACGACAAAAATGCCTGGATAATTCCGCCTCTGCCAAGCTATTGCCTGTCACCTACATAATTTAAACAAATATTGTAATAACTTTATTATATGGTAAGTATGTAACACATTGTTAAAGATGTTTAAAAGAAGCCCCGAGTTTCTTGCCCGTTCTTCTCGCAGTGGCTCTTTACAATTTATTTGCTGAACGTGGCAGTACAATGTAGAATATTTAAATACAAAAATTTGTAATTGACCTTCATACGAGCATCGTGGACGCCTAAATTGAATAAATGATTTTGACTTCGACTTTAGCCCCTCTAAATTACAGCGAAAAAACATCTCCTTTTAGCTTCAGAGACATTCATAAGCTTGTAATCAAAGACCTGTTACAGTACTGTACTGTATCAGCCGGATAGTCCACTGCTGAACACAGCCTCCCACAATATATAATAAGGGTTTGCCATAAGCTTTGGGCTTGGGGATCACAGTGTGAGATATCAGTTCCTCAGAAAGCGCTGCTACCCACCTTCTGGTGTAATGCCCTTAGTCGCCTCTTACGACACCCACGGGCTGAGATGGGAGGGTGACATTCTAGCCCGGCACCCCACGGGCTGTTACAATAGTAGACCATAATCATATTACTGTTTTAAATCCTGCATACCTTCATAAGTTCTGTAGTAGGCCCACATCTATCGTAATATTTTCATCTGCTGTGCTAGAAATTCGAGTCAATACGAATCAATAAATACTTAAATTATTTCTAAACCTAGTTAGGTTATGTTTAATAACAAAACTGAGTTGGTGTATTTCCGTAGAGATGTCTTTTGACTATAATCGCACCTTATGGTAAGTGATTACAAGATCAAATTGGTATAGCGAATTGCTTAACAAATAATAATACTAATTTTAGGTGAGGTTTATTTTATACTTTGGTTATCATTATAATTATAAATTAGAAGTTTTTGCGTTTGCTACCACACTTTTTTTCCGATTGATGATAATTGGTAATATATATATAGATTCTAAAAGTTCCAGAGTATACATACAGCTGATATAAACACTGAAGGAATTTCACGCCGGGTAAGATTTATGAAGATGCTAGCACTATCCAATTGATATTAAGTTATACAGATATGCCAGCATGTAAACTAACTCGTTTACTTACAATAGAAGTATGCACGATGCTAACTCACTACAGTTATGTATTATGTAAATGCATGTCGGTGTACTTACTGAAGTTACATAGATGCATGATGGTGTGCAGGATGCTGTAGAGGAAGACGAGCACCCCGGTCAGCTTGTGCAGGTAGATGTGGTGGTCGAGCGGCAGCGCGCCGCACAGCCCGCGCGTGCGCAGCGCCGTGATGCAGTGCCGCAGCATCAGCACCAGGATCCACGCGCAGTTGAAGTTCAGGCATTGTCCTGGAACGTGTAGTGTATACTAAGCATCGTGAGGTTAAGTGGAGTAGATAAAAGGACACTGGAATTGAAAGGCAAGCGTATAAGAAGTTGTATCTTAGTCAGTTGTTTTGAAGTGCTCCTAGCGAAGTTTGTCTGGCTGTTCTTCCGATCACAAATATTATTAAAAATATTAATTCTAGATTTGACAATTTAAATATTAATTATAATGGTAAGATAATTGACGAAATAGATAATACAAAATTTCTAGGTATTCACATAGACTCAGATTTATCATGGAAGTCACATATAAACCATGTATGTACAAAGCTAAATCAGTTTTCATATGCATTGTATATGTTACGAAAGGTAGCTAATGACAGAGCGCTTCTACAAGCCTACCATGCATATGTAGGGTCTAAGCTAAGATATGGCATTCTTGTTTGGGGAAATTCTACTGAAAAAGAAACTGCGTTCAAGTCACAGAAAAAATGCATTCGGGCAATATGTCGACTAAAACCAACAGATACATGTAAGCCACATTTCCAAAAATTGAATATTTTAACTTTACCTTCACTATAGATCTTCGAATCGGCTATATTTGTAAAATACAATTTAAAAGAATTTAGAACCTTGAAAAGTAGCCGGCATAAAAACGTGCTATGTATTCCAAAAAGCAAAAAGAGTCTGGTAGACCGGGGGCAATAGTAACACTTTTTCATTTTCGGTTGATTGAACAAAAACTACTTATATTTTTCAGAATATGTATATGTAACCAAGAATCTATATTCAAAACCTACATAGATTTCTGTTTAATTTTCTTCAAATGTTTACATATCTCAGTGAAAATGTAGTAAGAATCATACAAGGTGCAGTGTTACAATTGCACTGTACTCCAGGTCAATTGTAACAAAAAATATGATCCTTAAAAAAATACTATTTTGTTATCAGAGATAGCTGCACTATTGTTTATTTGCTTTCTTATAATATATTAATCAGTCTCTATAATTAGGAACTTAAATATTCAAAACAATCTTATGTTATTAACGCAACAAAGTAACTAAATTGAACATAAACCCTGTTTTAGCTCTATACAATAAACAAAATCAAATCTTCCTATTCCTAAACTTAGTTTGGCTTCAGCTCTGCTATATAGCTAAGGATTTGAACGTACATCAATATATTTCGATATATACAAACATATAATCAACAAAATGAAGTTTGTATGGTGTTACAATTGACCCATGGTACAATTGCCCCCAGTAATATATTATTGAAAATGTTGTGCTAATTTTTGCTAAAACTATTTGAAGTTATAGAAATATTAAATTTGCATGCTACAAACGATTGAAAATTACTTTTGCTGACCAGGGGGACGAAGGGGGGAGGGTTAAATAATTGTAATAAATCTGCTTACGGAATACTTGAATGGCCCCTTAACAAAAAATAATTAAATGACAAATTTAACAACCCTTCCTTTTAGAAGTCAGTATTTTTTTTATCCTATGGTCAGTTGTAACACGAGGTCAATAGTAACGTTACTATTGACCCCAACAATCATGTTACGTTTGCCCCCAAGGAGCCGTTTTGGCGATTTAGCATAATAACTCAAAAAAACACAGACAATAAGGCATAAATTACACTCAATTGCTAAGTTCAATACCATAGAAAAGGTGTGATAGCAATATTTATTCAAAAATTCGTGCTACAATAGAGTAATAATTTAATTACACGAGAGACAAAACTTACCTTGACGAGGTGAAATTCAAATACTCCCGACCATCACGTCCGTATCGCCGTGATCACGCCGCCGACTGGTGAACGAGTCCAAACCTGTTCGACGCTTGGTCTGACGTTGGCTCACATATGCAGCATGAATACTTATAGAGATATTTACAGTGTTACTATTGCAACGTGGTACTATTGCCCCCGGTCTACCCTATACCAAAAGTGTTTTTAAAAAGAGTGTCAAAATATATAATAAACTACCACTAATCGTAAAAGAAACAAATATAACAGACATTTTTAAATTTAGGTTAAAAAGTTTCTCATAGATAAGGCATATTATAGTATAGATGAGTTTTTAAATGATAAAATATAGGACATTGTATGGACATGAATGATACTATGTAATTCAAATATTGTATAAAATTAAGTAATGGAATTAAATAATATTAATGTAATTGTATAGTTTAAGACTAATAAAATAATTTTGTAATTTATATAGGCATTGATACCATAATTTGCACGCCTTGCAGGTTCAGATATAGAGCAACACATAATTTTAACATAAGACCTGTTTAATGTACCTACCTATATCTAGCAAATAAATAATTTTGAATTTGAATTTGATCAGCAAAGGCCGTCGCGGTCATCAAATTCAATTCAAATTCAAATTTATTTATTGTGATAAAAAACGTACATATTATTACAATTACAAATTATCACACATTAAAAATTAAATAAAATCATACATTAAATCAATCAAATTAATCTGGAATGTCAATATAATCAAATAATTAATATCGGACAACATTCAAAATACAATCAAATATAGTCAAAGTATAATCCAAATAATAAAATGTCAAATTTAATAAATCCATTGCGAAACAACAATTTGTATATTATATTCAAATAGATTTAAACATAATGTCAACAACAGGGTGAGTCATGAGTTGGATGGGTGACCGCTAGTGACATTACTACTGAGCGTGCATATGCTTCGGAAGGCTATTAAGCCGTCGGTCCCGGTTGTTGTTTACGGATGGGAGTGGTGATAGCATGGTGGTAGGGCATTTTGCGGCCTGGCTAGCTACCACCCTCAAGTAGAAAATCTGTCGCCAAGCAACTAACTGTGTGTTCCGGCAGCTGTCCTTGAGAGCAAGTAATTCTAGGTTAGTTTGAACAACACCTTCGACCACATCATCACTTATTACGAGTATCAGATGAGATAGTGGTCGAAGGCTAACCAATCAAGAAAAAAAATATCTTAAACTTTATCTTTCTCACATGATACATGCAAGATATTGTAAGACTACAAAACTGATATTAGCGAGAACTCGTCGTAACTAAACCAAAAAGGAAGTAGACTTGATTTTCGGTTTAGGTTACTAGTACGGATTCAGCTTGATAGTATAACCTAAGGTATTTATTTTCAATTATCTATACTACAAGGAAGCAACCTTGACCTTCGAACCTAACCATAACAACTCCTGCTTAGTATAAATAATAAATAAGATTTTGATACCTTGTCTTCTTTGCCGGGATTGTTATTGTACGTCATTTTAATACTCCTAGAAGTCGTCACAGATTTACAATGTATCGTAGCTGAAAAGAAGGTCAAGCTAAAAATAAACTCACCACATCCCCTCGCAAGTATAGTGAACACATTCTCCGCCCCGTACTCAATGCACCTCGTCACAAACAGCACTACGTTGACCGAGAAGAACACGACGAGGTAGGCCAGGAACACGTAGTTGTTCTTGATATAGGGCAGTGACAGTTGGTAAGGTTTGAGCTTGTAAATTTGCTGCAGTAGACTAGTTTGTTCTGAGTCCAGCTTCGGTGGAACAAGCCAGCGGTCTATGCTAAAAGAGATAAGAGAAAGATGTTACAATAAACAAACTTCTAGTAAAGGTAAGATGATGTATATGATGATGCTGATACTGATGGTAGGTATGATTATATTTATATATGTGCGTATGTGGTGGTGGAAGGTAGCCCACGGCTACCTTCCACCATCGCAACTCTCGCCATCGACGGGGAATCCAACCCCACATATTGAAACCAGAGTTGTTTCGTACTGTGCGGGCTCAAAGAAGCTTCCTTCCGCGGTCGCTCAGATTGTGGAACGAGCTCCCCGCCGAGGTTTTCCCGATGGAGTAAAGCATGGGGTTCTTCAAAAAGGGTGTGAAGAGATTTCTTCAGGATCGGCAACGCGCGAGTGATACCCCTGGTGTTGCAAGAGTCCATAGGCTGCGGTAACTGCTTACCATCAGGCGGGCCGTATGCTTGTTTGCCAACTTAGTAGTATAAATATATATATATATATACAAAACACGATGGTGCAAGGACATTTTGAGAATGCTCGCCAGATTAGCTACCACTCTCAAGCAGAAAATCTGTCACTATGCCCCAAAAAGTGTGTTCCGGGCTTAATTCTAAAGAACCAGTATATTACGGGCACATGAGACTTAACAAATGTATGTCTAAGGGTGACGGGTGCAGTGCAGTTTGACACTTGACGAAATGCATTTGTTACAAGTTTGTTCCAGCAGCAGTCCTAGAGCTTTCATTTTGGGTCTAATCTGCAAACATCTTCTGTGCCATCATGTCCACCTTTGCACGACCGATATTTTTTAAACTATTTTATTGAAGATATTTCAACAACAACATAATTAAAGCAATTGATATACCGTGCAGCCGAGGCACCACACTAAGATATTTCATTAAAATTATAATCACTTAATCAGCTTACAAACCTCATCACTAACTACCTACTTACTCCTAATTATACGGGTACACGTGCCTACGTATAACACGGAATTTTTGACTTCCAATTTCAAGAACTTAAGGAGTTGATTATCCAAAAAGATTTTTATGAGACCAGACTACGTAGGTTATACTCACAAATCATCGAAGTTGGTTTAAACCTAATGGAGTTATCCAGTGACATAAGTAGAAATGCGCCAGGTCGCTTTCCATGTCGATTAATAAAAAGGCGGATCCTATTGTGTGTGGATCTTACCTGATTGTAATATTTTCCAACAGCCCTCCATGAGTATCCAACATCCTTCTGAAAGCTTCATACGTGATTGCTCCCCGTCTCTGGGTATCTGCATCTTCGAACATGGCCTCAGTCAGCTCCAGCAGCTGTGAGTCGCTGAACTGCATACCGTTCTCTTCCATGCAGACTCGCATCACGTGCTGGAGCTCACGGTGTTGGATGAGGCCGTCATCTGGAATAGAATATTGACAATGCTACGCTTGTACGCGTGACCGCATTGATGTTGCTATTCTTATACTTACGCGTGTTCCTTTTATTTATTTATTAAGGTTTTCAAACAGACTTAACGTAACAAGCATTTCATACAAAGTTCAGTAGAAAAATTATAGGGAAAGTCCAAAACCCCTCGTGCGTCCAATCTGTCCACCTCCTATGACGAAATCGTCCAAACTGCTCACGTTTTTTTATCCCGCGACGCCCCGTAACGTTTTTTTGTAGTACTAAGTAGTTTTCCATTACCTAAACATGTCACCCTAACATCCCCATACCCCAATATATTACCTATACCATACAAAAAATAACATTTTCATACATTTAGTTTGAGTGGATCAAACAGCGAATAAAAATATATTTTTCCAGATTTTGAAGTATTTTGTTTTTTAATCGAGTTTATTTGTGGCAGTCTCCAATCAACATATAAACTTCTTGGTACCAATGCAATCCTCATCATATTCTCTTTACGGGAAAAGAAATGAAAATAGACCTTTTCATGGAAAATTTTACAGGAAAATGGGTTTGAACAGACGACGAAAATGGCGGGAAACGGCATTTTTTATATATTTTTTTTATTTTTTTTTTCCGGAACTATTCCACCTACAACTTTGTTTTTTTTTTTAATGTGTGTATTTATTATGGTTCTTTACCCATGAATAATACCAGATTGTAAGGATAAATATTTTATAAGTAGTAACGAGATTAAAACAACGCGATTTTTTTTAAGAATTTTGGCGGGAAAACTGTACATAAGCGGTTTTTTTTTTTTTTCTCAAAAACTATACCACCTACGAATTTGGTTTTTCTTTTGATATGATTATTCAGATGTAATCTATACACTTGAATTGTTTCAGATGTTTAGGTTTACAGGTTTAAAAGTAGTTACGAGATTATTTATTACGTAAATTTCGATCGGTGAGTGTTTGCGCGGCAAAATGCATCGAGTGAAAGTTATTTTTTTTCATTTCATGATTTGAGTAACTTCTCGTTACCATAGAGTAATGCGGTTTTTTTCGTTGTATAGCCAATGATAGTAGCTTACTAACAACGTTTAAATAATAACGATCGGATATATACAAGCTTCACACTAAACCTTTTTTTTAGACCACCGGAATTCCAGCCGTAACAAAAACAGGGGTCAAATAAAAAAATCTATAAAAAAAAAAGTTATCAATCCTTATCCTTTTAATTTCTTTTAACATCGTTATTGACTTATTGCCTATACAAATGCAAAATTACAGCTTTCTAGGTTAATTACTTTAGAAGTAGTTACGAGATTATTTTTAAATGACATAAATCTATACAAAATTTTGGCGCCAAAATGTAATTTGAGCTGGTTTCAGATTTCATATCAATTTTAAACATACTTTCTGTTATATCAGAATATTATGGATTTTTTCTTGCATAGCCAAGGATCCATCCTCACGAAAACCGTTTGAATTATGAAAATCGAACTTACGCAGATTTTATGGTGAATATGTAAACACGACTATTGACCGCTAACCGGCAGGCCGGTTGGGACACATAAGGGAAATCCGGCAGACCGGAGGATACGCGCCTAAGGTTACAGAAAACACATCATGCCTGAAGAAAAAAATGGCTTAAATAGAGAGTCATTGAGTTGCGCAAAACCATTTTTTTTTTTATGCCTGATAGGTTAGCCTTAGACCACTATCTCACCTGATGGTAAGTGATGATGTGGTCGTAGATGTTGTTAAGGCTAACCTAGAAGTACTGGCTCTCAAGGACAGCTGCCGGAACACACCGTTAGGTGCTTGGCGACAGATCTTCAAAACCATCATAAGGCAACTAATAAACTAACTCATATGCACTTACAAAGTGTAATTTGGAAACAATTCAGTAACATATATACCTAATTATATCTAATACTATATATTTATAGATACCGTCATAAAGTATAAGATTTTATAAATATTTAGATCATAATATTCAAATTATCATATCTACAGCGTCCACAGTGAACGTTTCACGTATTTGAGAGATGGGGGAGGGGGTTTGCCAAAATCCAAACCCTAGCCAGGCGTTTTGGAGATCACAGCTTTAGGTGGCAGTTCTTCAGAAGGCGCTGCACATATTGTATTATACCCTTCGTCGCCTGTCAACTCAGGCAATCTCCATTTGCAGTTATAGGATTTAATTGCTGGTAGGCGAACCTTTGACTACTATCCCACCTGTAGGTCAATTATGGTGTAGTCAAAGATGTTCAGGATAAGCCTAGAATGGGAGCAAGCTCTAGAATAGGAGTTAACTCTCAGGGCAGCTGCTAGACATACTTTTTTGGTGCTTGGTGACAGATATTCTACTTAGGGGTCATTGATGGCTATCCAGGCTGATACTAACGTAATTACAATAGTAGTTAAGCTACACTACAAAGTGATGTTTTTTAGGGAGGAAGACGTTCAGATCAGTACTACCTATTATTATGTTCATTAATCTAGCCGCCGCAGTCATAAGTTTTAATTTGTTTCGTGTTTTTTTCGTTCCGGATTGAAGGAAAAGGTTACCAGTTGAGTACCAAACATAAAAAAATATCTGTTGGCGTACGCAATGCATTGCTGCGCAGAATTTAAACCGCTTGAACGTTTTGTAATCTTTATTAAACTCCTATATTTTCCTGGATGCACAATTTCTTGCACAATATCAAGCTGAAATCTTCGTTACTTATATAACAATTCATAAAATGTAAGTGTTGTATAACAAAGTCTTTCATTTGATTTGCTTTCCTTAATTAACCCTTGAAATCAGAACTCGTTAACTTATGCTTTAGGTCAGTGACTGGGTCACCAATTTATTTTTATTTACTTTCAAGGAATAGAGTAAGTCAATGTATATTTTCATTTTGTTTTATGTATCGCCACGCATATTTTCTTAGGTACAATAGACCTTCCAATTGGTTAGATTTAAATTTCATCAATATAAGTTACAGTTACTGAAATAACTGAAAAAGTATTTGCCTATATACCAATAAGGCAAATACTTGAAAACCTTGAAGACATAGCAATTGCGAGCCTTTTCGGTAGTGATTAGTATCCTGGCTGAGTGAAAATCGATCTTGTGAGTATAGTGTTCACTGTAAAGGGCGATAAAAACAAAAACGAAACTAACTATTTTGCATGGTGGAAGGGCATTTTGCGAATGCCCGCCTGGCTAGCGACCCTCAAGTAGAAAATCTGTCGCCAAGCACCTAACGGTGTGTTTTGGCAGCAGTCCTTGAGAGCCAGTGAAATAACAGGCAAAAAGGAGACTGAACAAGCATGTCTCAAGGTGATGGGCGCAGTGCAGTTCGTCACTTGTGATGAAATGCATCTGTTATAGGCAGAGGATACCGCTTAACATCAGGTGGGCCTCGTGCTTGTTCCATCAAAATAACATAAAAAAAAAACTTCTAACCATGCGTATAAAATATGAAATAACTCGTGTATTTATATAAAGTAGGAAATCACTTATTGAATTCGGACCATCTATGGAACACAGAGTTTAGAATCGGCATGGTACTGACTTCAACTAATTATTTTATACCGTTCAGTGTTTAAAGTTTGTTCTGGTTTTTAAATGTTTTTATCTAGCAAGGGAAATGAGATGTGATTGATGTACTGACAGACACTTTCGTGATCCATTTTTGCAAAGCGTGAAACTCTAAAATCCAATACTTAGGCCTACATGACATAATAATAATATATGAATAATAATAATTCCGCCTATTTATTTGGGATATTCCGGTGTGCCTGCATGTTTTTGCGTTTTATCAAAATATCAACTCACTATCCATATCATAGACCTTAAAGAGAAATCTGATCTTATCCTCAGGAGTCTGTCCCGCGAAGCGATGGACGGCCGCTATGAACTCCTGGAGGGAGATGGCTCCGTTGTTGTCCTCGTCAAAGATCTGGAACACTCGCTCCGTGAAAAATGGCTGTGGACAGTAACAAACGAGGATATCAGAAGTGTTAATATCCTCTCATCATATAGTCATCATATGGTGTCCAAAAACTTTACATTTTTGACCTTATCTTGACTATAATTCTAGTATTTTTTTTGTTGCTGATAGGTTTTTTTGCCTTTGACCACAATCTCACCTGATGGTTGACAATATGGTCGAAGGTCCTTAACAGGCTTAACCTAGAATAACTTGCTCTCCAGGACAGCTACTGGAACACACCGTTTAGTTCTTGGCGACAGATTTTCTACTTGAGGGTGGTCGCTAAAGATGCGAGCATTCGCAAAATGCCCTTCCAACATGCGATGAAGCTCAAGCTAGTGGCGGGATTTGAACCATGGACCTGCTGCGTGGCAGTGCAAAGCCAATACCACTGCGCTATCACTGTTTCATCATGAAATAACCTTCCGAAATAAAGTATTTAAATGTCTAGGTAAGATCAAATGACCAAAACATGTCCGCGGCACGTATGTTGTCCAGAAACTTGTTTGTTTGTTAATTTTTAAAACACGCAACTATTTCCAGGTAAATAAAAAAAAAATTTTACTCACATTTTTAGATTCCATGATCTTCTGGAATTGTTCCTTGGTGATCTCCTTCTGATCTCCCACCGTCTTCTTGAAAAGCTGTTCGAGACGATCCACGCTGCTCTTGTCGAAACCCACTCGCGGTCTGAAACATATTGAAGTACTAATTTATTATTCAGGTTTTTTTTTATGTTATTGTGACAGAACAAGCACAAAAGTCTAAGTCTCATTTGCCTGTAATTTCACTGGCTCTCAAGGACTGCTGCCGGAACACATCGTTAGATGCTTGGCGACAGATATTTTACTCGAGGGTGGTCGCTAGCCAGGCTAATTTCACGAGGTGCATGGATATTTATATATCTAAAACTAAAATATCGACCGCTTCAATTGGCCTATGGTAAAAAATCCTTAACCTTAATTACTTAATACGTCAAAATATTAAATTTTTATCAACTAAAACTAACATACGGCTAATTACTACGGCTGATTTACAGACCTAATAGTTAAAAATATCTATTATCTATAGTTATAAGTCTAACACCAGAAATTAAAACGCCTACGTTTATAGGCTTAAACATTTGAATTAGTGCATGCATAGATTCAGGCGCTTCTTTGCAGAAGTATAAAAAAAAATTAAGAAAATATGTATAATTTTTTTTTTAAAAACGCTTAAAATATATAAAAATATATCTAGAGAAAATTCTGCCTCATTTTCCTGTTAAGCTGACGTGACGACGTCGCTTGTACACGAAGCGCCCTCATGAGGTCTTGACACTTTGAGCGCGAGAAATTTCTAGATCCTGTGGTTTCTGTCGACAATTCTTCCGGTTCCTTAGTGGCGTATATGCTGTCACGTCTGGCGCTAGAGAATTTAAGGAGTTTAACCATAAGCAGGATAATGTTGTCTTAGGTTTTCGCGATTATTAAACAACTTTAAACGGTTTAAATCGCGTATATTTATCATTATTTTTAAAGCTACAGGATAGCCGGACAAACGAACAGCCAGAGCTTAATAATAGGCCCCCGTTTTCTAGTAGTCCTCGTGGGTCGTGGGGTGCCAGGATAGAATGTCACCTCCCCATTCCTTCCTGTGCGTGTCGTAGGAGGCGGCTCAGGAAAAATACAGAAAGGTAGGCAGCAGCCACTTCTGAGGAACTTCAACCACTGAGTCAGCATCGCGGTCTACGTGTATAAATTCATCCTGATGAATGGCATCCCCGTGGGATGCCATTCATCAGGATGAATGGCATCCCACCGCCGGGTTAGAATTGCACCTCCCGATATCATCCCGTGGGTGTCGTAAAAGGCGACTAAGGGAATGGTAATACTGGAAGGTGGGCATCAGCGCCTTCTAAAGAACTACCATCTTACACTGGAATCCCCAAGCCGCCTGCCAAGCGTGGGGATTATAGCAAATACCCCCTTAATAGGGGAGGCTGTGTTCAGCAGTGGACGATCCGGCTGATACAGTACAGTACAGTACAGAATGGCATCAATCATTCCGGACTCGTAGGTTGAAAATTGTGACAATGTTTTCACGAGTAAATCAGTTTCAGTTATACAGAAGTTTTAATAGCCCTTTTGTTTTTTTTTACAGTCAAGTCTATCAAATATCTCAAATATTTATACTACTTAGATATATTAAATTATTGGTTTAAGTTTAATAATTTTAATATTTTTACACTTAATACAGTTAAATACACACAATTTGCGGTGATCGCGTTTGCAGTTTTCCTAAGAACAATGATTCTAAAAGCTGCATTGACATGTATTTTCTTAATGTGTAGAAGGGATTGTTTTCAAAAAAGGTCTTAAGTTTTAGTTTGAACAAACCATATTTTAAGTTGGTCAAGCTTTTTGGTATTTTATTATACATCAGTATTTTCGAATAACGACCTTGTTTCTGTACTTTAGCTAATAATAACAAATATTTTTAAAATATTTTACGAAAACATCAAATTAATTTTTAAATGTTTTATTAAAATATTAATTTTATGTTTTTGTAAAAATTTTAAAAATATTTGTTATTATTAAATATAGATTTCCGCAAAGTAACGCCTGAATCTATTCATTACTTTAGCTAATCTATTTTTTTTCATTATCACGCAGATTGTAAAGTAATTTTTTTTCTGTTTTTCTGGAATGTAAACTACTACTCGAAATTCTACTAAACACCTTTAAAGCCTATGGTATCAGAATATGATACGATTTATGTCATACACACCCATTATATTTTTTGTAACAAAGATCCAATAAAGACTAGGTTCTCAATTCGACTGCATGTTTTTTTTTGTTGTTTGTTATACGCCATTAATCCATCAATTATGAATTAATTTTGATTATGTTTTGTGGAAACGTACTCCTCCAAACATATATGTTTGATAGAGTATGCCTCCAAGTTGGTCGCATTTAAATATTACTAGCATCAATCGAGTAGTTTTTAAGTGGCAGTCAATTACTAAATATAGTATTTGCATACTTGCCATGCAATACCGGATCTTGTTAGATATCGTAGCTAGTGCTATAGATTAATACAAAAGTTACGTTTGAGTCTTTATATTAGGTACAAATTGTTCCTATTTTTAAATTCTATTTACTTTATGCCTTACATTAAATAAAGGTCCTTGAAACATGTGTTAAAAAGAAATAAGTGATATAAATAAAATAAAATATTAATAAATAAACATTTGTATAAACAATTGATCACCTGCTGCTAGATACTGCAGAGATGAACTCCATGACTGCGTCGGCTGTGATGTACCCGTCACCATCTGTGTCCAGTACCCGGAACAACACGTTCGTCACCTATAACATAAACATGCAACTGTACCGGAGGAACTGTTGAATAGTACCTAGTACCACCACTTGGATCTCCTCTTTAATTGGAAGTTGAGTATAATAATACTCAACTTCCAACTAAAGAGGAGAAGAAAGTTGAGTATTATGTACTTAACTTCATGTGGAACTCTTAGAACTATAAATAAGAAGCCTCTTTCTCCAAAACTGCTGAAGAGTAGTCTATTATCTATCATCAGAATCGATTAAAACCTTGATTTGTTTGGTTTTCTGCAATGAGCTGCTGATTGGAGGCTATTGCTGTGCCTTACTTAACGAAGCCTGAAGTCGACGAACAGAAGAAGGTAAATAACGACCACTTACAACTTTGTTCTGCAGTATGTGCTGAAAGTTGTCCAGGTCTATGTCATCATTTCCGCAGAGCACGTACGCCACCGTCTCCACCTGCTCCACGAAGTCTATCTGCTTCTCTTCTCTGCAACAAAATTATTTGTTCAAACTCTAGTGAAGAGAAATATTATCGTCATCAACTTCTTATCCTTGTTCCACCCCGGTGGAGTTGGTATATGTTCATCATTTGTTTAACAAACAAGCATGCACATAAATATTGTAAAGATTTTGGCTTTGGTGGCAACCGGGTATAAAACCCGGTTGATTCCTTGGGATTATTCTGTCATTTTTACTTTATTAGGAAGTTTGTAGTGAATATGTATTATGATGGTTGATATATGAATTTTCAGTATATGTGTTTTTTTATATTTAGAAAAAACAGTAATACATCCAGGCGTTAATGTGGGTGTGATTCTGGTGTAAATTATTTAACAAGAAACCATAAAACCAACAAGTGCAAGTCAAATTCGCGCTTTAAAATTTCAAATTTTATGAAAATAATAGGCGAGCTAATTATTTTCACAAAGTTCATAAAATATCAAAACCTTTTTATTATGTTATTGTGACGGTGACTGACCCGTGGTACAACTGCGATGTCCAACTGGTTGTACTACGGAGAAGTAAAGTTACCCATGGTTTAACTCTTTTTTTATATGGTTCAACTGGTTGTTCTATGGGGAAATATCTTTACCAATGATTCAACTCGAGTGAGTTATTCTTTCCTTGGTTCAACTAGTTGTACTACTGGGAATTGAATTTATCTATGGACGACTAGTTATTTATTTATCTATAGTCTAGGGCAAAGTCATATTTAGGTGCGAGGACGAGCGAAGCGAGGAAGAGCGTTAGGTTACTTGTGACTACAACATCGCGCGAGCCGAGCGAGCGAAGCGAGCGTGCCGCGGCAGGGGCCGGCGATGCGCCACATAAATTTAATTTCATATACTACTTTTGGTGATCATTTACTACTTTATCCCCTTAGTCCAACCAGCTGGACAGTTGTACCATGGATCATAATCATAAATATATAAAAAAGGAGTTGAACCATGGGTAACTTTACTTCTCCGTAGTACAACCAGTTGGACATCGCAGTTTTACCACGGGTCGGTAATGATTGTGACGAAACAAGCACGAGGCCCACCTGATGTTAAGCGGACTAACCTCTGCCTATAACATGCATTTCATCACAAGTGATTAATTGCACTGCGCCCGTCACCTTGATACATATTTGTTAAGTTTCATGTGCCTGTATTTTTACTGGCTCTCAAGGACTGCTGCCGGAACACACCGTTAGGTGCTTGGCGACAGATTTTCTAGGTGGTCGCTAGGTAGGCGGCCATTCTCAAAAAGCCCATCCACCATGCGGTGAAGCTCAAGCCCGCGGCGGGATTCGAACCAGGGTACTGCGGCGCGGCAGTTCATAGCTATTTCCGCTCGGCCATCATTGCTTCATACACCTGGTTAAAGATGTTCATCAGGCTAACCTAGAAATACTAGATCTCAAGGATATCTATGAGACCAGGTACATCAGAACAGGTATATCAGTTAAATACATAAGAAACAGTACATACTGTGAACAATTATAAACTCGCGCATCGAAGCTCCCTACGCCTCGCACTTGGCCACTTTGTTTTTCCTAACGACATATTTGTTCGGATGAATTACTACAGATTCATATGAAATCACCGGGACAACGGGTAACGTCAACATTATTGTGATGCTGGAGGTCCCAAATTCTTTTTTTTTTTGGACTCATAGGCAGTCCAAATGCTCTAGCCCACTTCCAGTTGGCAGCGTGCCCAGCATGCTGGCAGCATTGCCCCGTGGAATTGCGATGCTTATTATTTGAACCAAATAGGTGCCAGCATTTTGATCACGCGTCGCATCGACCAAGCACTCTGATAAGTTTTGGAAAATACGATGAGCTCCCGGCCCCCACGGACCCAACGTCTACATCAAACGGCTCAAATATGTAACCCATACCGAGGTTAGCATATTTGCGCCGCTTGAGTTGCTATTTTATTTTATTGACTGTTCAAAGCGAGGTCTATGTAGCAAATTAAGGGCCAGTGCATTTGTATGTTTATGTTTGTTTGTCCGAGTCCTAGCTTCCTATTTCTATATGACCTTAATCATTGGGGAGCTTCTTGAGGCCTATTTAGAAAAGAATATTATCTCACGTTAGTCTTTGTTTCAAGTACTCGAACCAATCTCCTTGCACCAAATGCTCCTTGTTGTCAGTGTCAAACAGTCGGAATATTCGCTCTAACAAGTCCTGAAACAAAAGAAAATCAAGTTTAAACAATGTTAACTCATCAATATAACTAAAAACTCGCAATAACTAACCAACCTAGTCACCATATTTCTATATATACACTTTTCATTGGTAACAAAGCATTGAGCCAAAAAAATTCATAGAGAACAATCCATTGTTAGAGCATACCCCGGCTAAAGGGGTGGATGGACGCGGGTTCGAATCCCGCACATGGCTTAATTTTTCCTATCGTATATTTGTAATTTTGTAATGTAATCTGCATAGCAGGCGTTAATGCAAACATAACAATATTAAAATTATAAGGTTGCGTCATCATTTACAAGTATAAAAGCAATTTCCAAATTGCTCTTGTTTGTAGTACAACGTAAGCTGTACTATAGATGTCGCTCTATCCCGGTACGATGGTTAAAGAACGATAGGAAAGATTTGAGTTCTGACGTTGTGTCATGTTAGCTCAATCGGTTGGAGCCTACCCCGGCTAAAGGGGTGGATGGACCAGGGTTTGAATCCCGCACATGGCTTAAATTTTTCGTATCGTATATTTGTAATTTTGTAATAAAACAATTCATTGAACCTAAAATTTTCATTGTGAACTATCCTTTGACCTTAACATTTCATAGCGACCAATCCATTGAACCTAAACATGAAACCTCTGATCTAAGTTGTTGAAGAATGAGGTCTACAGATTCCAGGCTATGCAGCATTAAGTCAAAATAACGATATTCTTGCAATACAACTGAAGTAACTAAACATGAAATTTCGAATTGATCAGACCTGGTTTCTTACATCAATTTACTCAACTAGAAAAAAGTTGATCGTTTTTAAATGACTGAGCAGATTTTTTTGAATCAAAGACACATTTTAGTCAGTCTCAAACTTTTCAAACAATAAAGCAAATTTAATTAATAAAATCAATTCAAAGATTCTATTAGGGCAGTGCTTCTTAAACTTTTTGCAGTCACGGACCACTTTCAGAATTTAAAAATTTCCATGTTGATGAAAATTTTATGAAGTGAAAACAAAGCCTACTATTAAGTAATCACTTATATTGGTACTTTGCTTACATTTTTTTATACCTAATCAAATTTAATTTAAACTAATTTAATGAGAAGGATGCTGTTGCTTAGACTCAGTGAGCCAAACAAACAACACCTGAATGTACTGCACAGTTTCATGATATAAATATGCTCAGGGTTAACTGAGCTGCCGCAGACCCCTGTCACACATGCTACGGACCCCTAAGGGGTCCATGGACCCCACTTTAAGAGACCCTGTGTTAGGGCCATAGACATACACTCCATACACTCCGACACACTTAAACAATCAGTTTATTTATGCAGGAGATTTAAAAAAATATTAACGATGATACGTTCTTGAGGCGACACAGTCCTTTTATATGTTATTGTGACGGAACAAGCCCGAAGCCCACCTGATGTTAAGTGGACTAACCTCTGCCCGTAATAGATGATTTTGTCAACGACGAATTGCACTGTGCCCGTCACACTAAGATGTACAAATGTTAGGTTTTATGTGCTTGAAATTTTACTGGCTCAAGGACAGCTGCTGGACACACACTGTTAGGTTCTTGACGACAGATTTTCTAGCTCAGAGTGGTCGCTAGCCAGGTGGGCATTCGCAAAATGCTCTTCCTCCATGCGTTGAAGTTCAAGCCCGCGGCGGGATTCGAATCATGGACCTGCTGCACGGCAGTCCATAGACAATGTAATTGAGAACATTTTAGAAGTGCATCCCAACGGAATGCGAACGAACAATAGCAATGATTCCCACAATGATGAAGACACGTGGTCCTATTTGCAAAACACATCTACTGTTGATAAACTTTTCGATTGTCTCTCTTAACTTATCTAATCTAGCAGAAAACATATTTTATAATTATGTTACTCACATTAAATGATTTCGAATCAGGCTATTTCCTAAGCAACGCTTTGTTTTGTATCACTCTATTTTCAGCGCAAATGATATGTCAAATTAACACTTATCTATAACACAGTTGGTTGGTTAAAATGATATTGCAGAGCAAAAGTAGTCTTTTTATGCTACCCTCAAAAACGTCTATCAGAACTTCTAAGTTGTTTTTTCTTGATGGTGGAATCGCACATATTGTGTCTTACTATCTTGCCGGATAAATAATCTTACTAGGCTATATTTAATAACCCTGTTTATCAACGCAAATTGCTTAAAAGTAACTACTTATCTGTAAAATAAATTGGCTGTAAGTTAAAATTGTAGTGATAGGTTTTTGAACCGACTTCCGAAATGGCAGGAGTTTCTCAGTTAAGCACGTATATATTTTTTGAGAGTTCCGTACCCAAACGGAACCCTATTTATTTTTTTTGCACACAAAAAAGTTTTGTGAGATATCATCGTTCACAGCTTATTTGAAATTTTACTGTATTAATAATATATTTTATTTTTTAAATTTGTGGGCAATCAATATTTAGAAACTTGTAGATCATTAATATAACGGGGCCTATTCCAAAACTAATCTCGGTATATATTTGGAAATTTGGTTTAATTTCTTTTAACCAACAAATACTGAATAAGCTATGCGCTGATTTATCAATATGTGGCCAAAACCCTCAAAGTTTTTCCATAATTCGGGCCGTTGCAATGTGGAATCTAAAATAGGGAGGCATAATTTCGCACTTGGCCGGGTTTTTATGTAATTGACCAAGCGAGAACTTAGTTCGAGCGAAGCGTCTCTGTTTCAACTTAGACAAAAATGCTTTCGTATGTCCGGTTGTTCTCCTCTACAGGTCGCATTCCTTAACCGATTCACCCAAAATTTTGTGAGAAGATTTGCTTACAAATATTTATTGGCGATTCAGATTTACATTATATGGTGTTGAAAGTATAGACGCCTGCGCTTAATTTAATGTCAATGTCCCTCCGCACGTTGCCCATAAGTGATAGTCTCTCTGGCTCTATCCTAATCAATTATTTATTTTCGATGTTTCTGTAGCCAGTATAATGCAAGATAAATACGGGAGAAAATTAGATCACAAACAACAAAATTATAACATTACCAAGTATGTAAAATTATTTTAATATTGTTAGGTTTGCAATAAAGCCTGCTATGCGGGTTCGAATCCCGCACATGACTTAAATTTTTCCTATCGTATATTTGTGATTTTGTAATGTAAAATTATTGTATATTACTACTTACCTACCTATTTCAGATACAACTAACTTTCGCTGGGGCACGCGTGTCATTGATTTAAGTCCAAGAAAATCATTTTTTTATTTTCATCATATACCTATCTAGATAATTGACTTTTCGGACCCATTCCCCCATCAGCGTGCGCAGGGAACCTTTATTCAATTATAAGCTATGCGAGGGCAGACTCGCGATGTTTACAGCTCGGAGAGCCACTAGTTACTTTAAATAAGATTTTTTGCTAATCATCAGATTTTGATAATGCTTTTTTTTGGGTTCAGTACGCATCCAAGTTCCATTAAAATTTCATTAACTTCGATGAAACAGTTTATGAGATGTACTTATCTCAGTTAGCCAAGTTTTAGTAGTACCTGAAGACTAACGACTAGAATACTAACTTAAGACAACAAGAAGCGTTCATACATTGAAAAGGAAATTTTGCACCCGCCTTGCTAATTAAAACCCACAATTCGAAAATGTTTCACCAAGCACCAACCGTCGCGTCGTCGTGTTCCGGCAGCTGTCCTTGAGAGAGGTATATTCTAGGTAAAGCCTGTTTCTAATTTTTGGCCAGATAATGACTTTTTCATCAGGTCAGATTGCGGTCAAATATTAACCAATGCCGCACCGCATCAATAAAAAAGTTGCAAATGTAGGTACTAAAAAATAAGTACCATACAATTGATATTCCTTGTTTTTTTATTGCACAATCACAAGTTATGGTATTCATACATGTTGTAATAATTTCCCATTGATGTAATGTCATTAAATCAATGTTATTAAAAACAATAATATATCTGCCCACTGCATTAGATACATATTAATTATATTAACCAAATCAGCATCTCTTAATACACTAATTAGACGTTAAAGTCGTCGCCCGCGCACGGCTGTCACTTCGCTGTCAAAGTGTGACGGTTGACAGGTGCTGTCAGTGATGAAACGATAACGTTGTTAGTGTGGGAGATGTTTTTAGAAATTCGTATTGTACACGAGTATGGAATAGACACATTTTTGTTATTATAAATATTACTTATTACAAATGTCTTTAGTGAAATGTTGACATCAGCAGAAAAAAATTAAAAGACAATATATTAGGTCCTTACATATGAAATTGGCGTTTTGTATGGGAGGAACAAAAAGTCGAATATTTTTTAATATAATATATTTAATTAATCAAAGTATGAACCATTATTTTCTATGCACTTTTGCCATCTCATAGGTAGTTCATTGATCCCTTTACTAAAAAAACCAGTCGGACGGGAATCAATAAAATCTTTGAAGGCGATTTGGACTGCCCCATCGGAGTTGAATTTTTTCCCTTGCAAGAAGTTATCCAAATTTCGAAAAAAATGGTAATCTGTTGGAGCAAGGTCCGGGGAGTACGGAGGATGTCTTAGACTTTCCAATTGAAGCTCTTCTAATTTAGTAGCCGTCTGTAGCGCAGTGTGTGGTCTAGCGTTGTCGTGAAGCAGCAGTGGCGTGGAGCGATTGACCAGCCTAGGTTGTTTAGCCGCTAGCTTTTCCATCATGGTTTGCAATTCCTGACAATTGAGATTTGAAAAAACTGTAATGAACAATACCGGCACTAGTCCACCAAACGCTTACAAGTAACTTTTTTGGGGTTAATTTTCGCTTGGGGCAGGATTTGGCTGGCTGGCCAGGATCTAACCATTGCGCTGAGCGGTTCCGATTATCGTAAAGAACCCATTTTTCATCACAGGTAATGATTCGGTTTAAAATACCTTCATTATTGTGCCGGTTTAGTAATGTAACGCAGCAGTCGACGCGCGTTTGCCGGTTTGTTTCAGTCAATTCGTGAGGTACCCACCTTTCAAGCTTTTTAATCTTCCCAATTTGCTTCAAGTGAATTAAAACAGTTTTATCACTAACATTGCAGCCTGCAGCTAACTCGGACGTGGTTTGCGATGGATCCGCTTCCACAATAGCCTTCAACTCTTCATTATCAACTTGAGTCTCAGGCCGTCCACGGGGCTTGTTCTGCAGGTCGAAATTTCCAGAACGAAAACGTTGGAACCAAAAACGAACTGTGTTTTCTTTTGCAACACGACCGCCATACACATCATTCACCCTTCGAGTTGTTTCCGCAGCACTAGTGCCACGGCGGAACTCGTACTCGTAAATAATGCGATATTTAAGGTTTTCCATTTTGTAAAATGAGTGACGCAAACAGAAAAAAACAGAAGAAAAAAAACAAATGAATGACGATCATCGAAGCACAAATACATGAGTCTATAGCTGTACAAATTTGAATTTGGAATTCCTTACCAAAGAGGAGAAATTCGTGATTAAAGTGGCCAGTACGAAAAACGCCAATTTCATATGTAAGGACCTAATATATATTCTACCTAAAAAAACTTCAAGGTATTTATCGTAAGGTAGGTAATCCATAGCTACGAAATATACCTTGTTATTTAGAGAGGTCAAGGCAACTGTGATGTGGGCATAATATTACAGCGATGGCCTAGGGATAGTATATATGGACTACCACGCAGCGGGTACATGGTTCAAATAAAACAAAACATGTCTTATATTAAGTTCAATCTCAATGTTCTTCGCGTGGTATCTACGACATTTTGTTTGTCGAAAATGCGCAAAAATTAGAGAAATTGATCCTCAGCCCCCTGGTATTGCGGCAGTGTTAGTTGGTTAGTGGACGCCGGTGATCACTTCCCAAGAGGTGAGCCATCTGCTCGTTTGCCCTCCTATCAATTAAGTATATATTCAAATATTTACGTTTCATATTGAATTCTATTGTCTAATTTGAAATTTGATGAGGAATAATTGGTCACATTTTAGTGAAATATGTAAACTCAAAATCATTGAGGAGTTTAAAAAAATAAATCAGAAACTGCTGCACTTGCTACTTAATTTTTTGCCTATTAATTAAGTAGTTATAAATGAATCTTCAGCAAGGATTTGTTGCCAAAAAGTCCGTACATAATACAGTTATTTTTTTAACAATCATTTGAACTGGAATTCACCCTCAAAAATACCAAAATCAGTCAATCCCCGTAAAGATAGTGATGGTCAAAGCTCAAACTATAAAAAAGTAGGATGTAATATCAGCTAGGCACGAAAAGAAGCTATACGCGCAAATATAACAAGCTTTTGTAAACCGGCTGGCGTCAGATAGTCGGCTACAAAAACGAAGCCAACATTACGATATTTTGTGTTCTTTTTTGTAGTTTATTGATAATATTCAAGTACCTAAATGAAGTATCGACTTCATGCACCTACTTTGAAATGTCTTAAGCGGGGACTACATGTAATTATAGAACAAAAAAGCAGATCCCATATCTCAAAAGTATGAAATAACAAAACAGCAGATCCCATTTCTCAAAAGTATGAAATAACTTGTTAAACAAAAAAGCAAATCCCATTTCTCAAGAGTATGAAAAAACTCAAAAGTATGTAATAACTTGTTAAAACCGGTACAACGTTGATTCAAAACACTGAGCTCATGCTTTCATGCTTTCATGGTGAAGGGAGTAGATTCAGTTTTTTATAATACTATTTTTTTGTAATCTGCTTTCATCACATAGGTAATAAATAGGCTATTATTACTGGTCACCATCGCCAACACCGGCAATTACCTACCATATCGTCCAGGTATGGAGTTATTGACTGACTGTAACTTAAAATTTACTCAATTGATTTTTATATAGGTACTCGTAATTTGTCCAGCTGGAAGGTATATTATACCCAACACATAAGGAATCATTAAGATTGAATAATCCAATAAAAATATATACGTGGTAATATTATAAAAAAGTGTTTGACTTGAGAACCTTTTTTCTTCTTATAACACTGTAATTTTTGCATATCTGCTAATTGAAAATGTTGTACAAAGTTAGAAAGAAAGGACAAATATGAACCAAGAGCGTGATTTGTCACTATCCGTCGTCCGAGCTGGGACACGATCAACCAATTTGAGGTTATTTGAATACAGCTCGTGATACAATTTTTCCTTTCGTTGTAATTTTGTTAGCATTTTCACTTAGCAGGCGTTATTGAATAAGGAATAAGGTTCTTAAGTCAACACTTTTCTGCTTTATTAGTAGTTTCTTTCTTTTCTTTGGACGACGGTTAAAACAAAAACTGCCACACCTGCGTTCCCCGAAAGCATAAGCAAAATGGAAACATTTCTGCTTTTGTAATCATGGTATAGGGGGCAAACCTATTAAGAACCTCAGAGGTTAAAGGTCCAGACTTCAAACTGCTGCACATCATTTCTTAGTCAGTCAGTAAAATTACTCCCCTACGTACCAAGGACCATGAAATTCATATGCAAAGCTTTTATCACTTCAACAACAAAGCAGCAATATTTAATACAGTGTATAAGTCCGCAAGCCCTTGTATTGAAATCTAGGATACAGATAAAGTGATTACCTTCCAACCTACCTCCACACAAGATAAAGTGTTGGCAAATCAATATCCATGTCTGCTCGGTAACATGCTATTAACCTGTACCCGAGAAACAATTTATCTCAATGTAACGCGCACGGCACAAGATAGGCTTGCCATGCTATGTAAAGGCTGTTCCCAAATAAACAAATCAAATAATTTATTTGCAAGAATACATAGTCATAAAAAGATCTTAATCACTATGGCGATTCGTTCTTGTATTCTGCCTGCATGCAGGCGTGCAAATTTTAAAAAGTATTTTTGTCACTACGATCTATAAACTAATAAATAGATTCGGGCGTTACTTTGCGGAAATCCATATTTAATAAGGAAGGTATTATTTAATTTTATTATTATTTAACAAGACCTCCTGAGGATGCTTCGTGTAGAAGCTGCGTGGCGTTTGTGACGTCACGTCGGCTTAACAGGAAAATTAGGCGGAATTGTCACTAGATATATTTTTGTATTTTTTAAGTGTTTTATTAAAACATTAATTTGAGGTTTTCATAAAATATTTTAAAAATATTTGTTATTATTATCTATAAACTCTTTTAAACTATAAAAATGTACATAATAGCCAGCCACATTTTAAAATAAATCACCTTTCATAACTTGAATTTCTTCGGGAATCCTATTATAAATATGAATACAATTATTACATACATTTTTTTTTGTAGATATCTTTACGACATGGAGATTGGTATAATAAGTTTGCGAACTTGGCTCGTTTTTGCCGTGAATATACTTCGCTTCGCATTTTGAAGTGTTCTGGATGGTCTTTAACAAGTAGACAAACGTCTCTGATGTACATGCACGGTAGAGGGAGAATGTTACATGCTTTGAATAACGGCCGACAACTATCCAGCAACCAAGCTTTATTTATTGCGCGGATGCAACGTTTTTAATTCTAATAATGTCAACAGAGTTTCCCCACATTATTAATCCATAGTTAAGGATCGATACCACATAGCCATGGTAAGCCATTAGTGCAGCTTCCATCGAGACTGTATGCCTATTTTTTTTAAGCAAAAACATTTCCATCCAATCTCTGACAACCTTTGAGATAGGTACCGGTTGGAACTCGCCTGATATATATTATACGCTGTTAAGATGCTGACAAGTTCTAAATAGCTTTACTTGAACAGATTTCTAGCAAAACGTATTTAGTTTGTAACAGTTAGAAAGTTGTATGTTAATCTTGATCACATTATCTAAGGCCAAGAAAAGTCCGAAACACGTTTCCTTAAAATTTACTCGATAGAATAAAATTGCAAAGTTGACTTTCAATTACGCTTGTAATATAAATATCTTAATTGTTTACGTTTGAATGTGTATGAAAATATATTAATAAAATAGCTAAACCTTATCAAGAGGGACAAGAAAAGTTACATTTTCGATTTTAATTACTAGTTTTGTTTATTAAGCTTTCTTTCGGATTTTAAACTGATCGTGATTTCACCATCGCTGCCTCTCTTTCTATCCTGCGTAGTCCAATAGTGACAAAATTTCAGCATTTGACAGCGTCTTGAGTCCTGTGAAACATGGTTGCGGAAAGAATTAGATTGTTTTATATTAGTATGAGCTGACGAAATTATGTAGCACTCTTGTACAAGCTATGTTCTGCTACAAATAAAAACTGGTCATACTACTAATAAAGTTCGGCCTCACTTTATTATAACACTGAGACACAGCAACCCAATATTTTTTTGTTATTTTATCGCAAATTTTTGATTTGATCAGAGATGGTATATTATGGTATACTGAAATCACGGATTACTAATGAGTTGATTTCGATCGAATACATGTATAGAGCCTAGTATTTTTTATTTCTTTTATTTATTCAATTACAATATGTATTGAAGATGTTATAGATTGTACAAACACTACTATATAAAATACGACGATACGATGACACTGTAAAAATATAATACAAGTTTACAACATAAATCCTTCAAATTAATTTAAAATAATTTTCCATTTAAGTCAGATTCAAGAATAAGGAACTGATGGACCGTTTTGAAAGATTCTTTTACCATTAGAATGCTACACTATCCCTGCTTAACATAGGCTACAGAATATTTAAAAAAAATTGAGATCGCTTATGAAAACTTCGATAATGTAACCCAACGTGTGAAACATACACAAAAAAAAATCGTTATATCGCGTATTCTGCGGAAATTGTTGACAATGGAGCAAAGTGATGTAGTACAACTTTATAGAGAACATCAATATCTACAAAATAGTTTTCAATACCACATGTCTAACTATTACAGTTATCTCACAATAACTACTTTTAATGTATTTTTTTTATAATTTTTGTAAAATACCCGTGCATAGCCAGGGCGGGCCGCTAGTTCCATAATATATTTTTGGATTGCCGCTCACCTTAAAGTAAGAACACCCTGTAGCTATACTTAGGTACTAGGTTAGCTATCATGCATAGACGGAGTACACACTAGTTAATCACTGCAAACCTTGAGTGATCGCAAAGACACGCCTTCGCTTAGCCTCACTGCGTTATTACGATAATTTATGCACTAACATAAATTTTTATAACTCGGGAAATAACGCCTGTTGCATTGTCACCGTCCTCGTTCAGTATGACACTGCACTGCGTCTGCTAGTCACGAGTAAATGTTAGCTCCTAAGTCTAAATTAGTTTTGAAGCGCTCGTAAGGAACTTTGCTTAGCCGTTCTTAACCGGATCAGCTTAGTTAAGCAGCGTCCGCCGCGGTCATGACTTAGATGGGTTACCGCTAGTGACATGCTTCTTCGGAGGGCACGTTAAGCTGTCGAACCCGGTTGTTTTAACAAGTAGAAAATCTGTCGCCGAGCACCTAACGGTGTGTTCCGGTAGCAGATCTTGAGATGTGAATGGCAACTGGCTTACATGGGGGTACTATTTACAAGACACTGGTAAACTGACGACAATGTCGAGTTCTGTATCAGCAGATTAGTCTAAGGCTGAACACAGCTTCCCCCAATATGAGGGGATTTGCCACAATCCCCACGTTTGACAGGCGGCTTCGGGATTGCAGTGTGAGATATCAGTTTCTCAGAAAACGCTGCTGCCCACCTTATGATGTGTTACCCTTAGTTGCCTTTTACGTTATCCACGGGTAGAGATGAGGGGGTCATATTCTAGCCCGGCACCCCACGGACCCCATTTATATATATTTAGTCTCGAGTAATGTCGAGTTATAAAGCAGAAATTTAGAGATTTCATGCAAAACATTGACTCAAGGACAATATCAATTAAACTAGGCATTTAATTAAATTACTTTTCAGGAGGCTGCGATACAAGAGAAGGTAGCTGAAAATAAAAAAAAAACAACTTTCTGCACCTCACAATATTGGATATCATCGTTTAGAGCTTATTGAGAATTTCAAATAAAAGGGCGTTAGGAACATACTTGTTTTGAAACCTATAACAAAATTTTCAGTTTACATGAAACATATCCTCTATTTGACCAGGAAATTATAAACGCCTAATTTCATTGTACTTCTTAAGCTGTGATTAAAACAAACAAACAGCTTTTTAAACGGGTTTTCGGAAGAAAGGGACCCAAATCGCACTTGGCAGGTTTTTTTTCAGTCTGTTCAATGAAGATAATTATGTACCTATATTACCCACAATACTTGTCACCATCGACATATTCTTCTCTGTTTATTATTATTATATATTCGGAGAAACTTCCTGCTTTTTTGGAAGCAAGTAATTATTTAGAGTCCAAGGCTTTGGTGTCCAAGCCGAGTCGTCCAGATATAGCTGCAGTGTTCTATACAAAACTGGACTTAAGTTTGATACAAGCTTAGAAGGTATCCCGGTGTGAAATACCGGCTCCTGCAAAGAACCTGGAAGCGGAGTTCATGGGCTGGTGATTACTTATTAGGTGAGATGCCTTCTTGCTCATAAAAAAGGCTCCAGAAATATTGTAGAAATTATTTCAATTGACATGTTATATTTTTTTATGATATGTCAAATAAATATCTATTTAACAGATAGACGCCTAAAAGTTATAAATATTACGCTCAAAAAATCATTTTCTTCAGTTCATTAGTGTAAAGAATTTTAAATTTAGGGAATTACCTAACTCTAGACCTGACACCGCTATTATATACCGTTTTCCAATTAACCTATCCCTCAGCTATTAGTCTCGATTTGCTCACGGCTCAGTTACGTATCGGCCTCTAAACGATAGAGATTGCTATTACCATAATCGCTATTAAGTATTGAGTCTAGTTGCGAAAGGTAGGTCGCTTCTGAGACACACAGCACTCGGCTTTATCAAGCAAAAATCTTAGAAAATCGGACATAATATGGGAGAATATTTGTACGGGACCCATATTACGGTAACATAGTTGTTTATGTTACTGTGAAGGATCAAGCACGTGGCCTGATATTAAGCGGTAACCTCTGCCTATACAGATCCATTTCGTCACAAGTGACGTATTTTAATGCACCCGTCGCACTGAGACATACAGTTGCTGAGTCTCGTGTGCCTGTAATTTTACTGGCTCTCAAGGACTGCTGCCGGAACACACTGTTAGGTGCTTGCGACTGACTTTCTACTTTAGGTAGCTAGCCAGCTGCATTTGCAAAATGCCCTCCCACGAAGCTCAAGCCGGTGGTGGGGATCGAACTATAGACCTACGGCACCGCTATGCATATATAGCTATAACCGCTCTGCCATCATTGCTTCAACAATGACGTGGCCATCTATCTGGAATTATGGTTCTAAGTTCAAATTTCAACCGGGGTGAATATCCATGTAATATGCCTGCAATTAACAAAATATTACGACCTATATACAACACTACAGCTACTACAATAAAAGCATTTAGATACCCCAAGTCATTGCAGACTCACGAGGCAGTCCAAATGCTCCAGCCCACTACCAGTTGGCAGCGTGCCCAGCATGCTGGCAGCATTGCCCCGTATATATTATAACTATAACTTGCTTGCTGCATTTTCTTTTTACAGATCTTGAATACTCGTATGTTTCCATACGATACGCAATGCACAGAATGCTTGTGTTAGTATGTGTGAACAAAATAACAGTTTTATTTGCTTGTATAACTTAAATAAGCTCTAAGTTTACGAAACACTTAGAGAATATTAATGATATGCTTGGCAGAGCAATGCCTTATCTTCAAAAGTGAATACCGCATTTCAATCCAGATAATATTATACACTTTATGTTTGAAAATAGAAGAAGACATGTCAGATAACGTTCGAATTGAAACTACACACCACACATCTAGAAAAATGAGGTCACCAATTTTAACCAATATATATCTAAAAGCTATATAAATCGTATCTTATAAATACTACGAGAAATCGATCATTTCAAAATCGAAGCAAAAATACTGCGTAAAAGAGAGTTTATATGAAAATCAATTTTAAATCAAGTCTACAAAATTTTGCTACATTTAAATGACCCCTATCACTATCAAGGAGCACCTTACATCCTACCAATAGGGGCCTTGCTGTACCTATGGCCTCCCGACAAGTAGGTACCGCAAGACTTTTCAGTGGCTTTCCCCCATCTTACTAAATTACTTTGGTCTGGGATGGTAATCTGAAAGGCGTTAAGATAGAATTTTAACGAGGCAGGTGAACAATCGTATATCAAGGTGCCCCACTTCGGGTTCGGGTACAAGAACACCGAGGGTTACAAAATTCACCTATGGTTAGCCATTCGCTTTGCATTTCCAAGCTCATAGCATGCACCGTATAGCTATCATTTTCGCCTTGTTGTAGAAAAGATTTTACGACGTCTTTATCCTCAAAAAAATATCAGAATTAAATATAAATATCTATAAATAATATCAGAGTACGTATTATTTAAAGATATAATAATAAATAAATATAATAAGTGCGACAATATTTTTTTATTATCAGCCAAACTAGCTCTCCAAACTTTGAAACAGTGTGTTCTGTAGACTGATCTACACTTAACTTCAAACCTGCATGTACTCATACCTTCATACGTTACAAACCGCAGGCGTGAGAAATGTTATTTAGAACATGTAAATATAATCATACATGATTTAACTAAAGGGCTTGGCGGATGCAGGTTTCATTTGATATTGCTTAAAGTCGTACTTATTAAAGTTGGCGTGTGTTTCCGTTTCAATGAAATGGTGTTGGAAATATAGGTATAGCAGGTGTTTTGGTCAGAAATAGCAGGTGGTCAAACATAGATAGGTTAGCCTTTGGCTACTATCTCACCTGATGGTAAGTGATGATGTGGTCGAAGATGTTGTTCAGGCTAACCTAAAAGTACTGGCTCTCAAGGACAGCTGCCGGAACCCACTGCTAGGTTCTTGGCGACAGATTTTCTACTTGAGGGTGGTAACTAGCCAGGTTCGAAAAATGCCCTACCACCATGCTATATAACGACTGCCATCCTAAGACAACAACCGGGACCGCCGGCTTAACGTGCCCTCCGAAGCACGGAAGCGCTCAGTAGTAATGTCACTAGCGGTAACCCACCCAAGTCATGACCGCGGGCGATGTTGCTTAATTTTGCTAATCGGTTAAGAACAGCTAAGTAAACTTTGCTACGAGCGCTTCTACGTAGACGCGTTGTTTTACTGACTTGACATGACTACACGTTGAAATGAGATATGAAATCGTTAGTTTTTGGGATTTCGTTCCGGACACATTAGTTTTTAAGAAGCTAACAAGTTAACATTACCCCTATATTCCCGGCAAACAAACAGTTGTCTTTAAAAAATAAAATCTCTAAATCTCGTTTTGTTGATATAAATCGAAAAATATTTTTAAAAAAAATTTTTTGGAAGCCTTAATAATTAATTTAACTCTTTTTAATTAATTGTATCTTTTTCGGCGTTAATTTTTATTACATCTCTAATGTTTTTACTATTTACATAATTAGTATGGCGAATGCCAATAACACTAATGAGATTATTAATTACAGAATATTATTAATTATTAATGATAAGATTTAAAATGAATAATTAAATGTCAATATTGAAAAACATTATGTAATTATGTAATAAAAATAAATTACGAAAACAAGTTTCTGAATACAATGTCAAATATAAATATACAACTCCAATAGAAATAAAAATTGTATTAATAAATAAAATGTCAATTAAAATACACAGATAAACTTTTTCTCACAAATTTTCAAACACTCAGAGATAATCACCTTCCATTCTTCCATTAAAAGTATGGCTTACTAAGTATATCGTGCAATTTCGGACTGTAAAGTTGACGTTACCCTTACGTTGCAGAGCGTCCTGTTATACGAGTATAAACCTTAATTTCAACAGTTATTAGTTTGAATTTTATACTCACCTATGTTTACTTTACCTATTTATGAGACGCGATAGTATGTTGACCGTATCCCAGTTAGCATAATCCGCATACGCTAAATAAGGAATATAGTTCCCATAAACATCACATAGATGGCACTGCAAGGCAATCTAAACCACACCGCACCTTGTCGTTAAGTATCCCATTCTCGCCTCAGAGGCAATACATTTGTATCATGTTAAAAAGAATTCTCCTTAACGCCTACCAGATGCTGGTAATATCATCATT